>CM046894.1:12451687-12475137 GCA_025688845.1 Cucumis hystrix | reverse complement strand
CAAATTCATTGTTCATTTCAATTATGTAAAAATCAGCGGGGAATATTAGATTTCCTACCTTAACTAGGACATCTTCTACAACCCTAAATGGCGAATTAAAAGATCTATCGGCAAGTTGAATACAAATGCTAGTCCTTTCAAGTCCATTCAATCCTAGGTCTTTGAAAACACTAAGTGGCATGACATTAATGGAAGCACCTAAATCAAGCATGACACTAGATATGTCTCTATTTCCTATAGTGCAAGGAAGTGAAAACATACCCGGATCAACACATTTTTCCAGAAGATTCTTCTTTATGAGTGAAGAGACATTTTTACTAACCGTTACCTTTTCTTGGCTTCTACTTCTCCTCTTGTTAGTGCATAACTCCTTAAGAAATTTTGCGTACCTTGGTATGCTTTTGATTGCCGTCAAGAGGGGGTAGGTTCACTTCTACCTTCTTGAAAACTTCAAGGAGTTCTTCATCATTCTTGAGTTCTTTCCTTGGTTGAGATAACCTAGAAGGAAAAGAGGCGGAGGATTATCAATATGGTTGTTTGAATCATTGTTAGAAGAAGAAGCATTAGAAAGAGAAGGGTTAGTATGTACCTTGTTTTCTTCTTTGTTATTTGAATCACTTTTTTTCTAGTTAGGGTCAGAATGAGGTAAAGGAACATCATCATTTTCATTTAAAACCTTACCACTTCTCAAGGTAATGGCACTTACATTAGCATGATTTGGTTGGGCGGAGAGTTTGCCTTTCCCCTCCGTTTTAAGAAATTGGATTGCCAATTCGTCTAACTTGTTTCCTAACTCTGAGATAGATGCTTTCATGTTTTGCACATCATTTTTAATGTCTCTGGTTGAACTAACGGTATAATCACTCAATTTAGCTAGATTCTTCTCAAAATCATTTTTAAAGCTATTTGAGCTAAAAGCTAACTTGGAAAACTATCTCTTCTAAGTACGTACCTTTTGATGATGATGGTGAAGGAGTGTCAATTTCCATAAATTAACCACTTATCCTTCCAAAATACTTAATCTCCACAATTTAAACAATTTCACAAATAACACCCAAAACTAAGCAAAATAAAATGATAATAAAAATAACCTAATAGTTTTGGGATGTTACACAATTACAATGAAAACATATGTACAAAAAATTTCAAGAGAAGATTAATCTTTATTTATGTACTTGGTTCTTTTTGTTCGCCAAAAGCTTAAACATTTAAATATTAATTAATTTTAGGATAATTATAATGGGTGGTAATTTTAAAAATAATAATTAAGTATACAACAACATTTTAAAAAATTGCAAATATAGCAAAATTTATATTCAATGATAAACTTCTGTCGCTAATAGACTCTTATAGGTTATTCGTGCGATAGACCAATATTTGCAACATGGTTTATTGGTGATAGACTTTTATTGTAACGCCTAAGATTAGGAGGGAGACATGAATGAACTGATATCACATCTGAATGAGAGGGATCTTGAGGACATGAAAGAAAGACTTAAAAGAATTAAAAGAGTTAAAAGTAATTTATACCAACAAGGTGCACCTTCCTTTTCGGTGGCTCGGTCATAGGAACTTCAAAGTTAAGCGTGCTGAAAGGACTCGTGTTGATTTGTAGGGAAAACTTTCACTCTAATAAGCCTTTAAGGATAATATGGATGATGTTGCTAGGTCACAGGGGATGCAGGGGAATGTCGAGGATCCGAATACCAAATCCTGATTCGAATCCTCGGCCTGGGGCGTTACATTTATTATTGATAGACTTTGACAGTTTTTTATATATTTACAATTTTTTTAAAATGTTTCTATATACTTAATTATTTTGAATCTAATTGTTATAATTGCAACTGTCGCTTAATTTTATTAAAATAGAACCTTAAAATTATACCTGTCTTCATTAGTTGATTTTTATTTCATTACAAAAATGTTTATTCTCCCTCGATTTTTCTTTTTTTAAATAAGAATTTGAATATGTTAAGTTTGCAATTCATATTCTATTTTATATTTTCAGTTTTATTGAGTTAGTGAAGATAAGGGGTGTAAACGATTTGAGTTGGGTTGAGTTGAGAGATATGCTCAATCTAACCCATATTTTTGGGTTGGCAACTCGAATAACCCATATTAATTGCTCAACCCAACTTGTAAAATATGGGTTGGGTTGGGTTGTCGAGTTGTATTGTTTTTTTTTTTCATTCCCAACCCAACGATTGTTTAGTTTTTAAACGATCATTTACTTCTTACATGATCGACTAACTTTCCATGCGATCCATTTAACTTCCTACAAGATTGTTTAACAAAATACTCCTAACTTTACATTTATTAAATAGTTATTTTGGATGGTGTGATTTAAACCATGTAAATTCTCAAATATGATATACTTTTGTGTTTTTTTTTTCATTTACCAAAATTAAATTCTAAAATTTAAAATGTAGAATTATATTAAACAAACATAAAAATATTTAGAATAGTATGTGATATTATAAATCCAATTCAATTATTTTAAAATTAAGATGCGTATCAAGTAATGTATGATAAATTAAATTAGGTTAAATTCAAGTTTCCATCCCTATGGTTAAAGTTAAAAGCTAGTTCATATGATTTTAAAATTTAGAATTTAATCCTCATAAATTTGTAGTTTGTTAAATCCTCTTAATTGTTCCTACCAAAAGGATTATTTATTATGAAACTTTTGTCAAACTACAGAGTAGATTTTAATTATAAACTATAAGACCTAAATTTTTAACTAGGGTAGGTATCAAAATTTTATTTATTTATCTTTAAATTATATTAATATTACAAAACAATAATTATATAATTTTTTTAATATAAAGTGTTTATTAAATAAATTATTAATAAAATCAACAATAATTTATTGTCAACTAATATAAAAGTAGCTAAGACTATTTTACAATAATTTAAATCAGAATCTAATTTCTGAATTCTGCTACCAAACACGTATTTCTTTGTTTGATGCATTGCTTTTAAATTTAAATTCAAATTATACAATTTCATTTGATTCCTAAAATTTAGTAAATTTTGAAGCATCATTTGATTTAAATTTATATAAAAAAAAGTATTGAGAAGGAGCATTAATGTCGATACTCGAGACACTTAAAAATAAGATCTTATCATCTACTCAACATTAAAGATACTTTGTACTAAGAAACAACTAGAATAATGTAATGGTTATATTAGTAGATTGTGTTTAATTACTGTTTACTTGCTTGTCCACCCCCTCGTTCCCTTCGTTTAGTTCCATTTAGTTGATATTTTGTTATGTCATGAAAGAAGGTTATTTGACACTTAATTTGATATAACACAGTTACACGTTACAACAATCCCAATAATAAATAGTAAGATGCAAGTGAACATATTATTGAAAGGCAAAATGAGTTACACGCCAACTCTACGTCTCACAATCACTGACCTCTAAATCCCTCTCTCAACACTCCATGCAATAAAACACCTTCCTAACCACACATTCTTTATCTGTTCTGTGACTACGTCTACAACTTTTATTGAGGCCTCAAAATATCTTGAAATGGAGATTTGTTATGCATGGATAATTCAATGCTCTTCAAGAACAAGGTATTGTGTTTTAGAATTAGTTTCCTACATATCTCATGTATATTGTGGTTTATAGTTTTCTAACACAAATTATTTATCTAACAAAATAGTAGGTAGTTTATTAATTTAATCTAATAATAACTAAGATCCAACGTTATATTATGTTACTTGAATAGCATGTGGTTGACATACAAGTAGTTGATGTCCAAGCTATAACCTAACAGGTCTGCAGTAAATAGATAGAGGTTGGATGTCTTATGGTAACCTTGTAGATATGACATACTTTGTAATTGTTACATGAGATATAAATGTTGCAAAAAATATGAGTCATATATTGTTAATGTGAATACATGTGAGTGCGGGTATCCCATATAAAAGAGTTTATACATTTTTGTAATTGTTAAATTAAATTAGATGTAAATGTTACAAATAAGATGAACTAGTACACCTACAACAAATAAAGACCTTTTATTTAAAATAAAAGAAGATATACTAAATTTTAAAGAAAGAAAGAAAAACTTCAAATATTCATTTATAAATTATAAATAAGGCATGTAGAGATAAAATAATAAATAAAATACTATAAAAGAAAATATCATAAGAGTATTCATAAGTTCTGACACTTTAAATAAAATACTATAAATCAAAATATTGAAAACATAAAAGTGGAAGCAATCATAAACTTTCCCCTATGGCGAACCACAGTCACTTCTTGTCACTCGCCGACTTTCCTCTATTTCTACCTTTGCTTGAAAAATTAAACATACAAAGAGTGATTATAAACTTATACTCAGTAAGTGACCCACTACTAATCCCGTTAGTGTCTATTAACTTCCCATTAGTGTGACGACCCAGACTTTTCGACCTTGTCTAAGTCGTTACTTTTACTCAAAACCGTTTGTTGACAAAAGACATAGTAAACTTTAGTTGAAACCGTAAGAAAACGAAAGAAAATTTTAATCGGGCCCTATTTCCAAAACACAAAATTTCAAATGCTGTTTACAAAAAAAATTTAATTATTCGTAAACTTAGTTAAATCAAAATATTTTCAAACCGTCAGCGAAAGTAATTAGAAGACAGTCCCCTATGGCAATTCACGAGTCCTTCTTGTCCCTCGTCGGTCTGCCCCTCGTGTTACCTTTGCCTGAAAAGTTAAACATAAAAAGGGTGAGTATTAATATACTCAGTAAGAGACCCACTACTGGTCCCGTTAGGGGAAAAATAAATTATTAGCATCCTATGGTGTACCCTGCACAGTCACAGTCTTGTGATCCAGTAGGATGCACATATCAGTCTAGTGCTCTCGAAGGATGCACATATCAGTCTAGTGCTCCCGAAGGATGCCCATATCAGTCTAGTGCTCCCGAAGGATGCACATATCAGTCTAGTGCTCCCGAAGGATGCACATATCAGTCTAGTGCTCCCAAAGGATGCACATAAAGGGGATGATCCCGAAGGACACCCGAAGGGTAACTATCCACTAGGAAACTAATAATTTATCCCCTCAGTCCATTCTAAACATCTTAAAAATCATTCTCAATACAGTCAAATTTCCTTATCACATAAGCTCCCCCTTTAACCTCAAACAACCATATTATCCAAATTTCACCCAAGAACAGTCGAAACATATCACTACATCAGTCAGCCACATAAATAGCCCAGCAGTCACAACATACGCTAGACAACAAGTCCACGTCAATCCATACATACATATATAAATTTCCTTCAGTCAAGCACAATATACATTAAATTTTCAGTCCACACCCAAACACACAACATAACCTTCATCCCGACTCAGTCCAGACATAACATTTCAGTTCATATAATCAATACGCCTTAATTCTTGTTATTGAGTCCAGTAGAAAGCCCCTTACCTTAACTTTATGCGATTTCTTCAATCGAACTAAGTCCAATAAACCAAATCCTAAACCATAAGCAAACATAAAATTAATATCTTTCTACATAATTTCGTTCACTCAATTCACCCCAAGTGTGAATTTGGCAACTTACCCAAGCCGATGGAAAATCGAACTCCACTTCAATCCTCTGGAAACATCAAGGATTCATTCCTTGATTCAATATGTACCTTCAAAAATTTTTAGCATATTAAGCTCAACGGTTAACATTTAACGATAGGCACTAAAACAATGGAACCCACACTTTAACCTCACCCAAATCTATCACCCAAAGGTCCACGGCAGCGCAGAAGCGGCGATCAAAGGAAAATCACGCTCGATTGGAAGGGAACCGGTGCAGCTGTCTCACGCACGAAGACAGGCACAAAAGAGGAATGACGAACGGTTGTTCTCCCGTAGCTTCAGCTCCGTTGAGGATGGCTGTTCACGCGTGACTTTAGTTGAACGGAGAAGGGGAGACGCGGTCAGACGGGTTTCAGCTTCAGGTGAACGGAGATGGGGAGATGCGGCTCGGTTTCAGGGCGGCGACGGACGGAGACGCAAGGAGACAGCTCGGCCGGCAGCGTTCCTCAACGCTTGAAGCAGAGACGCGACGGCGCAGCGGCTGACGAATGAAAATCGCGGCAGCGCTTGGGAGCTTGTCGTCCGACGTTCGGCTTGCGAGACTCCAAGCTTCGAGCGGCGTGGCTTCGGGGACAGAGACTCGAACGGCGACCGACCTTGAGGCGACGGTGGCTAGGGTTTAGGGCAAGAAGAAGGAGAAGAAAAGAAAAGAAAAAATGGAGGGGAAGGGGGGGCTGGACACGCGGGGGAGAAGGGAGAAAGGGAAAGAGAAAAGAAGAGAAAAAGAAAAACAAAAAGAAAAAGACTAATTAATATTATTATTATTATTTTATTTATATTTTAAATAATAATAATAATAATAATATATAATGATTATTATTATTATTATCTTTCCAATTCCATTTTCCTCCTTAGATTCTTTTCTTTCTTTCTAGAATTTTTTTTTTCTTTCCATACTAAGTAAAAATATAACACCCAAAATTTAAAATTTCCAAATAAAAAGGCAAAAATTTGATTTAAAAAAAAAAATATATATATATATATATATATATATATATATATATATAAAATAAATAAAAATAAGTAAATAAATAAATAAAAAATTTACCTTGGGATTTGGGGTGTTACAATTAGAGTCTTGCAAGGAAGTGCCCCATAACTATCGTGCTCTCGAATGCATGCTATCTAGTGATCTCGAAAGAACACATCTGGTCTTCGGTGATCCCGAAGGAACACCTAAGAGAACCTGGTCTTTCGCGATCCGAAGGAATGCCTAAGAGAATATCAAGCAGAAAGTGTCCCCGTCGAATCACTCATAAATGTTAGTCACACATGCATAAATAGTGGTGATCCCGAGAGACACCCATATGGGTATGACTCTAATAGAAAAAGCTAACAGAACACCATAGCCTATACATGTAGCATATCATAAATATCATATCTCAATCATAACGCATCTCAATCATTCATATCTCAGTCATAACATGTGTTATTCATAACATATATCGGTTGTCACATATCTCAGTCATACGTAACGGTTATCTATATAGCCATCAATATCAGTCATCTCTAATGGTCACATCATGCATCTTAAACATAAATAAGGAAAACATACATGCAAGCTCTTTAATTTATTGTTGAAGGTTTAATAGTAGAATCTCTTACCTCGAGATTAGCTAAACAAAATTTATTCCTAGCGACAATCAAGCTTTCCAACAGGCAAATCCTAAACATAAATAAGATTTAAATTAATAGTTTGATAACCAAATCAAACAATTAATTACTCAGGCTTACAAACTTACCAACGAAGGAGGTTGAAACCAGTTCAACCTTGATTGGAAAAAATTCACCGCTCAAATCCTCCAATAAATTTAGCTAAACCTTCAAGCAAAATAATCAAACTCATTCCAATTGTAAATTTATTCTAAACCAATAATTATCAATTGATGGGTATATCTAAACCCATAAAAAAACTTACCAAAAAGTGGCTAAACTAGCTTAAAAGGAAAGCAATGGCTCGGCTAAAGGAAAACGACTCGTGAAGGGGAGGGATGGCTCGGATAGAGGGAAGTAGAGTGCGTGAAATGGAGTTCGACAGAGGAAGACGCACGAACGATGATGGAGAACAGACCAGCTCGCGACAATAGAGACTCACAACAGAGAAACTTGGATGAAGGTGAAGACGGGATGACGCTCAGAACGACTTCAAAGTCTTGAACGTGTTTCAGCTACAACAACGGAGAACAAATAGAGACGGATGACAACCGACTTGACGTGATGCAACGATCGACTAGTTTGCAACGGTGATCAAAGATGGAGCTAGTGTCATCGACGGCAGAGATGTGCGGCAGCCCTAAGGTTTCACAAGAGGAAGAAGGTGAATAGTTGTTGCATGCTTCACGAAGTGGGTTTTAAATATATAATAATAAAAATATATTATTATTATTTATTTTCCCAAATAACTCACTTTTCCTTCATCTCTTCCAAAATCAAACTTTCTCTCCCTTCATTAATTATCCAATCCAATCATCTCTTTTTATTTTCCCAAAATCAAAATATAATATCTTAATAATATACCATCCTAAATAATTATATTATCAACCCCTTTCGTGAAAGCAGTTCCTGTACTTCTTTTCATTCATTCTCGTTTTTTTGAGCTCGGTAGAACAACGATTGTGAATTGGATCGGATAAAAGTGGAAAACCCCCCCTATTTCCTCTTATTGAGGAGTTCTTGAATCGTCCCCTTAGCGTACCCAACCCTTGAATATTCTCAGTTTGAATCAAAATATAATATCTTAATAATATACCATCCTAAATAATTATATTATTCATAATAATATAATTATTCTTATTTTCCATAACTTAATTATATATATATATACACACACACACACACAGTTAATTAAAATCCTTAAATCTCATGAATTGAATTTTACCAAATTCAATAATTAATTAAATATTCTTTCTAAAATATTTAATTAATCATAATTCCCACATAAACAAATAATCTTCAACAATTATCTAAAATAACATCCAAATGATTTTAATAAAATTAAATAAATCCAAGATAAATAAAATTGAAATTACCTTAATTTTTGGGGTGTTACAATGTTAAGACATGTAAGCGTGGGTATCTCGAGAAGTTTATACATAGACCAAATTGCGAAATAATTGGTTTCTCTTTGTAACACCGTTATTTGTAGGAACTAATATTTTACTATGATAACCGTATAGTAGACTTGATCTAAATACTGGGTGAGATGTGAACTCCTTATTTATGATAACAATCCCTTACTTTGTATGAGTGAGAGTGGCCTTGATAGTCGACTCAACAAGCGTACCATTTTGGGGATTTGCCTGAGTACACAAGACGACATTCACTCATTTCCATTCCTTGGGATAGTAGATAATTGCTCCCTTAATAACTGATTTTGAGTCTTGAACGATGAAGCATCAATCTCTCACTGGTCCGAAAGATGTTAGTTTAGAGTTGAACAATAATCTTTTTGTTCATTAGAGGCATCAATGGTATTTAAAGAGTTAGATGTAACTATGGAGGTAAAACGATAATTTAACCCAACTATAGTTATGGGTAATTGTGAAGGGTCAACATAATCACTATTGATTAGTTATATCTATGGACACTAATATATCTATAGTGTGGAGAATGTAGCTTTCGGTCTTACGTCGAGTGACCAGTAGTTAATGAATATTAATTAATTGAGTGTAAAGAGTTAATTAATTAATCTCATATCAGTTGAGCTTCTAATCTATAAGTTCATTAGATTCTCTGTTAGCTTAACATAAATAATTATAGAGAATAATTTGAATTGTTCAAATTAATTAAGAGATTTTTATATTGATGTGATCAACATAAAAATATAGTGTATTTTGAGACACTAACAAATAATAGCTAATTATAGGATTTATAATCCAAACTATTATCATTAGAAAGATATGTTTGAATAAGATTAAAACATTAAATTCATATGAATTAGAAAAAAATGTCATGCACCATTGACGATATGAAATATGAAATATATAAATTCATATATTTAGAGCATGTTTGCGGCTAGGAGTGGAGTATGGTGGAGTAGACTATAATAGTCCACTTCTTGTTTGAGGCAATATTTAGATTTAGTTGGTGATTAGGATTAAGATTTAAAATAATATTCCACATGCTCTTACTACTTTTTAACTCTATGGGTATTTGTTTCAAGGATTGAAAAGTTCGTCGACCAAATTTCGAACACCACCACCAGTGATCGTCATCGGTCACAACCACCACTTTTGGTGTAACGACTCAAAAATTCAAGTTGATACAATAAGGAAACCATTACAGTAGTAAATTGAGATGAAACCTTAGTTAATCAACAGTAAGTACAACTAATAGTGTAGATAAGTAGAGGCAGTTGTAGGAACATAATACATTGTTAATCCAGTTCGATGACACTGCATCTACATCTAGAGGGTCCTTGACCCGAGATCTGGGATTTTACTTCTTTGAGATATGAATCATAATTATATTCTTATGATTATAAGTATAGAGAATAAAACACATATTCTTCATCCTGTACTTAAGTGATTCTTTCTTACTATAATTAAATCAATAACTAATATATTTCAAATAAAAAGCTCCCTCTTGATCATGTATTTAATCAATCAGTGGGTTAAGGTGTTGTTGGTGTAGATCTCCCCCTTAATCAAGTTTCTCATCAATCATCTGATTAAGGTTTAGTGTTTCTTCATCATACTGAAGCTTGATTTTCTTGTTTGAGTCGAAAAACATTTTTTCGAAAAAGAAAACAACAACTAATTCCAAGCAATTTGAATTGCTTCATAAGGATACGATTCTCCATTCAATTTTCTGCTCACACCCCCATAATGCCAATTAACACGAGAAAAATAGGAACCTAAGATAATGCTATATTCCACGAAAGAAGGGAAGATAAAATCTTGAACCACCAAATCTTTCCTTAAAAGATAATATCTTGAGATAAACTTTTAATTAAAAGAATATCTTTTATTTTAAGTTAATTTTCATAAATATAACAAACTGACAAAATATTTATGATCGTATAACAAAAAAAAAAGCCCATAAAACTGGTCAATTTTTTTAGGGGCATTTGCAAAAATAACAAAAAACTTTATTATAATAGGGCCCATGCCACTACATTTTCTAAATTGGAACAATAGCAAATTTAAAAGCGAATAGCCTACCGATAACCATTTGATATATCTAATTACTTGTCATATTTGTCATATTTGCAATATGCAAAAAAGAGATGCTATAGACTACTTTTTTCTAAGATTTTTTTTGTCATCTGATGCAATTTTCCATTTTTAAAAATAATCAACGTTTGTCCTTCCTTTTTATGGTCTTTCTTCTCTTCTTCTTCTGCAATTTTTTTCCTTCCATCGTTTTTTCTTGTTCTTTTTGCAGTTTTTCTTTTATTTTTTTTCAAACTATTATTTAGTTCAAGATCGTGTACTAAATATAAAAGATTTTTTTTTTCAAACTGTTATTTGGATAGCCAAATCTAAACAATTGTGTATCAAAACAGCCAAATTTAAACGACCGTGTTGCAAATATAAATGATTGTGTACCAAATCTAAACAATCATTTTTCAAATATAAACGATCGTTTTCAAAATATAAACGATTTTTTTATAAATATAAACGATTGTTTTATAAATATAAATGATTGTTTTATAAATATAAACGATTGTTTTATAAATATAAATTATCATTTTATAAATATAAACGATCGTGTTCCAAATATAAACGATCATGTACCAAAAAACTTGAAAAAAAATATTTGATATTTGACTTCTGAAATTTAAATGATCAAATTTAAACGATCGTGTACCAAAAAATTATGAAAAAAATCGTTCAGATTTGGCTACCTAAGTTTAAACGATAAAATCTAAATGATTGTGTACCAAAAAATCATGAAAAAAAATCATTTAGATTTGGCTCCAAATCTAAATAATCAAATCTAAATTATCGTTTCCTAAATATATTACGCGCACTGGATGTCAATTAATCATAGGCATTTTTGGTATTTTCCATTGTGGGCATGTGAACTTTTTTCATTTTTGAAATTGTTTTATACCTTGTAAATATTTTGTCACTTTGTTATATTTTTAAAAAGACCCCATTATTTTAAATATATTCTTCTAATAAAATATTGGCTTCAAATACGGGTGACTTCTTTTAAAATAAACACTTAACAAATATTTTGTAGACTTCCAAAGATAGGCCCACAAATATTCTAACACAAGTATTTTCGAATACATTACTGCATGCATGCAACTACTAAAATGCTACTTTTCAGTACACTCATGTAAAAAAAAAATTAAATCCTTTTTATTTCTTAAGTTTTGAAAAAAAAAACATTTAATAAAATAATAAATCAATTAACAATTAACAAATCCAATTCGAGTTACCCTGTCCAATTTTAAATGGAATAAAACTCAAATGTTTTCTCTAATTAAAATCAAAACATGAAAAATATGATCCTACGTGCGAAAGCTAACACTGATCTCATGGCTCGCCTACCAAATCCTTATTGCCATTTGGTGTCTTGTCCTTGTTCTTACTTGAAAAACATAACATAGAAAAGAATGAGTATAAATATACCAAAAAGTTGAGTATAAATATACTCAGTAAGTAACCCCTACTACTGTGGTTAGGCTAAGCATCAACTTTCTTAAAATGCATTGTACTAGTAATCATGAAGGAAACACAAACTGGTGAATCCCAAAGAAAAGCATAGACTGGTGAATCTCGAAGGAAAATACAAACTGGGACCAATGGATTCTTAATGAGACTGGTGAATCTTAAAGGAAACACAGATTAGGACCTGAATTCCATCCCGAAGGAAACATTGATGCGGATCGGTGAATTCCAAAGAAAACTTATAGGCTGGGATCGGTGAATCCCGAAGGAAACATAAACAGGTGGGGAACACATTGTTACAAGCTAGGGGCAACAAGTAGTAAGACATAACATCATACACAACATTGAGTAGCAGTCACATAAATAGTCAATCATTTCAACCACTGACCCACTTATCACTTTATCTCACTCACATGCTAAATTCAATCATACACTGTCTTCCAATTATGAGCTTCATCACAGTCACATACGTAAAATAAACTCAAAAACATTCATGCCACATCCTAAATTCATTCTAGGTAGCCTGGCTCAAGGACGGTTCTAGTAGTAAGTTACTTGCCTCAACTAGTTTAATTCAAAAAATAATCAACCACGACCTACAGGACAAAAGCCTCAATCACCATCTACACATCAACTCAGTTACCATAAGAAATTTGGAACCATCTTGAATGGTTTGTTTTAGATCCACAGGAAACCCACAAAACTCACTTGAAAAGTACTAAAAACAAGCTCAAACCCACAACTTTAGTGAGGTTGATGGCGACATAGGCGGTGTGGAGTAGTTGTGGCTAGAGGGTTTAGCACGACTAACTGGTATGCAACAAACGCATGACTAAGCTTGCCAGACGAATAAAGCCATGCGAGGGTGCTTGACGGTTGAACGAATAGAGTGTGGCGATAGCGACAGACGATGAGATACTAAAATTAGCGTGCGGCTGACAGTGTGAAGCAAAAGGACATTAACAGTGGCTGGCCTGACAGGTGACAGACGAAAATCTGGAGTAAGGAAATGGGATCAACTGATGCACTTGAGGCAGAAGAAGATGAATGGTTACTTTTTAGGTAATTATAATGGGCAGCAATTTTTTGAATAATTATTTAAGTATGTAGCAATATTTTTTTAAAAAAATTGCAAATATAACAAAGTCTATAAGTGATAGACCAATACTTGCTACATGGTCTATCAGCGACAGATTTCTATCATTAATTGATTTTAACAAATTTTGCTATATTTGCAATTTTTTTAAAATTTTGTTATATACTTAATTATTTTGAATCTAATTGCTACATTTGCAACTATTTTTTGCTTTTTTTTTTCTTTGATATGCACACGAACCTAAGACCCATTTATTAATTTTTCTAAAAAAATAATAAAAATAACCCTTAAATATTCCTTTTCCTTTTCTTATTTTCATAACACTAAACTAAAATTATTGTCATTGTTATTTGGAAAATTGTAGTGGGTACTTTTTTAAGAATATGTATAGCAAATATAGCACGTTATTTAAGTTGCAAAATTCTCACTTTTTAAAATACTTTTTATCTTAAATTTGTTATTATTCTCAAACTATCCTTCAATAATTTATTTCTTATCTTCTTTTTAATGCTCTAACCATCCTTATTTATTCTCCCACTTTTTAAGGCCCTAATCATCATTTCTTATGTGAGAAAAACGATTTGTTCTTCCTATCCCAATCTTGATTTTAGGATATCAATGGTACACTAATTGAAATATGAAATATAATGGTTGTTGATATTAGTAACTTAACTTCGTTTGTGATTTTCTCTAGTTTTTTCGATGTGTATTTTGAGTTGAATCTGATTTCAAACGATTTTGTTTTATTTTTTTACGTTTATTTTGTTTTGGTTTTACTTTATATTAATGTTGTGATGTACTTATATTATATGCATTAGTTGGTTTATATACTTACTATATGATTTTCAATTTTTTCATTTTTTATGTAGTTCATTTTAGTGTTATTAAGTATATGAATGATTTAACTCAGTATATCATTATTAAGTATATCAACAATATATTATTAAAGTATGCCAGCATATCAATTCTGAGGTCCTAATCGTGTTCTGAACTATGCAATGAGATTGCACGCGATGGAAGCTGATGACTGGAAGTGTTGTGAAGCAATTGTCTAAGGTGTTTTCAGTTATGCAGTAAGAAAAGAGTTACACGATGAGATGGGAGGCAATGAGAGCTTTATTCACCATGAAGTAGTTGATGTCATTTGTCATGACCCACTCTTAATGTCACTTTACCGAATCAAGTGTAGACGCGACCGCCTATACATTCAACGTGTATCTCCCATGAGTTAGCACGTTGAACGCCTAGTAAGTGGAATTACTTCAACAACCAATCTCAACACAACTTGAACCTTAGCTTTATCGCCTAGTTCGATTTAACTCTTTTGGTTACTAAGCGATAAGAATGACACAATGCAGTGAAATAAACTTCTCTTTATTAACTTAACAACATGCGTTCGATAATACAATGAACATGCTTCCTTTACAGCAAAGCTTAAAACATAAACATTAGGCTTTCAACATCTAGCTAGTACAACTTCTAAACGCCTAGTGTGAGGCCCAAATATGAGAAAGAAAGTCTTCTTGAAGAAGAGAGGCAACGAGGAGTGGGATGATCATTCTAAAATGAAAAGATTTATTATTCTAAAGATAAAATTCAAAGGAAAAAAAGAAAGTTGCGTTGAGAGAAGGCGATGGAGGAAAAGTTATTGCGGCGAAGGAGTAGTTAGGTGATCTGGTGAAGCAACATGAAAAGGAGTCAGAAAAGAAGTATACGGTTGTAGTTTGTCGTAAGAAAGAGAGGAAGAAAAGACAGGAAAAAGAGTTTAGCTTCCCAAAGAGATAAGGCGAAAAGAGTTTGGCTTCTCGAGATGATAAGGTTATCATCTCGAGGGAATGTCTAATCATGAGTTGACCATTGGCTTACTTGTTGAAATTGGTTTGGTTGCATGGTGCGACAAGGCAGTAGAGGGACACATATAAAGTTGTAATTCAAAACTAGCGGGCAAAGAGAGTAACCCTCCAAAGGATTAGTGTAAATATGGGTGAAGGCCTAAGAGAAGTGTTGTTATTTGGAAATTTTTTCAAAAGAATGCAAGAAGTTAAGTTGTCATTGAGAGAGTTCTAGGCGAGGAGAGGCGTTCGAGGAAGAAGAGGACCAGACATTTGCTTGGGTGACCTTTTTAAATTAAACACTCATGCGTAAGTGAATTTCTTAAATTAAACACCTCTATGAGGGTGATTTGTAATGTTTTCTTAATTGATTCTTTCGATTTTGAGTTATGCATAACACATTTTGTATCTTTGTATTATTATAATTGTGTTGTTGTTTGAAAAAGAAAAAATCGTTGCTTTCTATATGATGAATGTGATGAATGTGTGTAAGCCATTAGTCTTATTTCTATCAAGTGAGCAGTGATTATATGGTGTTCACATAATGTGAATTGCATCATGTGGACCTTTGATGCAACAAGAAAGTAATGAATCATAAAATTTTTCAAATGTTGTGGATGGAGTGAACATCACAATAACTCAATCGTAAGATATTGGTGACAGTAAATTGCAGTAGGATTAACGAGGGGAATGATTTATGTTCTTGGTGGAAAGGAATAAGAAAAGCTAATGAGAGATTTCTGTGATTTATGAAATGAGGCGTTGGAAGACAGATTAGAGAAATGAAAATGATTTTGTGCTTGATTTATATTCCCAAAAAGGTTTTTCTAAAATCTTCACTCACTAAGTATTTGAGTTACGTGTTTAAGTTTCCCTTCCTCTCCAGGTGATCAGCCGTTGAGGCCAACTAAGAAAAGGTAAGATGGGTTGTGACGCAGGAAAGCTAATAAAGTTAGCCATCTTTTGATGGTTTTAAGTTATTGTGTTTGGAGAGAGTTGGATCCCATTTTTGTGTGTTGGATGAGTCTTGTCTTGGAGGTGGGTTGCTAGGCGGTCAAGGAGAAGGATAAGAGAGGGGTTCTTATACTCCTAAACACCTTGACGCGAAGAGTAGCATCTAAGTGGATAAAGGAAGGCATGAAGCTTAGAGCTTATATTTTATTTAAGTGTCTTGCGAGGAAGGAAATGTAATTGTTAAGTATTGGATAAAGTAATAAAATCAGAGTTACGTAGTGTTTCTTATCGCATTATACATAAGTCCTCGTTGAGTACAAGTTTTTCTACTGTTTGCCTAAGTGCAAGCGAAACAGTAGATTTACCTGGATGGTCCAGGGTCGAACACGAGAAATTGTTTCAAGACATTAATTCTAGGGTCTACTTATTGCTTAGGCGTTATGATGGTTACATTAAAAGAATGTATAAAAAGAACCGAATCTATTTACAATCACCTAGAGACTCATGCACAGGAGAATGAATTATGGCAGGATGGAAGATTGAGCAAACTAACTTGCGTTAAGAAGGTGGTGAAGGTAGGTCTCATGTTATCATGCGAGCAAGCTATATGACCACTTTACTTCGATATAACTCATCAAGCTATCTTATGTTTAATGTGCACTCCTCTCGGAGTTGTTGAATGTCACACTTGGTTTACTTTCAGAATCCAAATGACTAGGATTGACTAAATGGTTTATATCTAGTAATACATATTTATTCTGATTAGAGTGCTTCTCATTTATGAACAACAACCTCTCGGCGTCTTAGTCCACACTTGTTTGCCTTTTAGAATACAAATGAAGGAAGTCCTCTCGCAAGGTTGAGAAAACTCTTCCTTACGTGTGTTAGCCACGTCCTTGCTACTCATCCTTTTGGGTAGTTGGCTACATAGACTGGCAAAGTGTAGAATGTAACTCAAATAACACACTAAGTAGTAGAAATACATACTATTAATGAAAGAACACCGTAGACCTAGCTACGAATAACATAAAGACAGATGAATAGTAAAGGCATGGATGGATTGAAAAGTGTATAAATATACATTGTATTTGAGAACAAAGGCCTTTGGCCATTATACAAAATAACTGAATACAATATAAAGAAATAATAAAATGGTAAGAGGAAGAAAATGAAATACAAGTTAGGGGTCGGGGGGTGACTCTTCTCCTCTCAAACTCTCAACTTTCGCATTACAATCTGATAAAAAAAGATGATGAAGTATTGTACACTCGGTCGTTAGGCTAATCTTTACCACCGACCCTCTAGCTTTTGGTTCATGCAGGCTCCAAATTAGCTCATGTAGACCCCTTTTGTGGTCCTTTTAGACCTCGCGCTCATACACGGGCTTCTCCTCTTGGTGAAGATGATGCACTTTTATAGGCAACTTTAGAAGGGAAATTTCTATTCTATGATCTTGTTACCGCCGTCTTCCGTTCTATGAAGTCACATAACTCCAACTACCAATGTTGTCTTCTAGCGAGCCTTCTCCGCATGATGACATTTCCTTGCTTGGAGGTGTCATTCATCAGACGAGTTTTCATTGCGTGACTTGTGCGCGAGGTGTACTATGTGATTTATTTCTTCTTGTCCACTTATCCTGCATTTAAACATGGCAATCGTGTAAAATAGCATGATACCTATGTATGATGTATTTCTAAATACTTATGTATTTACAACATAAGTTACGCATCCTGATCATATTCTTATGCATTTTACCTCATTATTCTAATAGAATGGGCTATAATAACAGGTGTTTATGCACGTTATCATGGGGCTTGACAATAGTAACTCACTTTGTGCTCCAAACGCCCCTTAATATTTCACATCAATAGAGCATATTAATTCACATATTTGAAAAAATGTCAAGTAATCCACTACTTACGTCATAAAAACACAAGATTACGAAATTTGCTTTCAAAATATAAGTATCACCCTTAGTGTGAATTTAGTGTTGCTCTCGCTAGCAATGCACTATTGATATGATTCGTTTTTAGAGTACGAATGATTTGACAATTTTTCTAAAATGAACACAATTAATCACCTCAAAATATAGTAACCCAAAAGTGGCCGCCCTATTTAGTTGAACAAAACCAAAACCTAACGAGAAATATCATGTGCCACGAAATAGTAAATGCACTTACTGGAACATTAGAGGATTTGCAAGGAATTTTCAGTCGAGTAAGATAAATTAGAGAGTGGAAGCAATTCAACGATGTAATGTGGAAGGTCCAATAAAGAGTGAGTCGTGTTACATTTGGTTACGTTTGGACTTCCTTCTTTTAACTAAATTTGCGAGATGTGTAACACAAGGGAAAGGGCAACGGAAATTGCGAGATGAGTAACCTCAGGGCAAGGGAAAATTCATAATCTTATATCCTTATGACATCAACAGATGGTCAATGACATTTAAAAAAAATGTTGGCCATTTGTGTTAAGTCTGTTGGTCCCATTTTCTAATTTTATTTAATTATTTTATATTTATTGGATGTGGTTTGTTATGCTTTAGCTATTATCGGTTCTGATTTGTTTGGATTGTGAATTTTTTTATTCAGTGGGTCATTCGCCTTTTAGTTTTGACTCTTTTTGGTGCAGTTGGGTTTTTTGTTTTAGTATGCAAAAAGTTAGATTGTGAGGGATACTGCTGATCATAGCGCATGATGATCAATTGTAACAACCCAAACTTTTCAGACCTTGTCTAAGTCGTTACTTTAACGCAAAACAGTTTGTTGACAAAAGACATAGCGAAGTTTAGTTGAAATCATGAGAAATCGAAGAAAAACTTTAATCGGGCCCTATTTCAAAATATGAAATTTTAAAGTACTGTTTACAAAAAATTTAGCTATTTGTAAAATTTGTTCAACAAAATATTTATAAAACCGTCAGCGGAAGCCGTTAAAAGACAGTTCTCTATGGCAATTCATGATTCCTTCTTGTCCCTCGTCAGCCTGCTTCTCGTGTTACCTTTGCCTGAAAAGTTAAACATAAAAAGGGTGAGTATTAATATACCCAGTAATAGACCCACTACTGGTCCCGTTAGGGGAAAATAAATTATTAGCTTCCTATGGAGTACCCTGCACAGTCACAGTCTTGTGATCCCGTAGGATGCACATAATCAGTCTAACGTCCAAGGAACGCATGAATCAGTCTAGTGTTCTGCAGAAACACATATCAGTCTAGTGCTCCCGAAGGATGCACATATCAGTCTAGTGCTCCCGAAGGATGCACAAAAGGGTGATAATCCCTTAGGGCACCCGCAAGGTAACTATCCGCTAGGAAACTAATAATTTATCCCCTCAGTCCATTCTAAACATCTTAACTGTTATTCACAACCCAGTTAATATTCTCATCACATAAGCTCTTCATTTAACCCCAAACAGCCATCTTGCTCTAATTTAGTCCAAGGTCAGTTAGAAACACATCAGTACATCAGTCAACAACTAAATAATCATAACATCCACCTCAATCTATGATGTCACAACCATGATGCCTCTTCCGTTCACAATAACACTACTATAGTTGTACATCATACATTCAGTTTACACAACAATCTACTAGTTCAAGCCGCACTTTATATAAGCAACATCTACGAGATTCAGTCATTCCCACATCCTTACATTTGTACATATACTTAACCAAACAGTAACAATCATGCAATCAACCACAAGTCCACATCCAAACATATACATCATAGCCGTCCTCCCTACTCAGTTGAGATATAACAATACGATCTATACAGTCAATACATCCAAATATTTTTATTGAGTCCAGTAGAAAGTCCCTTACCTTAACTCCAAGTTTTATGCAAACCCCTTGGTCGAACTAATTTCAACAATTACAACCTAGACACAAACAAACAGAAATCAACATCATTTCCAAGTAGCTCCAAGTATCTAAATCACTCATGTGAATTTAGCACTTACCCAGTTAGTGGAGGAACAAACCCACTCCAAACTATAGAGAATTTCAAGGGATTCACCCGTTGACTTCGATCTGTACCTTCAACAATTAAGCATTCCTCCAAACGATTAAACCCAACAGTAGCATTCATCATTATCCATGAAAACAACAAAATTCACAATTCATTCTTACCAAACACAAACCCAATAGTTCACGGCAAGGTAGAAGCATCTTCGAATAGGTGAAATCGACTTGAGAAAAAAAAAACAGCTTTAAAAGACAACGGAGGTGGACGACAACTTGCAACCCACGGCTAGAAGATGGGGAGCCACGAGGTGGAGAGTAGTCCGGTAACCGGCGTGAAGAGATCACAAATCGAAGGCCGGTAGAACGAAGATGTGCGGCGGCTGTGTTTTCGTCGGACGGAAAAATAGAGCTGCGCTGCTTGGGGTGGCTTCCGAGGAGGCAGAACGGCGCTGGTACTGCGGCAGCTCGATTCGACTGAAGAAGACGTGTCAGAGGGACCTTGTACGAACGAAAACTTGGTGGATCTGGACGACGGTCGTGTGTGTTGGTCAGAAAAAGAGGGGGCGGCGACTATGGTGACTAGGGCAAGGAGAAGGAGAAGAGAGAAAGAAGAAGAGAAAGATGAGGGGGGGGGGGGGGGCACGTGCGTGAGAGGGAAAGAGAGAGGGAAAGTTTTAATTTTTTTTTTTTTAATAATTAATAATTAATATAAAACATTAATAATAATAACAAAAAGAAAGTAAATTATTATTATTATCTTTCCAATTCCATCTTCCTCCTTACATTTTTCTTTCTCTCTAGAAAATTTTCCCTTCCATACTAAGTAAGTAAAAAAAATAAATAAATATAACACCCAAAATTTAAAATTTCCAAACAAAAGGCAAATTTGATAAAAAAAAATACCTTAGGATTTGGGGTGTTACATCAATAGACAATTGGAGGTTGGTGATCACGTCTGGTTTTTGGTGAGTTCACTTCACATGAAATAGATCTTCTACAACTGTTGTTGATGGCAAAGAGGTCTTGCTCGAGGAGGTCATAAATGATCAAGTTGGTACTTGACAGTATCACTACCTAGTGACGATGGACTCAGAGGGAGTTGTTTCCTGGTTTACATGTGGCAATTTTAGTGAACTTATCCTTGAGTTGTATGTATATCAGTATATTAAGTATCACTATGTACAACAAGATAGTATGCTATGTCAATGCTAGTACAGTAGGCCATTATCATGTACTCATATATCATTTCACGTGACAATATATATGATCTCTCATTTTATGGGTCAATGGCCCCCAAATGTAGATGTTGTGTCATTGAATTGGATTACTAATTCTTGATGTTCTGATTATTGTTTTTACTATCGGTTACTTTTGTTGTTACTCAGTTAATTATTAACCCAAGTGTTAACTTAAATCATCAAGTTAATCATGACTTCCTATTTCAATTTAACATTTTAGACATGAAAATGGCCATCCGTAGAAATTTCCTTACCAATTCCTCTCATTAATTGTTATAAGCACCAAAGCTCTGACATGTTAATTAGTTTCCTATAAGACAAATCGTGAAACTATGCCAACATAAAAGAAAAAGAAACAATGATCCTAACATGATATAACTAAACTCATTGACAAAAAATGATAGTGTATAGGATAAATAAATTAGTCTTTTCAATGAATGTTTTGAATTGCATATGTACTTGTAACTTATTTCTACATACAAAAATTAGGTAAAGCTCTCAGTACAGATATTTAAGATCTCTGCCACTGTTTTTAAATGTTATATGAAATCTCACATTTTACTTTGTGTAATATATGAACAACTAAAGGACCATTGGTTTAATTTATTACTTGGTAAGACTTGCAAACTTCCAATTGCACTTCATTAAACCTAAGAATATTCATTTGCCTAACTTTTTATTTATTCCAAAACCTCTAGCTAAAATAGATGTAGTGGTGGAAGAAGTTACTTAAAATCTTTAATTTAGAGTTCTATATGTTCACGCAACAAATTTTGGGCTTTTATAAATAGCCAATTTCTTGGTTTCGAATCTTCACATAGCATAACCCATCTTGTTTTCCTTGGTTATACTATATTCAAAGATATATTTAAGTAACAAATTTCAAAGTTTTTGACATGACCAAGCTCTCTTTTCATGTGTTGTTTTGCTCAATTTTCTATGCTTTAGTACTTTTGATTTCAAGACCTGCAGTTTCTCAAGAAGTTGGTAAGAAAATTCCTTGTTTCGTTTCTATATGATTTGACTTTTCTTGTTATCCCGTTCATTCTTAAATTGAATGCAATGTTCTATATTCTGTCTCTTTGGCACTTTTCTTTAAACAAAAATGCATTTTTTTATTATACTACTTAAATTTAGGGGGGAAAGTTAAAATTTAAGGGAACATGTTATGAAAACTTTAACTTAATAGAAACTAAAAAATAGTTTACAACAAATAAATCTAGATAATGGATTCTTAATAATCAGCAGTGTAGATCAAGTAATAACTAAGAAGGCAAATCAAGTCAACTAATAAGACTATCATTTCATTTTAGCCTTACCAACGAGCTAAAATTAAAACTAATTTGATTGACTTAATTAAGTTCAGTCCAGGTGCGATTAGAATTGGACTCAGTATACCTAAACTTATCTCTTTTATCTTAGTGAATGGAATTGGATATAGATCTTCATTTTAGAGATTGGGTTGGCACGCTTGATTATATTTGGATTAAGAGTGTTCAATGTAACGTCCCAAACTTTTCGACCTTGTCTAAGTCGTTACGTTTACTCAAAACCGTTTGTTAACAAAAGACAGATCAAGATTCAGTTGAAACCGTAAGAAAACGAAGGGAAATTTTAATCGGGCCCTATTTCCAAAATACAAAATTTTAAATGCTGTTTACAAAAAATTTAACTATTTGTAGACTTAGTTAAATCAAAATATTTTCAAACCGTTAGCGGAAGCAATTAGAAAACAGTCCCATAAGGCAAATCACGATTCCTTCTTGTCCCTCGTCGGTCTGCCCCTCGTGTTACCTTTGCCTGAAAACTTAAACATAAAAAGGGTGAGTATTAATATACTCAGTAAGAGACCCACTACGGGTCCCGTTGGGGGAAAATAAATTAATAGCTTCCTATGGGGTACCCTGCACAATCACAGTCTCGTGATCCCGTAGGATGCACATATCAGTCTAGTGCTCCCGAAGGATGCACATAAAGGGGATGATCCCGAAGGACATCCGCAGGGTAACTATCCACTAGGAAACTAATAATTTATCCCCTCAGTCCATTCTAAACATCTTAACAGTCATGCTCAATACAGTCAAATTCCCTTATCACATAAGCTCCCCATTTAACCTCAAACAACCATATTATCCAAATTT
>CM046894.1:12427875-12441687 GCA_025688845.1 Cucumis hystrix | reverse complement strand
TCATCAATGAAGACTATTACAAAAGTGTCTAAGAAGTCCTTAAACACACTGTTCATCAGATCCATAAATACACCAGGTGCATTTGTCAATCCAAAAGACATTACAATGAATTCATAATGTCCATACCTCAAACGAAAAGCAGTCTTAGGAATATCACCATCTTTAATCCTCAACTGATGGTAACCCGAGCCTAAATCAATCTTAGAGAATACAGTGGCTTCTTGCAACTGATCAAACAAATCATCGATTCTGGGCAGTGGATACCTATTCTTGACTGTCACCTTATTAAGTTCTCTGTAATCTATACAAAGACGCATCAATCCATCCTTCTTCTTCACAAACAGTACGGGTGCACCCCAAGGCGATACGCTAGGTCGAATAAAACCTTTGTCAAGCAATTCCTGTAACTGTACCTTCAATTCTTTCAATTCAGCTGGAGCCATCCTGTAAGGGGCTCTAGAGATGGGAGAGGTACCCGGCTCCAACTCAATAGCAAAATCAATCTCCTTGTGAGGCGGAAGTCTTGGAAGCTCTTCTGGAAATACATCAGAATATTCTCTTACTACCGGTTCTGAGGTCAAAGAAATCTCAACTTCCCTAGTATCCACCACATTGGCCAAGATACTCCAGGTACCCTGGTTGAGTAACTTACTGGCCTTCATAGCCGAAATTACTTTAGGTATGACTACGGTCCCACCCTTTAAACTTAAAAATAGGCTTGGTAGGAGGACTAAACACTACCTCCTTACGAGAACAATCAATACTGGCATGATTGGCAGCCAACCAATCCATGCCTAAAATTACGTCGAAATCATGCATATCCAATACTAACAATGTTACATTAAACACACGACCAGCTAACTCAATTTGGCATGCTTTAATCCTTTCCTTCGACAACATAATTTCTCCAGATGGTGTAGACACTGATAAAACATAATCTAGAGGCTCCACTTCTAAACATGCATGAGTTACAAATATCGACGATATAAAAGAGTAAGAGGAACCAGAGTCGAACAAAGTTAAGGCAAAGTGCCCCAACACTGGTAGCGTACCTGTAACAACTGTGTCAGCCCTTTCAGCCTCAGATCTGTTAGTAGCAAAAACTCTGCCCTGCTGTGGCGATCTCGCTCCCTGACTGCTCTGCCCAAACTCAGTAGGCTTCAAAGGACAACGATCAGCCGTATGCCCCTCTTGCCTACACTTGAAGCAAATCTTTGTCCCAAATAAACAGCGACCTAGATGGCGCTTCCCACAAGTGTTGCACGACGGTTTCTCTCTGGCAGTTTCACCTGCCTCAAAAGGACTCTGCTGGAAACGGCAAAAATTGCCACCTGACCTCATGTTCCTCTGAGGAACTTCAACGAACTTTTTCTCCGCCTTTCTCTTCTGACTAAATGAGGTTCCCTTGTCAACACTCCTTGGCTGAACCTCGTCCTTTCCAATACTCACATCCACTGCCAGACGCAGTGCTTCAGCCTGAGTGGAGGGCTTTAGTGCTCGCACAAAGCCTCTGATGTCATCCCTTAATCCTCTAACAAACGTCTTAGCTCTGGCCTGCTTATTACCAACAAGCTCAGGGGCGAAGCGTGACAGCATGTCGAACTCCTGATCGTACTCCTCAACTGTCATGTGTCCTTGCTTCAATTCCAAGAATTCCTGGCTTTTAGCATCTCTAAGGTTAACCGAGAAAAACTTGGTATAGAAGCAATCTCTAAACTGGTCCCACGTGATCTGGTCCAACTTTCCACCCAACATACGCAGTGTGGACCTCCACCAGATAATACCTCTATCCCTAAGGAGAAAGACAGCACACTGAACCTTGTGCTCTTCAGGGCATCTCATATAACTAAAAATGGTCTCCACAGAAGACAACCACAACTCCGCCTTGGTAGGATCCTCTAGTGATCCATCAAAAGTCTGATTTGGTAACATCTGTGGCGGCTGTACGACCGATCCCTGTGCAGGAGGGTCTACAGACGTAGGTGGAGCTGCTGGTACAAGGGAACTCACTGGCGCAGACTGGTTCTGAGCCATAGCAGCCGTAATAAGCTCTGTGATTCTCTGCTCCAGGTGAGCAGACAAGGCTGCCAAATCCGTTTGAGTAACAGGTGCAGCAGGGACACGCGGGTCAGCTTGGCCCACAGCAAGCTGACTACGCCCTGCTCCTCTACTTCGGCCTCTAAAACCACCCCTACGTGCACCTTTCCTTGGCGGCATGGTTTCCTAACATCCACCAAAAATTTTCCTTTTAGTCTTAAACATCAAAGGTCCTTAGTTAGTCTAGTTTAACTTAGGCAAGGTCATGTTCATAAAATCATACATATAAATCATGAAAGCGTACCTGACGAGTGACGAAGGATCGTGCTAGCCATAAGAACACAAAAACATGGACTTAAATCATAAGTTAGTCTACAGAACCTAAAACTTAGGCTCTGATACCAACTGTAACGACCCAAACTTTTCGACCTTGTCTAAGTCGTTACGTTTACTCAAAACCGTTTGTTAACAAAAGACATAGCAAGATTCAGTTGAAACCGTAAGAAAACGAAGGGAAATTTTAATCGGGCCCTATTTCCAAAATACAAAATTTCAAATGCTGTTTACAAAAAATTTAACTATTCGTAGACTTAGTTAAATCAAAATATTTTCAAACCGTTAGCGGAAGCAATTAGAAAACAGTCCCATAAGGCAAATCACGATTCCTTATTGTCCCTCGTCGGTTTGCCCCTCGTGTTACCTTTGCCTGAAAACTTAAACATAAAAAGGGTGAGTATTAATATACTCAGTAAGAGACCCACTACGGGTCCCGTTAGGGGAAAATAAATTAATAGCTTCCTATGGGGTACTCTGCACAATCACAGTCTCGTGATCCCGTAGGATGCACATATCAGTCTAGTGCTCCCGAAGGATGCACATATCAGTCTAGTGCTCCCGAAGGATGCACATATCAGTCTAGTGCTTCCGAAGGATGCACATATCAGTCTAGTGCTCCCGAAGGATGCACATATCAGTCTAGTGCTCCCGAAGGATGCACATAAAGGGGATGATCCCGTAGGACACCCGCAGGGTAACTATCCACTAGGAAACTAATAATTTATCCCCTCAGTCCATTCTAAACATCTTAAAAATCATTCTCAATACAGTCAAATTTCCTTATCACATAAGCTCCCCCTTTAAACTCAAACAACCATATTATCCAATTTTCACTCAAGGACAGTCGAAACATATCACTACATCAGTCAGCCACATAAATAGCCCAACAGTCACAACATACGCTAGACAACAAGTCCACGTCAATCCATACATACATATATAAATTTCATTAAGTCAAGCACAATATACATTAAACTTTCAGTCCACACCCAAACACACAGCATAACCGTCATCCCGACTCAGTCCAGACATAACATTTCAGTTCATATAATCAATACGCCTTAATTCTTGTTATTGAGTCCAGTAGAAAGTCCCTTACCATAACTTTACTCTAACCTCTTGATTGAACCCACGTTTGCCAACAACCCAAGTTCACGAACCAAGCTCCAATTAAATCAAATAATTGTTGTGAGCCCAAGGGAATTAGGCTTTACCTTCAACCTAAGATCGAACAACGGTAAGCAATTAATCCAACCAATAACTCGAATTCGTTTTGAAACAACTACAATTCACAACTTTAGTTTGTTACCTACAAAACCACTTCGACAATTTACCGTAAAACAAAGGCAACGACACTCCATGGCGCACGGCTGTCAATTCACGGAAACCCCACATGTGGGTCGGTCGGCGGTCGGCTAAGGGAGGTGTGCCCGACAACGGTTTCGTCGGCTAGAAGAGGGACGCGGTCGGACGGGTTGCGGCTTCAGGTGAACGGAGAAGGGGAGACGCGGCTCGGGTGCGTGCGGTTTGGCTTCGTCGGACGGTTGGGATTCGTCGGAATGCTGGGACGGAAGCAGTCGGCGGCGGACGAAGGAACGGCGGACAGATCTGAGGAAGGGGGGCGTTTCGGCTGTTTTCGGCTGGATTCGCGGAGATCCGGGCTGGACGGTGGTGCTGTGCGGCTAGGCTGGACGGCGTGAGGTTGAACGGAAAAGATGAGAGGAAGGGTGGCCGGCGGCTAAGGTAAGGAGAAGGAGAAGAAGAAAGAAAAAGATGAGGGGGGGGGGGCTGCACGCGGGGAAGAGGGAAGAGAGAGGGGGGGCTGCCCCTTTTTTTTTTTTGATATTATTTAATAATAATAATAATAATAATAATAATAATAATATAATAATATTTAATAATTAATAATAAAATCTTATTATTTTTATTATTACCCTCTTTCTTCTTCTCTTTTTTTTTTTTTTTTTTTTTTTTTTTTTTTTTTTTTTTTTTTTTTTCTCTTTAGGTTGTTACATTCAATGAGCCAGATCCAAAAATTGATCTAAATTTTGATAGTTTCCTAGGTTAAACTTGTATTGAGCTTTTAAGATCGAGTTAGGCTAGGTTGTCTCATTGATGACGATAAATTTCATTGACTTGTTTGATGATAAATTTTTCAATAACATATAATCATAAGATAAAAGTAGGATGATTCAATTCGTGAGGTTTCCTTTTTACTTATTTAGTGTGTTTACATGTGTTAACTAATTATACTATATTCAAGCTTATATATTGATGTTTAATAGGTCTTCTACACATGATTAAAAACTTTAAAAAAATCGTTTAAAGAGCGGAAAAAAAGTACTTTTCAACCAAGTAAAACTTCTTTTAAAATTCTCGTTAGTTGGTGAAAAATAATTTTAAAAAAAAACATAAAGTATATATAGAACATTTAACTTAATCCATCTTCCAAAACTATTTTATAAAGTATACGTGTAAATTAAAAAATTGGAAATATAAAAACATGGGCAGTCTAAAATCAAATCAATATTAGAATACAAAGAAATCAATTTAATCAACCAATTACTTGCCGTTCCATTGTTTTCCATGTTGATGTAGATAATGAGAGTGGGTTTAATTATGACGAAGATGGAAACAAAGGGCCATCTCATTGGGGAGAACTTAAAGAAGAATGGCATGAATGCAAAACTGGAAAAATGCAATCTCCTATTGATCTATCCCACGATAGAGTTCAAATTGTACACAAGTTTGTGGACTTCAAAATTGCTTATAATCCTACCAATGCAACTCTTATGAATAGAGGTCATGATATAATGGTATGTACAAACTGTTTGCTAGATTCTAAATTTTATCTTCATAATTTGAAAAAAGAAAAGTTAGAGAATTTAGTCTATGTGATTTATAATCATAATATAATTCTTATATAGTTTGATAAAACTCTATCTCTAAATTAAATATTTACTATACAACGTGCACTAATTGTTAGAATTTATCAAATCATATAGACTTAATTCTAATTATTAAAACCATAAGGAGTAAGTGTGTGCGATTAGAAATGATAGTTAAAAATCACTTAAAATCATTTTGATACACTTTTATACTTTTAGATGCATTTTTATTACTATTAAACTTGATTTTGATTTGAGACCACAATTTTAAAAATAACCAAAGTGATTTTAATCATATTAGAAAGATAATAATTAGGTGCAACGTAAGCTCCACCAAGCATCATCTTATTCTTTTTACATACTTAAAAATAAAATTAACTTTAAAATTCCAAACAAATTGTCACTTGGTACATCATCAATCATTAAAAGCTGATTATGCTGCATGAAGTTGCACGTAATTTTTATTAATCACTCTTAAACATGACATAAATTCTGGTTTTATTTGAATTTGTAATATCAATCCAATGTTCTTATTGTTTCAAATGATGAATAGTTTTAGGCTGATACTGAAATATATATTTAACCTAAATTTAAGAATATTTTGTTATGGTTAAATTTGTAGCTAAAATGGAGTGATGATGCTGGATATATTGAAATAAATGGAACACGATATTTTCTCAAACAATATCATTGGCACTCTCCTTCCGAGCATACTATTAATGGTGAAAAATTCGCTTTAGAAGCTCATTTAGTGCATCAAAGCCACAATGGAAATATTGCTGTCATTGGAATTCTTTATCATCTTGGACATTGTGACTATTTCTTATCCACAGTATGTATCATCTAACTCTTAACCATTGTTTTAATATAATAAAACTTATCGTTGATAGGATTTATCGTCAGTACACTTCTTTTAATGATGCATACTTTATCATAATAGTTCATTCTAAATTTTGTGCTATATTTGTCAATTCTTTTACATTGGATTGTACCCTACTAAATATATACACTTTATATTTTGTAACTATATTGAAAATATCTAGCTACGAAAGTATATAGTCCGGGTCAATTCTTAGATTAACTTAAGATTAATATTGAAAAGTTAAACTTAATCTTAAGCTAATCTAATATAACTTATTTTTCGAAGCTATAAAAGTTCAAATAAATAAAATTATTTTGACAGATCAAAGAGCATTTGGAAGAAATTTCAGAGACAAACGAATATATTGAACTGGATGATATCAATCCATCACTTCTAGAAATGAAAAGTAGTATGTATTATCAATACTATGGCTCTCTAACGATTCCTCCATGCACTCAAAATGTACTTTGGATTATCGTTAAAAGGGTAAGATTTTAAAATTTCAATTTACATATTAATCTTATATGGCTCTCATGTTTTCTCAAAATAAATAGTATTTACTTTTGTGCTTAATATTTTCTTTTTGGATGATATAGGTTAGGAGTGTTGCACCCTACCAACTAGAGTTACTTCGAGTGGCAGTTCATGATGTAAGTCAAATAGTTTTGTGTTAATTTTTTTTTTGTTTTATTTTTATAATATAAACTTAAAATTTAACTACTTATATAATGAGTATTCGTAATCTAGATTGTCCTAGGTGTTTTAGAGAAATAATACATTATGAAAACATTTTTTTTTTTTTAGTTTACTTAAGAATTAACGTGTTTGTTTAGAAAGGATAAAATCATTTTAAAGGTTTGATGTTAAGCAAGAATGCATTTTTTAGAAAAAAAAAAATACTTAGAAGCTGAATGATTATTCAACTTAATTTAGAGGAACTTCTAAAAAGTAGGGCCATTAAGGTTATATTGCAAATTTGATCTCTCTTTTAAGTTTCATTTCTATTCTAAAAATGTGTTTATCTAGCAAAATCTAAATTGAAATGAAAACTGATAATGGGTTTAGGTATTTTAATTTTTTTTTTTTAATTTCTTTTGGCGATATGTTTTAGGAAAGATTGAATCTAAGATCTCGAGAATAATATTAAAAAATTATGCTTACTGAGTGATATTCATAATGGATATACATATACTTAGACGAATGGTGATTATCAATAATTACTAAACAAGTATTGGTTATTATAGTGGGTATATTTTGAAAATCTTCTTAACTAAATGATTGATTGTGGTCAAAAGTATTCAATGGTTTTTTTTTTTTTAAGGAAATCAACTTCTTCCTTGAAAGGCAATTAGTGAATATTCATATCAAAAGTAATTGTCAAAGAAAACTTTTATTAAATGTTGTATTGTTATTGTCAATGGTATTTAGTGTTCAATAACTTCTTTTAGGAAACTACTTTGAAGTAGCTTAGTTTTCAAATTAGTCTTAATAATAGGAAGGGTTGTGGCTGAATAGTGAGAGGAAATAACAATATATAGTTGGATTTATATATAAGTTTTGAAGGTCTACAAAGAGGTCAACATGGGAAGAAAAAATAACTTCTATATGCGATAAAACCAAATTACAAGAACACTCACTCAAAGCTTTTGATTGTTCATACTTTTTCAGTCTTTCCAACTAGAGAATATAAGAATATAATAATATAAAAGAAAATTAATTAAAAGCACATTAAAGTTTAAAGTGTTTCTAATTGATACAATTGAAAACAAAAAAACATAGGCACCTTTTATAGCTCATGAACTTTCCAAAACCTTTTCAATATAGAACAAAACTTACGACTTTCCTAAACCCTTTCAATGTAGGACAAGTCTATGACTTTCCTATACCTTTTTTATGTGAGATAATAACACTTCTAATATTTTGCCAAAAACTCAACAAATTTCACCTTGGTAAGATATTTAAAGATTCCATAGCTTTTGCAAGATCCATTGTCTTCATCGACAATCATAATTCTCATTTCATAGAATTATGACCTATTTCACAATAAAAATAGACCACTTAGAATTACCACCCCTCAAGATTTTCATTTCCCATCACATGTCGATAAAACCTTTATTGAGATTTATGGTGCAACCTTCTAACTACTTGGCTCACTTGAAAGTCTTTTAGCCATCGACATACCTTCTAACACACACCTTGAAAACTTGTGGACTCACTAACATCACATCCTCTATTATGATAAAGTGGACTTACCACGAGGATGAATTGTGTCTAATTGAGAGGAAGTCACCGTCTCACATGACATGAAAGTCGGCATCTGATCCAGAGACTTTTGACAAACTTGCTCTACTTTCCATGTGCTCAAACTATTCACATCCCAACAATCTATCAACAGCTCAAAAAGACTATCCTTTTTTAATCTCCTACCAAAACCACTCTTAGACTGCACTAGAACACCATCACCGCTTAATTTGCACTCAGGTAATCAGACTTGCATTAGTACATCCTTGATTTCCACTTGCCGCAAATCGAAGTACAACTCTTCTATCAAATTTATCCACATCAAACTTTACTGGACTCATAAAGCTTGACAGACATCTACTTCAATTCTAGCAACTAAGGTAATAGTGAGCAACTCACACTATTCAAAAAAACCGCAACTAACATTGAGAATTCTTTTCTGATGTGGAAGGTCAGATAATGTTGCAACCAGAAAGCATACTAAAAAATTCAAGAAATTACAAACTCAGTTTTGATCCCACTTGTTGGAAAAATACCCTCCAACTTCTATCACAGACAAATAAAGAAAAAGCAATAAAAACTTAAAACACAAGAATTTACTATAAAACTCTCAACTTGAAAGAAAACCGCGACAAGAAATGAATCCACTATGTAAAAAATTGTTAAAATCACACTTAGAATAGTTTTCTCTCTCCCAATCCAATTACAATAACACTCTCTCAAACCTCTTTTACTGTACACTCACACCTTTTTATCACTCTTCAACGCTAGAGAATATAAAAAACAATTTAATTAAAGTTAGCATATTAAAACTTAAAATATTTTTAACTAAGACAATTGAAAATCAAAAATATATATAGGTTATTTCAATAGCCCTTTTTTTAATGTTGACAAACTCATATCTTTCTAAACCCTTTCAATGTACACCAATTCCATGACTTTTCTATACCTTTTTTGTGTGTTACAACTACACTTCTAATATTTTACCAAAATCCAAAAAATTTATACCCATTATTAGTTGGGTTTTCTTTATTTACCTTCTTCTAAACTTTTGTTAGAAATAAATAGTATATGATATAGTAAAATTTAAACTGCAGGATTCAAACACTAATGCAAGGCCTCTGCAGCCTCTCAACAACAGAATAATTCAACTTCGATTTAGATCCCAACATAATGAGAAGGAGCATTAATGTTATATATACACAACATGTGTTAAAGAAATTTTCTATGCATACTCAAACAATAATAATTTACAATATATACATGTATTAGATATTTGTGTGGTAATTCTAGTAATGGATGGTGTTTACTTACTTAGCTTGTACACTTTCATTTGGTTTATTTGTGTGTGTGTGTGTATATATTTGGCAAATATCATTTTGTACCACCGAATTTTAAGGGATTTTAGAGTTTTTATTGATTTAAATCATTAACTTAGTTTATTAACTGTATAAATTTTTATAAGTATATCACCTACGAAATTTGAAGATTTAATTTAAATTGCCATATTTATGAAATTTTAGGGTTTAAATTGAGGGTCTTAGAAAATATGAGGGTTTAAATAGGTTCCACCTCAAAAGTTTAAAGTTTAGATTACTAAGTTTTTCTTTCTCAGCTCCAAAGGTATACATCTCAAGTTTTCAATCTATTGAAGGCATTATTTTTTAATCCTTTTTCACATTTTTTTGGGTGCTTTTTGTGCATTTTTCTTTATGCATTATTTTGATTCTATATATGTGATAATTAAATGGAAGCTTATTTTGAATTGATTTTATGTATCTTTTGTAATGATGAGGTTTAACTTGGTCTTATGTTGAACTTTTCCAAATTTGCCTTGAAAAAAATCTATGGCAAACATCATTTTATGCTATGGTTCTTGTTTTTAGTTTCATCTTATCAATTCTTGTCTTTTCATCGATTGTTCTTTAAATTTTTATCTTACCTCAATCTTATTACGTCATACATATTGAAAAAGAAAAAAAAAACAAGAAAAAGAAGAAGGTTGTGAAGAAAAGAAAAAAAAATTGTTCTTGCAGTTATTAAAAAAAATTGTGATTAATCTTTATTTGTAATCAAAATTTTCATAGTTGAGTTATTCCATTAATTCTTTGCATGTTTCTTCCATTCCCTAAATGTAACGACCCAACTTTTCAGATTAAGTCGAAGTCATTATTTTTAAACAAAAATATTTTGGTTGACACGAAATACGATAAAAATTTATATGAAACAATCATTATTGAAAAAACTTCATTCGGACCCTATTTTAAACAAAATAGAATTACTAAAGTATCATTTATAAATTACTCAAAAACAAACCGTTCTAAACATGAAACTCATTTTAAATCCTCAAAACTGGAAAACAGTAAAGACACTAAGCGGAAGCAATTTTGAAGAAAATTCCCCTATGACGATCACATCTCCTTCTTGTCCCTCGTCGGTTTGCCTCTCGTATTACACTTGCCTGAAAAATTAAACATGAGAGGGTGAATATAAATATACCTAGTAAGAGACCCACTACTGGTCCCGCTAGGGGTAAAATTATTAACTTTCTATTGGGAGGTACCCTACATCATAACAGTCTGTGATCCCGTAAGATATTCACATAATTAGTTTAATGCTCCCTAAGAATGCACATATCAGTCTAGTGCTCCTGAAGGATGCACATATCAGTCTAGTGCTCTCAAAGGATGCACATATCAGTCTAATGCTCTCGAAGGATGCACCTATCAGTCTAGTGCTCCAAAGGATACACAATAGGTGGTGATCCCGTGGGATACCTGCAAGGCACACTACCTTATAAATAATGCTAATAATTCCCCTCACTCCAATTTAACATTTTAAACAATCAATTAAATTTACAATTCAAGCTACCATCATATCCTTCTTTCAATCCAACACATATACAGTCAGTTTACGCAAACCAGTACATCAGACATTAGCATAACGGTTCCTCAAACAGTTATACTTATACGTAAGCGTCACCCACCTCAGTTCAATAAATTCAATCTATAGTAAACTACCTATACATTAACATAACAGTCAACAATCCTCAATTCAACCAGTACAACATTTTTACTTCAGTCAATCCATCAACACATTCAAATCTACATAAAGCAATTAAGTCCCTTTAACCATTCCAATCTATATTTAGCAGTCATATCCTTCTTTGTCATTCAAGTCCACGCATAGCAGACAAGTTCTTTTAATCATTGAAATCTACATATGGGTCCAATAGTAGAAATCCCTTACCTCAACATTACCTAAGCTTCTTGATCGAACTAAAATCCAACGAACCAACCTAAACATAATGGAATAGAAATCAATCACTTCCACAAACAATTTCATCCATTTAATCAATTCATCCAATGTGAATTTCATTAACTTACCCAAGTAGATGGAGAGTTGAACTCCAAACCAAACTTATTGGAAACTCAAGAAATTTAAGCGTTATCCTCAATTTGCACCTTCAAGAACAATATCAAGCAATTAATTAACCCAACCAATCATGGTTATTGAAAACATCCATCAAGATCCAAAACTACACTCTTACCACAAACCACAAAAATTCGTAACAAGGCAGAGGCCGCGTTAGATCTGAGCAACAGATGAAGGTGAATTTCGGCTTGAATCTCACAATTGGAAGAAGAGGATTTCACACGCGCCTTGATCTGAGGGAGAAGACCAACTCAGGTTGAATAAAAAAACGGAAGGGCGTCGTCGGATGGTGAACGAAGGACGACGATCGGTACAAACGGCTCATGAACGGAGGAGAGGAAAACGTTTGCTACATGTTAAAGAAGAAGAAGAGATGAAGAATGGAGAGGGAGGTGGCTGGGGAGAAAGGAAGAAACAAAGAAGAAGAAGAAAAAAGTCCTTTTTTTTTTTAATAATAATAATGATAATAATAAAAAAATATATTATCATTATTATTTTTTTTTCTTTTTTCCTTCTTTTCCGTTTCCTTTTTCCTTTTTTTCAGTTTGCTTTGTTTTTCTTTCTTTTTCTTAAAATAATAATAATATATTATTATTACTTTTCCATTAGCTTTTTCTTTTCCTCTTCCCAAAACAAATATTCTCTCTCCTCAATAATACTCATCAATTCCCACTTTTTATCTTTTTTTTCAAAATATTACAATAATTATATTACTCCCAATAATATAATTTGCTCAACCTTCCATATCTTCGTACATATACACACATATATACTCAGAATCCTTAACTCTCATCAAAAATAATTTACCAAGATCATTTTCTCTTATCAAATCCATAACAATATAGAAAAATTTCCAATTTCCATTATTTATTTAGATATTTTTTTCATAAATATTTAATTAATTCTAATCTCCATAAAAAAAAAAACAAATATCTCTATTTATCTAAAATAGCACTCAAATAAATCCAACTTAAACTAAATTCAATCAAGATAATTAAATTTAAAATTGCCTTAAACTTTGGGGTGTTACACTACGTCGATTGCATGATCATTTGAATGTCTTTCCAGCTTCTTATCATTAATTGTTGAAGACTTTCAAATCTGTGACTTTCAAACTTCATTCTCATCTTTCATTTTCTTCTGCTTGTAAATTATCGAATTTCAATTCATGTCCTTCAACAAACTTTTAGATCAGCCTACGAAGAAGGGTAGTTTGTCAAATTCATTTCTTAAAATATTTATATTCTCAAATCAATTTTTGTGTTTATTTTCAACCGAAAATTGTGAACTTCCTTATTTGTTTGAACCTTTTTTTTTTTTTTGTTCTTTTTAGGGTTAGCTTCATAATTATCTTGTCTTGCTTATATTGAATAGCTCACTATTTCAAGGATTGCATAGGTCTACCCAATATCATAATTTAGCTACTTTCCCAAATAACCTACCTTTTGTGTGTAAACACGACTGTTCTGAGTGAACAATTAGTGAGTTGAGTGTGTGAGGTGTGACGACCCAGACTTTTCGGACTGACCGTCTAAGTCGTCAATTTGACCCAAAACCGTTTGTCGACAAAAGACATAAAAATTTTCAGTTGAAACCGTAAGAAAACGAAGGAAAATTTAATCGGGCCCTATTTCCAAAATACAAAATTTACAATATGCTGTTTACAAAAATTTAACTATTTTAGACTTAGTTAAATCAAAATATTTTTCAAACCGTCAGCGGAAGCAGTTTAAAGACAGTCCCCTATGGCAAAATTCACGAGTCCTTCTTGTCCCTCGTCGGTCTGCCCCTCATCTTACCTTTGCCTGAAAAGTTAAACATAAAAAGGGTGAGTATTAATATACTCAGTAAGGGACCCGCTACTGGTCCCGTTAGGGGAAAAATAAATTATTAGCATCCTATGGTGTACCCTGCACAGTCACAGTCTAGTGCTCCCGAAGGATGCACATATCAGTCTAGTGCTCCCGAAGGATGCACATATCAGTCTAGTGCTCCCGAAGGATGCACATATCA
>CM046894.1:12387738-12413123 GCA_025688845.1 Cucumis hystrix | reverse complement strand
TTTTTTTTTTTTTTTTTTTTTTTTTTTTTTTTAGGGCGTTACATTCTTCCCTCCTTAATAAACTTTTGTCCTCGAAATTTCTAATCCCGGAATAACTCTGGGTAACGAGCCCTCATATCATCTTCTTGCTCCCAAGTTGCCTCTTCAACTCGATGATTGCGCCACAACACCTTCACTAATGAAATTCCTCTATTACGAAGCATCTTCACTTCTCTAGCCAGGATCTCAACTGGTTGCTCCACATAGCTCAAATTCTCGTCAATCTCTAGTGGTTCATAGTCCACCACATGGGATGAATCTGCCACGTACTTCCTCAACATTGAAACATGGAAAACATTATGAACTGCAGAGAGAGATGGTGGAAGTGCCAAACGATACGCCACAACACCAATTCTCTCTAAAATCTCAAACGGTCCCACAAAACGAGGACTCAACTTCCCCTTCTTTTCAAAACGCATAACACCCTTCATAGGTGCTACCTTCAAGAACACCTTATCTCCCACATCAAACTCAAGGTCTTTTCGTCTCACATCAGCATAGCTTTTCTGTCTACTCTGCGCTATTTGCATACGTGCTCTAATCTTCTGAATAGCCTCATTAGTAGACTGAACCAACTCAGGACCCACCAATCGCTGTTCACCAACCTCATGCCAACAAACAGGAGTTCTACAACATTCACCATACAAAGCTTCAAACGGTGCCATGCCAATGGTAGCCTGAAAACTGTTATTATAAGCAAACTCCATCAAATGCAAGTGAGAGTCCCAACTACCTGGAAACTCTAGAACACAAGCTCGTAGCATATCCTCTAAAATCTGGTTCAAACGTTCAGTTTGACCATCAGTCTGTGGATGAAAAGCCGTACTAAAATCCAACCTCGTGCCCATGGCAGTCTGAAGTCCCTTCTAAAACTTGGAAGTAAAACGTTCATCTCTGTCAGAAACAATAGACACAGGCACTCCATGCAGTCTTACAATCTCAGTTAAATATAACTGTGCCCACTTATTAGCAGTATAAGTGGACTTTCCTGGAACAAAATGTGCTGACTTCGTAAGTCTGTCTACAACAACCCAAATCACTGTGTAACCCTTTAGGGTTCTAGGCAGTCCTGTAATAAAGTCCATCGACACGTTCTCTCACTTCCACTCTGGCACACTCAAAGGCTGCAACAAACTTGCTGGTTTCTGTCTAGGTGCCTTAACCTGTTGGCACACCAAGCACCTACTAACAAACTCGGCCACTTCCCTCTTCATATTACGCCACCAATACACTCGCTTCAAATCCTGATACATTTTCGTACTACCAGGATGCATGGAAAATGGAGAACTATGGGCCTCATTCAGTAAATCGGTCTTGACTGCAGTGTCTGCTGGCACACACAGACGTCTCTCAAACAACAGTCCACCATCAGAGGATATGGAGAACTCATCAGTCTGTCCTGTCCCTACGAGGCGACGCCTCTCCTCCAAATAAGGATCACTACTCTAAGCATCAATAATCTTCTTCCTCAGAGTTGGTTGCACTGTTAACTGAGCTAACTGTGAGGCAATTGCCCCTACAGATACTGCAATCTCAGCTCTCTCAAGGTCTCGATGTATCGGTACCTGACTAGTAATAAGCGCTGCTGAATGTGATACTTTCCTACTAAGAGCATCAGCTACCACATTCGCTTTACCTGGATGATATAATATCTCACCGTCATAATCTTTTACTAACTCGAGCCACCTTCGCTGTCTCATATTTAACTCCTTCTGGGTGAAGAAGTATTTCAGGCTCTTATGGTCAGTAAAGATTTGTATCTTTTCACCGTACAAATAATGTCTCCAGATTTTCAGTGCAAACACTACTGCTGCCAACTCTAAATCATGTGTAGGGTAGTTCTGCTCATGGCTTTTCAACTGACGAGAGGCATATGCAACCACCTTACCCTGCTGCATCAAAACACAACCCAATCCTTTCTTAGAAGCATCACTGTAAATCACAAAATTCCCAGATCCATCCGGTACTGTAAGGACCGGTGCAGTAACTAACCTCTGCTTAAGGTTTTGAAAACTATCCTCACAAGCTGGGCTCTAAACAAAAGAAGTCCCCTTCCTGGTCAACTGGGTCAAGGGAGTAGCTATACGAGAAAAATCTGCCACGAACCTCCGGTAATAACCTGCTAAGCCCAGAAAACTACGAATCTCCCTGACAGTAGAGGGTCGAGACCAACTGGTAACAGCCTCAATCTTTGCAGGATCCACAGAAACTCCCTCACTAGAAACCACATGACCAAGGAAAGCCACATGCTTCAACCAGAATTCACACTTTGAGAACTTAGCATAAAGTTTATTTGCTCGAAGAGTCTCTAAAACTCTATGCAAATGTTCCTCATGTTCAGTCTCAGTCTTGGAATAAACTAAAATGTCATCATTAAAGACTATTACAAAAGTGTCTAAGAAATCCTTAAACACTCTGTTCATCAGGTCCATAAACACAGCAGGTGCATTTGTCAATCCAAAAGACATTACAATGAATTCATAATGTCCATACCTCGAACGAAAAGTAGTCTTAGGAATATCACCATCTTTAATCCTCAACTGATGGTAACCCGAGCCTAAATCAATCTTAGAGAATACAGTAGCTCCTTGCAACTGATCAAACAAATCATCAATTCTGGGCAGTGGATACCTATTCTTAACTGTCACCTTATTAAGTTCTCTGTAATCTATACAAAGACGCATCGATCCATCCTTCTTCTTCACAAACAGTACGGGTGCACCCCAAGGCGATACGCTAGGTCGAATAAAACCTTTGTCAAGCAATTCCTGCAACTGTACCTTCAATTCTTTCAATTCATCCGGAGCCATCCTGTAAGGGGCTTTAGAGATAGGAGCGGTACGCGGCTCCAGTTCAATAGCGAAATCAATCTCCCGGTGAGGCAGAAGTTCTGGAAGCTCTTCTGGAAATACATCAGGATATTCTTTTACTACCGGTTCTGAGGTCAAAGAAATCTCAACTTCCCTAGTATCCACCACACTGGCCAAGATACTCCAGGTATCCTGGTTGAGTAACTTACTGGCCTTCATAGCCGAAATTACTTTAGGTAGAACCACAGTCCCTACCCCTTTAAACTTAAAACTAGGTTCGGTAGGAGGACTAAACACTACCTCCTTATGAGAACAATCAATACTGGCATGATTGGCAGCCAACCAATCCATGCCTAAAATGACATCGAAATCACACATATCCAATACTAACAAGGTTACATCCAACACACGACCAGCTAACTCAATTTGGCATTCTTTAATATTTTCCTTGGACAACATAATTTCCCCAGATGGTGTAGACACTGATAAAACATAATCTAGAGGCTCCACTTCTAAACATGCATGAGTTACAAATATGGACGATATAAAAGAGTGAGAGGAACTAGAGTCAAACAAAGTTAAGGCAAAATGCCCCAACACTGGTAGTGTACCTGTAAGAACTGTGCCAGCCCTTTCAGCCTCAGATCTGTTAGTAGCAAAAACTCTGCCCAGCTGTGGCGCTCTCGCTCCCTGACTGCTCTGCCCAAACTCAGTAGGCTTCAAAGGACAACGATCAGCTGTATGCCCCTCTTGCCTACACTTGAAGCAAATCCTTGTCTAAACTGGTCCCACGTGATCTGGTCTAACTTTCCACCCAACATACGCAGTGTACCTCCACCAAATAATACCCCTGTCTCTAAGAAGAAAGACAACACACTGAACCTTGTGCTCTTCTGGGCATATCATATAACTAAAAATGGTCTCCACAGAAGACAACCACAACTCTGCCTTGGTAGGATCTTCCAGTGATCCATCAAAAGTCTGAGGGTCGTATTTCCTAAAGTCCCATAAGTGTTTCGCCTCTGCAGACAGCTGATTTGGTAACAACTGTGGCGCCTGTACTATCGATCCCTGCACAGAGGGGTCTACAGACGCAGGTGGAGCTGCTGGTACAAGGGAACTCACTGGCGCAGACTGGTTCTGAGCCATAGCAGCCGTAATAAGCAGGCTACCTCCAGGTGAGCAGACAAGGCTGCCAAATCCGTTTGAGTAATAGGTGCAGCAACGACACGCGGGTCAGTTTGGCCCACAGCAGGCTGACTACGCCCTGCTCCTCTACCTCGACCTTTTAAACCACCCCTACGTGCACCTTTCCTTGGCGGCATGGTTTCCTAATACCACCAAAAATATCCTTTTAGTCTTAACAACAAAGCACCTTAGTCAGTCTAGTTTAACTTAGGCAAGGTCATGTTATTAATACCGTACTTATTAAACATAAAAGCATACCTGACGAGTGACGAAGGATCGTGTTAGCCATAGAGACACAAAAACATGGACTTAAATCATAAGTCAGTCTACAGAACCTAAAACTTAGGCTCTGATACCAACTGTGACGACCCAGACTTTTCTCATCTAATCTAAGTCGTTACTTTAACACAAAACCGTTTGTTGACAAAAGACATAGCAAGATTCAGTTGAAACCATAAGAAAACGAAGGGAAATTTTAATTGGGCCCTATTTCAAAAATACAAAATTTCAAATGTTGTTTACAAAAAAAATTTAACTATTTGTAGACTTAGTTAAATTTTTATATTTTCAAATCGTCAGCGGAAGTAGTTTAAAGACAGTCCTCTATGGTAATTCACGAGTCCTTCTTGTCCCTCGTCGGTCTGCCCCTCGTGTTACCTTTGCCTGAAAAGTTAAACATAAAAAGGGTGAGTATTAATATACTCAGTAAGAGACCCACTACTTGTCCCATTAGGGAAAAAATAAATTATTAGCATCCTATGGTGTACCCTGCACATATCAGTCTAGTGCTCCCGTAGGATGCACATATCAGTCTAGTGCTCCCGAAGGATGCACATATCGGTCTAGTGCTCCCGAAAGATACACATATCAATCTAGTGCTCCCGAAGGATGCACATATCAGTCTAGTGCTCTGGAAGGATGCACATATCAGTCTAGTGCTCCCGAAACATGCACATATCAGTTTAGTGCTCCCGAAGGATGCACATATCAGTCTAGTGCTCCCGAAGGATGCACATAAAGGGGATGATCTCGAAGGACACCCGCAAGGTAACTATCCACTAGGAAACTAATAATTTATCCCCTCAGTCCATTCTAAACATCTTAACAGTCATGCTCAATACAGTCAAATTCCCTTACACATAAGCTCCCCATTTAACCTCAAACAACCATATTATCCAAATTTCACCCAAGGACAGTCAAAACATATCACTACATCAGTCAGCCACATAAATAGCCCAGCAGTCACAACATACGCTAGACAACAAGTCCACGTCAATCCATACATACATATATAAATTTCATTCAGTCAAACACACATCATAACCGTCATCCCTACTCAGTCCAGATATAACATTTCAGTCCATATAGTCAATACACCTTAACTCTTGTTATTGAGTCCAGTAGAAAGTCCCTTACCTTGGCGTTATTCAAAATTCTCGAACGAACTAAATCCAACGAACGAACCTAATAAAAAGGACATGGGACTCAATTATTTCCACGATAAAAACTCCCACTTAGTTTTCGTCAAGGTAAATTCTAACTTACCAAGGTATTCGCGAACCAAACTCAAAATTTCACAAATTGGTTGTGAATTCAAGGGACCCAACTTTACTTTCAATACCTTCAAGAATCAAACAAAAATTTCAGCATTAAATCCCAATTTATTGGAATTTCAAGGGTGTACTCGCTTCAACGCTACCTTCAAGAATGTCAATTTAACAACCGATCGGCATTACAAAATAATATAAAACCCACAATTCATCCTTACCCAAACGAAATTTCAACGACGTAGCGGCAGCGGCACACAAGATTTGGGCAACGGTCTTGTGAAATTGATTTGGGCATGGATCGGTTTCAAATCCGCGGCTGGAAAAATGGGGAGTCACGTGGCTGTTGGGTTTCGTCAGACGGTTGGAACAGAGGAGATCTGGGCTGACGGCGGCTGGCCTTCACGAACGGAGTCGGGCACGGAACTCCGACGCGGCTGGAAGGAGACGCGCGGCTCACGGGTGGCTTCCACAGAGGTCGAACGGTAGCAGGCGGCGCAGCGGACGGCTGCGAATGGAGAGGTGGTGCGGCTGGGCGACGGTGCGGCTGGGCTTCGTCGGTTGGACCGAAGGAGAGGGACGGCCGACTGTTGCTAGGGTAGAAAGAAGGAGAAGAAGAAGGAAAGAAAAAGAAGAAGAAAAGAAAGAAAAGAAAGAAAAAGAAAGAAAAAAAAATTAATGGAGGAGGGGGGGCTGTGAGGAGGAAGGGGGGAAAATTTTAATTTCCCCCCTTTTTTTTCTTTTGCTTTATTTAATAATAATAATAATAATAATAATATTTAATAATTAATAATAAAATCTTATTATTTTTATTATTACTTTTTTTTCTCTCTCTCTCTCTCTCTCTCTAGGGCGTTACATATTGAGAAGGAAACTTTGTTTTTGGAAGATAAAGTGAGAGTTATCAACGAAGGTAATGTGATACAGTAAGAAAACATACAGTGACTGATTCTTTTAGACATAAACTTTGTGTGTTTGACGGTTTAAAGTTGTATACAGCAAGCATAAAAGCTTTTGTACAGAGGTATAGAATAATTAGAAATACTTTTTGCAATCAAATAGTGGGATGATAATTATATATAATGATTATGCTATGATAGGGCAGATGGTGTTTATTGTGTGTTTTTAGGGAAGAATGCGCTGTAAAAAAGTGTATAAAGAGATTCCTATATATGTTCAAATTTTAAGATAAGCACAGGATTATATGCCAAGAGTAGAGTAGCAAGAGGATATATGAAGAGATTTAAGAGATTATTGCAAGTGAGGATAAATATGCTTTTGGACATGTCTCGTGAGAGGGAGAGTGTTTTAAGTTCTAATTCTATGATTTTTTAGAAGACAAGGACAATGAAGAAGTAGATACCTGTTTCTAACCTTTTCAAACTTTACTTTTAAATTACCCAAAAAGATAATACAAACAGATTTTTTTTAACTAATAGACTTGTAATGGGTTTAGAAGGAAACTAGTACCAGTGTTATTGCAATTTCAAAGGTGTCAAATGCATATGGACCAAGCATCAGAGTTGGGCTTCTTTTATGATTTCCCAAAGAATTTCTTTGGTTGAGTGTGATGTTTAAGTCAGTTGCGTAAGTATATCTTTCCCAAGGTACAACTTAAGTATTCTCTATGCTAAGGGGCAACCTTTTAATTGATTAATTTTGCTAGGAAGGTCATTCATATTTTCATGTAGATTGTGTGGGGAGTGTATGTGAGACGATGGCAAGTATTCATTTTTCTTTGGGATGTAGTTATCCAGAAAGATATTTTATTTTGGTCTGCAAATTGTTGAATAGCAATTGCTATCATATATTTTGGCTTTGTTAAACTTGGAACCCATTACTACATTTCAATCAAGTTCCCTTCCTCTCTTCTAAGATTTTGATAAGCTTCTTTGCTAGCAAATAAGTTCTCAATCGTATTGCAATTTGTATATGAGATAAATTATTACATATTTATGGTCAAGTTACTATTGGAACACTCATCTTACATGTATTTTTCTGTCCCGTCTTTCCAACTATGGACCATTTATACTCAGAAATAGCATTTTATATTCGATAGAGATGTATTAGGAGATGGTAAACATATTTTGTATTGTTTCCCTGAGATAGTTTATTAAAGTTTTCTATAAATGAGATCTTATGCTTATCTTGCTTAAAAAAAAGATAACACAAGTTTTTTTTTTCTTATTGTTATGGAGGAAGGTTCTAGTGGCATGGATGTTAATAAATTTAATCAAACATGTTTTTTAGCTTGGCTTCTTCTCCCTCCCATTTTCAAGGGTTGTTGATAGAGGATTCACTCAGGGATAAAGGGCACTGTATTTAATTATGTGATTATGTATTATAGGTGGGAGTAATTTTTATTTGTTGGATTTAGAAGTTGCAATTTTAATGTCTTGTCTTTGTATTTACTGTTCAAATTTACAGGTACTAGTGTTTGAGAAATTTGGACTTTTAACTTTTCTGTTTATGCATGCTTGAAACAGTGACCCTGAAGTACCCATAAGTTTATTTCTTTTACTACCATAATTTTCTTTTGTGGGAGCATTTAATTTGTTGAGACTTGAGTTAATTAGTTTGTTTGGATTGTGAGTTAATTAATTTATTTTGCATGTTTATAGATTGATACACAAAGATCATACTCACAGGCCGAGTTAGACGAGGTGCGGGTTGAGTTAGCTGACTTCCTGGATTCGTACATGTGATTGTGACTTATTTGTGATTCTGAAGTTTATATTGTCTCTTGTTTTTGTAAATGGTCTGAAATATTCATATATATGTAAAAAGTTTTGAAAATGTTTATATATATATATATATGGTGAAGAGTTTTATTTATATATGTTCAAGTTTTGAAAAGTATATTTGATGAATATCGTCATTCATATATATTTAAGAAACTGTTGTTGAACGACTATGCAGAACTATGAGAGCACAATACAGGAACAAAAATATAATTGAATTATAATTTTTTTTAAAAAAATTTCAAAACATGCTTGACGGTTTTTAAATATCATAAAAAAGTACATTCTTGATGGTTTTAAAACATCATAAACAACTACATTCTTGACAGTTTTTAAATGTCATGAATTCTCATACTCTCGACGGTTTTAAACTGTCATGAGCACTCTCTTGACGGTTTTTCACTGTCATGAAAAATAGTATACTTGACGTTTATAAAACGTCAACGTTCACTAATCTTGACATTTTTATCAACTGTCAAGAACTTTGATTCTTGACTGTTTAAAAACGTCAAGAGAGCCTATTTTTGTAGTAGTGTCAAGAGATACGTTTCTTCTAAATCTACTTCTTTTTCTACTACTATTTGGCAAAAGAATTCAAATAGTGGAAAGCTGGATTTCAAACATGAAGGAAAGCTTGAGTTTGAAAAGAAAGATAAGGTTGAGAGCTCGAAGGGTAAAGAAAATTTGGATGGATCGAAGGAGGTTCGAGAAATGAGTCGAGACATAAAATGTTGGAAATGTCAAGGGATTGGACATATTGCTCGTGATTGTCCAAACAAAAGAACCATGATCATTAAAAATGGTGAAATTGCCACCGTTGAAGAAGAAAGTGACTAAGATAAGCTAATTGAGGAAGCAAATGAAGCAAATGAAGAAGGACTAGAAGATTGGAGTAAATTGACACTTGTTACAAGAAGACTTCTTAATGCTCAAGTTAAGGAAAATGATTGTAACGCCCCAAATTTTTAAGGTATTTATTCGTAAGCAAATTTTCTTATTTATTAAAGATTTTAAAATTTTGGGTGTTATTATACTTTAGCTTTGTGTGTAAGAGAAATAAATTTAATGGAAAAGAAGAGAAGTAAGGATTAAATAAATAAAGTAATAATAATAATAGTTATTATAAATTATTATTATTAATAATAATAATAAATTTATTTTCTTAAATTTTTATTCCAAAAAAATTAATAATAAAAATAAATATTTAAAAGAAAAGATAAAACTTCCCTTTCTTCTTCACGCCTGCCCTCATCTCTCATCCCCATCTCCTTCACGTTTCTACAGCTGCCACCTACCCTCCAACCTCACGTCGGCCACCCTCCGCCGCCACTACAAGTGCCATCCGCACACCATCGAAGCCATCGTCGTCCTGATTTCCTCCTTCTCCTTCGCTCTCAGCTAGTCAAGCCGCTGGCGTACATTAGAATTGAAGCTTTGCGTTGTTCGGGTCACGCAAGCCGATCACCGGGCGTCACATTCATGAAGCGCCACCACACGACTCTGCCTTCCAGCAGTGGGTCTTCGTTTTTTGGTTCCGTCAGCGTCACAGCTGCCGTCGCGTCGTACAAATTGGAATCGGGTGGACGCGACTTTCTGTCTCCAACAGTGTGTCTGACGCCTCTTCATTTGTCGTTTAGATCTGCCTTCAGCGCGCGTCATTTTCACCTATACTAAGTTGTCATTTCTGCCTTGCCACAAGAAGTATTGAATTTTAGTGTAAGTTTATAATAGTGAATTTGATGGTTTTCGCATGATAGATTTGTTGAAGTGTAATGTCAAATTAAACGATTGGTTAATAATGTTCTTTGAAGGTATCAATTGAGGACGATGTTTGACTTCTTGGATTCACGAAAAATTCGTTGGAGTTAAATTCTCTATTTAACTTAGGATTGGTGTGTTAGACTTTGTGTGATCAAGAAACTTAGGTAACCTCAAGGTAAAGGGTTTCTACTACTAGACTCTATATTAGATTTGAAATGTGTTGATTGTACGGATCTCACTGAATTGACTGATATATAGTTGGAGATATGATGATTAATATATAGTATGTTTGTCTTATATGTGGATGTGAATATGATGACTAACGTTTAGATTGACTGACTGATATATAAATGTGTGGACGGTGTACTTTTGAACTGAGGAGGGATTGTCTGTCGTGTTATTATGCTACTGACCGATATTGTGATAGAATGGGTAGAATGACTTTAAATGTATTCAACTGAAATTGTTACATGATGGAACAATTTGAAAGTACTATAAATGACTGACTGCTTAAATGCTTAGAACGGATCGAGGGGAAATTGTTAGCTTTGTATATTGGGTAGTCTGCCTTGCATGTGTCCCATGGAATCACCATCTGATGTGCATCCTTCGGGAGCATTAAACTGATAAGTGCATCCTTCGGGAGTATGAGACTGACATGTGCATCTTGCAGAGCACTAGACTGATATATGCATCCTACGGGGGCATTAGAATGATTATGTGTGTCCTACGGGATCACGAGACTGTTATGATGCAGGGTACCTCCCAATAGAAAGTTAACAGTTTTATCTCCTTGACGGGACCAGTAGAGGGTCTCTTACTGGATATGTTTATACTCACCCTTTTATGTTTAACTTTTCAGGCAAAGGTAACACAAGAGGCAGACCGACTAGGGACAAGAAGGAGACGTGATTGCCATAGGAGAAATGTTCTTCAAATTGCTTCCGCTTACATTTTTTGTTTTACTTTAGCATTTGTGACTGAAATAGATTTCATGATTAGAACGAGTATTATTTCTTGATTTTATAAACGATTCTTTTGAACTTTTAAATTTTGTTTGAAATAGAGCCCAAATAAAATTAAAAAAAAAACTCTTCGATGTTTGTTGATTTGTTTTTATTTAATTTTATAATGTTTTATGTAAAAATGTTGTGTCTCATATTAAAGTAATGACTTCAATTTAGTTAGAAAAGTTGGGTCGTTACAATGATATTGAAGACCAAAGAGATAATCTTTTCCGCTCAAGGTGTTTAGTTAATGGGATTCCTTGTAGTCTTGTCATTGACAATGGAAATTGCACAAATGTTGTTAGTACGTTTCTTATCAAACAATTACAAATTTGAACTCAACATCATCCTAAGCCTTACAGGCTTCAATGGCTCAATGATAGTGGAACAATATAAATATGAGGCACACTAAGCATTTCTTTCACCTTGGAAAAGTATAAATCTGAGGTCCTATGTGATGTACCTATGCATGCTGGAGATATTTTGCTTGGGCGACCATGGCAATTTGATCGAAAGGTTTTGTATGATGGGTACTTGAATAGGTATTCTTTTACAAAAGATGAAAAAAAAAAACAATTCTTGTTCCCTAATGTTCAAAGGATGTATTTTCTAATCAATTAAAGTTAGAGAGAAAAGGAAAGAATTTGAAGAAAAATAACTCTCTTCACATCACTTTTATTCTCTCATCTTCATATATAACAACATTTTTTTAAAAAAAAATTGCAAATATAACAAAAATTTGTCAAAGTCAATCACTTATACAACATGTTGCAAATGACTGGTCTATCATTAATAGTCTATCATTAATAAATCATAAGAGTCTGATAAAACACTACCAACAATAAACTTTGCTATATTTACAAAAAAAAATTTAAATGTTGGCATAAACCTAATTATTATTCCTAAAATTGCTACATGTTATAATAAATCTTTATTTTTATTTTATTTTATTTATCTTTAAGCTTCTACAATTTTTCAATGCTCTAAAAGTATGTTTTGCTCAAAATTCTCACTTTTTTTAAGTTATTTCTCTTTCTGTTTTTCAATTTGTTCCTTTCTCTTTTTTCAATACTTTTACTTTTTGTGCTTTTGGTATTTTTAACTTTTTTTTATTCTTTCATAAGATCTTTTTCTCTCTTTTTTTAAGTGGGAAAATTAAAAAATAAACTAATTTATTAATTAGTCAACCAATTATCATCTTAGAATTACTTTCCAATGTCAGATTTATATGTTAGATTTATATATTAGAGATTTGTTATAAAATAGAACAAAAAAGCAAAAATATTTATACCATATAAAATAATTTTTAAAAAAACGTACAACATGAAATAACAAAAATATACCACGATTAATCGACCACATAAGTGCAAAGAACGATCTTGTATCTAGTCTAAACGATCATGTACTCAGCCTAAACGATCATGTACTTAACCTAAACGATCTTGTACCTCAATCTAAATGTTTTTGGTACATGTACCAAATCTAAAAGATCGTTTGAATATATCATTTATCTATTAGTGATAGTGATCTATCTTTGTCTATATGAGATAAACGATTGATTGTTTAGATACTGGTACACGATCGTGTAGTGAAAAAAAAAGGACACAATACTTAATAATGAAAATTTTTTTAAAAAAAATGTTGTCTTTATGAAAAGATGACGCGAAGATGAGAGATGACGAAGAAGTAGTAAATTCGAAAAGAGGGATGAAGAAATTCTTGAAGAGGAAATGTGAAATTTATGTAAAAAAAATTAACTCACAAATTATACGGATTTTATTGATTTTTTTTTTATTTTGTTATATAGGCAGTAAACATTTTTAGTTTTGTTTTATATATATATTGTTTCTATTTATTGAATTGAACAATATATATCATTTAAAAGTTAATTATTGTGAAAATATTTTATTGGGCTGGTAAATTTGTGATGAAGTATTGTAAGTGTATCAATTTATACCTTCCTTCCAAGTTTTACATCTGAAATACATTATATGAGTATTGTAATTACATTATTATAAATTAAACTCAATATAAATGTAATTTTCAAAAGTCAATCCATTCAAACTCTCAGTTAAAAGTTTTATTTTAGTATAGTTCATGTATCAAAATCTTATATGTGAAAAGAATATAACGCATGAATGTTTTAATTTTCAAAGTATGGTAATAGTTAGTAACAAAGGGTTCTTATAAAAATTTCCTATCAAATAAGTTTTAAAATTTCAAAATTAAAATTTGCTCCTTGAAACTCAACAATTTATTGGTTAATTATTTTCTTACATTTACAAGGAATTGAACCTCCAACCATAAAGTATATCGTGATCATGTCAATGCTCCTTAGCTAAACCCATTTTAACATAAAAAGTTAATGTATCATGAATTTAATTAATGAAACATTTTTTAAAATTTACAAAATAATTTTCATTTGAGAGAATAATTATTATAAACGACAAAACTATTAAAAATATTGGTAAAATTTAGCTAAATTTCATATTTTATCATTGATTGATATTGATAGACACCGATAAACTTCTATCGCTGTTTATTATCAAAGATAAATATAAAATTTTGTTATATTTTGATTCATTTTTCTATATTTAAAAATATTTCAATTAAAAAAATTCAACCCTTAACGAATATCACGTGTTACTTTAACGGACACAAAAAGTGAAATTATTGTTTCACAAAGACAACACATAACCATGAACTTTGAAAAAGAAAAAAGAAAAAAAAAGTTGATTTGAAACTATGTCTCGTAAATAAACAGTGTATTAATCATCGATCCCAAGTTTTAGTTCACAACCTTTCAAGTCCAAACACAAGATTCCTAGAATATATATTAAACCACACACAACTATATAAATACCAAACTCGTAATTAAAGTATTCATAAACAAATCATAGAATTAAAAGTATTACTACATACACAATATGAGTAGAGCAGAACCAATTAAGGATGTCAATGACTCAGAAGTGAAATTTGCTGCAGGGGAAGCAGTTAAAATCCATAACGATAAAAAGCACGACAATTTGGTTTTCATTCGTGTAGTGAATGGTCTGAAGCAGCAAGTTGATAATGCCACGCTGTATTCTCTTCTGATAGAAGCTACAAATGGTGATGGAACTCATTGGGGATATTTCGCTAAGATCAAGTTGATACCTAAGCCCGCAAGTCATTATGATCCATATCCCCATAGCTTTCAGCTTATATCTTGGGAAGATCCCCTCAAATTCTACAACTAGTATTCGATTGTTATCTCTTTACATCTTTACATCTTTACATCATAATAATATGTCCTATATATATATATACTGAGGGCATTATTGTCTTCCAACTACTATATGAAAATGGTATAGCCTTGATAAAATAGTGATACATATAATCTATTTCTATATAGTATATGTGTGTCCATATATATATGTTCTAATTTTTTCTCTTCTCTCTCCAATTTATGTTCTCTATATATAAAGAGTTTAAATAAGACTAAAATATTAAATAGTCATTTTTACTTTTTTAAAATGATTATTTCGTTTTATTTATGACATGGGTAACTTAATCTTAATTTTGACTTAATGAATAAGATCTAATCTCGGAAGTAAAACGATAACCTTGACTTAGCCGAGATTTCGAACAACATGTGAAAGATTAACTTACTAATCATGGTTATATCAGATGGACATAAATATATCTATAGTAAAGGAACTGAAACTATGAAATTTTAGTGGAATGACTAGTTAGTTAACAAATCTTGATTAGTTTATTCCAAAAGAGTTTAGCCAGTTAATCTCGAATTGTTGTAGCCCATGATCTATAGTTTTAATAGGTTCCCTAATAGCTCATATGGAATAAACGTAGAACAATATGATGGAATAATTTGAATTGTTCGAATTGAAAAATTAGAGAAAAACCGACAAGTATATGTGATATAGCGATCAGTCACTACTAGAAAACTGGGATTTAACAACACAAAATATGTGTCATAAATGGTTATCATGTCACATATTTTGCATCGTTGAAGTGCTTGTAAAGATAGGACATTTAATGACGCATCCTAAAAAGTGTCATTAATATTGCTTAAATGATATTGATTTAACATCAATAATCAATTTCTCTTGACATTTACCACCTATGACTATTAATTGGATTCTGAAACAATGAAATTGTCATTGTTAATTTATGTTTGTAATGTTTTCGTTATTGACGACAATTTTATTGTGTCATGGATTGCTTTTAGTAACAATTTTGAGGTGTTATAATTACTTATATACCGACACTTCTTCAGTGTTATTATTTTTCATATCACACATCATGATTTTTAATATCATGTAATAACATAATTCTACACTTTTCTGCTGTAAAAAAATACAATTTCGGGTTGTCATGAAACGTGTTTTGTAAACCATGAACCCTAAGGAACTTAAATCTTTTTAAGAGCTTGAAAGGATTTGGTTTTAAGTGATGTTAATACAAGGAACTGTTAGTTTTGTGTGTCATGGTAAGTGGAAAAAGGGAAGGCTAAGTTGTTAAGGTTTAAAAGTTAAAAATGTTAGTTTGAAAGAAGAAGAGAAAATTTGGCTAAGTATAGAAGTTTGACATTTTGGCTATGGATTAGGCGTTTAGCGATTTTGTTGGACGGTCAAGATGTAACACCCCGAACTCTAAGGTAATTGATTTTAACCAAATTACTCTATTTTTAGGATTTTTAAATTTTGTTGGGTGTTATTTTATTGTTTTTGGCTTGAAAGAAAAATTTAATTAATGGGAAAGAAAAGAAGTGAAGGAGGAAAAGGTAATAATAATAATAATAATATATTATTATTATTATTAATTATTATTATTCTTATTATTAAAAAAAAAAAGAAATTAAAATTTCTTTTTATTCTTTCTTTTGTCCTAGTGCCGCCGCCCTAAATCCCGACTAGCCGCCGCGACTCCTCCACCAGCAGTCACATCGTCGACCGTCCGAACACAACCCAAGCTCCAATCTGAAATGATTCGTTAGCACCGCCGTGAACTAGGAGTAGTCGCACCGCCGTGCCTGTTCAGATCCGTCGCTTCGTTCTCACCGATCTCCATCCATGAAACCCAGCCGCCACATCTCCCTTAACCGACCGACGCCGTGGTGTGCCGTTGCCTCTGTTTTACAGTGATTTGTCGAAGTTGTTTTGTTGGTAACAAATTAAGTATGGGTTGTAATTGTTTCAAAGTAGTTCAAGCGTTATGGTTGGAATAATTGGCTAATTTGTTAATTGATTCTTGAAGTTGTTGAAAGTAACGTTGGGTCCCTTGAATTCACAACCAATTTGTGAATTGTTGGAGTTCGGTTCGCCAATACCTTGGTAAGCTAGAATTTACCTTGAGGGAAATTAAGTGGGAGTTTATATCGTGGAAATAATTGAGTTTCATATCCTTATGGTTAGGTGTCTTTCGTTGGATATAGTTGCTCGAGAGATTTGAGTAACTTTGAGGTATGGGACTTTCTACTGGACTCACCTTTAAAGTAGAATATGTTGACTTTATGTTGTCTCTAAACTGAGGATGGATGTCAGATATGATATACGTATATCGGAGTAGACCTGAGATTTGATGTATGCTGTGTTGACTGGAACTATATATATGTATTCATATGGATGTTGAAATGACTGAAACTTGTAGTATTTTGCTTATATAATATGTGGGTTGGCTGTGTACTTGTGAACTGAGGTGATGTTATGCTTATTTAGCTTGTTGACTGATGTGTTGATATGTTACTGACTGACTTTGGCCTAAATTAGAATAAGATGACTGTTAGGGTTTTTCGAGAAGGGGTTATGTGTCAAGGAAATTTGATTGTAATATGATTGACTGATAAGATGCTTAGAATGGACAAAGGGGAAAATTGTTAGTTTTCTTTTGGGATGTGTGCCTTGCAGGTGTCCTACGGGATCACCACTTATTGTGCATCCTTCGGGAGCATTTGACTGATATGTATTTCTGCAGAACACTAGACTCGGGGCGTTATACTGATAATGTGTATCCTACGGGATCACAAGACTGTGACGGTGCTGGGTACCCCAATAGAAAGCTAACAGTTTCTTTTTCTCTATCGGGACCAGTAGTGGGTCTCTTACTAAGTATGTTTATACTCACCCTTTTATGTTTAATTTTTTTTAAGGAAAGGTAACAATGGAGGCAGACTGGCGAGGGACAAGAAGGAGACGTGATTGCCATAGGGAAATGTCTTCAAATGCTTCCGCTTAATGTTTTTTCTCGTTTTCTTTAGTTCATGAAACAACTTTGAAATTTCGTGGTTTAACTGAGTTTAAGAACCGTTGTTTTGTAAGCTTTATTTTAAAAGTTTTGTTTATTTGAAATAGGGCTCGAACTTGAGTTTGTTTTCTTTGACGGTATGATTTCAATGAATTTTAGTATATTTTTTGTCAATCAAAATTAATGACTTCGACTGTAACATCCCAAATCTTAAGGTATATTTTTATTATTCAAATCAAAATTTTGCCTTGTTTTTTGTGTGAAAGAAAAGAAGTGGAGGGAAAAGGAAAAAAAAAATTATATAAATATATATATATATATAATAATAATCATATACATATATTATTATTATTGTTGTTATTTAATAATAAATAAATAAATGAAATAATAATAATAATATCAATTAAAAAAAAAAATTTCTTTTCTTTCTCTTTCTTTTCTTTCTTTTCTCCTCTTCCCTTACCCTAAATCCAGCCGCCGCCTCAAGACCGGTTGCCGTCAGTGTCTCCGTCCCCGAAGCCAAGCCGCACAGCCCCGTCGGCGTAGGACATGCCGCACAGTCTCCCCGCTCACGCAGTCGGTGTCGCGCGCGTCGGTCAACAGCCGACGAGCAGGTCCTTGTTCGCGAAGCCTCACAGCCACACAGTCCGCCTGGATCTTCGCGTCCAGCCGTCGTCACAGCCCAGCCTCACGCCACCGTCCGTCCTAGTTCCCGAAGCCGCCGCACCGTCCCCGTCGGGTTCCATCCGTGAAGCCCAGCAGCCACGCGTCCCTCCTCTGTTCCGACCGTCCGACGAAACCCAGCCGCGCGTATCTCTCCTTCCAGCAGCGGATCCGACGTCCATGTTGTAAGTTCATTGGTAAGAAGAATTTTGGGTTTAATGGTATTGCTCTTAGTTAGCTTAAGCTTCAAGGTTGGCCAATTGATTGAGTATTGTTTGATTTAAGGTGATTTTTGGGAGAAAATTTGAGGGTTTTGTAGTGTTGTCCTAGCTAGCATAAGTTATAAGGTTGATTAATTATTCGGTTGTTGTTTGATTAAAGTGGTGCTCGAATTTCTAAGTTTCGGAGCAAGCCTCATTGGAAGTGTTGCTTCATTCAATTTGGGTTTGTTTCGTGGAATTCGGTTCGATTAAGAAGCTTACCCAACGCTAAGGTAAGGGACTTTCTGCTGGACTCAATAAAAATATTTGGGTGTATTGACTGTATAGATCGTATTGTTATATCTTGATTGAGTAGGGATGACGGCCATGATGTATATGTTTGGATGTGGACTTGTGGTTGATTGCATGTTATGACTGTCTGGGTATGTATATGTACAAATGTAAGGATGTGGGAATGATTGAATCTCGTAGATGTTGTTTATATAATGTGTGGCTTGAATTGGTAGATTGTTGTGTAAATCGAATGTATGCTAGACGACTATGGTAGTGTATTGTGAATGGAAGAGACATCATGGTCGTGCCATTTTAGATTGAGGTGGATGTTATGATTGGTTTTGTTGTTGACTGATGTACTGACGTGTTTTTAACGGACCTTGGGTTAAATTGAAATAAAAATGGTTGTTTGAGGTTAAGTGGAAAGTTTACGTGATGAGGACGTTTGACTGAATTGTAAATGACTGGTAAGATGTATAGAAGGGACTAACGGGTAAATTATTGGTTTCCTAGTGGGTAGTTACCTTGCAGGTGTCTTACGGGATCACCACCCCTTTTGTGCATCCTTTGGGAGCACTAGACTGATATGTGCATCCTTCGGGAGTACTAGACGGATATGTGCATCCTTCGGGAGCACTAGACTGATATGTGTTTCTGCAGAACACTAGACTGATTATGTGTATCGTACGGGATCACAAAACTGTGACTGTGCAGGGTACCCCATAGGAAATTAATAATTAATTTTTCCCCTAACGGGACCAGTAGTGGGTCTCTTACTAGGTATATTAATACTCACCCTTTTTATGTTTAATTTTTCAGGCAAAGGTAATACGAGGGGCAGACCGACGAGGGACAAGAAGGAATCGTGATTTGCCATAGAGGACCGTCTTTAAACTGCTTCCGCTGACGGTTTTATAAATATTTTGTTGAACTAATTTTACAAATAGCTAAATTTTTTTGTAAACAGTACTTTAAAATTTCATATTTTGAAATTGGGCCCGATTAAAGTTTTTTTTTTATTTCTCATGATTTCAACTAAACTTCGCTATGTCTTTTGTCAACAAACGGTTTTGAGTAAACGTAACGACTTAGACAAGGTCTGAAAAGTCTGGGTTGTTACATCGACTTAGTTAGAAAGGTTGGGTCATTACACAAGTGGAGAAGAAAACCTCTAATGTCGTTAGTATGGAAGTGTAGGATACTTGCTAGGCGGCAAAGAAAATAGAAGATAACCTCTTGGCATTTGGTGTGTGGCCAAAAAGAGTAGGAAAAACCTCTAAGGGTTGGCGTTTTGGTTAAGGGCTAGGCAAGAAGAGTAGTTTGAGAGGTTATTTGCACGTTTTGTGTAGGTAAGAAAGCTTGGTTAAAGATTAGTTGACAAGAAGACTTGGTGTAGAGGCATGTGTTTAGAGGTTTGTGACAAGACCAAGAAAGGTTAGTTGGCATTCGATCTTGGCGTTTTGGACTTGTCAAGGGGCTTAGGTGTTTTGGTTTGCAATTTGAAGAAATTTAGGCTAGATGTTGAAGAGGAGGAGTCATTGAAGTGGATTCTAGATTTCTTCGCATGCTTAAGTTGGATTTCGACTGTAGGAGGTGTCAATAAAGATTTATGTAGACTTCAGTATAAATAGGTAACTTCGGATGAAAATTTCTCCCCAACCATTCATGTGTTTTGGCTGAAATTAGTCTCAAACAATCAAATATTGCGTCTATTTTTTATATTGGGGCTACAGGTTTAATTTAAGAGAGGGAAGGTTGAGTTTGAGTTGAAAGAAGAGAGAAAGGTCATTCTCAAGAGAATTATGAGCAAGATGCATTCACATAAGGCTATAGAACTCGTTTGTTGGAATTTGTTTTTGAAAATTTGAGGTATGAAAGTTGATAAATTTTCCAGCAACCTTGTAGAAGAAAGTATTTTCATTTGAATTTTGGATTTTAAGATATTATCTTATAAATTATAGTTAAGGTTTTGGCCAAAAATGAGTTTTTGGGTAGTAGAGGTTGTTGGTCGAATGTCAGAGGTTGTTAGGCAAGATGGACATGTGTTTTGGGTTAAAAGAGGTTAGCATTGCGTTTTGGCTGATGTTTGACACACAGTCTGTGCACAATGGGCGTGTAGCCAAGGAAGCACACGAGAAAGGCTATGCTAGACGCCGGTACACGACTAGGTGAGGTACGCGTCGTGCATATGTGTGAGGTTAGCACGTGGGCATGCCTAGCGCGCATGAATCGGAACTCCAGTATCTATAGTTTCAAATCGAGATCCATGATCTACTTCAAAATTTTGGCCAAAGTTATAGGAAGCCTTAGAATCCAAATTAATTTTAGCACCACATTTCATCCATAGATAGTGGCCAATCTAAAACAAATATTCACACATTAGAGGACATGTTGAGACCTTGTGTTCTATAGTTTAAAGGGAGCTAGGATGATCGATTATCCTTGATTGAGTCTGTCTATAATAACAATTACCACTCTAGCATCCAAATGGCCTCTTTTAAGGCGTTGTATGGGAGTCGTCGTAGAACTTCAGTATGCTGGAAAGAAGTGGGCGAGATGAAGCTCTACAGTCTAGAGTTAGTCTAGGCAACAACGACAAGCATCAAATTAATCAGATAAAATTTGAAAACTTTTCGCGATAAGAAGAAGAGCTATGTGGATAATCGTCATAAAGCATTGGAATTCGAGGTTGGGGATAAAGTTTTCCTAAAATTATCACCTTGGAAGGGTGTGATCAGGTTTGGAAGAAAGGAAAAACTAAGTCCACGTTATATTAGTCCTTATGAGATTCTAGCAAGTGTAGGACCCGCGACTTATAAGCTAAGATTGCCTGCAAAACTATCTAGGATTCATAATTTCTTTCACATCTCCATGTTGAGGAAGTATGTGTCAAACCACTCGCACATACTCCAAACTTTGGAAGTAAAATAGAACTTGACCTACGAAGAAAGACCTTTGCGTATAATGGACAAAAAGAAACAAGTCTTGAGAACAAAGGTGATCCCCATGGTCCAAATTTTGTTGGACAACCATGGCGTTGAAAAAGCTACTTGCGAAAGTGAGGAGCTAATAAAAACCAAGTACCCACAGCTTTTAGTGCAAACTCACTGAATTTCGGAAACAAAATTTCAATAAGGAAGTAGTACATGTGAGACCATAAACGTGTTAATCTCTATGCGATGGGATTAAAGCGAAAGGAATGAGTAATGCAATGAGATGGGTACTACTAAAGAAGTAACTCACGTGTTATGAAGGGGTACGCTATGAAAAAAGGATATTGGGAAAAGGGAACGTTACGAACAATTAGACACAAGCCTACTCCACCTAGTAGTGATAGTGCAACACTTGTGTCAGTAGGTCGACCATTGATTTGACCTTACCATCTAATTTGAATCCAGAATAAGGATTTGGCAATAACATTTGACATCATGTGATTAGACGTTCACATCGTCAGTAGAAGTCATCATTTCTACATGGAAAATGTCGTCTGAGAAGCCTATAAATAGAAGAAACCCGGCCAATTTGGTACTGCTTTTTCTAGTGTTGAGTTAAGGAATAATTAAAGAAATTTTCCATAAATGCCCAAAAGCTCATTTACCGACAAGAGGTTGTAGAGAAGTTCTGGGCTTAAGAGCTGGAAGAAGAAGCTAGCTGATTGACTGAGTGTGAGTGCTTCTTCTTATAAAACGTTTTTCTTCTTATAAAAGGATTTCCAAATGTGTTCGAATTCGAAACTTGTTTCCTTTTAGACCATGAACTCTGTGATTTATCTTATGCTTTCAAATTATCAAAACGTTTATGATTTGAAAATGAATTACACTTATCATGAATTGAAATATTGTGTTGAGAAGAGAAAGAATGCATGAAATTTGATAAGTTGAAAGTAAGTGATCTTTTGTACCCTATGCGATAGAATGCCCCATACTTGTTGTGTGATTTGATATAGGATGCCTTATCCTCACTTTGTGATTTGGGATAAGATACTTTATTCTTGTTGTATGTTTTGGAATAGAATGCTATATTAATCATGTGTGATCTTGAGTAGGGTGTCTCATACTTGCTGCATGATCTGGTATGAGATGTCTATTGCTTTCTGTGTGATCTGACATTGGAAGACGCGTTATGCGTTGTGAAATTGATGGAACTTGTTAAATGCGTTGAGATTACTCCTCATACCTGCAACTTGACAAAAGAGTGTGGTAAACGCTTGAGCTAAGGAAATGATACAAAGATATAATTAAATATGCATAATGATTATATGGTATGCAAGACATATACGTTGCGACTTGAGATACAGTGAAAGAATCAAGAGGAAACGTTTTTTCTTTACAAATTTTGATGAAGGATTTAAAAAGGGAAAAATTCCATAAGACATATGAAAAAGACTGTTTGAGATAATGAAAATTGCCTAAGTTGATTTTATGTGAAAGTCAATATCACTGTCATGTTTTATATATTCTTACCACCTGAAATTTGCAAAAATGAATGTAAATGCTAAGACCAACTTTGTTGACATAAAAGATTTGAGAAAAATTTCACTCACTAGACGTTTTCGTCTAACCTTTCTACATTTTGTTTTATCTCTCCCCCTAGGTAACGAAGGGCATCCTGCGTTGAACTTGCGGTCTCGATAGCCTGTTGAGCTCTTGTAATTAATCGCATCCTTGGTAGTAGCCATTATTACCTAGCATAGCATGTAGAGCTAGGTGAGAAAAATCAAGTCGTCTGTTTTGGAGTCTGTACTTAGTTCTTTTGAAAAACTTGTGTACTGCGTTCTTTTGAAAAACTTGTGTACTGCGAGTCAATCGTTCATCAATGAAGTTTATTTGTTCCATTTATGTTCATTCCGTGTTTTACAATCTATGTATGCATTTACTTCCGCTTACTTGGTATTTAGGGTTTTATCTCGAGGGAGTGATGTGTTGAATGTCCAGGCAGCACACCTCCACTTGGTGGCATAACGTGACCTTTGGAGCAGGACATGACAACACGTGTAAGCTTAATACTTTTTCAAATCATGCTTAGCTTAAACCTTTACATGTAGTCCATTAAGTACAATTAGAAAATTTTCCAGAATTTTTCTAACTCTTCAACGCGTAATCTCATCTCGCGTTTAGCCCTCAAAATGTCAATTGTACCTTGCTCGTTGATTCTTTCCTCACGTTGTGATCTCCAAAACGTTAAGTATCAAAATGCCTATTTTATAAAAACTTCCTTTTTCAAAATCGTTCACTTAGTTGCTTCTTTCTCAAAAGGACCCTTCTATTCAGGCACAAGTCTCACATTCTAGGTTCGTTAATTTTTTAAAATAAGTTTGAAAGGTCCTTTAATTAATTTTTGTTTTATTTTTAGTCCTAGGAAGGTACCCAAGTTTTAGAAGGGTGGGGGATAGACAAATCTGGATTTATTGGTGTTTCCACGCATCGTTGTCACTCAGCTTGGCAAGGCATGGAGAGGAATAAAATAATAATATATTTTTATTAAATATGTATTTTTTTAATTTAAAATGGTTTTCCTTATATCCAAGACTTTATTTTCAATTAAAACAACTTTATTTTTCCTTAATTAATTAATTAAAAATCCGTTTCCAAAATATTCTTATCCATCGAGGGGAGTTACATATAATGATCGTTGAGGCATTACACGTTGAGACGTTATGGCGAAACTCACTCTAGATAAGAGCTTCCCAATATATGTTCTTTGTTATTTGTGTTTTCCGAGCAAAATCAAATTAAAAAGTGTTTGGTATTTCGATTGATTCTAGTGTAGCTTCAATTGAGTTTGGTTGTTGTTTTATCCTAAAACGTCAAGGCATTTTTTGAATTGTTTGCTCTCTTAGCAGAGTTGCAAAATGTCTTAAAGAGAGTCTCATTCGTGACTCAGCCTTCTTGTAACGCCCTAAAAAAAAAAAAAAAAAAAAGGTAATAATAAAATAATATTTTGTATTATTAAATATTATTATTATTATTATTATTATTATTATTATTATTATTATTATTATTATTAATAAAACAAAAAAGAGAGAAATTTCTCTCTCTCTCTCTCTCTCTCTCTCTCTCTCGCGACGCCCCCCCTTCTTCTTCTTCCGTTTTCTTCTCCTTCTCCTTGCCCAGCCCTAGCCGCCCCTCTCCTTTCGTCCGACAGGTGAAGCCAGCCGCACCGGCCGCCACCCCTTTCCTCTTCTCCCTTCCGCACGCCGACGCTTAGACCAGCACACAGCAGTCCGTCACAGCCGCGAAGTCCAGCCGCCCAGATCTGCCCCTCCCCTGTTCCGCCCGTCCGACGAAGCCAGACCCAGCCGAGCCCGATGATCCGTCCGAGCCTGTCTCTGTCCGTCCCAGCCGTCGTCCGGTTCGATAGCCGCCGCCGATCGGTTGCCCCGGATTCCAGCCGAGACCGCCCCCTCTTTCTTCCCTTTTCCTTTCTTCTTTCCGTTTCCGTCCAACCGAGCCACCCCCAGACCCACACGTGGGGTTTCCGTGGACCGGCAGCCGTGCGCCGTGGAGTGCCGCTGCCTCTGTTTTACGGTAAATTGTCGAAATGGTTTTGTTGGTAACGATTTTAAGGTTGTGAACTGTAGTTGTTTCAAAACAAATTAGAGTTATTTGTTGGATTAATTGTTGACCGTTGTTCAATCTTAGGTTGAAGGTAACGCCTAATTTCCTTGGGCTCACAACAAATATTGGATTTAATTGGAGCTTCGTTCGTGAACTTGGGTAAGTTGTGAAACATCACATTGGGTTAATTTTAAGTGAATGATGTTGTTGGAGAAAATGTTGAGTTTTATTGTGGTGTTTAGGTTTGTTTCGTGGAATTCGGTTCGACTAAGAAGCTTACCCAACGCTAATGTAAGGGACTTTCTACTGGACTCAATAAATATTATTTGGAT
>CM046894.1:12363102-12376086 GCA_025688845.1 Cucumis hystrix | reverse complement strand
TTATTATTATTATTATTATTATTATTATTATTATTATTATTATTATTTTCTTTATTCACATAGGATCTACTAATTTAATAATTAATTTCTCAATTATACAGAATTTTCCCTAGCTAGGCTTATAGAATTATTTGGGATGGGAGATGATCCATTTATTTTCTACGGTGGAAATCAAAATTAAAGGATTAATTATTTCATCAATCAAAGAACCACACGTGTAGGGTTTAGAAAAATAATAAAAATCATTCTAATTAACTTACATCATGGACAGCCACTCGAAGTAATTTTACTTGATCTTCTGTAACAGTCCTCACCTATTGAAATCAATATTAAAATTAATTCATTGTAGTTAACAATTATAATGCATGAATATATAAATATACTATATATGTTTTATTGTTTGGGCAATTAGCTAAAAATCAGCATAGTTGTTGTTAAAATTTTAGAATAATCCCATGTAGGTTATGTTTGATAGCATTTTTTTCGTTTTTGTTTTTCATTTCAAAGAATAAAGTCTATTTCCTTTCCTTTTATCAATCTTAGTTGCATTCTTAACCAAATTCAAAAAACAAAAACAAGCTTTCAAAATCTATTTTTAATCTTTTAGTTTTCAAATTTTGATTTGGTTTTAAAAAAATAATGAGTAAAAAATGGATATTAAAATAAGAGATTTAAAGGTAGAAAAGATGTGTGTAGGCTAAGTTTTCAAAAATAAAAGATTAAAAATGAAATTTTAGTTTTTAGTTGTTAGTATTTTAGATGATCTAAAAACAAAAACCATACATATTTGACATAATTATTTCTAGTTTTCAGTTTTTTAAAAAGGAAAAAGCAATAACATACGTTTGGCAAACTTTTATGAACTGAAAAACAAATAAACATGTTTTATGATTATGTTGATAGATATATATATATATTGAAATTTAGTATTGGAAAAAGAAAAATAATAATGTACCTGGTGAATGATAGTCCACATAACATTTTCAGTGCATGGTGGAACAGTAAGTGAGCCAGTGTATCTATAATATTGTTCGCTACCCATTTTCAATATATTTGGATCAATTATTCCAATCACTCTCTCTTCTTCATGTGTATTTGAGGCCATTTCTAAATCTTCTTCAATCTGATACCATCGCAATATTGATCAAACAATGTTAATTAATTCAAACTTTTTCCACAATATTTAGGCCGTTATTGTTGTATTTCATATTTTCATATATATAGTTTTTACCAAGTATCCAAATTGGGATCTTGTTTAGAGACAGGTTGTAGCTGCCCTACTAATATCTAGGTTAATATAAAAATATTTTAAACTAATTAACAAACATGTTTGGTATGGAAGAATCGTTAAAAATAGCAATTTTGACAAAATATTTATAAAATATAGCAAAATTTCAGATTTTATCATTGATAGACACTGATAGACATTTATATATACTTCTATCAATCATATTGATAGACAATGATAGAAGTCTATTAGTGTCTATCATTGATAGAATCTAAAATTTTGTTATATGTTGTAAATATTTTAGGTTATTTTGTTATTCCTAAAAATGTTATATTTATTATTTTATAATATAATATTAATTATGTAATTTATAATTTATTATATATACATGTTTAAATTTGACAAAAAAAAATGAATGGAGTACTTTATGACATGTACTATAACTTTATCTTTTTTTCTACATTATAATTGATTTCAATTTTAAAATTTAGATCAAATATATATTTTTCTATATTATGAGTATTCAAACCCAACTTACACGTCTCCACTAAATTTTCAAGACACCCTCGTTTGACTCTACACCATTTAAATGTCAAAAAACTCTAAACAATGTTAGTTTATTTAAAATTTGTACGATTAGATCATAGATAATCTAAGAACAACTAAAAAAAAAGGCACATTGGTCAAATTCATATCCATTAAATTCATTGAATTTAATTAAAAGATGAAACAAAATCTAAATCGTTTATCAACTATGACGACTCAATTATGGATTAAACAACTGACCGTTGATAAGAAGTAATCGGGTTCTCCAATTTGATACAAGATTCCAATGACAGAAATCATTCCATTTGAGCTTTCATGAACTAAGTGAGCTTCGAGATCAAAAGTCTTGCCATCAATGGTGTGCTCGGAAGGTGAGTGCCAATGACACTGTTTTAGTTTATATTGAGTTCCATTCATCTCCATGTATCCACCTCCATCCACCCATTTCATCTGTATAACCACAAATACACCTTCGTTTTTACATGCAGCGTATATATAATTCAGATTTTAAAATAATGAATAGAATTATTTTGTTTGTTAGACTAAAGTTAGTATTATTGAGTGAAAAATCAACGTAATGAAAGTGTAAGTCTCTTGAAAAATAATATAAACCCAATTGAAACAAAACTCAAATTTCAAAGGTAAAGTTATAGTACTTTAAAATCAAGAGATTAGATTGAAATCAACATCAAAACTTAAAAATAAAAGTGATTGAAATCATAATCAAAACTTAAGAATAAAAGTACAGCATATATTTTGACGCTTATGAACCACATGAAAACTAGACCCAATACTTAGGAGGAAAAATGTGTATTTTTTTTCCATTTAAAGTTACTATCGAACACATACGCTTTTAATATTATTTAATATCAATCTAATGATTTAACATACTTTTATACGTGTCAAAGTAAAAGCATACAACTCAATTTGGTAATTGACGTGATCTTTTCAACCTCTAAGATTGGAGGTTTGATCTTCCATATCCAAGATTATACCAAAAAAACTTTTATATATAATTATCGTACATTACAAATTGACTTTAAATTAATAAAAGCATGTTTTATATATAGAATGATTTTATATATAACAAAAGTTGGTTTAATCCTAGCTAGGAAAAAAGGAATTTAATTACCATCATGTCATGGCCTCTATTCTTGAGTGTGGCATTAGAAGATTTGTAGTTGATTTGAAGGTCTCCCAAATGTGAAATAACTTCAACTCTTTCATGCAATAGATCAATTGGAGATTGCATTAACCCACCCTTGCATTTATGCCACTCTGCTCTAAGCTCTCCCCAATTGATTGGTCCTTTTTCCCCATCTCTTTCATAATCAAACCCTCTTTCATCCTCTGCATAAACAACCATAATCCTTAAACAAATAATATACAATTTGAAGAAAAAAAATGAATCTTGAAGGCCAAATTTATACCATATTCTTCAAATCTTAGAAATGATTTAGAAATTTTTTCTCTTATAGGTGGTTTGACTCCTCTCTTTATAAATTTATGTTAACTCTTCCTAAGTATTATTCTCATCTACTACTCATATCATCATATTCATAAAAAAAACATTTAACATTCACCAAGAAGAAGAGTATAATTGAAAAATGTTTTCAAGTATGAAACTATTATCTCTGTCTCAAAACCAATAATTGATGACATTGAGAGAAGTAGCTCATACATGTACGTTTAAAAAGATTCGTGAGGTCTCTTTATTTTATAATTTGAGATGATGGGATACCCATTTGAACTTCATGAGCCTAGGATATCATATTAAAAAACATAAGGTTTTATCTCTAAATAAGAAATACATAGCTCAAGTATATCTCATAAATATTGTGAGATTCCCTAACATGAGATCCTCCAATTACAACTGAACTAAAATATTTAAAGCGTGTTGGAGAGGAGGAAAAAAGGTTCATAATTTGGGAGCCTCACCAACTTCTTGGGATCTGGCCTTTAATGAAAACAAAAGAAGGGAAAAGAAGATCAAAGAGCACAAGATCGTTCCCATGTTCTAACCTACTTTCTCTTTTCTCTAGAGAATCTCTCTTTGTGAAAGTGAGGTTTAAGAATATGGGTTTAAGGTGTTTTTAAAGATTATTTATAGCATCAACTTACAATGTGAATGCAAAAAGAAACATTTGGGAACCTTAGCTTCATTTTTCTTCAACTACTATGTATTTTTCAGCAAACAACAAAGTTTGAAATTTTCGAAGAAAATATGAACTTTACACCAAGAAAAAAAAATTGCAATCATCGAGTATTTAAAGCAAAGGAAGTCCAAATTCAGGAGGCTTGCGTTTCAACATTGTTTTCCCCATGTTCGTTTTAAAAAATATGCTTAGTATCAGATGTTTGAATTAATTAGAAGTTTCTCTAGAATTTCTTGGGATTTTTTAACAATTATGTCTCAAAAACGTTTAAATTAAGATGTAATATGTTGTCTTTAAATTTTCATTTCAGTTTTACGTCTAATAGCTAAATTTGAAAATCTTAACATTTAATGTAATTTGTTTATTAGATATAAATTAAATTTTAATTATATTAATAAAAGGTTAGTTTTCATAAATATAACAAAAACACCAAAATATTTACCGTCCATGTAACAAAATCAAAAAGTCCATGATATTTTCATAAATTTCAAGTTTATCCTTGAACAATGCGGACGATTTTTACTTCTTTTTCTTCTTTTTTGCAATTTATTCATCTCTTTTTCATATTATTACTTCTTCTTTAGAATTTCTTCCTTATGCTTCATTTCTCATCCAGAATTTCTTCCTTCTTCTTCATTTCCTTCTACTTTTTTTCTTGGTACAAGATTTAAATGATATTGGTACAGGATCTAAACGATCGTGTACTAATGTCTAAACGATTAGTTGTCTATCCCAGATAGACAGAGATAGACCACTATCGCTAATAGATCAGTTAGATTTTTGGGACCAAATCGTTTAGACTGGGTACAAGATCATTTAGATTTGATATAAGATCGTTTAGACTGAGTACAAGATCGTTTAGACTAAGTACAAGGGTACAAGATCGTTTAGACTTTGTACAATGATACAAGATCTTTTAGACTTACTGCGAGATCGTTTAGACTTGCTGTGAGATCGTTAAGAATTGCTAAGAGATCGTTTAGACTTGGTACAAAAGTATTTTTTCACAATGTATGATCGATTAATTGTGAGAATATTTTTGTTATTTCACGTTGTGGGCTGTGGGCCATTTCATAAAAATTATTCTATACGGTGTAAATATTTTCACGTTTTGTTCTATTTTTTAAAAGACTCACTAATAAAATTTTAAAACCTTATTCAATAACTATTTGATTTAACCCACACCAGAGGCGATTAATGAAATCTTACGAAGTGGCAATTTAAAAGTCTCCTCTTTAAATTATTAATTCATTTAATAATCAATCATTTCATTTTTTAAAAATAAAAGGGATGCTTGCAGGTTTAATTATAAAATCTGAAAAGTCAAATAATTACTAAACGAGAGGTCTAAACTTAGACTTCTTTACGCAATGAAATCCACTAGTAGTTTCTTAAATGGTCAAAAATTCGAAAGTCTAGGCAATAGAAGTTCAAATTTTGAAAGCTCATAGATCACCATTTTGAAGTTTAGACTAAATGTATAATTTAATCCATGCATATTATTAAACTAATATAAGAGAGAGAATTAGTAATTAATTATCTTCTTAATATTTGGTGTTGAAAGTTTAATCAAATTGCTAATTATAAAAAACATAATAAAAATTAAAACAAAGTTTGGAGATGATGAAACAAGTTTTGAATATATGCACCCAACAAAAAAATTGACCAAAATCTTTGTACCAACTTTTTGATCATAGTTTATGTTGTGTTTGAAAACTCTTTATATATCAAAGACATTAGTTGTCTAAAGTTGTGCAATAAATGACGTCTTAGTAGTTAATTTTGAATATCACATATTTTAAATTCAATTCACCACCCTATTTTAATTTTAGTTTGAATTAAAAATTTACTCACACAATGGTTAGGTTTGTTGTAATTTAGTTTTAAACTTAAAAATAGGGAAAATTTACCTTTTTATATATTTTTTTATTTGAGATTTGAAATTGGTTTTTGAAGCTTTAAAACTAATACTTGGTTCTTGAGATAGGGAAAATGCTTTTAAATTGTCCGTCAGGTGATTTTTTTTTTTTTAAGTTGGGCAAATTATCAATGAAGTAATATTTTTTTTACTTACTAATTTATTTGTATCAATTGGATTAGGTTTAATTTTCACTTTCCCTCTCTTCTCTCTTCTCTCTCCTCATCGGAACAAAATTAGAGGTTCTTACAATAATAGTAAAAAAAAATATATGATAATAGGACACATGTCACTACATTTTCTAAATTGTAAAAGTAGCAAATTTAAAAGTTGATAACTCTATGATTACCGTGCAATAACCTTTCGATAGTCTTATAATTACCGTCTGATATTATTAATTTTGACATATTCGCAATATAAAAAAAAAATTTCATAATCTGTTTTTTTTTAAATGTTTTTTTCATTCGATAAAAAATTAAGTTTTTCAAATTTTCTAAAATCCATAGAAAAAGTTAACTTTTTAATCATTTATTGATAAGATATGAAACCGCCGGTAATGATAGATTTTAGGTGCGCCATTAATCACTCTCAAGATTCAAAAATAAAAATAAAAAATAGTTAAAAAGTACGTTTATAACAATTTTTTCAATTATGAAAACCTATTTTAGTTGTAACGATAATTGTTTCTTTTATTACTTGCAAATACCATCTTAATTGGGCTAAAGAAACGTTGTTAAGAATTTTTGCATAAATTCAAAAGAATCAATTAACTTTGATATGAATCAAATTAGTGTTGAGTAAATTTCAAATTTTTACATGTAATTGATCAATAGAGAATTCTAACACCCACTGTTTGGTTGGAACACATATGTAGTTGACGATTATCTATACACGTTATTCTTTGAATTTAGAAGTTTAAATTTTAAACTTATTTTTGTACAAAAATAAGTAAATGAATGAATAAGCCCTTGTGGCATGATACTTGAAAAAGAAGCTAAGAAAAAATGTCAATTGATGAGCGTATCATGTGTGAAAATTGCTAAGGAAAGAAAATCTTTAAATAATGTTAATCAATATTTGCATGAGAACTTATCAATAATTTCAACTTATGCTAACAATTTCTTTCCATCTTTTCTTATATTTTTCTTCAACTTGTATTCAAATTTCGTATCCATTTTAACCTTAATTTTATTTAATGTAGTTGGTAGCTTACAGCTATGGATGAAAAGATTTTGACTTTCATTTCTTTTTTCAATATGTGTATTGTAAAAAATTCAATTTTGACGATGATTTGTATGTTTCAGCCCGAATGATTTTTAAATGGTAGCAAAAAAAAAAAAATCATCTCCAAAATCAACTTTCAAACACACTTTTGTTTAATATTACGGACTTTTGTTGTTTTTCAGAGGACTCTAAAACATGGTTTTAGTCGCTCGAAATTAATTTTGATGATATAAAATTCACTTTGAAGACTAAAAAAATGTTTTTTTTAGTGATTTTGAAAATGAGAAGAGTGGTTTTAGCATGTTAAGAACCACTCCCAAACATATCCTTAACCGGTCAAAATTAGTATCATATTTAATTATCACTTTGAAATGCAATTTTCATATCCTCCAAATTAATTTTTAATGATTTCAAGGGACGCGAGTACTTAATTTATTTGAGAGGAGAAGAACACAATATCCACAACAACAAAACAAAATCCACATGAATGTGGTGCTTGCCATACATACTATGAAGTCATAAAATGAAAGAGTGTGGAAGCTGGTAAATTTTATAGTAGGACTCAAATTGCCACATATAAAGCTACAAACTACAATATGTATTTATAATAGATGAGGTTAACTTAGGTATTTTTCTACTACCTTTTGAAATTCAACTAATTATTTGACAACCTGATCAAATTCTACGCAGAATTCTTAAGCTCAAGAACACGTTTGTACGAAAGTTAGGCTCCTTAGCCTCGAAATTGGCTAAAGCGAAAAAGGGTTGGACCGAGGGACCAACTCAAGTCTAATGGATTAAATAAGCTCTTGGCCTCACGATGTTCACTGTTTTAACCTTAAAATGACTCGCACAAAACAAAACAAGACCAAGGAATTGACATTTATGTGTGCTATTTCATCTATTAAATCCAAATTTTTAACTTATATCAAATCGAATATTTTTTAAAAAGAAAAATTGAATATCTTAAAGGATAATTAGACATATAATTGAAAGTTTAGAGACCTATGAGTCAATTTTAAAAGTTGAAGACTAAATACATAAGAAACTTATAGATTATAGTTTAGATACTAAAATTATAACTTAAATGATTATTCTTTGGTTTTGATATCGTCCTAACTCGCATCCTTATAGACCATTAAATTTTGTATACGTATGAACAAAAAATCATCATAACTTATTTGAACTTTGTGTATGAAACCTTGAGTATTGGTCGACGAATAGTCTATCTCCATTCAACTTGATTAGGGAGAAAAAAAATTATGTTTGGTAGAGAATTTGACAACATAAATTTAAAAACAGAGGATTCAATAAAAATAGTGTGACGACCCAGACTTTTCGGAGACCGTCTAAGTCGTCAATTTGACACAAAACCGTTTGTTGACAAAAGACATAGGAAGATTCAGTTGAAACCGTAAGAAAACAAAGAAAAATTTAATCGGGCCCTATTTCCAAAATACAAAATTTCAAATGCTGTTTACAAAAAATTTAACTATTTGTAGACTTAGTTAAATCAAAATATTTTCAAACCATCAGCGGAAGCAGTTTAAAGACAGTCCCCTATGGCAATTCACGAGTCCTTCTTGTCCCTCGTCGGTCTGCCCCTCGTGTTACCTTTGCCTGAAAAGTTAAACATAAAAAGGGTGAGTATTAATATACTTAGTAAGAGACCCACTACTGGTCCCTTAGGGGAAAAATAAATTATTAGCATCCTATGGTGTACCCTGCACAATCACAGTCTTGTGATCCCGTAGGATGCACATATCAGTCTAGTGCTCTCGAAGGATGCACATATCAGTCTAGTGCTCCCGAAGGATGCACATATCAGTCTAGTGCTCTCAAAGGATGCACATATCAGTCTAGTGCTCCCGAAGGATGCACATATCAGTCTAGTGCTCCCTAAGGATGCACATAAAGGGGATGATCCAGAAAGACACCCGCAGGGTAACTATCCACTAGGAAACTAATAATTTATCTCCTCAGTCCCTTCTAAACATCTTAACAGTCATGCTCAATACAGTCAAATTTCCTTATCACATAAGCTCCCCATTTAACCTCAAACAACCATATTATCCAAATTTCACCCAAGGACAGTCAAAACATATCACTACATCAGTCAGCAACATAAATAGCCCAGCAGTCACAACATACGCTAGAAAACAAGTCCACGTCAATCCATACATATATATATAAATTTCATTCAGTCAAGCACAATATACATTAAACTTAAGTCCACACCCAAACACACAGTATAACCGTCATCACTACTCAGTCCAGACATAACATTTCAGTCCATATAGTCAATACATCTTAATTCTTGTTATTGAGTCCAGTAGAAAGTCCCTTACCTCACTTTTATGCAAGTTCTTCAATCGAGCAATTTCAAACAAATAAATTCCTAAACATAATCAAACGTAAAATTATCATCCTTCTAAATAGCTTCATCCATTCAATTCACCCATACGTAAACTCCGCAACTTACCCAAGAAGTGGAGAGGCGACTCCAACGAAGCTTACGGCAAAACTCAAAGTCCCAATTCTTCAAATCTCCTATATCGCCTTCAAGAACAAACATCCAAACACCCAATTAAACAATATCAACTAATCGAGATTTCAGTTAAGACTCTTAAATCCATCAATTTCATCCTTACCCAACGAAATTTCAACGACGTAGCGGCAGCGGCACACAAGATTTGGGCAAACGACCTTGTGAAATCGATTTGGGCATGGGTCGGCTTCCAATCTGCGGCTGGAAGGAGACGCACGGTGGCTGGCCTCTTACAGAATGGAGGCAGATGGCTCGGATCCGCGTCCGGCTTTGCGAGATGTGCACGCCGGCGGCCTTGCGGGCGATACCAACGGCGGCGGACGGACTGCTGCACGCGGCTGGCTGGGCTTCGTCTTCAAGTGAACGGAGAAGGGGAGACGCAAGGCTCGGTCCTTGAGGCGGCTTCGTCGGACGGAAAGAGGAAAAGAAGACAGATCTGAGGAGGGGGGGCTGGACACGCGTGGGAGAAGGGAAGAGAGGGGGGGGAAGGAAATTTTAATTTTCCCCCCTTTTTCATTTGTTTTATTTAATAAAATAATAATAATAAAAAAAAATTTAATAATTAATAATAAAATCTTATTATTTTTATTATTACCCTTTTTTTTTCTTTTCTTTTCTTTTCTGTAGGGCGTTACAAATAGAGCTGTATTTCAAGTTTTCAAATATATGTTTTGTGACGACTCGGACTTTTCGAACCTTGTCTAAGTAGTTACGTTTACTCAAAACCGTTTGTTGACAAAAGACATAGTAAACTTTAGTTGGAAACCATAAGAAATTTAATAAAAACCTTAATCGGGCCCTATTTCAAAATATAAATTTCAAAGTACTGTTTACAAAAATTTAACAAATTGTAAACTTAGTTCAAACAAAATCTTTTAAAACCGTCAGCGGAAGCAGTTTAAAGGACAGTCATCTATGGCAAATCACGATTCCTTCTTGTCCCTCGTCGGTCTGCCCCTCGTATTACCTTTGCCTAAAAAGTTAAACATAAAAAGAGTGAATATTAATATACCTAGTAAGAGACCCACTACTGGTCCCGTTCCGAGAAAAATAAATTATTAATTTTCTATGGGGTACCTTGCACAGTCACAGTCTTGTGATCCCGTAGGATACACATATCAGTCTAGTGCTCCCGAAAGATGCACATATCAGTCTAGTGCTCCCGAAAGATGCACATATCAGTCTAGTGCTCCCGAAAAATGCACATATCAGTCTAGTGCTCCCAAAGGATGCACAAAAGGGTGATAATCCCGTAGGGCACCCGCAAGGTAACTACCCTCTAGGAAACCAATAATTTACCCCTCAGTCCCTTCTACACCCTTAACAGTAATTTACAATCCAGTTAAACGCCCTCGTCACGTAAACTCTTCACTTAATCAACCATTTCATTCCAATTTAACCTAAGGTCAGTCAAGAAACACGTCGATACATCATTCACCAACTAAAATAATCCTAACATTCATCTCAGTATACAATGGCACTACCATGATGTCTCTTCCGTTCACAATAACATTACCATAGTTGTATATCGTACATTCGGTTTACACAACCATCTACCAGTTCAAGCCACACCTTATATGAGCCACATCTACAAGGTTCAGTCATTCCCACATCCTTACAATTGTACATATACATAACCAGACAGTCATAACATACATTCAACCACAAGTCTACATTCAAACATACACATCATGGTCGTTATCCCTACTCAGTATAACAGTACGATCTATGCAGCCAATACATCCAAATATTTTTTTATTGAGTCTAGTAGAAAGCCACTTACCTCACTCTTATGAAATTTCTTCAATCGAACAATTTCCAATAAATCGATTCCTAAACATAACCAAACATGAAATCAACATCCTTCTAATTAGTTTCATCCATTCAAATCACCCTATGTAAATCTCACAACTTACCCAAGAAGTGGAGAAATGAACTCCAACGAAGCTTTTTTTGGCAAAACTCAAGGTCCCTAACTTCACATCACCAATATTGCTTTCAAGAACAAACATCAAAGCAACCCATTAAACAAACATCACATCTCAAGGTATTTACAAAGGCAAAACCTTATAACCCAACAATCTCATCTTTACCAAAACCAACTTACAACAAAACTTTGACGATCGACAGCAAAAATAGAAGCAGCGACAGCACCTACACAAAATAAATCGTGCAAAACTGATCTGCACGTGGATCGACCCGCGATTGAAAATGGACAGCAGGTGTAGACGAAGGCAGAATGGTTCGGATGTTCAACGGCAGCTAGGCCCGACGAGGAGAGAAAGGAACGCTCGGCTTCAATTTGGGTTGGGTCGGTCGCGAAGGGTGAGGGATGCGCCGTTTAGCAAGAGATCGGCTCGGATCCGCGTTCGATTTCGTGAGATGCGCGCGTCGGCGGCCTTGAGGACGATACCAGGCGGCGGCGGACTGAGGAGCGGACGGAGCGACTGTGAACTTGACGGCCGGCGTGAAGGGCGAACGGAGGAGAAGAGAGGAAGAGGTGAGGCGGCTGGGGCTTCGTCGGAACGGAAGGGAGAAAAGGAAAGGGGGCTGGCGGCTAGGGCAAGGAGAAGGAGAAGAAGAAAAAGAAAAATGGAGGGGGGGGGTGCGTACGCGAAGAAGAAGAAAGGGAAAGAAAGAAGGAAAAAAACGAAAAAAAAATATTAATTAATATTATTATTATTATTATTATTTTATTTATTTATTTATTTATTTATTTATTTATTAAATAACAATAATATATATATATATGATTATTATTATTTTTCAAACCCCTTTTTCCCTCCATTACTTATTTTCTTTCCTACCAAAAGCAAGGTAAATTTGACTTTTTTTATACCTTAAGACTTGGGGTTTACATGTTTGGTAGCAGATTTAGAAATTGAATACTAAATTAAATGTGACGACCCGGACTTTTCAGACTGACTGTCTAAGTCGTCAATTTGACACAAAACCGTTTGTTGACACATAAACATAGCAAAATTTCCGTTGAACCATGAGAAAACGAAAGAAAATTTAATCGGGCCCTATTTCAAAATATGAAATTTTAAAGTACTGTTTACAAAACTTTAACTATTTGTAAATTCAGTTCAACAAAATGTTTATAAAACCGTCAGCGGAAGCAGTATAAAGGACAGTCTTCTATGGCCATTCACGAGTCCTTCTTGTCCCTCGTCGGTCTGCCCCTTGAGTTACCTTTGCCTGAAAAGTTAAACATAAAAACGGTGAGTATTAATATACTCAGTAAGGGACCCACTACGGGTCCCGTTCGGGGAAAAATAAATTATTAGTATCCTATGGTGTACCCTGCACAGTCACAGTCTAGTGCTCCCGAAGGATGCACATATCAGTCTAGTGCTCCCGA
>CM046894.1:12341525-12363092 GCA_025688845.1 Cucumis hystrix | reverse complement strand
TCCCGAAGGATGCACATATCAGTCTAGTGCTCCCGAAGGATGCACATGTAGGGGATGATTCCGAAGGACACCCGCAGGGTAACTATCCACTAGGAAAACTAATAATTTATCCCCTCAGTCCATTCTATACATCTTAACAGTCAATTTACAACTCAATCAAACGTCCTCATCACGTGAACTTTCCCCTTAACCTCAAACAACCATTTTTATTCCAATTTAACCCAAGGACAGTCGACACATATCGCTACATCAGTCAGCCACATAAATAGCCCAGCAATCACGACATACGTTAGACAACAAGTTCGCATCAATTCAAACATTTATATAAAATTGTATTCAGTCAACACAATATACATTAACCTTCAGTCCACATTCAAACATACACCTCATGATCATTATTCCTCCTCAGTATATCAGTACAAATCATACAGCCAATACATCCAAATAATATTTATTGAGTCCAGTAGAAAGTCCCTTACCTTGGCGTTATTCTAAATTCTCGAACGAACTAAATCCAACGAACGAAACCAGGGTATTGGCGAACCAAACTCCAAAAATTCACAAATTGGTTGTGGATTCAAGGGACCCAGCGTTACTTTCAACACCTTCAAAATAAATTAACAATTTAGCCAATCCTTTCAACCATACCGCTTGAACAACCTTGAAACAAATTTCAATCCATATTAAATTCGTTACCAACAAAACCAATTCGACAATTTACCGTAAAATAGAGGCAGCGGCACTCCACGGCGCACGGCTGCCGGTCCACGGAAACCCCACGTGTGGGTCGATCGGCGGTCGGCTGAGGGAGGCGTGCGCGGCTCGGATCTTGCGTGAAGACAGCACGACGACTGCTGGAAGATGGAGATCCGCTCGGCGGCTGGCCTTCACGGATGAACCCCGGCGCGGACGGACGGTTGGGCTTCGGCTTCAGGTGAACGGAAAAGGGGCAACGTGGCTCGGGCTTCGTCGAAAAGGCTGGGACGCGCGGCGGTTGGACCTCACGGATGGAACCCGGCGGCTTGGGACTCATCGGTGGCTTCCGCGGAGGCCGAACTGCAGAGGCGACGTTGCAGACGGCTGTGAATGGAGGAGTGGTGCAGCTGGGCAGTTGGACTTCGCCGGTCGTACGGAAGGAGGAGCGGATCTGGGCGGCTGGGCTTCGCGGCTGAGTGCGGTGGGGCTTTGCGAACAGAGGCGCGACGCGGATGAAATAGTGGTGCGACTGGCGGCGGCAGCGGCGGTGAGACTGGGCGGGGCTTCGTCGAAACGGAAGGGAGAAGAGGAAAGGAGGGTGGCGGCCGGCGGCTAGGGTAAGGGGAAGGAGAAGAAAAAGGAAGAAGAAAAAGGGGGGGGGGCGTGCGTGAGGGAGAGAGAGGGAGGGAAACTTTTTTTTTTGTTTTTTTATTAATAATAATAATAATAATAATATAATAATAATAATAATAATAATAATAATAATAATAATAATAATTTTTTTTTTCTAAGGGCGTTACATTAAAAAAAATGGAAATGGGTTTTATATTATATTGTTTTATAAATTCATAAAATTAGTTATATAGTTACCCACTAATTAGTTTTTTAAAAAGAAAAGACACAAACACTCAGGTCCTACCCTTTTCCGCATCCAACGCTAACCATTCAAGGAAACACATAACCCCAAACAGTAGAAGAACAGACCTTAAAAACAAATGGTTGTCAAGAAGAATAGCAAATTATGAGTTTTACTATGGAAAAATAGTAAAAATAATTTTAAATTGTTAGAATAGCAAAACATAAAAATTTGAAAAATAAATAAATGAAATAATCTCTTAAATGCCCCTACCATATCTGAAAAATACAATTGTTCACTTAAATCCCAAATACACTGTAATTGAAATAATATATACTACATAAAAATTTTCCCCAAAAAAACATAGAGATTAGAAAAGTTGTCATTAGTGGAAGCTTCACCTCATGCGTGCAAAAATTAAAATCTCTGAAAGTGATCATTTTTTTTCTTGGACTTCAGCTGGTTACTTCCTTCTTTCATTCAAAACCCTAAAGAAAGTTTAAAAATCCATCCGTTCATCTTCTTACCAGATTTCTCCCGAATCACATTTGTGCAATACGCGATTATTCCAAATCTCTTCCTCTTCTTTAGTCACTTAACTTTGCACTACTTCAGAAGAACATCTGGACTTCGGCCGCTTTACTTTGCAATGCTTTCAGAAGAATACCGCACGCCTTTACTTCATATTCAGGTTATTTCGAAATGTCTTCTGTTTCTTATATAAATTTTCGAACGAACCAGTAGTTTCTTCATATTTAATCAGATTCAATGACGACATTATAGTTAGTTGTCATGTTGATTCAAAATTATTGTTTAGGCTCTGTTTGTTCAAATTTATTCTTCGAATATCACCATTCACAGCATGGTTAGGACTGTATTTTGGAAAAGTTGAATATCGCCATTGTTGTGACCTCTGTAATTTTAGAACGCTCAAAAGAGACAATATAGTTTGAATAAAAAAATTATTTTTAATTATATATAGAGATAACAATCGGTTTGTTTTTATTTCTTTTTATTATTATTATAAAACAAAATGTACAACATTTATGTCCTCCATTTTATGAGCAAAAAAAGGGATTGCTTTGTATTATTTGTTTCTGTTTTGAATGTTTATTATTTTATAAATTGTAGAAAATCTAAATATGAGGACGGAGAAGGGTCAAGGAGAAAAGCGAAGAAGTGACAAATTACGGTCTTATGGATACACTAGTTCAAAATAACCATTGTCAACAGGGGTCCAAACTCTTTCAAGCTCTTTAGACAAGGTATTCATATATATTTTTTCGAGGATTTTTCTAAGTATAACAAAGTTGTACATTCTTATAACTTAGTGTATGGCTCATTACAGGATATAACAGAACATATAAAATGGCCAAAGGGTTAGGAAGCAAGAAAGAACTTCCACAAGCATCCAATAAGAGGGGGATGAATGACCCTCCAAAGGAAGAATCAACCATACAGAAAAAGCCAAGAGTAAAAAACATGGTAAACATGCTTATTAACCTTTATGTTCTCCTATTTTCTAATGAATACGTAGAGATTTTTTAAAGTTGTGCTTTGTGTAGGTTTCATTAGGTCGAATAAAGAGAGCGAAACGTATAGAAGACAGTGAAGAAGAGATTGAAGACAAGGTAAGTGATGCAGCTTGTTGTAATCGAATTAATAAACATGAACCAATTTGTCTAATTTAATAATCAAAACAGAGTGAACAGGAAAAGACTGAAAGTTTGGAAGACAAAAAAGGAGAAGATGATATAAATGAAGAATGGCAAGCGGAGACCACAAGAAACAAAGAATCAAAATCATCAATGAAAGAGACGAGTGAAAAAAGTGATCAATCCATGAATAATAAGAAGAGACAAACTAATACAAAAAAGGGAAAGAAGGTAAGTGTATATAAATTAGATAACTACAACCTCTTTATCTTAATGTATTTTAGCTATGCCGGTAACAATATTGAAAAACAGGTGAAAACTGCAAAGAAGGGAATAAAAGCAAAAGAAGACAGAAGAAGAAAGGGAAAAGTACCACTGCGAGAAGAAAAGGTTGAGGTACGTGTGATGTTGTACTGTATTTTAGATGGTACGGGTATTTGGATTTTGTTGTATATACGTGTAACACCCCGAACTCTAAGAAATTTACTTAATCGGATTGCTCTATTTATTTTATTTATTTTCTTTTGGTTGGATTTAACTAAGGGGAAAGAAACAAGTGCAGGAGAAAAAGATAATAATAATATCATTATTTTAATTATATTTATTATTATTATTATTATTATTATTATTAAAACAAAAACAAAAAATTCTCTCCCCCTCTCTTCCTCACGCGCGTGCACAACCCCCCCCCCCCCTCATCTTCTTCCATTTTCTTTTCTTCTTCTTCTTCTTCCGCAGCCCTAGCCGCCGCCCCACCCTTCCTCTCTTCTCCTCCGCTCAACCTCAAGCCAGTCGTCGCCTGCTACCGTCCGCGCCGACCTCTGTTGAGAAGCCGCCCCACCGTCCCTCCGGATCTCGGCGACGCCAGCCGAAACCAGCCGAAACGCCCCCCCTCCTCAGATCTGTTCTCGCGTCGTCTGTCTGACGAAGCCCGAGCCGCATCTCCCCTTCTCCGTTCACCTGAAGCCGAAGCCCAGCCGTTCGTCCGCGTCGGGGTCCATCCGTGAAGGCCAGCCGCCGCGCGTCTCTCTCCTTCCAGCCGTGATTCTTCATCCGTCAGTAACCACCCCTCCCTTAGGCGACCGCCGACGGACCCACACGTAGGGTTTCCTCGAACCGACGGCCGTGAGTCGTGGAGTGTCGCTGCCTCTGTTTTACTGTAATTTGTCGAATTGGTTTTGTTGGTAACAAATTTAATATGGGTTGAAATTTGTTTCAAAATTTGTTCAAGCGATATGGTTGGAAGAATTGGCTAAGTTGTTAACTTATTTTTGAAGGTGTTAAAAGTAACGCTCGATTTCCTTAGGTTCACAACGATTATTAGTCTTAATTGGAGCTTGTTTCGTGAATTTGAGTAAGTTGTGAAACATCACATTGGGTTGATTTTAAATGAATGATGCGTTGGAGAAAGATATTGAGTATTTATCCTAATGTTTAGGTTCGTCTTCTCAGACCTTTGCGCGATTAAGGAGCTTACCTAACGCCAAGGTATGGGACTTTCTACTGGACTCAATGAAATTTTTTTTGGATGTATTGACTGTATAGATCGAACTGTTGTATCTTAACTGCGTAGGGAGGACGGCTATGATGTATATGTTTGGATGTGGACTTGTGGTTGAATGCATGTTATGACTGTCTGGTTATGTATATGTACAAATGTAAGTATGTTGGAATGACTGAATCTCGTAGACTTTACTTAAATAAAGTGTGGCTGGAACGGATAGATTGTTGTGTAAAACAAACGTAGGATACACAACTATGGTAGTGTTGTTGTGAACGAAGGGATATCATGGTTGCGCCGTTGTAGACTGAGTTGAATGTTATGATTATTTTGGTTGTGGACTGATGTATTGACGTGTTTCTGACTGGCCTTGGACTAACTTAGAGTAAGATGGCGGTTTGGGGTTAAATGAAGAGATTGTGATGAGAATATTAACTGAGCTACGAATAACGGTTAAGATGTATTGAATGGACTGAGGGGTAAATTATTGGTTCCTAGTGGGTAGTTACCTTGCAGATGTCCTACGGGATCACCACCCTTTTTGTGCATCCTTCGGGAGCACTAGACTGATATGTGCATCCCTCGAGAGCACTAGACTGATATGTGTTTCTGCAGAACACTAGACTGATTATGTGTATCCTACGGGATCACAAGACTGTGACTGTACAGGGTACCTCATAGGAAATTAATAATTTATATTTCCCTAACGGGACCACTAGTGGGTCTCTTACTGAGTATATTAATACTCACCCTTTTTATGTTTAACTTTTCAGGAAAAGGTAACACGAGGGGCAGACTGACGAGGGACAAGAAGGAATCGTGATTTGCCATAGAAGATTGTCCTTTAAACTGCTTCCGCTGACGGTTTTATAAACGTTTTGTTGAACTAATTTTACAAATAGCTAAATTTTTTGTAAACAGTATTTTCAAATTTCATATTTTGAAATAGGGCCAGATTAAAGCTTTTCCTTGGATTCTTATGGTTTCAACTAAAGTTTACTATGTCTTTCGTCAACAAACGGTTTTGTGTTAAAGCAATGACTTAGACAAGGTCGTTAATGTCTGGGTCGTCACAATAGGATAATTGTAATTTATGTTTTTTTTTAGATGGAACAATTTAAAAATAGTATAATACAATTACAGTGTATTTGTATTATGTTTTATGTTGTGATTAGTTATTGATTTTGATACATTGAGTCTTGTATATAATATATTTAAAATACATTGTATTTTTTATAGTATGTTGATCGTTATGCAATCATTATAGGAATATATCGAATGATTTACTGTAATTACAATGTATTTGTAGATTCTAGAACATGCTAACTTATATATTGAATTTTACTATGGTGTATTTCATTATTGTGATTGTCCTTAACCTAAATATTACTACTCATCATTACTAGAAGTCAGTGTACTTGTTGTCCCATCAACGAAGGATCGAACATTTGAGAATAAACATCCAGACAAAAAACAACATAATAGATAAGATCAAAGAAAATCTTGGGAAAAGATTGACAGCTAGATTTTGTGAGGGAGTATTCGGCCACTTTCTAAAAATTTTCATAACAAACCACTCATCCCAACTACTGCTGCACCTCATTCAACATATGGGCAAGCCCAAATCGACCACCCAACTACCTTTTCTGATAGGGGGTAAGGTACTTAAATTTGGGCTAAGGAAATTTACATTAATTACAGGCCTAAACTACGAGGAAATATCATATGTTAATACAAAGGATATAAAGGGAGAGGGTCGGTTGAAAAGGATTTATTTTGAGACCCTGAAAAAAGTAACAAGGCATTATTTGAACACTATGTTCAATATAAGCACAACTGGAACGGATGACGACGATAGGATAAGGATGGCCAAATTATACTTCCTAAAGAGTTTTCTACTCCCACGACAAGAATCTTTAAGTATAGAGTGGGATCACGTTTTGATTATAGACGATTACGAATTATTTGATAGGTATCCTTGGGGGAGGGTGGCTTTTGACCTCCTAGTAGATTTCATGAATAGGGTTGTCACTAGCAAAAGGCAAACAGGGATATCCATGGGAGGGTTCATTTTTCCGATCCTAGTTTGGGCTTATAAAGTAATCCCAACCTTGAGTACGTTACCAAACTTCTTTGCAACACGGATATCAAATGAAGTCCCCAGAATAATAAATTGGGTAACAGACGCACAGCCAAAATGAAAGGACCTACAATAGAAGGTCTTTGATTCGCCAACCATATGCAACTTCTTTTACATCAGATTTTATATGTAGATAATCATTTATAGTTATAACAAAAATTTTTCTTCTTGAAACAGCTTGAACTATCCCTCATGCTCGCTACACCTGACGAAGTGAGTAGACCATACTTTGCACCGTTCCTTCATGGAGAAAAAATGATTCTTAGAGAGGCAAAAGAGAAGTTTACAAAGGGCCAACAAGCTGACCGTGTAGCTCACGTGTCGCTGAGTAGAGGCATGCCCTTTACAAGCCAGCTTGATGGACTAGCCAAGGTTGTTGAGAAGATTTAACAAAGTCTGGAAAGGATGGAAAAAAATATGGAGGAGATGATTAGATTCTTCAAGTATGTGGAGGAGAAAATGGACAAAAAGTTTGAAGAACTGCATGACAACTTAAACAACATTCTTGAAGACATCAAAAGAAAATAACCTACTTCTTAAGGTACCCAAAAGACAAATGAATATATGGTAAGCATGAGCTTTAAACTATAAGTTACTTCTCTGATTATGTGTATATAAAATAAACTTTGAAAATACACTACTGTATTTGTAATTCAGGGAGCAAGGTATTTTGAGAAGCACCTTGATAAGGTAGAGGAGGGCAAAGAAAAAAAGGACGAAGAAGAAGATAAAGTTAAAGCTGAAGACTTGAGCATGGAATCAATGCATTAGAAAGACCTTGAAAAAAAGAACGACGATGATGAAGGTAAGGGAAGGGGAGACGTTGATGAAAGTGGGAGCCAATGCTCCGGAGGGCCAGTTGGTAGACAATCGACATCAACAAAATCATAAACAATACCTCCCAAAAATAGGCAAGATGGATACCAACCACCGTATAAAATAATTTATAAAGTAAATTATACTACATCTTGTTGAAACTGTGTAGAACACATGTTTGAAACTAAACTGTGTACATAACTGTAATAGGCCACAAAGGATCGATGTCAATGAAGAACTAAATGAGCTGATCAGGTCAATTGATGAAAGTATTATACATGATGAAATAAACAAAAAGAAAGAAGACAAAGTACAATTGGTGTAGTAAATTACTGATACTTTAAGGATTATGAATTGTTATTACATTACATTTTCGAATCTGACTGCATGATATGTTATACTGTCATCAAATTATGTACATCTTTTTGTTGTTAAACATGTGTACCTGTTTACTATCTTTAGTGACTATATATTTCTACAAACTATATAATTGATATCTATATAATTTTTGGTTGGATCACTTAATTGATTAGTTGATTATGGTGTATGTGTAAGGGATACATAAACCATAATGGAATATGTATCTGTTTCTTGGCATCAGTTACGAAATACAGTGTGTTTGGGATGAATGAAATATGTATCTGTCTAGATATGTCTTTTAACACAGGATTTAACATGTGTTTGACAACGATATGAAAAATCATATATTATACAAACTTATTATGTAGGTTATACTGGGATCAATTGTATGTATACAAGCTTATTATGAGAAATAGTATCTGATTAATAACATCAGTGACTTCTAATCTCTACGAACTATGTATTTGAATTCTTTTTCTTTTATGGTTTAAGTACTCTATTGATGAGCTAAGTAATGTGTTTATAAAATATTACTATGCACAGGGTCAATCCTTCTTGAGTTCAACAACAAGAATAATGAAAAAAGTTTAAACATACTTTGGAAGGAAAAAAGAAAGACATTTACTAAGATAAAAAATATGAATGTCGGGTTCACAACTTAGAGCATGGTACATTTAAACTTTCTTGTGCTATCGACTTATAAGTTAAAGAAAATTTTCCAACTGAGGACAGACTCTCAAATATAGACGAAAATGATCTAGCAACAAAATTTATATTAAAACATGTAAGAATACCGCGTACTACAATTAATGCAGTACATTTTTTTTAGTTGAAGACAACCAATGAGGATTTGATAAAGATGGCAGAGGATAAGAAAAATGACTGAAGATATCAATTGATAAGTAGTATAAAGAGATTAAGCCAGCGATGAAGGGAATTAGGATAGATGCGGCAAGAGAGAAAACAGGAACATCATCAAACAATGAGAAGGAGAATCCATATCCAGACATGCCATCATTTGATTTTCATCTAAGTCAAGCTTGATAATTAGTCATGAAACTTTTATGTTATGGGCTCTTCAATTTATGATATTATCTTTTGTTTTGTTAGTTTATTTATATTGGAACAATATATTCGTTTATTTAATCAAAATCTATTATTACTGTAACACCCCAAAATTTTGAGGTAATCCTCTCAATCTACTCTTTAAATTTTATTAAGACGTTAAGAAGTTGTGGGGGTTTTAATTTAATCAAGTTTGGTGAAGAGAAGTTTTTTTTTTAAATAATAATTATAATATAATAATAGTTATATTATTATTATTATTATTATTATTATTATTAATAAAACAAAAAAAAATTTCTCTCTCCCCCTCCCTTCCTCGGGCGCACACAGCCCCCCCCTCATCTTCTTTCTTTTTTTTTCCTTTCGTGTGCGCTAGCCGCCGCCGGCCGCCCCACCTCTTCCTCTCTTCTTCTCCGTTCGCCTGCTAACGCCGACGCCCAGCCTTCCCCGACATTTCTGAGCCATTTTCCATCGTACTGAGGTCGGAATCGAACAGCTCGTCGTAGATCTGGGCTTTTTGTCTTTCGGGTTCTCGAAGCCGTGTACGTTTCTCCCATCCTACCAAGCCGTTGTCGGATGCCAGTAGTGAATCGAAGTCAAACTCGACCCGAAGTTGGAAGATCTGAGCCGCGCAGCCGCCGCTCCTCTGTCCGTCGCTGACTGGTGCTAGCCGAGACTTCCGTCTGCAAGACCCGACCGCCGATTAGGGCGTTTTTCCTCAGTTCATTCGTCTTTGCCTCATTCTGTTTTGTCGTGCGTGAAGCCGGTCGAAGATCCAACTTAGTCTCCTTCCAGCCGCGGACCCGACGTCCTTGTTGTAAGTTCATTGGTAGGGAGAAAATTTGGGGGTTTTGTAGTGTTGTCCTAGCTAGCATAAGTTATAAGGTTGATTAATTATTCGGTTGTTGTTTGATTAAGGTGGTGCTCGAATTTCTAAGTTTCGGGGCAAGTCTCATTGGAAGTGTTGCTTCATTAGATTTGGGTAAGTTGTGAATTTCGCATTGGATTGATTTTTAAGTGAATGATGTTGTTGGAGAAAATGTTGAGTTTTATTGTGGTGTTTAGGTTTGTTTCGTGGAATTCGATTCGATTGAGAAGCTTACCCAACGCTAAGGTAAGGGACTTTCTACTGGACTCAATAACAAGAATTAAGATGTATATCTGGACTGAAATGTTATATCTGGACTGAGTAGGGATGACGGTTATGATGTGTGTTTGGGTGTGGACTGAAAGTTTAACGTATATTGTGTTTGAATGACTGAAATTTATATATGTATGTATGGATTGACGTGGACTTGTTGTCTATAGTATGTTGTGACTGCTGGGCTATTTATGTTGCTGACTAATATAGTGATATGTTTTGACTGTCCTTGGGTGAAATTAGGATAATATGGTTGTTTGAGGTTAAATGGGGAGCTTATGTGATAAGGGAATTTGGCTGTATTGAGAATGATTGTTAAGATGTTTAGAATGGACTGAGGGGATAAATTATTAGTTTCCTAGTGGATAGTTCCCTTGCGGGTGTCCTTTGGGATTATCCCCTTTTTGTGCATCCTTCGGGAGCACTAGACTGATATGTGCATCCTTCGGGAGCACTAAACTGATATGTGCATCCTTCGGGAGCACTAGACTCATATGTGTTTCTGCAGAACACTAGACTGATTTATTCGTCCCTTGGATGGTGACTGATTATGTGCATCCTACGGGATCACAAGACTGTGACTGTGCAGGGTACGCCAAAGGAAGCTAATAATTTATTTTTCCCCTAACGGGACCAGTAGTGGGTCTCTTACTGGGTATATTAATACTCACCCTTTTTATGTTTAACTTTTCAGGCAAAGGTAACTTGAGGGGCAGAATGACGAGGGATAAGAAGGAATCGTGATTTGCCATAGAGGACCGTCTTTTAATCTGCTTCCGCTGACAGTTTCAAAATATTTTTGATTGAACTAGGTTTACAGACGATTATTTTTTTTGTAAACAACATTTTGAAATTTTATATTTTGAAATAGGGCCCGATTAAAAATTTTCTTCTTTTTCTTACGGTTTCAACTGAATTTTGCTATGTCTTTTGTCAACAAACGGTTTTGTGTTAAAGTAACGACTTAGACAAGGTCGTTAAAGTCCGGGTCGTTACAATTACTTTTATATACGTAAATTTTAAAATACACTTTATTTGATATTCAAGTCATTAAAATCTGAATGTACTATGAAATTTTTAAATCTGACATGTACATAAATATAGCATGATTGTTCAAAGTACCAAATATGTTGATTTACAAAATTAAAGAATATATGTCACAACTTCAATATTATGAAAACCTCAATGTATCTAGTTTGAAAGTTACAATACTTAAGTTTAAAACAAACAACATACAATATAGTATACCTTAAACTTGAACATGCTCACGTAACCATAAAGTATAACAAATACTTTATATGTTAAATAAAAAGGATAAATTTTATAGGAACCAACCATTCGAATTTTATTTACAAAATGAAAAAAAAAATCAAGTGATAAAAGAATTGTAACTAATATTTATAGAAATTACATGGTAACCTAATGTTGAATGGGTTCTTTACAAGACCTACAATTGTGGCCTCGTTGACCACACCTGCTGCAACGAACAATCGCCTTTTTCTCCAAAAATAACAAAAATCTCTTCTTTTTAGGCCTTCCAGCTGAACGTCTGATCTGGGGCTGAAGAAGTCCATCATTGCAGCCTTGGTAGGTTTTTCTAATTTGGTCTACACTACCAATAGGATGTGTTGCCTTCTTATACAAGTTTATCAGATTTGAAACATAATAAAACTTATCAGTGTACGTATGCAAATTAAGATTCCTTGTAGAAAGGGCAATAGAAGCATTTGAGCAAGGGATCAAATCAATGTCTCATTGGCAACATGAGCACTTGTGGGCCAAAATATTGACAGCGTATTATTCCTTACGATGGTGGACTTCAAATTCATATTGATCTATAGGATATATTTGTCAAATTGTTAAATCTAATCTCATTCACAAATAAGTATATAGAAAATAATTGCAATTATTTTTCAAGTTTCAAACAACTTACATTCATTGAGTGACTTTCCCTTAAAGATTCTCGAATAATATCTTCTGCATATACTGATAATTTCGTACATTAAAAATTCCATTTGGTGCGACGTTCATAGAACCATTTTTGAACCAAACTACGAATTGATTCTAAAAGTCCAATTACAGGTAATTCTCGGGATTCTTTCAACGTAGAATTCATGCTTTCAGAAATATTGGTCGTAATAACCGAGTATTTCTTTCTCCTAAAAGCCCTAGCCCACCTCTGTCTTCCGATATCTTCAAACTCATGTCTAATTGATGGAGAGAGATGATCAAGTTCTCTCATGTAGTACTCAAACATCAACGGGGTATAGCTCTGGCACAATTATGGAATGATTCCTCAATATGAAGCGGCTTATGATTCTTTTTCAAGTTCTTATAAAGATGGAATGCACATAATCATGCTTAGCTAATTCATACACCGCATTAAAACCATTTTCAATACTCTTGTGAGCACCAAACACAATTACAATTTCGTTATTTTCCCCAAAAACAGCTTTAAGATTACGAAAAAATCACAACAAAAGCTAGTGGCACAATTTGAGAATTTTCATCAATAGTGCAAGCAGAAATGAGTATACCAAGATATTTGTTCTTCAATGCTGCACCATCAACTGAAATAATTGGCACGCAATAATTCCATGCATCAATTAAAGCGGCAAGGGCCATGAAATAGAACTTAAACCGACCTTAGTCGTCTGATTCTTCAACCGTGTACGTTCTTAGTAACAATGCAATAAACATAATATTAGAACTATAATGTATTTCCAAAATGAACAATAGAACTAATACCAAATACAATGTATTTGATATATATATTATACATGGATTGTTTCTAATTAATGCATCTGTGAATGCTGCCAACATTGCATACGAGTCCTCTGGGTACCCCTAATGAAATTCAATGCAATCTCACATCCTCTCCAAGCCTTATCATAACTTACATTTACTCTGTGATTAATCTTCATGTAATTAATAACATCATAAGGATGACATGGAGCCTTGTCATTCATTTTAAAAAATGACTTTGTACACTCAGAAACAATCCAGGATGTTGCTTGCCTGCGATTGTTTTTAACAATGTCAACAGCACACTGGTGGGTATTCGTAAATTTACGAACAATCCAAATATCATTTTTTTTTTAAACACAGAAGCACGTAAATACCATGGACAGGACAAATCTTTGCATCAAATTTTAAATGATGTGCGATTGGACCTAACTGTAACAAATTGAAAACTATTGTTCACGACCAACATATAAATCGCTTGCTTCAGTATTGACTTAGTTTTGAACTTTACTCCCACCTTAATAGGTATTGTAGCATTTGGTGAATCAAATGAATCAATGCCAATAAATCCTGATACATTATGTGGACATTGCTGTCTATTTACTTCATTGTTCAAATACGGTTTATTTCCAACTGACCTAGCAAGACAATTGAACTCAATTGTGGTGTCTATATACAATGATCTCTACAACCTCTATTTATAGGGTTATGAGAATAATGGTTACAAAACCAAATATAAATAGGGGACAAGAAAGTTATGAAAATTGATAGGGAGGTTAGTGGATGAATTTGTAACCTAAGGAGGTTATGGACATCTAATAATATTTAACTTTAATTTAGAATATTCATAATATTCCCCTTTTAAATGTCTATATTATATAAAATAAATGCCTCGTTAAAACCTTACTAAGAAAAAATCCGATGGAAAAAAATCCTAGTGAAGGAAAAAGAGTACATCATTTTATATACTTTAATAATTACCTCATTAAAAACATTGCTTGAAAGACCCAATGGAATAAAATGTAGTATTTTTACTCCCCTTCATGAGTACATCACTTGAGTTCTCCGAGTTGTCACATTTCAATGTTGTGCTTAACTTTTCAAATGTTGGTGTTGGTAATGCCTTTGTAAATAAGTCTGCTAAGTTGTCTTTTGAAGAATTTTGTTGAATATTGATGTCATCATTTGATGTTTTGTCTTCATATAGGAACACTATTGGCTAGTTTTGTACATCATCAATATGACAACATGATTTAAAAGTAGTTATTTTGATTTATAGAAAAACTGCCTAAGCAGGGTACACCATAGGATGCTAATAATTTATTTTTCCCCGAACGGGACCAGTAGTGGGTCCCTTACTGAGTATATTAATACTCACCCTTTTTATGTTTAACTTTTCAGGCAAAGGTAACACGAGGGGCAGACCGACGAGGTACAAGAAGGACTCGTGAATTTTCATAGGGGACTGTCTTTAAACTGCTTCCGCTGACGGTTTGAAAATATTTTGATTTAACTAAGTCTACAAATAGTTAAATTTTTTGTAAATAGCCTTTGAAATTTTGTATTTTGGAAATTGGGCCCGATTAAATTTTCTTTCGTTTTCTTACGGTTTCAACTGAATCTTCCTATGTCTTTTGTCAACAAACGGTTTTGTGTCAAATTGACGACTTAGACGGTCAGTCCGAAAAGTCCTGGTCGTCACATATATTTATGACAATTAACCACAATTCCTTAAAAATCCACAATTATAATTAAAACCACAAATCATACAACTTAATTTAATTCTCAATAAAACACCAAAATCCAAATCCTCTAATTAATTAAATATTATCCAACAAATATTTAATTAATTTCAATTTTCACAAAGCCAAATAATTCTCATTCAATTCACTCAAAATAACACCCAAATTCAAAGGGTCTTTTAAAAAATATAACAAAGCGCTAAAATATTTACACACTATAGAACAATTTCAAAAACGGAAAAGTCTCAAGGTCCAAAATGAAAAATACCAAAATGTCCGTGATTAATTGGCATCATGGCGTAATATATTTAGAAAACGATCATTCAGATTTGGCTATTCTTTCATACACGATCGTTTAGATTTGACTATCCAAATCAAAACAATTTTTTTAAGATTCTTTGTACACGATCGTTTAAATTTGGCTATTATTTGGTACATGATCGTTTAGATTTAATCGTTTAAAATTTGACTAGCCAAATCTAAATGATTTTTTCAGTATTTTTTAGTATACGATCGTTTATATTTGACACTATCGTTTATATTTGGTACACAATTGTTTAGATTTGATCGTTTAAATTTGGGTAGCAAAATCTCAATGATTTTTTTTAGAATTTTTTTGGTACACGATCGTTTAGGTTTGGTACAGGATCATTTATATTTGGTTCACGGTTGTTTAAATCTAGCTACCCAAATCTAAACGACTTTTTAAGAACTATTAGGTACACTATCGTTTAGATTTTACTATTTTTTTGTATTCAAATTTGCGAGCCAAATCTAAATGATGCTTTTTTCAAGATAAAAAAAATTAATTGATTTTTTATATTTGGTACACGATCTTGAACCAAATAACGTGTACCAAATAACAGTTTGAAAAAAAAATAAAAGAAAAATGGCCGAAGAAGAGAAAAATGACGACGCAGAGAAAAAAAATCGTAGAAGAAGAAAAGAAGAAAGACGATGAAAATGAATGACAAATCTGAAATATATTTTTAAAAAATAGCTAGTTTAATGAGTTTTTTCATTTTGTTACATAAGCCGTAAATATTTTGATTCTTTGTTATATTTATGAAAATTAACCTAAATTCAACAAAATTAAATAAAAGTTAAGATAATAATATCCAAATTTTATCTTAATTTTTGGAGCGTGACGAGAAGAGTGTGTGAATGAAGTGACACAAATACTTTGAGAGTATTTTTCTTTGTAATAGAGAAAAATTATTTGTGGTTGTAATATAATTTTCACATATTGAAATTTGAGAAACTGTCATAAATAGAAAAAAAAATTGAAACTATTTAGAAAATATATAAAAAATATCTCAAATGATCTGGGGAGAATTCAATCATTTTTATGGTTTGTGGTTTTTTTCCCTTGTTTGAAGTTATTCTCTATTAACTGTGTTCCCAGTTTTCTTGCTTTATTTTGATTTATGTGTGTTATTCAATAGTGGAGATTTTTATCCAACAACATTCACATAAAATTGGTTACAAGACCCTTTTAAATATCATGATAAGAAAGAGTAGTTTAGACATTTTAAGATCAAAGTTGTCTTGATGGGTTATCTAATTAACCCAAAATCAATTATGAAATTTGTTTCGGTTTAATTTCAAGTTCCTCTCTTCAATTTTAATTATGGGGGTTTTGTTTTGCAAGTTTATTTCATTTTAACTTATTTGTTTATTTTTGGTATGAACACCGTATGTTGATAATGGAAGGTGATCAATTAATGCATGCTTCTGTGGAAAGCTTGTGGGCATTTTACACTTGCTGAAACACGTGAGACGTTCTTGTACTATAAAGTTTGATATCTTAAAGGAAGTTTAATTTTCATTAGCATCTTCTTCTTCAATGGTTTGGTTCAATCCTCGGAGTAACTTTGCATATTTGTGAGAGTTCATGAAAAGCACTTGAAAAGAATTTGCACCATACATTAGATGCATGTGTGGGAAATTGTTGAGGAGAGTATTATATTGTTTTTGTTTTCGTGATAATTAACTTTGTTCTACTTAAGTCGATCTCTTGCTCCTTGATTTTGAAATACTAAATTCCTTTACATGGAATCACAATGAGATCAGGATGATTCTTAACGTTAGACATCTTTACTTGTTTTATGTTTGTGATGTTTGTATTTATGTATTTATGCAGCAAAACTAGAAGCTAGATTGAATTCTTCTTTCATTTTCATATGGTTTATGACCAAAATAAGTTGTTTACTGTTAAAATATTTGTTCTTCAAAATAAACAAAACTATGGTTCCTTTAGTGACTATGAATTGAGTCAAATCTATGGTTATTTGAAGATATTGAGTTAAATTTATGGTTATTTTTGCTTGAAGTAATGTCCTTTCTAGTTTTGATTAGTCTATAGAACTAGGTAATCATCTTTGCATTTTATGTTTTCATCTTTCCTCTTCATATTAAGAAGATCAATGGGATTCTTTCTAATTTTGTTTTCATTTTTCCTTCATTTTCAATTTTCTTTGTTCATTTTCTTTCTGTTTATTGGACAGTTTACATGGGACAATTTAGTGCATGCTTTGCTTTATTTTATTTTCTATATATATTGTTTATATGTTTTAAATTGTTACATCATTTGGTTCATTCACTTGTTCATTGTTTGGTATTTTAGATCCACTATAGCATGTGAAAGATTATTATCACTCACTTGTGGATTGTTTGGTAGGAAGTTTGGTGGAATGATCCTTTGTGGGATGACTAGGTGAATTGATTTAGGTGTACAAACTTTCTGTTTTTGTTTACTTGTGAATTGATTTGCTTTGGAAATGTTTTTTAGTCATATTCTAAAATGAGATTTTGTTTTCTTACTAGGTTTGGAAGAATCCATTAGAGCAGTGAAACCAACTTGGAGCAATTGATTGATATAAGACTTTTTGTAGGGTTGGTAGTAAAATTTTTTTTTCAATGTACTTATTTTAGGCTTGTTGGTAGCAAAAGATGTCATTGTTTATTCTTTTTGTATGGAAACTACCATGTACCAACAAATGGTTATTAGTCAATCTTAGTGTACAAATATTACAAAATGTATCATAACGTATATATATTAAAGTGTTGACTCTTTCTTTTCATATGGGTGTGATGTATTATAACAACTTTGTGATTGAATTGGTTAGTATAATGGCAGAGCGGCAAGAAGAACCAGAAATGTATTTTATTGTAAAAAAAAATGTAGTAATTGAGGAATATACGACAGAAAAAAATGTCAAATTATACTAATTGGTGACATTTTTTAACTGTCGTCAATATTGAAACAATGACATTTGATTTTATAAAAACTGTGTCACAATTGGCATATCCTTGACAAGGAAAAAATGTCATGATATACGAATTGTGACATTTTGTAACTGTCGTCAATATTGAAACAATGACATTTAATTTTATAAAAACGGTCACAATTGGCATATCCTTGATAGGAAAAAATGACATATTATACGAATTCGTGACATTTTATAATTGTCGTCAATATGAAAAGGATGACAATTATTTGTTGTCATAACTCGACTCCTTGGCTCTCTGGCTCATCGAGTTAGGCCTCACCAACCTGGGTATTGCACTTGCCTTCCTTCTGAGTCGGGCCATTCATGCAAAGGAGCACTTCACTTACCAACTGGCTCCTTAGGAGTATGATGAGATGCCATGGTTAGCATGTCATGTAAGACTAGAGAGTAACTCTGGCTTCCTTCTTAACTTGGCTACAACGTCTCCAAATCAACCTTCGCATGGCTTCTACATCTGACAACCTAGAGAGGAAAAAACTTAAAACATAAGTCAAACGAACTTAGAGAGAGATGATTTTGAGAAAACCTTTTTTGAGGAAAACACACATAATTAATAATAATAAGGTCAAATTGCATTAAATAAGTCACGTAACAACAAACCATAACAAATCAGCAACCAAACAACAAACACTACAACAAGCTCAACTCTGAGATATGAGATTCTCTTCTCGCCTAGACTAGAAATTTACACTCAGCTAGCGTCTTACGAATTACCTGGGATTTCCTCTAGCGCCTCTTCGTAATCAATCTTTCTCAGACTTGGGAGTTACACTCAACCAGCATCTCATCACAATCTTGCATAGACCTAAAATTCTCTCCTTGCTAAGACCAGAGAGTCACTTTCAACCAACGTTATGCGAGTTACCTGAGATTTCCACCAACGTTCGTTGTTAATAACATATCACAACTCACCCTGACCTAAGGTTTTTTCCTCGTCTAGACCTAGAATTCTCACTCAACCAGCGTCGTGCGAGCTACTTGGAATTTCCATCAGTATCGTGCGACAAATCAAACTACACCACAATAGGCAACCACAGATACAACAAGGAAACAACAACACTTAGCTTACTTTAGCACATATCATAACATAATAACAAGATATCTTATAAATGTAATCACATAGGAAAGAATACTCAATAAGTTTCTTTTACAAAACATCTCTTTTCCGAAACGAGGATCATAAGCAGCGGTTTAGAAATCATATTCGAAAAACGATTTGGCATTCACATCCGTTGATAATCACATTTAATCTTCTTCAGAAAAATATTCTTATTCATACACATAAAGCATTTAGTCATTCATTGGAGAACATTCATAACGCGCATTCAGATATAGAAAATGTTTAGTCATTCACAAACGTTTATTTTTACGAGAATCACTCACAGAAGAATAAATAATCATAAGAAAAATATTTGCAAATCACATTTATAATTCGCAAACAGTACATGCAAAACATTGGATTTCAATCACAGATAGTACTTAAAAAACATTGTGTTTTTATCAATCACAGAAGATACTTAGCTTCAACTCCTTCCTTCTCGGCTACCAGCTTTCTCCTCTCGTCTGGTGGTTCCTTCAACCAATTATTTAGCATCCAGAACTCTCTTTTCTTATTTTCGTCAGAAAATCTAACGTTTTTAAAAAAAAAAAAAACTTTTCTTTTTTCTTTGGCTTTCAACCCTATTTATAGAAGCCTTTCACCTCCAAAAGGTCAGTTCTACGTTTTACACGTGTCACCTTACTAACACATTGCACCATGCTGCCAACTCGAACTCGACACGTAGTCTAACCATTAGCGACGATTTGAATTTTCCTTGAGACACATACCTTATATCCTTAAGAAACCAAACTCTTAATTCTTTCAATTGCCCTTTTCTCTAGCTTTTCGAAAAGTCATCGTTGCTTTCTTTCCCACAACGAGTTGTCAAGTCACCTTGAGAAGACATTTTCTTCCTCGCCTCATCCTCTTGGGCGCATATATTTTTTCTTGTAGTGAAATGCTAAACTCCTAACTCTTTGGCATTCACACATGCTTCCTTCCCACCAGTCGTTCTTATCGCGTCACTCATCTTCACGTGATAGAACTTTTGGACTTACGCTCTTCTCTTTTTTTCACCTATTCTCTGTTCGCATTCCTCTTCATGGATTAGGGCCTTACAGGAAGGGAAAATCTGGAATATTAAAAAAAATGACATGCTTCCTGGGCTTTTTGATTTTGATACACGGACCGTAAATATTTTGATATTTTGTTATATTTTTTAAAAGAATCTTTAACTAAGATAGCCTAAAATGGTATACCATATTATAAGATTGACCTAAATTTCCTAAATTTTTCAGAAATGTCCTAAATTGACTAATATTTTACACAAATATAAGGCCTAAATGACTAATTTACCCATCTTTATTATTAATAACATATTAAAAAAAATAGAAAAATTAAAATGGAAAGTGGACCTTGATTAATATTTGCATTTATTAGATATTCTATTTAGATATGGTAAGTGATTAATTATATTATGGTAATATTATAATAAAAAATTCCTTTAATTATTTTTATTTTGGTGATTTTGTTAAAAAAATCTTCCCTCTTGATCTCTCTCTCACTTTCCAATCTCTCTCTTCGTCCAATCTTTCTTTAGTTTTACATTATATATTTCACCTAATTACAATACATATTGAATAATAAAATGTATATTTTATGAATGAAAGGTTTTTATATTAATTTGTTTATAAAATGTGAACCGACAAGGAGAGAAATTAGGGACGTGGGTTACGGTTTAGAAAATTTAAAAAAAAAAAGTAAAAGTTTCCTTCTTCGAATACGTTGAATATTGATTCCATTTTCTTCACAAAAGACGTTGAATAATAGAAGATTGGGGGAAGTATAAGTGGTGAAGAAGAAGAACATCGATGGCCGATTGGTACAGTGATCTTTCGAAAAAATTTGGCAAAAATTTAAGGTTAGTAAGAATTTATATTTCGTATTCGAAATACATTAGGGTATATTGAATATATTCAAGATAACATCATTTATGTATTATTGAATATATGAAATAGTATATATGTAACAAATCACAGAAAATATATGTATTATGCAGTAGTATATATGTAAGAATTAAAAAAAGTACCGATCAGATACATAATCTGTGTACACAGTGGTATATAAATGTAGTACGAAAAAATCACAAAACATGAAAAAAAAACTTGTGTATGTATTATTGAATATATGCAATAGTATATATGTAACAAATCACAAAACATAAATGAATTATTCAGTAACATATATGTAAGAAATAAAAAAAGTACTGAATGAATGTATAATATGTGTATATATTGGTATATATACGCAATAAGAAAAAATCATAGAACGTGAAAAAGAATATGTGTTCCAATTAAATTAAGAAATGTAAATTTAATAAGAAAAATTGAATATCAAATATTGAAATATTTAATGTATATGTAACGCCCTAAAAAAAAAAAAGTAATAATAAAAATAATAAGATTTTATTATTTATTTTTAAATATTATTATTTCTATTATTATTATTATTATTATTA
>CM046894.1:12317188-12341425 GCA_025688845.1 Cucumis hystrix | reverse complement strand
TTTTTCTTCTTCTTCTTCTTCCGTCCGCCCAGCCCTAGCCGCCGCCGGCCTCCCTCCTCTTCCTTTCCGTTCAACCTCACCGCCACCCAGCCCAAGCCTCGTCGGCCTTTGTTCGCGAAGCCTCGCCGCACCGTCCGCCCGAATCTCCACGACGCCAGCCGAAACCAGCTGAAAACCCCCCCCTCCTCAGATCTGTCCCTTGCGCCTCTGTCCGCCGCCGCTTGGTACCGTCCGCAAAGCCGCCGGCGTACACATCTCGCGAAGCCAGACGCGGATCCGAGCCGATCTGCCTTCATTCTGCAAGAGGCCAGCCGCCGCATCTCCATCCGTGAAGCCCAGCTCCGTCGTTGAAACCCCGCCACGGGGTTCTCCATTTTCCAGCCGCGGATTGGAAGCCGACCCATGCCCACATCGATTTCACCTATTTGAAGACGCTTCTGCCTTACTGTGAAGTATTGGGTTGGTGTGTGGTAAGAATAAATTTTGGATTTTGTTGTTTTCATGGATAATGATGAACACTACTATTGGGTTTAATCAATGGTAGGAATGTTTGATTATTGAAGGTACCGATTGAAGTCGACGAGCGAAATCCTTTGAAATTATCTATAGTTGGAGTGGGTTCGTTCCTCCACTAACTGGGTTGTAATTGTGGAAATTGCTCGATTGAAGAACTTGCATAAAAGCGAGGTAAGAGACTTTCTACTGGACTCAATAACAAGAATTAAGATGTATTGACTATATGGACTGAAATGTTATGTCTGGACTAAGTAGTGATGACGGTTATACTGTGTGTTTGGGTGTGGACTGAAAGTTTAATGTATATTGTGCTTGACTGAATGAAATTTATATATGTATGTATGGATTGACGTGGACTTGTTGTCTAGCGTATGTTGTGACTGCTGGGCTATTTATGTGGCTGATTGACATAGTGATATGTTTCGACTGTCATTGAGTGAAATTTGGATAATATGGTTGTTTGAGGTTAAAGGGGGAGCTTATGTGATAAGGAAATTTGACTATATTGAGGATGATTTTAAAGAGGTTTAGAATGGACTGAGGGGATAAATTATTAGTTTCCTAGTGGATAGTTACCCTGCGGGTGTCCTTCGGGATCATCCCCTTTATGTGCATCCTTCGGGAGCACTAGACTGATATGTGCATCCTTCGGAAGCACTAGATTGATATGTGCATCCTACGGGATCACGAGACTGTGATTGTGCAGGATACCCCATAGGAAGCTATTAATTTATTTTCTCCTAACGGGACCCGTAGTGGGTCTCTTACTGAGTATATTAATACTCACCCTTTTTATGTTTAACTTTTCAGGCAAAGGTAACACGAGGGGCAGACCGACGAGGGACAAGAAGGACTCGTGAATTGCCATAGGGGACTGTCTTTAAACTGTTTCCGCTGACGGTTTGAAAATATTTTGATTTAACTAAGTCTACAAATAGTTAAATTTTTGTAAACAACATTTGAAATTTTGTATTTTTGAAATAGGTCCCGATTAAATTTTCTTTCGTTTTCTTACGATTTAAACTGAATCTTGCTATGTTTTTTGTCAACAAACGGTTTTGAGTAAACGTAACGACTTAGACAAGGTCGAAAAGTCTGGGTCGTCACAGTATATATACAAATAAATAAATTAAAATTGAAAAGATATTAATTGTATTAAGTAAATATATTTTTGTAATTGAAATATTTAATATATATAATGAAAAAGAAAAAGGGTAGGGTCCACTAATATATAAATAATGAAAAAAGAAACTATGAGACCCACAAGTAATATATATATAATTAAAAAAAGGGGTGAGCCCAAAACTATCATATTTTTGTCAATAGTTTTGGTCCAACCCCAATTTTATCAATAATTTCTCAAATCCACAACATTTTAGAAAAAAGTTCTTCAAATCTCTCTTTAAAAAAATCTACTTAAAAAAGACAAAATTTATTTATATTTATTTTTTTAAAATAATGATTAATAAAAGAAGAAAAGGTTGAGGATGAATAATTGGGGTTGGAAACTTTAGCCGTCGGAACCAAAGTAAAAGAAAAGTCATAAAACAGAGATCCAATAAATTAATATGTCCTATAAATAGGAGATAAGAAATACCAAAATTTCACGTACACAATCAAACGAAACAGTGCTTAATGGGCGAAGGAATATATACAAACTAAACACTCTCCCATCCCTCAAATCTGCAGGTCCAATTTTGCTTATATTCTTGAATACTCCATGCATTTTCTTCCAACATTTTCACCCACTTTTCTTAATCTTCGAATAGTCTCTGAATTCTGTTATTTGGACATGAGCTACTAGTCTTTCTTCAGTTTTAATCTGTTATTGAATTAGGGTTCTTCAATCTACCTGCATTTGATGCGGTAGAGGTATGTGGTTGTTCTTTTTCTTTCTTCTTTTTATATTCGGTGATCCGGGTTTGCCGGATTGCATTAGGGTTTCCCGGGCATGTCACTTGCTGTTTTTTTTTTTTTTTTTTTTTTTTTTTTTTTTTTGTAATGTCACTCTGATTTAGTAACTATTACTTTGAAATTAGTTAATATCTATGTTGCATGAATCATTTGGAGCATATGCGTGAGCTTTTCCTTTGGTCATTTCCTTCTTCCTGGTTGTTTATTGATAAGCCTATGGCCGTGGTCGCGTAATTCTGTGCTTTGGCACCAGTTTTTTGAATTATATATTTTTTGTGGTTAGATAATCTGTTTTAAATGAATGCAGCTATTGAATTGTATGTTGGATTTGGCAACAGTTCTAACTTTTTTTTTACCCTTTTGGATTATATTATGGACGAGGGGTTCACAGATTTTGGAAGCTTTGGCGAATTTTTAATTTGCTTTACACTCTGAACGAGTGGTGAGCAAATAATTAGACGGTGTAATGAAATAAATATTCGAAAAGCTAGATGTAGCTTTTTGGAGAAAATGCAGCTATTTAAAACGTGACATGGTGTTTTATTCATCTATTTGTAGCTAAAGCTTTGGTATGTACTTCTAATGGGAATCTTTTTGTTCAATGCGTAGTAGTCGGAAGTATGGTGAAGGATACTCGATCTAGTGTCAGAGAGAGGAATGAGGAAAACAATAATCTAAAAGGGAAACAAAATGGTGAGAAGGCTCCAGCAAGAGCGGGCTCTACAACACCAGATTCATCTGCTTTAAGGAGGTCTGCAAGAGAAGCATCATTGAAGAAAATAGTCATTGTGACCCCTTCCAAATCTAGAAAATCTGATCGACTTGACAAGCATTCACCTCGCACTCGTAGCGATAAAAAGAAACATGGTACCATTGATCATAAGGACATGCTTAATCCTCTTAGAAGATCTGAGCGGGTTAAAAAGCAGTCTTCATCTACCTCTTCAGGTTCTGGATCAAAGAAATTAGTTAAAAGTTCATCTACCTCTTCAGGATCTGTATCTAAGAAATCGGATAAAAGCTCAGGCTCACCATATACGAAGGAAAAAAAGGAGAAGAAAGAGAAGAGTATTGAACAGTTGATTCTTGACCCTAGAGAGGCTGGGAAATCTCCAAAACAAGACAAGGTTTCACAAAATGCCAAAGATAAGAGAATGGATGCTCGTGCTTATAGGGCATTGTTTAGGGAAAAACTTAAGACAGGTACTTCATCTGGCATCTTAATTGTACTCTCTTTTTATGCATTTCTTCCCCCGTGGACATCCCTGTCTTGTATGATTTGTATTATTCATTTTGAGAGGATAATGGTTCTCATACTATCATTTAGTTGATTGACATCTATACGTATGCAAGTGTAATCATTAAGTGAATAGCTAGGTTCGCATCACTTTATTACTTTTATCCTAATTACATAGTGCTATTCTAACAAGTTGATTTTGTTTTCATATCCTTCATGTTCAGGAAATGTAGACTGTCAAGAGCAGGCGAGGATGCCAAAAAGCAACGATCATTGTGGTAGCAATAGTTGCAAGGAAGACTTGAATTGGAGCAGTAAGTACAGTGAGAAGAGCAAAGAACTGAGAAGCAATTGTCTAGAGAAATCCTCTACTAGAGATTTGGATGACTCTAATGAGATTGATACTAAAGAATTGAGAAGTAAATGTCTAGAGGAATCGTCTACTGTTTATTTGGATGACCATCCTGAAACTAGAAGTAAAACTTCGGAGGAAGTATTGAAAAATGACAGTGAATTGGATTTCTTCCTGTCAAGCCAGAAGTCCTCTGAGGAAGAAGTGCTTACTAAACTGTCGAATGAAGATAGCGGTACTGTACATGCAGTCAACGATGCAGATAAGCAATTGGAAGCATTAGAGAGATCCAATTCTATGCTTGAAGAAAAGATAGTCGATGACTTTATTGACTCAAATGGTGGATGTAAATTAATTTCTTTGAAAAGAAAAAGAAGCATGCTGCACTTAGATTCTAATGTCTCAGTAAGGAATGGAAGTGAAAGTACATGCTCTTCACCTTCTGAAGCGGTCCAGTTATTATCGTCTCCATGTAGACAGAGTGATCAAGTTGAGACTTGTGTTGATCAAGTTGAGACATGTGGTGATCAAGTTGGGACTTGTGTTGATCAAGTTGGGACTTGTGTTGATCAAGTTGGGACATGTGGTGATCAAGTTGGGACTTGTGGTGATCAAGTTGGGACTTGTGGTGATCAAGTTGGGACTTGTGGTGATCAAGTTGGGACATGTGGTGATCAAGTTGAGACTTGTGGTGATCAAGTTGAGATATGTGGCAAATGTTTGAAGAGGCAAAGGTAAGTCTTGACTAGGGGATTTTTTTGATGTCATGTATTTGTTGCAATTCAAGAAACCATGGGTTACTTATTGAACACAGTCACATATACCACAAAATGTTATTTATCATTACCCATCAATCACTCATCACTAAGCAGTAGGAGATGCCAATATGTCATTGAATTGTGAATGTCAAGGATACTGCATGATGTAAAATTGCTTACCTGGTTTATCATATTAATTATAGCTTTATCAAAATGATATTGATAGGGAATGGGGATATTTTCTATAACTAAAAAGTGTAAGACATAGACAGTAAGCATTATGACCTTGGGCCTTTATTTATTCTTTTGAATTGGAGTCCCTTCCTATATTAGCTGCACTCCTCTTGCTGGGTTGTTTAACTGTATGCTCTTATATATTCTTTATCTTTTCAATGAAAGCTTGACTCTTTATACATATATATAAAAAACAATTATGAACCTTTGGGTGCCACTTAAGAATTTTTTTGAAACGGAGACAAACTTCTTTATTAATAGTAAGAACTCACTGTACAAGAGAATTATACAATGAGCTAAATAAAGAAGTCCAAACAAGCGAAAGAAGAAGAATAATACGGATCATAAGATTCACCCGGACATCTCAACTAGGTTGACACCCCCTTAGCACCAAAACATCATATCTCATTAAAACTAGCCTATTGCAACAATGAGAACAATATCCAACCTATTACAATGAGAGTAGAATCCAGCCAATACAACAAAACTAAAATATCATCGAAAACTAGAAAAGAAAAAAGGCAAGAAAACAGGTGAGCCTTATTAGACTTAAGAATTAAGATCATAAAAGGCCTCATCGGCACTTGGATGTTAGAATGTGTTCGAACTCTCTAGTCATGATTGTTTTTTATTTTCATTTTTGTTTTCTGAACTTTTTGTTATCTTGGGCTCTTAAGATGAGAACGAACTTAGTTGGAAACAGTAAAGGGGTCATTTGGGACGAGGATTATGCAAGACTATAATAACCACCTCTAGCTACAGTAAATACTATTTAAAAATCCCTAATTAGCTACAGTAAACACTCTTTCAAAACCCCCAATTTGGTACAATGTTTGCTATTTGACATTCATCATTCTTTTATTATTTGTTACAGTGATTACTATTTCCTTTTCAAACTAAAATAATCTTCGCCACAAACACATACTATTATAATCCAAACTAAAATAATCTCCACCCCAAACACAAACTGTTATAATTCAACTATAATAACATAGGACTATAATGACTCACTCCTTACCTCAAACACCCCAAAGTCTTGATAGTGGTTTTGGGGTGTGTGCCCTATTGTGGGATCTTGTGTGAAGAGGAACAATAGAGTGTTATAGATGAATAGGGACCTTTGTGAGATTTGGTCCTAGGTGAGGTTCCATGACTCTCTTTGAGGTTTAGTTTCAAAGACTTTTTGTAATTATTCCCCAGGTTCTTACTTAGTTGGAAGCTCTTTCTCTAGGGGGTTATTGCGGGTTCTGTTTTCTTTATGCCGTTGTATTCTTTTATTTTTTTCTCAATGAAAGCATTTTTTATTTTGAAAAAGGATTTTGGGGAGGATTATTCAGTGGGAATAATTGTCACTTGTTTTCATCATTAATAAGTAGTTTTGAAGATCATAATTATTAACTTATCCTGACACCATTGATCGTTTGATGGGTTCTTCATTATTACATATTGCAGGTTAGGAAATGATTCATTCCAAGACTTTTGCTCTTGTGTGGAAATAGATCAGCAGCAGAATGAAAAAATATCTATTGACGTGGTTTGTTTGTTTTTTCTTTCATTCATTCTTTCTTTCTTCAATTGTCAATCTTCTTCGTTTTAGTTTTCTTCACTGTCGCATTCATATTTTGTGCATTCCTGTCTTGTTGTTGTTTAGATTCTCGGTTCAAGATAAAGTTTAATGCCGACGATAATGTTGTTATATTTCTCAGTCCAGACTCCTAGATATTCTCTACTTCTTCTTGATATGAATGAGATTACAAGGTTGGAGTTAAAAGGCTCTTTCATTGGCATGTAACGGTGATTTTTTTGAACAAGAAACAATTACTCATTGATATAATGAAAAGGGATAAATGCTTAGGAGAGCATACAAACTCTAAAAGGGAGTGAAAATTAAATAAGGAAAAAAAAATCAAGAATTTAGTGACAACTTCAAACTGAAAGAGATCAGTCATGAAAGCATTAAGTTCAGAACAAAGAGCACAACCAAAAACCAATCCTAAATAATGAAGGCACATTTGGAACTTATTTTTCCAGATGTTTCATATCTTGTACGCTCATCATAGGGACACTAGTGTTATGATCAAAGTGTTTCTCCTCAATCAACCCAGTGGGAGAAGGGTCATTTTACGACTTGTTGGGTGTGTGTGAGCTTATGGATTTTGTGGGATGAGCGAATAGTAGGATGTTTAGAGGAGTGAAAGGTGTCACAATCGCATCTTTTCAAACACGGGACGAGCGATTGTGCGACACTTGTTCTAACTCGGTGAACAAGTCAGCCGTATTAAATCCGAAAGTCGCGAACAAACTCACAGTATGATGTAGCCTCCCTTCACATTTTGAGAGAAATAGGTTTTATAAAACGTGAGAGGGAAAGGAAAACATTGAAAACATCATTAAAGAAAACATTGCAGACTGTAAATTGCAAAAAAAGCTTAGATTGCAAAGAGTACATGTACAACAAGGCTTGGTTGGGGATTCAACTAGTATGTCTCCCCTATAGTACATTTTAAACTTTTTTAGCTTTGATAGACTTGCATATGAAAAGTGTGAAATGTCATACTCTGGGTCAATGACATAAAGACATAAAAAGGAAAGCAGTAGACTAAACTAAGTACAAAACTTAAAGATGGGGTGGTTTGAGGATGTTTGGGCATGCAATCATAGGTAAACAATGCTTTGGACAAGCATGCTCGTGACAAAAGGGGCCCTCGTGAGGTTTGGTCCCTTGTTCGCTTTCATGTTCTTTGTGGGGGGAGTTACCCTTTTTTGTTGCCTTGTTTTTTTGTATGCCCTTGTAATTTGTATTCGTTTTTTTAAAATTTTTTTATTTATGAAAGTTGTGATTCCATAAAAAAATAATGAAGGCTTAAAGATTTGGAAAATGTCAAAGGCTTAAAAAAATCTGTAAAATTTCCAAACCGTACCAAGGGTCCAACCAAAAAACTATTCTGGTACTCGTTCCAAGTATTAAAAAGTATCCAAAGCATCCAGATTTAACCAAGTTCAAAGATGCTAATCCATGGACTCCTCAAATGGTTTGGTATAATTTGGTAAATTCAAATTAATCTTGGTTGACCCTTGATTAATTACATTTTAGTGCCCAATTAGTTCTTAGTTTTTGTTTTAGTTATCCTTTTAGGCTTCTTTTAATTCTCGATAAGTAGCGAGCCCCCCTTGTATTAGACAACTTTTTTCATCAATAATAAAGACTTTGATTGAACTCCTAGAGAGAATTCTCCTTTTTATCTCTTTAAGCTAATATCTTACAAGTTACTTTATATTAGGTCGCCAATGCACCAGCTTAAATAGTTTTAGTTGGGCAGTAAATTTCTAAACAACTTTAATCCGGTAATCCAGGGCTGATTCCCATTTTTTTTTCTTTTACAATATGAAACAGACGAGAAATTCCTTCATAACCCTGCACCATCATTCTCTTGTTTTTCTTACTGTATTATATCTTTATTAGTAATAGTTCCTTTTTTCTACTTTAGAAGATTTAATTTATAATTTGAGCCAATTTGGTCTGTTGTGAAGGGTTCTCTGCGGGTGATGATGAATTGGGCAAAGTGAACAATAGTGAAAATTTGATTTATAATTGAATAAAAAATTCTAATTCATAGAATCTACCATGTCCTGTTTCTTAGAAATCTTTAAAGGTTACACTATATTGAACTGATCTTGAATGTCGTGTTTTGGTTTATTGTCGTAGGATAGAGGGAAGTCCATGGGCAATGCCATCTCAGATCCTACTGGAAATTGTGTTTGGTGTAAGCTGGAAAAAGCATCCTTGGACGTCGACCCAAATGCATGCCTCATCTGCAAAGTTGGGGGAAAACTCTTGTGGGTACTATTTTATTGATTTATCATTTTGTTTTCCTGAACATTTATTTTGTATGAAAACCATTTGGTTGGAGGGAATTTATTTTGTTGGTGAGTTTGATCAGGAATGTTGTGATTGTCGAGGAAAACATTTAAAAAAGGATCGGTGATAGAAGATACTGCAAAGTTGATTGATGGAAATTTGATAGAACACCAATAAATGTGTTCTTATTCAATTGATTTAAGCTCACTATTACAAAGAAGAATTGATATGAAATGAAAATGCAGAAATTAACTAAGAACAAGTAAAAGACTTCCCTCTCTGCCTATCCTCTCTCTCAAGGAAGAGTGCAGAAAAACTACCCTCAAAACTAATTCTCCCCCTTTTCTTCCCTCCCCAACTTCCTATTTATAACCATCTAACTGCCTACATAACTAACTACCCTTAGCCCTATACTATTCTAGGTATCTATCAGAAATATAATCTCCTAGCCTCCCACCCTCTTGGAATTATTTCTTAGATCTCAATTAACAAGGCTACGAAGAAAATAAATTAGAAAAGAGATATATTTACTTTTTTTGCTCGACAAGAAAGGAATCTACAATGTAATGAGGAGAGAGCATACTCAAAAGTTACAAATTCCACGAGGGAATGAATGAGGAAGCAATAAAAACAGAAATCAAGAGATTACAAAGGAAAAATAATAGTGTGCTAATTGAAAGATAAATCTTGAATGGACTTGCAAAGAGTTTTGGGACACCCCTTTTTCTATTTCTCTTGCTGTCCATTTTGTACTTAAGTTTCTTTTACTCACTTCCGTTTCGACTTGTTCATTTTTGTATTTTGTATCTTGGGTTGCAAGTCTTTTGTGTCGGATATTATGAGGACGCAAAGAAGGTGTTAACCTAGTTCAGATGTCCGGGTGCACTTGCTGATTCCTTGGTCTCTTTATTTTTGCCTTCGGTATAGTTCTCTTGTATGTTGAACTTTATTATTATTAATAAAGAGGCTAGTGTAACCATCGACCTAGGGGTAAAAAAGGAGTCAGTCTCAATAACTATCTAAAAGGTAATGAGTTCAATCCGTGATAGCCACCTACCTAGGCATTAATTTCCTACCAAGTTTTATTGACGCCCAAATGTTGTAGGGTCAAGCGGGTTGTCCTATGAGATTAGTCCAGGTTGTCGTAAACTGGTCCGGACACTCACAAATAGATCTTGAACTAAGATCATACAAAGAGCAAAACAACAAGAGACCAAAAAGGATGGGGGCTGCACCCATACATCTCAACTAGGTTTTGTTTATCTCTTTGTATAAAGCTTTTGTACCTTGTGCTTTATTGTTACTATCAATAAAGAGGCTGGTTTCCTTTAAAAAGAAAAATAGGCCCCAACAAAACTTTGAACAGACTGTCGTTACCAAGAATAAGGGATTTGCACACTCCTTATTCATTGCTCATTCACAATCGGAAAGATAATTTGGGATATGATGTGTTGGTGCTAAGGGGGTGTCAACCTAGTTGAGATGTCTGGGTGCATCTTCTGATCCCCTATTTCTTCTTTCGCTTGTTTAGACTTCTTTATTATGCTCTTTGTATAATTCTCTTGTATATTGAGTTCTTATTTTTAATAAAGAAGTTTGTCTCCATTAAAAAAAAGGGATCATTTGGGATGTGATCTTTACTGCCTTTGGATGGAACATTGTACCACCAGCACATTCCAAAGAATGGCTTTAGTTGCTTCTATATAACCACCATTCAAGTCGACAAAAGCCACTTTATGGCCTTCATAGTTAAAGTAATCATCTAGAGGATTTGGTCTAAGGAAAAGTTGAGGATTTTTCGATTGTGAATTCCACAATAGACGCCTTTTAATCATGAGGTTAACCCATCCTTGATGCCTTCCACAATAAGCATCTTTTTCCTCCATAATGATTCCTTTTCTACTTAGCCCCATTTTCTTTTCTTTTCCCTGTCTTTTTCTTTGTCGCTTAACCCATCCTTTTTCCTCCTCCCTCTTCTTCTTTGTGGTCAGCCCCATCTGTCACCACCAAGTCTCTTCTATTTCCATGGAGCTGGTGAGGTGCGGTATCCTTAAACTTTACTTTTGCATCTGTTTGAAAACGATGAGTTATGTTGAAGGCATGAAGAAAAAGAAAAAATGAAAATTCCACTCTTTCCCTCATTTGATTTGGTTTGACAATTCTCTTGCTGAATGAATGCAACTTCCAATTCTAGTTCCTATATGTTTTTCGTAAGAAAGTTAGGGATGCTTCTGGGACTATTTGTTTGGCCAAGTTTAGATCTCCACTAGAATGGAAACTCGAATGTGTTGTTTAGCCACCTTTGGAGGTGGAAAGATATTACTGAAGTATGTTCCAATTTGTCTTATTATAAAAAACCCAACAAATATTAAAGATCTTGAATAGAGAAGACTGAGAACATGCATATGGGGATGACACATGAGAGAATTCCGGTTTCTGTTACAACATATAAGCATTCCTACTGATTTTTAGCATGCATATAGCTGTTCTAACTGTAAGTATATTGAAACTGAAGTCATCTTGCTGATTGGTTTCCATATGCCTGTCTTGTTTTGCATTTACTTTAAGATGCTGTGAAGGAAAAGAATGCAGAAGAAGCTTCCATCTTTCTTGTCTAGATCCTCCCTTGGAGGATGTTCCCCTTGGAGTTTGGCACTGTCCAATGTGTATTAGAAGGAAGATCAAGTTCGGTGTATATGCTGTGTCAAAGGGCTTCGAATCCATCTGGGATACAAGAGAAACAGAGATATTGGATGCCGATGGTATGGTCTACTTAGTGATTCAATCTTACACATGTAATAGTAATTGCTTGTAGATGTTCAAGACACAGCGTTTTTATGATTTTTGTTTTAATCTTTTTGTCACTTTTAGTTTTTCCTCATTTTTATATGATCGAATATTATATAATTTTTTTTAGTTTCTTTATCTGTTATCGTCTTCAAGGGTCGCAAAGGCAGAAGCAATATTTTGTGAAATTTAAAGATCTTGCTCATGCTCATAATCGATGGTTACCTGAGAGCAAATTGCTTTTAGAAGCCTCAAGCCTTGTTTCAAGATTCATCAAGAAGAATCAGGTTTTGAATTGTTCTTTCTAAAAGTTGATGTCTCGTTCAATTAGAAGTTAATGTTCTTAATTGATTGATATTTAGCTTGTGGAATTCAATGTCACAATATTTAGCATAGCTCAACGGGCTCATTCAAGAGCTGGACCCATTTTTTTTCTAATAATTCCTTAGAAGTGTTCTGGTCATTCTTCCAAAAACCGTAGTATCGTTGGTCTATTTTAGGTTTGTTTCGTTGTTATGCCCTCCTATGGGTATTCGTATCTTTTAGGATTAGTCCTATTTCATTGTATTGATGAAAAGTTCTGTTTATCAAATTGTTCTATATTATAATAATTTTTTTTAAAGTAATAAATAATAGAACTTAACTTTTTATAATTTGACGTATAAATACATGTACTACATGTTTATTTAATAAATTTTAAAGGATTATCAATTAGAAATTTAAGGGGGTGTCAACCTAGTTGAGATGCTTGGGTGTGCCTCTTGATCCTTAGGTTTTCTTCCCTTTGTATAATCCTCTTGTACTGTACTTTGAGCAATAGTCTCCTTTTATTATATTAATAAAGAGATTTGTTTCCATTTAAAAAAAAAATTTGAAATCTAAGTAATTGATAATCTAAGTAATCCAAGTATCAACTAAAAATCTTAGTGTTTTTTATCCTTTATTCTGTTTGGACTGCTTTTGTTTTGATTATTTTATGGATATGATGAGGGTGCTAAGGGGGTGTCAACCTACTTGCGATTCTTGGGTGCATCTCCTAATCCCTTGGTTATCTTTGCTCTTTTGTTTCTCTTTCTTGTACTTAGAGCAATATTCTTATTTCATTATTTCAATGAAGAGGCTTGTTTCTAGGTGCGTCCTTTGATCCTTAGGTCTCTATTTTTTTACTCTTAGTATATACCTCTTTTACTTTGAGTTATGAATCTTAATAAAGAGGTTGTCTCCTTTTCAAAAAAAAAAAAAAAGGCATTTTTCTATTAAAAAAGGATTATCAATTAGATATCCAGTCATTTTTATGAGGCCTGGATTTTGTTAAATCAGTAATAGGGTAGGGGCATTTAGGGCCTATTGATACACAATTTCAAAACGTAATTTTTTTTTGGGATAAGAAACCATTTCATTCAACTAATACCAAAGATGAAACAACAGAGCAACCCCATTGAAAGAAGGAAAAATACAATGATACCATAGGGGAGAGGGAAGATGTAAAGTTGGAAAATACAGAAAGATGTAAAATGGATTGATGATGCAAGATGCCCAAAAAAATTGAAGAGACCAAAAAACAACAATTTAAAAGACATTAAACCAAAACACATCCCCAAGCAAAACATCGCCCAAGTCAAATCATCCTCTGACGAGTAAAATGTGATGGTAGAGGGAGAGAAAGTGTCTGAGGATTGGAGAGCTAGATTCAAGCCAATAATGAATGGAACTTCTTTTTTTTTTTTTAAGAGATCGAGAACTCCAAGCTCCAGATTTCTCTGATGTTTTCTTGATCCCAGTCCATGGTGTCAAAGGCTTTATTAAGATGCATGCTCTTTTACTGTGAAATCTTGTCAGTTGTTTTGATTCAATTTGTCTCTTAGCTTTTTATGGGGGATTCTATCTCAAGTTTTTGTCCTGCTTAGTTGAAAATTTTGTCTTTTTCTTTTTTTTTTTTGAAACAGAAACAGAATTTTTTATTATTGAAATGAAAAGAGAAATTACATTAACATAGAAACTTGGGATCAGTATACCTACTAGATATCTCAACTAGGTTGAAACAACCATAACACCCTCATCACATCCCTATACAAAGAAAATCCTCCATAGTTTTGAGAGTATGTCTAGAGAATATGGTTACAATGACATGGAGAAAATAAAAGCATTCCAATTAAGACAAATATCCTGAAAAAAGTAATAAGCAAAGGACTTTGATTGGGAACTCCAAGAAGAAGCCAGTAAACGAGTAGAACTGAAGTGATCTAACCAGTTCGATGGCTTATCATGAAAAACTCTCTGATTTCTTTCTTATGAAGATTCTGTGTCTTATTTGGCTTGTATTATCTACCTATCAGTTGTATTGGTCTTCTAATTGAAGGTCTTGTTTTTTGTTTGTTTGTTAATAAAAGCAACAACTTTCATTGAGAATAAAATGAAAGAATACAAGGGCAACAAAAAAACAAGCCCTCCAAAACACCCCGACTAAAGGAAGGGGTTCCAACTAAGTAAATCTAATTGTAGGTCTCTTTTTTCATTACATGAATGGAATTTTTTGTTTTCTTCAAAAAAAAAAAAAAAAAAAAAGAAAGTAAAAACATTGAGCCACCACCATGCCATCTGTTTTTTTGTGATATATTTTTTAGAATCTTCTCCAACTAGCTCCTTTTGTGAAGGATTATATCTTGAATGGGATGAGTATGGGCTGTGGTAAACAGTCTGCATTTGCAATTTAGTGTTGTTATTTTATATTTTATTTATTAAGATGAATCTTTCTCCAATTTGATGACAATCTTCTTTCAGTATTCAAGGTGGAAGGAAGAGTGGGCTATTCCACAGCGTTTGTTAAAGAGGAGATTGTTATTGTCTGCTAAGCTATGCGAGGAGCATGATGCGGAATTTTCTGGGGCTGAGTTGAATTGCCGATATGAGTGGCTTGTTAAATGGCGAGGCCTTGATTACAAATTTGCAACATGGGAGTTGGGAAATGCTTCATTCTTAAGTTCACTTGATGGCCAAGGTCTTATGAAAGATTATGAAAGCCGCTGTGAAAGGGCCAAGTTAGCCTCCCATGTCCCAGAAGTGGATGAGAAACACGAGGTAGATTCAGTAAAGTTTGTGCTTCTATGATCATCTATCTTCTTTGTATCAGAATTTTATTTTTGTTTTATTTTTTTTGAATGAACATTTTGCTTACCTAAGAACCCCACGAACAAGGAAAACTTATTGTATCCGTATTTTCCCTCATCCCATTGCAGTTATCTTTCTTGGTTATTTTCATAATTTTGTGCACGGAAGACAGTTAATTCACCATTTTATTTGATTTTAGAATTGGACCCCATTGGATATTGATGGACTTTTACAAGAGAATTTTCAATAATTTTATTTTTCAAGATCAGATGTATTTGTTAGGTTTCTAAATCCTCCTGTCTTCCGAAAAACCCAACAATGTCCAAAGTACGGGGGAATTTAACCTTCCCTGGTATATTGGTAATTCTAGAAAGAACATGATAGTTCAGGTACCAAAGACAGTCTTTAAAGTAGTAGAAAATGCACAAGAACAAGCAACATGATAGACCCCCATGGTAAAGGTGTATTCCCTAGAGACAAGAATAGAAAGAAGAAAGAACGATTGGGAGTTAGTTGGTAGTTTTCCAATTGTGCAGGCCATTAGGAATGTGTTTGTTAGAGTGGTGCCAATATTATGTTATTCTCTTTAGTATTTGCCTATTTAAATATCTAGTATGGTAGGGCAAGGGTATCCTTTTCCTTAATGATTTTGGTATAGAATTCTCATTAGAGAAGTGTGGAGAGATTGTGGAGCTCTCAAATCCTTCCCCAATAGTTGATAAATAAAATTGTGGCTAAGGCCTTAACAAATTTGGTATTGGCTCTGAAATGGTTGGTAAGATGGAAGCTAGGGTGATTGAACTGGATGGAAGTTTGGGGGGAGTAACCACAGGGATGACTGAAATGGAAAGTAGAGTAGAAGCAAAATTTTTGTAAGCAAAAGAACGACGATTAGTATTCGAAAGGAAGATGGAAACACAGTTTGCGGAAGCTGAAATTCAAAGAACAAGGGCTTAACAGAAAATTGAGGATAATCTGTCAAAATTGAGTGAGGATTTGAAATTGTTGGTGCAAGGGATGGGAGTGATGGGAAGTGCGTCGAAAGGAACTACATCCAGTGAGAGAACAATCACACACAAAGGAAAGGGAATAATGAGTGAAGAGTAAGTTCAAGGAGAAAAGAGTGAACAAAGAACTAACCCGGTTGTGGATGAGGGAATTGGAGTACCATGTGCACCAAATCTTTGTGAGATACCCCTTTTTGATATGAGGCAACGAAAACGGGAGGTGCCAATATTTAAGGGGGAAGAAGAAGAGAATGTGGATGGATGGCTACATCGCGTGGAATGCTATTTTGTGGTGAATAGATTGACGAAGAAGATAAGCTGGATGCGACGGTCCTTTGCTTGGAAGGGGGAGCTTTGGATTGGTATTAGTGGAAGGAGAATAGAACGAAATCGGCAGTTGAGCAGAATTTTGACAGCTTTTGTGGGCAAGATTCAAGCTGTCCAACCATGCAAGGTTGATGAAATTACAGCAGGAGACCACCGTGAGGGACTATTGATGGTGGTTTGAACAATTTTCGGATGGCCTATAGGATATGAGTGATGTAGCCCTAGAAAATAAGTTTGTATGTGGGCTGAAGGAAGAGATCCAAAGTGAGATCTGAAAACTGAATTCAGTGGGTCTAGAGGCCTAGATCCCAAGTAATTGAAGATGACCAAGCGGTCCAATTGAATAGAATTCATGGGGCAAGCGGAAACCCTAGTTTATCAATTAAAATGCAAAGTGAACAAAGCGGGTTGCAACATCAAGAACGATTACGATTAACCCTAGCCGAAATATGTCTTCTTTGTCCACGACGATTACTTCATCACATGAATCAGGTGCAAAGAGTATGATGTCTCAACATACCGCCGAATGACAGATAGCGAAATCCGGATCAAGAAGGAAAAAGGTTTGTGTTTCAGATGTGACGAGAAGTTCAGTTTGGGGCATGTTGCAAAAGACGTGAATTAAACATCATTGCTGTCCAAGAAGGGTAAGACTTAAGTGAAGAGATCGATAAGGTGGGAGAAGAAACCAAAACCAAGGGGAATGAGGATGTCAATACAGAAATAACGATTTTGTTGCTGAATTCATTGGTAGGTCTTAGTTTGCCTTATACCACAAAAATAAAGGGAGAAATAAGGGGACGTGAGGTTGTGGTGCTGATCGTTGGGGGAGCTAAGTAAAAGTGTATTCCCGTAGAGACAAGAATAGAAAGAAGAAAGAATAATTGAGAGTTAGTTGGTAGTTTTCCAACTGTGGAATGTGTTTGTTAGACTGGGGCCAAGTATTATGTCATTCTCTTTTAGTATTTGCCTATTTAAATATGTAGTATGGTAGGGCAAGGGTATCTTTTTTCTTAATGATTTTGGTATAGAATTCTCATTAGAGAAGTGTGGAGAGATTGGGGTGCTCTCAAATCCTTTCCCAACAGTTGATAAATAAAATTGTGGCGAAGGCCTTAACACAACACTATCACAAGACTGCCAAATACCTAGGCACATTCCAGAGGGCCTGAAATTCTCTCCCCTAGCTTTGCCTTCTAGCCAAAATCTAGCCAAAAAATTTCACACCCTGCTTTTCTGTTGCAAAACTCTCTTTAAACCTCCCTTTGTAGTCCCCATAGAATTTTCTTCGTATAAATAACCACCCAATGTTCCCTGCCACATCAATCTCCCTTTCCGAGCAGACGTCCTCTCTTGCCCCTCTTCCTTTCATATGTGCCTCATGATCGGGGACTCACAGTCTTGTTCGGCTCTCGTTCTCCGCTTCTCTATTTCCTTACTTGCAGTATTAGTCTATTTCCTCTTCTTCAGTAAGATAAAAAATTACTTTTCTTATGGTTTACTTGTTATACTAATTTTTTTTTCTAAAGTAAAAATATTGGAGATTTTGTCATCATTTGTTTTATAATTTCCTGGTGGTTTTTTCCCTCTGATTTATTTATTTGTTTAATTTTTGTAAAATTTTCGATGAGTTTCTTTCATTTGTTGGTTTGCTGCTTTTGCTTTTATGCCATTGGAAATTTATTTTTGTTGTTCCTTGACACATGTATCTTAAATTCTTAATAAAGTCTTTCTACCAGTTGCAGATACTGCATAGGAAAAGAACTGCTGTGGCTAATCTGTCACAGTTTACAGATAAGGATACATGTGGCTTTAATGATAATTATATAAGCTATGTCAACAAGCTTTATCAGTTTTGGCACGAGGGGAAAAATGCTGTTGTGATTGATAACCAGGTGAGCTTAAACAGATGATACATCATTATAGGGAGTAATGCTTTTTAAACCGCAGTTCAATATTTAATATTATTGTAATATTATTGTTGGAGGTGGTGCCCTTGAATAGTTTTTCAATTTTCATCATTAATTTGAATGGAATAACAAATTATATACTTTTAAAAGGAGACAACTTCTTTATTAATAATAAGTTATCAAGGTACAAAAGGTATATACATTGAGAATAATAAAGAAGCCTAAAGAGCGAGAAAGATAGTGGATCAGAAGGTGCACTCAGGTATGTCAACTAGGTTGACACCCCCTTAGCACCAAAACATCATATCCCAATTATAATACTGAATAAAATAGAGAATGTAAATGATAAAACTTAAATGAGTCCAACAAAAGTACACAGTCTGAGATTGGGAAAAACTACAAGTAGAAAAAGAGGCAGAACAAAAACAGCTGCTGAGAGATCCAAAACAGAGTAGCTAATCATCTTCCAAAACAGGACTGAAATTAAAGGGCTGGGTGGGATATTTAGTCTGTTTAGTCTTTATATTTGTATTTCTTTGTGCTTCTTTTGGTTTTGTTTTGCTTTTGGACATTACTCCTTTGTTTTGGTTTTTAGCTTGGTTGGATATGATGAGGGTGCTATGGGGTGTCAACCTAGTTGAGATGTCCAAGTGCACCTCTTGATCCATGGTTTACATGCTCATTGTATAATTCTCTTGTACTACGAGCTTTTGTCTCATTATTAATATATTAATAAAGAGGTTTCTTTTTTTTTTTTTAAGAAAAAAATTCCTTCAAAGATCACAAGGCAGTGATTTTGTCCAGCATCATTTGGGCAGTTTCTTCTGAGATTTAGGAGAAGAAAAGATTGGATCCTCAACAACTCAAAATCATCCAAAGACATCCTTGATTCATCTATTTTTTATGTGTGTGTTTTTTTTGGTGTGTAAACATTTATTGCCCCTTAAAAGCCCGAGTTACCTTAAAAGCCTAAGTTACCTTGTTAATTGAACATGACCTACACCTTTTGATTAGGCTCTTTTCTACATCCGATGTATTATTTCATTCTTCAAATAAATTCTCTTATAAAAAAAAAAAAGAAAAAAAAAGAAAAGGAAAACTCGATTTAAGAAGCTTTGCAATGGCAATCGATCGCTGGCATCCCTCCCCTTATTTGTATAAAAATTCTTTGTTTGTATTCTTCTCTTTGTTCATTTCTCCTTTGTGTTTGCGACGTTTCTTTTAGAATCATAGTATTAGCTCCTTACTGTATTGCTGAGGTTGTCAACTAGGTAATATATTGAAAGGAGATTTTAACTGCAGGATCAAATGTTTGTAATCTAGCTAAACGGGTAATAATCTAGCAAGTTTGTCTCTAAACAGCTTGCTTGCTAATATCAAGGTGTTTCTGTCCTCTTTTAGTATAGAGGCTGCTCTTGGAAATCTGAGAATAAGTGTTGATAGTTCAAGTAGCCACATGTATTATTGGGCATGTGATATGAGAAATCCTGGTGGCAGTTTTTTTGTCGAGCTATCCTATTCTTCATTCAATGTTGATGAAGTTTTAAACAGTTATGAATACAGTCTTCCGGGGAAGATTTCAGAAGTTCGCGTTGTGTATTTGAATCGTGGGAGCGGAATTAGGGGTCAGCATAATTGAAGTTGTCAAGGGGGTTTCTTTGATCATTCGCAGGTCACTTCGGGATTTGTTGTGTCAAATACCATGTTTAGAAGATGATTTCAGACATGAGTGTTTTGACTCTTCAGGAGGCCCTCTTTGTAGCTCAGTTTTCTCATTTGGACTTGTTATCACAGTAGCTGTTTAGTTAGGCTCCATTTTTTCGATACTGGTTTTCTTTCTATTTCTTTCTAATTTTTCCTGTCTCGGCCATTTGTATTTAAGCTGGACACTGTTGATTATTATCTAGCATTTTGTCTGTTCGCTTCGTGTTTAATTTATATAATGTTTGGTGCTATAGTGGTGTCAACCTAGATGAGATGTCCAAGTGCACCTCTTGATCCTGACTGTTTTTTGCGCTTTAGGCTTCTTAATTACTCATTGTATATCTCTCTTGTACTTTGAGTTTCTGTTATTAATAAAGAAGTTTGTCTTCGTTTCAAAAAAACTGCAGGATCGCATGGCAAAGATTATTGCATTCATTTTAACTTTGCAGCCTGATGTCCTCCGACCCTTTCTCGTCATCACAACTTCTACAGCCCTTGGTCTATGGGATTCTGAGTTATTGCGTTTTGCTCCATCTTTCAATGCTGTAGTTTACAAGGGAAACAAAAGTGTACGGAAAAATATCAGAGATCTAGAGTTTTACCAGGGAAGTTACCCGATGTTTCAAGCTCTTATTTGCTCCCTGGAAGTAATGATGGAGGTAATACTTTGCCCCTCTAGTTAAATTTATTGTTGAGAAATTTTTGGATCCTTATGAATCGACTTTGTATCCAAGCTGATAACATGGCAGTTGGATGTTAAACTAGACTCCTTGAAATGATGACAACTATTTTAAATACTTTAGCCTATACCTCATCTTTAGTAATCCTTTTCCCACTCTTTGTTTTTGAACTATACTATACAAGCCTTGGAACTTTCATTCAGTTTCAATCTTCTTTGCAGGATCTAGATATATTGCACCGTATAAGTTGGGAAGTAATAATTGTTGATGAGTGTCAACGCCCAATAATTTGTTCACATCTTGAAAAAATGAAGATGCTAGATGGAAATATGTGGCTGCTCGTTCTTTCTGATCAGCTAAAGGTTTGTTTTCGTGAGTGGTTTATGATATTAACTCACAATTTTATTTATGTTGGAATTTTCCAAATATATAAATATTTGTGTGTAAATATTAGTGGCCAATATTTGGTCTTTATTGTCCTCATTTATTTACTCTTTTGAACAAATATTTTTTTTCATTGATGACTTTTGATGTTATGAAAAGAGACTAATAATGCTCAAAATAGTAATAGGTGAAAAAAAAAACAAGCAACAAACAATAAAGTGATTGATGAAACTAAAAACTCTAAAATTGATATTTATGAAATCACTCCAATTAAGACAAATTTTCTGTTAGAGAAAAAGTGATGTAGCCTTAAGGATAAAAGGAGAGATATCAAATAATAAAGTTGAAGTCTTTATTATTATTATTATTTTAAATGGAAACAAGATTTTCATTGAAATGATTGGAGGGCCTTCATCTTTCCTTCATCCTAGTCCATAATGTTTTGCTTATGTTTAGTTAGTTTATAAGTTGTTCTTAAATGTGAAGTTTGATCTTGTTGTTTGCTTCTGGGTTTTGTATGTGATGTTGTACTCGTACTTTGGTGTTTTGAAGCTTTGTTTTTTGTTGGATTGTGTTAGGTCACCAATTTTACTTAAATATTCTAGAAGGGGTAAAAAGGAAAGTATTGAAAGCAATAAACACGAAACCAAGGCTTACGTGGAAACTTAAGTATCGGGAGAAAAACTACGATATTGTTGTTTTATTATTTTCTGAGGAATAATAGGTACAATGATGGAGAATAAATAAATTACATAATAGAATAAAAAAGGAAAAGATTTAGGAATTATGGTAAATCTTCCTGGCCCACTAATTCTAACACTCCTCAAGTTGGGATGTAAATATCAATGAGGCCCAACTTGCTAACACAAGTCGAAGTTTGGTTTGAGAAGCCCCTTGATGAGAACATTAGCAACCTGTTGGCTTGAAGGAATGTACGGAATGCGTATGCTCCCACTGTCAACTCTTTCTTGGATGAAATGTCGATTAATCTCAACATATTTAATTCTGTTATGTTGAACAGGGTTGTTAGCAATACTGATAGCGGCTTTATTATCACAAAAAAGCTTCAATGGTGTCTCACACTCCTGATGAAGATGAGGTAGGACTTTCTGGAGCCAAATTTCCTCACATATTCTCAAACTCATAGCTCGGCATTCAGCCTCTGCGCTGCTCTTGGCCACAACGCTTTGCTTCTTACTCCTCCAAGTTACAAGATTACCCCAAACGAAGGTATAACAACTGGAGGTAAACTTTCTGTCAACAACAGATCCTGCTTTGTCCGAGTCAGTATATGCCTCGATGGTCTTTCTGTCTGTGTTTCTAAACATCAACCCTTTACCAGGTGTTGTTTTCAAGTATCTCAAAATTCTATTGAAGCTTCCATGCGTTCTTCATAGGGAGCCTGCATAAATTGGCTGATAACACTCACATCAAAGGAAATATCAAGACGAGTATGAGATTAGTGAATCAATTTACCCACAAGGCACTGATATGGTTTTTTATCAACTAGAATATGATCATCAAAATTTCCTAGTTTACAGTTGAATACAATAGGAGTGTTAGCAGGACGACATCCCAACATACCTGTTGCGGTAAGAAATTCAAGGGTGTATTTTCTTTGAGACATGGAGATGCCTTCTTTAGATGTTGCCACCTCCGTTCTAAGGAAATATTTCAGATTTTCCAAATTCTTGATTTCAAATTCATCACCCATTCTCTGCTTTAGTTTATTGATTTCTGCCTGATCATCTCCAGACAAAATAATGTCATCTACATAAACTATCAGAACTTCAATCTTTCCTGCTTGGAAACCTTTGTAAATAAAGTATGATTAGAATTCTCCGGACTCCACCCCTGGGACGACTGTTTCAAACCATATAGGGATTTCTGGAGTTTACATACCTGCTTCAGGAATTGGAAGCAGGAATTGGGCTGGTTGCCATGCTAATGCATAACCAACAACCTGTAGCCTTTTTCAGTCATAAACTTTCCCCTCAAGCTCGTATGAAATATGTGTATGGATGAGAACTTATGGCGGTAGTAATGGCTATTTAAAATGGATACCATATCTGTTGGGCCAACCTCTCATCATCTGGACAGATTAAAGTGCACTCAAGTTTTTAGTACGACAAAGAGTGATTCAACCAGAATATCAGAAATGGGTTTCCAAATTGCTGGGATATGACTTCGAAATTCAGTACCGACCGGGACTGAAAAACAAGGTCGCTGATGCCCTTTCATGATTGTCAGAGGTTGCCCATTTAGCGAATTTAAGTGTCCCATGCTTAGTTGACATTAAAGTGGTTAAGGCCGAAGTGATGAGAGAAAAACTGTTAACTGTATGGAACCAACTGCATGAGGATCCCGATTACATTTCAAAATTTTCAATCCACCATGATACACTGCAGTACAAAGGCAGGTTAGTCTTATCCTGAAATTCTCAACTAATTCCACCAATATTACACTTTTATCATTATTAGGTAATAGGTGGCCAATCGGGGTTTCTACAAACATTGGCAAGGGGAATTATATTGGGAAGGCATGAAGGGAGATGTCAAGAGGTACGTGGAGCAGTGTACAGTGTACCAAAAGAATAAACAGAAGCTGTGAGTCCAGCAGGGCTACTACAACCACTTCAAGTTCCTGAACGAGTTTGGGACGATATCTCAATGAATTTTATTGAAGGATTTCCATGGTCAGAAAAAGTTGATTCCATACTAGTAGTGGTGGGTCAGCTTAGCAAATATGGGCATTTCTTACCTCTCAAGCATCCTAATACGACAAAGAATGTGGCTGATAAATTTATCAAGGGAGTAGTCAAGCACCCTGGCTTTCCATGATCCTTTGTGACAGATTGAGATAAGATCTTCTTGAGCCGTTTCTGGACATAACTGTTTAAATCACAAGGCACTCGCCTTTGTCGAAGCACAACTTACCACCCTCAGACGAACGGTCAAACATAGATTGTAAACAAAGGGCTAGTAACATACTTGCATTGCTTTTGTAGTGAGAAACCAAAACAGTGGGCTTTGTGGCTACATTAGGCAGAATACTGTTACAATACCACGTATCATGAATTGATCAAGATGATGTTACACCCCTATCATTCACACATACAAACGTAGGGGCAGAAAAGGTACAAACTAGGGGTAGCTTATCCTATTAGGTTTATGGAAGGAATATTCTGATGTGGGACCGACGGGAAGGTTTGGGAGTATATAAGGGAATGCTTTTGGAGGAGAAGGCCAGCATTCTCAAATTAGCTGGAGAGTTATCCTATATCAATATATAAATACAGAGTTCTGTCTTTGTTTCTGTTAGACCACCAATAATCCATCAGTATAGTAGGAGGAAAAAGAAAACAGAAAAGTACAGGGGAGAGTGAGTTAGTTATTTTTAGGAGGAGAAAGAAAATAGAAAGTGGGGGGAAAGAGTGAGTAGTTATTTTGTAACTGAATAG
>CM046894.1:12229480-12317178 GCA_025688845.1 Cucumis hystrix | reverse complement strand
ATTTCTGGAAATTCTTGAAAGAGAGAATTACAGGATGAGAGTTTAATTTCTGTTGTTTAATTCCGGTTTGTCTCATTGAATTGCTCTTGGCGATTCGATTTCTATCTTGTAACTTTTTCTATATTAATACAGTGGTTATATTTCTTAAACTATCTTGTTGGTGGGTAGAGTTCCAACAGTTTCTCTATTGTTTGTTGGGATTTTACTGAGTGGTAGGTGTTGGGTCCTTACAAATTGGTATCAGAGCTCCAAAAATCCTGGGGAGACACGAGTGATGGCACAAAGACAACTAGAAGAAAGAATGGAAATCAGTGAGAAGGAAATATTGGGATTGAAAGAGTTGATCCTTGGACTAACTAAAAGCGTGGAGAAGTTGTCAGAGGATGTGAAAGAAAGTAGTATGAGCAAACGCCGAGAGGAATCTTGTGGGTCTGGGTTGAAAATGAAAGGCAAGATGCAGGAAGCTGACATGATGTCGGGCTTCATGGGGGGTTTTGGATAGAAACAAATACAAAAAGTTAGAGATGCCTATTTTTGCAGGGGTGAACCCAAAATCTTGGGTGTACAGGGTCGAGCATTATTTCGAGATCAATGACGTAGCCGAAGGGGAGAAAGTGAAGGTGGCAGTGGTCAGTTTTCCCCAGGACGAAGTGGACTGGTTTCGGTGGAGCAATAACCCGAAAAGATTCACATCCTGGGAAGATTTGAAAAAGAGGATGTTTGAGTATTTTAAAGTTCTGGGAGAAGGTAGCTTGGGAGCTCGTCTCATACGCATTCAGCAAGAGGGGTCGTATACAAAGTATGTAAAAAAGATTCACATCCTGGGAAGATTTGAAAACGAGGATGTTTGAGTATTTTAAAGTTCTGGGAGAAGGTAGCTTGGGAGCTCGTCTCATACGCATTCAGCAAGAGGGGTCGTATACAAAGTATGTAAAAAAATTCCTCAACTATTCTGCGCAATTACCGGAGATGGCAAAAAGCATGTTGATGGACGCATTCGTAACAGGATTGGAGCCGTCTTTGCAGGCTGAAGTGAAAAGCAGGCACCCATTAACCTTAGAAGACTGTATGAAGGAGGCACAATTAGTCAATGACCGAAATTTAGCCCTAAAATTAGCATTAAGTGAACTGGGCTGTAGTGGGCCGGGTAAGGTTGGGCCCAAAGTAATATTAAAAACGTTGAAAAGGGGACGAGTGCATAAAAGAAAGAAACACGAAGAACCGAATATGCAATGAAGCAAATTGCGATTCCAATCAAGGGAAGTTATGTGTGAGGGGAACCGCCGGTGAAGAGGTTGTCAAACAGTGCATTCAGAGCAAGATTGGATAAGGGTTTGTGCTTTCGTTGCAACGAAAAATACTCCCTTGGGCATAGATGCAAGATAAAAGAAAACAGAGAGTTGATGCTAATTATTTTAAATGAAGAGGAAGGTCGAGAAGAAGCAGCAACCAGCGGAAATACGGAAACGGAGATGGAGACTGGAACCGAGATAATCGAACTGAAACCGTTGGAAGTGACGGGAGGGACGGAAATTACGCTCCAAACCATTTTGGGTTTTACATCCAAAGGAACCATGAAATTAAAGGGAAAAGTGAGAGACCGAGAAGTGATCATACTTATTGACAGTGGACTCACAATTTCAAAGATTGGACGATGGATTTTATAGAGGGACTTCCAAAGGGAGGGGATTTGATAGAATCATGGTAGTAGTCGATCGTTTGAGTAAACTGGCCCATTTTATCAACCTTAAGCATCCTTTTACAGCAAAGCAGGTTGCTGAAAAATTCATTGAAGAAGTGATCAGTAAGCATGGGATCCTGACCTCAATTGTCACCGATCGTGATAAGATTTTTCTGAGCCACTTTTGGAAGGAATTATTTTTCGGCATGGGTACATCTCTAAAAAGAAGTTCCGCATTTCATCCCCAAACAGATGGCCAAACCGAGCGTGTCAATCGTTGTCTCGAGACTTACCTACACTGTTTTTGCAATGAGCAGCCTAATAAATGGCACAAGTGTATACCATGGGCCGAGCTGTGGTATACTACCACTTTTCATTCATCAACTAGAATGACCACGTTTCAAGCCATTTATGGAAGGCCCCCACCACCACTAATTTCATATGGAGACCGAAAGACAGCCAATAACAGTGCTGAAGAATTACTCAAGGAGAGGGATTTGGTGATTAGTGCCTTGAAGGAAAATTTAGTAGTGGCCCAAAATCGAATGAAGAAGCAAAGTGATCTCCATCGTAGAGAGTTGAAGTTTAAGACGGGGGACGAGGTATACCTCAAATTGAGACCATATAGACAGAGATCGTTAGCCCGGAAAAGGAGTGAAAAATTAGCTCCAAAATTCTATGGTCCTTATCGCATTACGGAAGAAATTGGAGAAGTTGCGTATCGTTTGGATCTTCCCCCTGAAGCCAGGATCCATAACGTGTTCCACATTTCTCAATTGAAACTCAAGTTAGGGCAGAACCAACATGTTCAGAACTTACTACCAGCATTGACTGAAGAGTTTGAATTACAAGTGGAACCCGAAGCTGTTTTGGGAATTCGTTGGAATAGTGACATTGGGGCTAACGAGTGGTTAGTGAAATGGAAGGGCTTGCATGACAGTGAAGCAACATGGGAATCAGTTTATTCTATGAACCAGCAATATCCCTCTTTCCACCTTGAGGACAAGGTGAGTTTTGCGGCCGACGGTATTGTTAGACCCCTATCATTCACACATACAAACGTAGGGGCAGAAAAGGTAATAACCAGGGGGCCGCTTAACCTATTAGGTTTATGGAAGGAAGGTATGGGAGCATATAAGGGAATGTTTTTGGGATTGCTGAGGGATCATCATAGAGAAAAGAGTAGCAGCAGCTTTTGGAGGAGAAGGCCAGCATTCTCGAATTAGCTGGAGAGTTATCCTTTATCTTTGTTATTTTCTTCTTGTTGATATTGTCTAGAGTGGTGTTTTCTTTGTTAGAGGATAGTATATGAACCTTGTCTTCCGTTATAACTATATCAATATATAAATACAGAGTACTGTCTCTGTTTCTCTATTGTTTGTTGGGATTTTACTGAGTGGCAGGTGTTGGGTCCTTACCGATGATTCCTTATCAAGGACTTTACAGCAGACCCCCACCACCCTTGATGGCCTATGGAAATCATAAGACTACAAATGCAACCCTAGATCAAATGCTCACCGATCGTGATGTTACAGTGAATGCTCTTAAAGAACACTTAGCAATGTCACAAAACCAAATGAAAAGTTTGCAGATAAAAATCGAAGGGAAGTTACTTTTGAAGTTGAGAAGCTAACACCAAAGTTCTTTAGCCCTTATAAGGTGATTCAAAAAATAGGGCAGGTGGCATAGAAATTTGAACTTCTATCAGAAGCAACAGTTCACCTGGTCTTTAATGTGTCCCAGCTTAAGAAATTTGTGGAATAAATGCAAACAATTCAGGCTGGACCTCCTATATTGACGGGTGACTTTGAATGGGTGGCTCAACCTAAGGTTATCACAGGGTTCCATCGAAATCCTCAAACACAGGACGTTGAGCTACTTGTAAGTTGGATGGGCCTTCCTGATCATGAAGCAGCTTGGATGATCACTGCAGATTTTCAACAGCAATTCCCCACCTTCAACCTTGAGGACAAGGTTCATCCGTCCCCGGGAGGTGATGTTAGGACACTAATTCTACTGAAATATTCTAGAAGCAGTAAAAAAGGAAGTACAGGTGAAAGTTAAGCTTTTAGTATTGGAAAGTAGTTTGGGGAAAGGGAGGTTAAGCTCTTTGTACTCGAGGTATTTTGTAGCGTTCGAGCAATCTTTTTCTTGAGTAATACTCAAGTAGTAAGGAGATACCTTACTTATTGACTCTTCTTGCTCTTGTAATTGGATGGATAGTTTCATCTGTTTGGATATGATAGGAGTGCTAAGGAAGTGTCAACTTAGTTGAGATGTTTGATTGCATTTGCTGATCCTTTGTTCTAGCACTATTTTGTTTCCTTATCTTGTACTTTAAGCTATATTCATTTTCTTAATAAAAGGGCTTGTCCCCCCCCCCCCCCCCCCCCCCCCAAAAAAAAAGAAAGTCTAATAAACCAATCATAATAAACCAAGGGACTAGAACATGGGGTGTCAACCTAGTTGAGATGCCTTGGTGCACCTCCTAATCCATGGTTACATGTTCATTGTATAACTCTCTTGTACTATGAGCTTTTTTCTAATTATTATTATATTAATAAAGAGGCCGTCTCTAAGAAAAAGGTAAGTTCTCTCTCCTCTCTCCTCCCCGACATTCTTCCACCTCATCTTTTCATCTTTTCTTCAACAAGCCTTCTGCCGTCCTCTCTTCCCCATTTCTCGACTTTGTCATAATCCTTCCACCTCTTCATTTTGAGTTTGATTTCCAAGGAAGACGGAAGTTGAAAGTTGTAAGGTTCTAAATTCGTTTGATTGTTTTTGGTGAAAACGTCTTTCATGTAGAGGACGTGAAGGTTCAAAGAACTATGACAGTCTCAAAAGCCCAGTTGAAGTGGTTCTCGGATGCAATAGCAGAGTTATCAAAAGGGCAGAGGATCGCTTCTTTTCGAAAAATGAGGAGGTTGACAGCGAAAGAACAAAACTTGTCCAGAGTCTCATAGTATTTTGTCCAGACCTTGTTATTTTTACTTCATTGGAATGGTTTTGTATTGGTTTGTTTGTTGTACTAGCTCTGGGTACCTGAACTTTAAAAGTTTTTGTATTCTCTTTGTATGTTGGTTTATTTTGGATGTGATGAGGGTGCTGGGGAGTGTCATTCTAGTTGAGATACTTGGATGCACCTGCTGATCCTACCTTGTAATTTGTCCTTTGTACATCTACATAGTCTTTATCTCTTTCCGTTATTTCAAACAAAAGTGCATTTCCTTTTTTTCTTCTTTTTTCTTTTTGTAATAGACCTCTTCTCTTCATAGAGTTGCACATATTAGTATAGAACAATATGTTCTTTCTTATCCTCTCTACTCTAAAAAAATTATCATTTACGCTAATACTTCTTCACTTGCAGGATATCAAAGATGATTACCATAATCTTCTATCTGTACTTGACGTGAATGTCCAAGTCGAAAATAAAGATACTCTGAAGACCAATGGCGATGATAACATCAGCAAACTTAAGGAGAGATTATCATATCATATTGCATATATTAGCACTTCTAGATTTGTTGAGTATTGGGTTCCTGCACGGATATCAAATGTGCAACTTGAGCTTTACTGTGCCGCCCTACTTTCCAACTCTGGATTGCTTTGCTCATCATTCAAAAGTGATCTGCTTGACAACATCCATGATCTGCTCATTTCAACTAGGAAGGTTAATTCTTGAACTCTGGCACCATTTCTCACTTGATGAACCTTTAAAAACATCCATTTTAATGTCTTCCACAATTTTTAAGTTGTGGACACTTATTGTTTCTCATCAAAATTAAATTTTTTTATGTCACTTGAGCTTTGTATCTTGTGGAGCGTTATTAATTTCTTTGTTCTAATGGAAAAAAATCTTTATTATGATACATAAAATAAAGAAAAAAATAAATATCGACAAAATGAACCAAACTGAAAGAAGGAATAAAACTTGTTCGAGTAATTGATGTATCACCAAGTAGTAATTTTATTCAAATGATCAAAATTTTAGAAATACAAGAGAAGGTTCTGTTTATAGGTAACTTAGGATAAGTAAAAGGGATTAGAATGTAACTAATCTAGGATTAATTAATATTAATTTTGAATTATATTTTACCCAAATCCTATTACATTAGTAATTGAACCCAAATTTAAAATGAAGAAAAAACGTTGCTTGAGGGCTAACGTAAATAACAGAAGGCTAAGGGAGAATGATTTTAATTCATGTTGGCTTATGTACCTAAGATTTAATATTCTAGAGTTTGTTTGGAAACTAAATATAGTAGAGTTTGACAGTTTTTCTGGAAAATAAAAAATAAAATCTTCAAACTAAATTTGAACTAAGAGATCAAAGAATTGTGCATGACACTCTAGATACGGAAGGATGTTAAATTACCCATCAACTCAATAGCTTAAGTTGATGGGTTAACATAAATTTAATATTTTATCAATACTGTAACACTCCGCTCATTGGTTGAAACTTTGTTAATTGCTATAAAGTGAAATTCAATATTTACCAGGAAAAAACGAGCATTAGTCTCTTTTCATTTCCTCAAGTTTTGTTCCTTCCAAATAGAACTGTTGAAGAATTTTCTCACAGTGAATTTTCTTACACATGCATATTGTCAGTAATTAGGGATTAATGAAAGTTGTTAGTTGTTGATTCTACACAAAAATTTGTTTATAAACTGTAACGACTAAGTTGTTATGTATCATAAGTTGAAATTTAACTGTGCCAAAGAGTTAGCAATCAAAAGGTCTGTCATTCAAATCCCCTACTCCTATTGTATTAAAAAGTTGAAGTCTAATTTTGATAATATTTACCAAGATAGTGACTACATTGTTATGAATTTTAAAGTTCCAAGGACTAAATTGTTACTTCTCTTGGAAGTTTAGTGCCCAAAAGTATTTTTAAACTTGCCTAGAGTTGGTTTGATATTTCTGAGGAGAAAGGAAGAAATGGCTTAATGTTTTTTTTTTTTTTTTTTGACAGTGTTGTAATCATCCTTATATTGTGGATTCTTCAATGGGACATGTGATCACGAAGGGGCATCCAGAAGTGGAGTATTTGGGTATTGGAATAAAAGCAAGTGGTAAGTTACAACTTCTTGATGCAATGCTAAAGGAGATGAAAAAAAAGGGCTCAAGGGTCCTAATTCTTTTCCAGGTATGTCCTGTGGTCGAATTGGTATTTTTTTTTTTTTTTTTTTTGAGGTTCATAGATTTTGAGATAGGTTGTTTTCATTGAGGGATGAAAAGTGTTGTTAATACTAATTTTTAAAAAAGCTTGTGATCTTGGCACTGCACTTACCTTTTGTTTTTTTCCTGCATTGAAAAGAAGCTAACAAATTACAATGAGACATAGAAAGCAAAAAAAAAAAAAAAAGAAACAACTAAAACCAAATAAAGGCCAGTGATTATGGCTTTGACCGGAAAAATAAAGCAAGTACAAACAAAAACAACCTAAAATGGAACAAAATGGCTCTTTGAACGACACTCCAAACACCACTTCAACAATGAAGAAGCACCATGTGATGAGACTTCGAGAGTTTTTAAATTTCATGTTTTTGTTGCATTAAGGTTTTGGATTTTAAATTTTAAATTCAGAATTATACTAAATAGAAATAAAAACACCACTCCCAAAACCCAATTCTCCTACTATTTCCTATGTTAAACTCAGCCAACACTTCCACTTTCCTCCAGGGTCTCGAGATGGCAATTAAAATGATCTTGCCCATGAATACTACTAATTACCTGTTGCCGAAGTGAGTTTTCCTCATTAAAATATCTCCAGCCCCATTTAGCAAGTTAACCCCATGCGTTAGTCCAAGACCTTTGCAAAAAAAAAAAAAAAACGTATTATAAATTATATAATGTTGTAAAATAATAATTATTCAGTTGCTTTTACATTAAACATGGTCATAGATAAATTAATAATAGTTTATTGTCAACTAATATTTAGTGGGGAACTACAACTAATTTTATTATTTATAAATATAGTACCAAACGCATTTTAAACAATTGTTTAAATTCAAATCTATCTTCTGAATATGCTACCAAACTTGAAGACATGAAGCCTTGTTGCTGAAGTTGGATGGATATTGCTGAAACAACAGTAGTGAATTTTTTTTTCTTTTTTTTATTTTTTTCCCATTTTCATATCTTTACTTGACCTCCACATGTTGCAAAGTAACATGTCGGTGTTTGACATTGACACTTGGGCATTTACACCTGCCTGTGCTTTATAATTGATACATCATGTTTTCTAGCATTTTAGTGTACCTTGAAATGGATAGAATTTTATTGTATGTAATGAAATTGTTATTTTTAGTCTAAAGTCGTGCTTAAATTGACGTTTTGTTTTAAATTTTCTCTCTCCCTCCTACTGTTTTTATCTGTGGATTTGTGAAGCAGTGAAATGTATTTATATTTTTGTGAGGAATTTTTACGTGGCAATTGCAGTCAATTAGTGGCTCTGGAAGAGACACCATTGGTGATATTTTGGATGACTTTTTACGTCAGAGGTTTGGGCCTGATTCTTATGAACGCATTGACGGGGGTCTTATTTATTCCAAGAAGCAAGCTGCTCTGAACAAATTTAACAACCTAGAGAGTGGAAGATTTTTGTTTCTGCTAGAAGTTCGAGCGTGCCTCCCCAGTATTAAACTTTCGTCAATTGATAGCATTGTCATTTATGATAGTGACTGGACCCCGATGAATGATTTAAGAGCCCTTCAAAGAATTACACTAGATTCTCATTTGGACCAAATAAAAATTTTCCGTTTATATACATCTTGTACCGTTGAGGAAAAGGTTCTTATGCTGTCCTTGGAAAATAAAACTTTGGACGGCAATTTACTGAACATCAGCTGGAGTTGTGCTAATATGCTGCTTATGTGGGGAGCATCTGATTTACTCGCCGATTTAGAGAAGTTTCATGGCAAAGAAAAAACTGAAGATGCCTTGTCAGATACAACACTTTTAGAAGAGGTGGTAAATGATTTAATATTACTTATTTCACAAAATGGTAGAAGCACAGACAAGTATGATTCCCATGTCATATTAGAAGTTCAACAGATTGAAGGAGTGTATTCTGCACGCTCTCCACTTCCTGGTCAATTAAAAAAGTTATCAACGGAAGAAATGCAACCCTTCATATTTTGGAGTCAGCTGCTATGTGGAAAGCACCCAAAATGGAAATACTCTTCGGATAGATCTCTAAGAAACCGAAAAAGGGTTCAACAGACTGATGATTCCTTAAATAAATCTGAATATGAGATTGAGGAATCCGTGAGGAAACGTAAAAAGGTATCAAATAACAATGTGAAAGTTGCTCAAGAGGAAAACTTTACACACAAGGAAAAGGAAGGTATGAGTATTTTAAATCTTACACTTTCTAGAGGTTACTGTTTTTCTTGTCTTACTTTACTCTTGTCAGTCAGTATTCTTAAACTTCTTTCTGTGTGCAGTTACTTCTGAAGCTCCGAAACATACATGTCAAAATTCAACTAGTTTGGCTGCATGTGAGGATGATTCATACATTGAGAATCATCTATCCACCTCGTCTTTGATAGCGAATGATATCTTGAAAATTCTTAAATATAAGTCAGTTGGATTTGATGAAATAAGAAAGCTGACTGATCTGCGAAAGAGTCTCCATTGTCTTTTAAAGCCTGAAATATCACAATTATGCAAGATTTTGAAACTTCCGGTATGGATCTCGTTGCCTTATTTATTTGTTTAAACCTATCTATGCATTTTTTATCTTTATGATTGCTGACCCTCTTCAAGATAGTGTATTTCTTTCCTTTCAGCAGCCTAGAGACGTCAATAAATATAGTTTGATAAGGTGGTGTATGTCCTATGGTTTCCTTGACACCCAAATGTTGTAGGGTTAGGTGGGTTGTCCCGTGAGATTAGTCGAGGTGCGCATAAGCTGGCCCGACACTCATCGATATAAAAAAAAGGAAATATATAGTTTGATCAAAGTTAATATTGTATTTTACATGTTAGATGGCTAGTTCGATTGATATTGCTGTTAATTGATTAATTTGCTGTACCATCATGTTAATTAATGAAAAGAGATCTATGATTAAACATACAAAGTCCCGGAGGGATGGAGAACAAAAACTGAGTTACTGAAAAGTAAAGGCTTCTCAATTCATATTGTTGAGATGCTAAGAGTCTCACATTGAAGAAACCAAGAAGACCCACACTCTTTATAAGATAGATGGGCTACTCCTTTCATTGCCAATTGGTTTTGAGATGGAATTCCTTACTATCGAACATGGTATCAGAGTCCATTAAGCCTAGACGGGTATTCGGTCCAAGATCGGTGAACCCAAAAGAGGCACCATCTTGAGGGGGCATGTTGAGATGTTGAGAGTCTCACATTGAAAAATCAAGGAGATTCACACTTCTTATAAGATAGGTGGGCTACTTCTTTCATTACCAACTGGTTTTGAGATGGAACCCCATACTATTAAACACATACAAATAACTTGCAATATTTCTTTACCATCAATAAGCTTTCAGTTTAGTCACCTAGAATCTATCATACTAATGTTGATGATCTTTCTAAACAATTTTTTTTTTTTTTTAAATAATAACTCTTTGATCACCAATTGACCCAAAAACTTAGGTGGATGGGTGAAGGCAAATTCAATATTAAATATTTCAATGGTCCGCTCCACTTGTAGGCTTGAAATATGTAGAAGACTTTAATAAGTGGAAATCAATTTTAACTAGAGAGGAAATAACATTGTAAGGATTTGAACTCTAGACCTCTTTGGACCACCTGCTCTAATATCATTTTAAATTATTGATTAACTTAATCTGATAGGTGAAGTGAAAGATAAAGTGAAAACAGATTTAGTATAACAAATTTTAACTTCCTTGACTCATATCTCAAGTGTGAAAGTGAATAGCAAATAGCAATAAGCAACCAACCACTATGTTAACATTGGCAATGTAAAGTTGGAATGGGTTCAAGCCATGATGAAGGATGGTTGTCTGAGCTAATTGCATCTCGAAATCAAGTGACAATGAGAAGAGTAGCTCATCAATCTCATAAGGAGTGTAAGATTAGAACAATTTGATAAATTCAAATAATCTTGGTTAATCCTTTATTAGTTACATTTAGTTACCCAATTAGTTTTAGTTTCCTTTTACTTGTCCTTTTAGGATTTTATAATTCTCTATAAATACAGAGTCCCTCTTGTATTACATAATTTTTCATTGATAATAAAGACTTCGATTGGATTCTTGGAGAGAATTCTCCTTTTAGGCCAACATTGACTGTCGTCGATGGAAGACTGGAAACTCTCGTTGACGCCGATCATGAGAGGGAGCTTTGAGTGTTGTGCTCGTTGCCAAACAACACATATCTAATTAGGGGGAACCTTTGAAATTCCAAGAAAGAAAGATATAACCAAAGTTTTTTCAAGATTTTGCAAGAACAGAGTATTACCGATTAAAAATGTCCTTGAAAAATATTCAGCAGTTGGTATAGAATTCCGATGCAAGTGATTCAGAAGAGGAATTCCAACGTAATAATTTTACCCATGCTCGATCTCTTCAAATAACCTATCATTTTCCACAATGGAAATTTGATTAATGATTCTAGTGACTATGATGACATGTCTAAGAAAGTTTGGGATGGAATATGAAGGCAAAAATATTAACAAAAGGCTCAACGATTGAATCAAACCCGTTTTTCAAGAAACCAACTAGCAAGTCTTCAAGAATCTCAAGGAATTCAAAATTTTCCAGTAAGAAACCAACATCGTAATCATCCCATTAGAATTAATGAAAACCAAGATTTGAAAGAGATTTTGGACGTCAATTACTGAAGATATTTGATGGAAGATTCAAAATCTTCGGATGTAGGCTTTGTACAGCATCATGAAAACTTGAATATGCCTTCTAAGAAGAAGATATTATGATCAAAGAACACCCCAAAATCATCCAACCACCAATTTGGAGGTCGAAACGTTTTCAAGAAAATCAAAATTTTTAAATAAATCCATCTATCAAAAGGATTTTCGCTAGGGAATGGATGAAATGTGGGTTCTTTTGGGAAAAATTCAAGAAAGGCATGATCATAATTTCAAGATTTTTCAAGAAATCATCAAGAATTACATTTAGTTACTCAGGAAGATCAAGAATTCATCCAAATGGGCTTTGGAACTGTGCAAAGAATGAACGAAGTGGAATAAAATAAAAAACCATTTGAAGACGAGTCAAATGAGAAAGGTATAAAGATCGAGGAGGAGCTTGCATTGGAAGAAAAAATCAATGGATTGACATGAGAGTTACTTAATTTCAAACCTAATGAGGAGGAACAACCAATCAATGAAATGCAGAATGGAGGTGTTGAAGAAGACGAAATCACTGCAAAGAATGTGCCCATTTGATTAGATCGATCATGTTTTTAAGAACAATGTGTCTCAAATCCTTGCTGGTCCAAACTTGAAGAAGAAGACTGCTGACTGTTTGTGGACAAATGCACTAAAAGCTCTTTTAGCTGAAATTTGGTTTGAAAGAAACCAGTCTTCCATGATAAATCATCGACTTGGATGGGACGCTATGATTCTGCTCAACTGAACGCATCTTCATGGTGCTCATTATCCAAATTTTTTTAGGACTATTCTTCGCAGGAGATTGTTTTAAATTGGCCAGCCTTTATAGCCTCCCCACCTTGAAGTTCTAGTTTATCTTGTCTCCCAGATCAAGCCTTCTACTCCAATCAGTTTTTGCTCAATCAAGGATGATTATTATTTTTGTTTTTTTTTTCGGCTTGCTGCCTTGCTTTATCATCTTTTTGGCCTTGTATTGTGGCCTTTATTTTGTTATTGTTTTGCTGTATTGCTTTTATTTAACCTACTATGTGATTTTTATTTTCGCTTATGGATGTGATGTGGACGCTAAGGGGTATCAACCTAGTTGAGATGTCTGGGTGCGCCTGCTGATCCTCCCCCTTCTCCATTGCTCTTTGTATGCCCCTCATGTACATTGAGCTTTGTCTCTCTATTTTCATTATTAATAATAGTGAAACTCATATTCTTTAAAAAAAAAAATGTAGCACACAACCAACCATTTACCTCCCTCGCAACAGAATAAAGCAGAAATTAATCTTGGCCACCAAGAAAGACAACAAGGGAATCAACAACACAAATGGTAAGCAAGAAAGATGTATTGGTGAAGTATCACAACATTAGCATGTTGGGGAATGGGAGAAGATCCTGTAGAGATTCTACTAAATAATCACTAATACTTACACACACACAATGGCAAAACAGAGACAGCACTCTGCTACTCTTTATTTATGTATAAGCCAAAAGATTACACTCATTACGATATTCAAAGAACAAGATAAAACAATAAAGAACTTACCCAGCTTCCTTCTACGGTAGCTGAATACCCTACCCAGGCTACAACAGCCGACTAAACATCAGAATAATAAAACCTATCTACCCCATCCCGAAAAGACCTATTTATATACCTCCCTCTTTCATTCTTTCATTCCTGCGCATGGGCCCCACTCGCACGATCCCTTTCCATCATTCTCTCATCATTAGTTTTTGTCCATTTACCTTTCTGCCCCTTCTTTTATAGGTGTGGACGATTGGGGACCTTACAGATCCCTTCCCCTGTGCCATCTATATATTGCGATATGTAAAATATCTGTGAGATTGAAGATATTGCAATATGAAAAATATTTCTGAGGTTGAAGATATTGAGTGAAGTCGTATCTTCGACATTGACTACTATTAAACCACCAATTCACCCAAAAGCTTAAGCTTGTGGTTGAAGGCAAATTTGATTATATATCACTAACACTCACCCTCACTTGTGGGCTTGAAATATTTGAAATGTCAAACAAGTGGAAATCAATTTTAATTGGGGAGGAAACAAAAATATAGGAGCTTAAACATAGGACCTTCCTTGACCACCGGTTTTTTTGAAAAGTAGACAAACTTCTTTATTAATGATAAAATCTCAAAGTACAAGAGGTATATACATTGACAAAAATAAAGAAGCATAAAGCAAAAAACTCTAGGGGATCAGAAGGTGCACCCAGACATTTCAACTAGGTTGACACCTCCTCAGCACAAAAACATTATATCCCATAACTAAGCATGAACTAAGCAAACAACATAAAATTAGAAAGTACAAATATGAAAGTTCAGCAAATTAACATAGGCCAAGACTAGGAAAGAAGACTAAAAAGAAAGAGAGAAACAAAAATACAGCTGCTGAGAGATACAAAAATGAGGCTGGAAACAATGCTAGATGAAAATTAAGAGGCTGGATGGGGTAGGAAAACTGCCCAGTTGAGATAAATATCTTGAATAGAGTAAGCCTCGAACTCCTTGTTTAAGGAAACCCAATTTTTTTGTCATGGAATATCCTCTGATTTCTTTCACAATTCGGAGAGGATAGCTTTTAGCAAATTTAACCAGGATAGTCTTAGGCTTCTTGGAGAACAGAGGACCCTCTAGAAGCTGGAGAATCAAGGAGTGAAGAGAGCCATAAAAAACCCAAACAATGTTGAGCTGAAGTCTCGTTAGCTTTCAAACAGAGGGGGAAAACTGAGGGAAGAAAGCACTTGTTGGGGGCCTACTTTTGAAGTATATCAGCCCGGTTGAGGGAACCAAAAATCATCACCCAAATCAGAATATTAACTCTCCAGGGGCTGGAGGACTTCCATAAGGCTTTAAATAAACGATTATCCATTGGGCAAACTAAATGCAAATGGGCCGAGAGAGATTTAACCGTAAAACAGCCATGGGGTCAATAGACCAAACCTTGTGATCTTCTAAATCAAGAACTTGTACATCTGAGAGGAGAAAGAGTAATGATTCAAATTCAACAATTTCAGCATCTTTAAACTTCTTCTAAATGGTAGGGACCAAGAGAGGGTAGCAAAATCCCAATGATCGGCAACCAAGCTTTGGGGAAGTAAGGCTATTTTGTAAAGTAGGGAAAAAAGGCCTTTGAGAGATAAGGTTCCAACCCAGATGTCTGCCTAAAAACTTGTTCTACTACCATTACTAAGTTTAGTTAATGCTAGAGATTCCACTAACCTCCACACCTTTGAGATGCTAATCCATGGGCTCCTTAAACTATTTTCGGACTTTCCCATTGTGAATCAATTAAAAGGCTCTTTACCGTGGATGCTACAAATAATTTTCTCCAAAAGGCAGAATCTTCCATAGCAAATCTCCAGCCCCATTTTGCTAGCAAGGCAGAATTATGAATTTTGAGGCCTCCAAGGCCTAGACAAGAAACCAAGTTTCATTTGACACGATGGTTAAGCTTGCTACCGGAATAACCTTCCCAAAAGAAATTTCTTGTGATTTTTTTCAAGGAGACTGCCACATTTTGAGGGATAGCGAACAAGGATAGGTAGTAAGTTGGGAGGCTAGCCAAGACTGTATTGCACAAAATTTGCCTTCCTCCTCTAGAGATGTTAAAGCGCTTACATCTGTCTAATTTCTTATGAATACAATCGATGACCGGTAGCCAGAACTCTTGACGCCGAGGATAGCCTCCTAAAGGGAGACCTAAGTATACAATAGGTAAAGTTTCTGCCTTACAGCCAATTTGGTCAGCGGTTTGCAGTAGGATATCCTCGGGTATATTAACTCCAATGAGAACTGATTTTTCCCAATTAACTTTGTGCCCCGAACACCATTCGAAGAGTCTAATAGCTCCCTTAAGCTTGAGAGGCATTTGATCATCAAATTTGCAGAAAAGAAGAGTATCATCAGCAAATTGCAGCAAGGAGAGGTGTATCAAATCCTTGCCCACAAAGAAGCCCTCATACTGACCACTAAGGTGAAGCTTGTTGATGATGGCTGCTAAAACCTCACTTATGTGGAGAAAAAGGAAGGGCGAAAGGGGGTCTCCTTGACGGATACCTCTAGAAACAGTTATGCGGCCCCTTGACCTACCATCGATGAAGATGGAGAATTTAGGATTCGACAAACAGCCCATCATCCATGCTGTCCATTTGGATATTCTGGTTATTAATTTCTGACATTGGCAAAACCTCCTGTCGTTGCTCTTTTTCCAATTTTTTATAGACTATTCAAGTCATTAGTTTAAGTTAGAGTGCTTTGTTTCTTCCTCTTCTATTGGTTAGTATGTAATCTATTGCTAAGTGTTTGCATTTTACTTGATTTTATCTCTTGTTGGTTATTTATATTCTCTTTTATTTTATTTTGAGCATTAGTTTCATTTCATTATTTGAATGCAGAGGCTTGTTTCCATTTACTTTTTTTAAAAAAAATTAATATATTTTCTATAAAAAAAGACATTGGTAATGTATTGTAAGACCCTCTCTGTCTTAGTTTCTTATTGATCACCCACTTCTATCCCTACCAAAACTGACCTCGTCAAAATGTTTAATATGTTTGTTCCTGACATGCCTAAGAGCATTCTACGCGTAGAAAATGTAAGCACCTTTAGGTATTTTATATGTTGGCGTATGAGTTCCGTTTTGTATTTTTATGTTGACATTTAATAATTCTATGTTGGCTCTGCTGGAACAACCATTGACATATCTTGTTGCTTTGTAGGAGCATGTCGAAGATGAGGCTGAAAAGTTCTTTGAGTATGTAATGGATAGTCATCACATCTTAACAGAACCAGCAACAGCTACATTACTCCAGGCTTTTCAGCTATCTCTGGTTATTTTCTTCCTCTCATTTACTCTGTCATTTTATTCTTATTTCATTTGACAATGTGAGACCAAAAAATGAGAGAAAACCTCACATTACGGAGGAAAACATTTTATAAAATTTATGTATAGATTGTGGTGTGGAGGGTATAACAAACAGTGTTAAAGTGATCAAGACGCTCATCATGGTTCTTGCTACAAATTAGTATGTCATTAAAGTAAATTACAATAAATTTTTTCAAGGATGGTTGAAGAACTTTGTTCATTAAATGTTCAATGCCTCCAAGTTGGTCAAATAAATCTAATACCTAGGAATGAGAAATCAAGCTTTAGTTGTATGTTTTTTTTATTTTATTTTGAGTAAGAAGTGTTTGAACGACCAATGGAAACTTGATTAAATATGTCCTTTGTCAAGTTAGGATTCTCATTCTTGTAATACTTTGTATTCCTTTGACGCTCATCTGATAGTGGGGAATTTGGTAAAATAGCTACAGAAACCAAACCAAGCTGGTGTTGTCTGTCACGCAGTGGTGGTAATGAATTAGGTTCTTGTACAAAATATAAAAAGTGAATCCAGGATATTAAAGTTCTCACTGAAAGAATCCCATTCTTGAGGAGCTTTTCAATCTCTATTTATTCTCTATTGATGAATTGAGGATAATTTTCCTCTTGATTTTTCACTTGCTTTGTTTTGGCTAGTTCTATGTTTCTAATTGGTGAGTGTAGCTGATCTAGCCCAAGTTCAATCCTTTCAAGTTAAGCTGTCATTGTAGCCATGAAATTTGGATCATTGTCGAGTTCCACAGTTTTCCTAGATTGCTTTTGATCCTCTACTGACTTCCATTAATACGTATCAAAGAGTTCAAGTTCTTAATAAATCCTTTTTGAGTAAATGTTAACTTAAATTTTGGTCTATTCCTAATTCGTATTTTCCTTTCTCTTATTTTTCTTTCCTATAATTTCCTTTCTTGTATTCTCAATGTCTATTTATTCTTCTGTTCACCTTTGTAAAGTTAAGGTTGATTATTATTCAATCAAATACACATAATCAACAAAGCCATGATTTTTGCATCGCTGGCGTTTTAACTCCATAGATCCTGCGATGCTCAGACCATCCGACGTTGTTTTATTCTCTATCCGCCTCATTCGTTGTAGTTCTAATTCAATTCAAAGTTTGTCATGAAACCTTTACTAGTCACTGCCAAAAACTGCTCATCTGCCGTTGGTACCAAGTTGTCGTTTCTTCTATCCATGTTAGTGGGTGCCTCAATGTTGTCCATCGTCATTGGTCCCTGCTCTGGTCCTCTGTCGATTCTTTTCAACTTGCTCCTTGAAGTTCCAACCACGCCCTGCCTCTATCTGACCTCTATCCTTCCGTAGTTCGTTCAGATCTATCTGCATTGCCCCACTATTTTTGCATTGTTGCATCGTTCCAGTCGTGCAAAACCCTGTCAACCTCAGACCCAATGTGCACAACTTCGTCGTCCTTAAAATCTTCTACAAAATGAACCCTCTGATGTCTAGGTGAAGCCATCTGATGTCTAGGTCCATGCTTTCGCTATAGGTTTCTTTGTTCATTTCACCTCATATCTCTATCCTGTGCTTCTCAGACTGGCTTCTTTCAGATCCCTGTCTGGTGTTGCCCAACCCACCTGTGTCTGTATTTCATATGTGCGAAGTGAGGCTTCAGATCTGAAATTCTAGATCAATTAGACTTCGGTATTCTGAAAGTGAGACTAGTTCTGGCAGTACGAATCTTTCTTTCTTTGTAAGCATTTGGACCATACACATTTGTAATCCAACAGGATCTTTTGCAAGCTGTGATGCAATTGACCTTAGCTTTCTCATATCCAACTTAAGTGTTTCAACCACTCTTATCTTTCTCATATCCCAAAGGATTCGACAAACTCCCACCCGATGTCCTTGGAGCTCCATAGGGATTTAATAAAACCGATATCAAGCTCCTCCAATTTTGATTCCTGGAATAAAACTATATCCGGATGAAACTTCTTGAGAAATCTTTTGATGGCTATGCGTTTAGATATATCCTTGAGACCCATTGTGTTCTATAACACAATCTTCATGGTAGAAAAACTACTTCTGATCACCGTAATGCTGAGTGACGAGAATCAAGCCAAAAGTATACCACAATCTTTGACTATGGAAGTCAAATGGTCTGGTATTTCTGAGGGTATTAGAGGAGAGAAATGATGAGCACCATGAAATTTACTATTTGCATCCAATTCTGCTGTGAACAAGGCCTGTAGATCTTTGCCGTTAATATCTTGTGTGTCAAAGATTCACGGTCAATTGGAAAATCTTCAAAATCTTCGGCACTTGCACTAAAGGGGGGAATCAAGCACCAATTCCTTCATATTAAAAAATGGATGAGCCGACTGGGAGCATGGGGATCCTCTCAAGAAATTGATTCTTAGAGTTAGGAACGGTAAAAGAAGTGTGCTTGAACAATTGAATTGACTCAGAGGAAGATACAGACCTGTTGGTGAAAGCAGGGAGTTGGGCTTGAGAGCTGCAAACGTCTAAGAGACCTGGATTGCTTTCAGACTTGGAGGAATTGGATTTAATCAGTACATCAGAGGGAGGCTTCACACGATATTCCTCTAACAGATTTGAATACACCAAGGCTGTCCAAGCGTTGCAGAAGGAAATATAAACTTTTCTATAAAATTTCTTGAAATGCTGGGTGTTTCTTTTAATCGGTGGGCAGAGCAGCTTGTTGGCTGGGGTGATCAGATCATCTAGTTTGCCATGGTTAACTTTAATGATAGCTTTGTCATAAAAAAAGGGTTTAGTGATAATCTTCACCTGGAACATATCCTCCAAGAAACTTGTAATTTCTTTCCAGTTGTCAAAAACAAAAAGTCTTGTTATGATCCACAAATTATTGAAGTCTTCCTTAAGGACCTCATCGCCTTCTCTAACCCAATAATGATGCGTATTCAGGTTTTCGAGATGATTCCTTAAACAGTGTTGCTCCTGGCCGGACTCTTCAGAACCCTGTGACTTGATGCTCTGTTTTTTTTTATGTGTAAAACAGAGGAGGTGCATGAACCGTGAGAATTTACCTTATTCACATAGCTAAAACCATGTTGCTTCTAGTGATTAAGGGGACTGGGAACCTGGTGTAAATCTGATTGCCATGACTGATATTCATGTTTCATCAAGAAACTTTTCATCATTTTGAAGAAGGAAAACCATCCCTGTTTCGCATCCCCTGAAACACATGAACGAAAGAAAGGAGTTCCAGAAAACCTCGCATGATGCATCTTAGAATCCAACCCGAAGTAGCTTTAAATTTCATCAATCTCGTAGTACCGCTCTTGTTGTTACCGTTTTTGAGGAAGTAACATGCACAGGAAGCTACAAGTTCAGATAATGCCTCTATGAACCAAATCAATCGATCCTTTGAAATTTGTAGGATTTTTCGAAAGTCTACTTCAATTTGAAAAGCCCATTTTCGAACCAAATACAGTAGTAAGAATCGGCAATCTTGCAGCTTTCCAATTCCACTTCTATTTTTGCTGTTGGTGAGTTTGTCTGAATGTACGCTGGAGGAGCCAAAAGACTGGGAAGAGGGAGGGGCAGAGGAGGTGGGGAGGGAGAAAGAAGGAGAGAGAACTTAACTTCCGTCCCCAATTAATATTTATTTCTACTTGTGGGATCTTGTACAAATTTTTAATCTCACGAGTGAGGGGAGGGGGAGGTGTTAAAAGTATTTTTTTAACTAAATTTATCACAACCCCAACTTAAGCTTATGGTCAACGGATGATTTAACATCGTATATGCAACACTTTTTACTATCTGCTTAATGCCACATGAATATCCATTGAGACTTTTGGATGTGAATTGTCTTTTGAATAAGGCAATTTCATAGCTGCGAGCCTGCCTGAGTTAGTAAGATACTCTGTGTCTTCTCATCGTGTTGCCAATCTAAATAATTAATTATGTTTTTTATTCATGCTTTCATCAGTATCTTTTGAAATATTTCTAACTTGGTAGATTTGTACTGTAGTGCTGGAGTGCAGCTTCCATGCTTGACCACAAAATTGACCATAAAGAATCGTTGGCACTTGCGAAAAAGCATCTTAATTTTGATTGCCATAGACAGGAGGTTTACTTGCTTTATTCAAGATTAAGATGTCTCAAGAAAATATTCTACAAACATTTGAAGTGTTCCAAGGGTACTGAATCCCCGTACAATGTGTTGTCTGACGATGAATTCCAGAGAGCTGTTGTCAAAAGTATTAATAGGATACAGAAAAGTTGCCGCAAGAAATTTAAAAAACTAAAGCAGAAGCAACAAGAGAAAAGAGATGAATTTGATAAAACTTGCGATGAAGAGAAATCACAGCTAGACAGACAGTTTCGGATGGAGTCGGTTGTTATTCGTTCTTGTTTGCATAATAGTCTTTTGATGAGAAATAATAAGCTTCACGTATTAGAAAGCAGATATGCAAAAAAGCTTGAAGAGCACAGGTATCAAATGGAGATACGGTGTAGGAAACTTGAGGAAGAGCAAATTGATGAAAGAAATAAAATGGTTGCGACAGAGGCTCATTGGGTTGATACATTGACATCCTGGCTCCAGGTTGAACTATTAAACAAGCAAATTTTGAATAAAACTAAGCATTTCCATTATCTCAAGAATGATACAACTATTTGTGATCATCTGCCAGAAGAGATCTATAGTAAAATTGCTCATAGTGTCTCAGGAACTAGGAAAGAAATATCTGAAATCCCAGGATCTGTTTCTTCCGAAGATATCATCTGCAGTAATACTGTTGAAGAAGGTTCTCTTCAAACGAGACATAATGGTGAGACTGCAGCTTTAGATACCATGGGTTCTCAAGGACCATCTGCCAGTGAGTTTGTGGATGACAACAGGATAAATATCTCAAATGGAATTGAAGGTAATGTAACTTCTGAAAACCCCTGCTCTGTAGAAAAACTGCCCGATCGAGTCATATTGGGCAATCCAGACAAGGAGATATCTATGAAAGGGCCTAAAAGTAGATGTTCTGTCAGTGAAGAGGTCCCTCATAAGCTGACTGAAGCCGCTGGTCTTATTGAAAGTTCAACGAGAGTTCTCACAATACCTTTGCTGCCCTCTATGGAGAGAGGGGGCAATGTGGCTACATTGAATCCTGGGATTGAAATTTCAAATGCAACATGTAGAATTGGAAATTCCGAGCCATTTGTGGATGCTCATAGTTATCTAGAGTCATCTCCCCGGGAGTTGAATTTGCCAATCAATGAGGTTGAAAGGTTATCTGAGGCTGCTAATTTAGTGGGTGTTAGGGAAAATCTTTCTGCTAGTCAATCTTCATCTCGAGAATCAATTCCAAATAAATCAATGGGAAGCACATCTGAAATAGAATTTTCATCGACGATGACAGTAAGTGCTTCTTGTGAAGCATTAGAGGTGGGTTGCAGCAACAGTCAGAATGATGGCGACAATCATAGGGAATTGGTCAATCCTTGTGTAGTAGAAGATACAATTGGTAATACTGACCCCAATGTCCATTCTCATGAGCTATCTGTCACTTTATCTCCTCTGGAGCTTGCTGTTACACCTACCACCCAAGGCAATGTTTCTTTGTTGTTTAATGAGGTAAATTTATTGAGTTACAATATATTTATTCGTAGTAACATTTATATTTTTCATTTTCAAATTTAATATATTTTAATAGTCAGGTAAAAGCTTTTTGTAGGAAGCCATGTATGCTTCTGTTTCTTAGAATCAACATGAATTCACTTTCAACTTCGTAGATTTTTGTTTTTGAATCTGTAATCTGTACAGGCAGCCCATGAGGAAATGAATCAACAATCTTCATCTACTAGGTCTATAGATTACATTATGGAAGCTGTTGAAATGGCCATTGTTAATGGGGACCCTGAAGCTCCAATATCATATGTTGCTGATCAATCTAATCAGGAAGAATGTGAGAACCTACAATCTTCATGCACTGGGTCCATGGAGAACAATATGCAAGCTACTGAAATGGTGAATGCTAATGAAGACACTGAGGCTCCAATTACACATGTTGCTAATCAATCTAATCAGGAAGAGCAAGATGAAATAAATCTACAATATTCATGTATTGGGTCCATGAATGACATTCGGCAAACTACTGCAATGGTGAATACTAATGGGGACAATGAAACTCCAATTCCTTATGTTGCCAGTCAATCTAATCAGGAAGCACAAATGGTAGAGCCTCAAACACTAACGGTGCCACTAGCAACAAATTCATCTGTTGGTTTCTTTCAGGCTGATTTATCTTCTGCCGGTGGAATGGAAAATCACATCGATTGTGAAGACCATTCCTCTGATCGGCTGGCTCAGACAGCAAGCCAACCAATTGAAGACTCTATTGAGCTCATTGAAGAAGCTTTGTTGCAACCTGTGACATGTACTGCACCACATTCTATTTTCAATGCTGGCATCAGTGATACAAGAACGTCCTTTACAGACACAAGAAGCATATCGGGTAATTTTGATATTAGCACTGGTCTGATGCAACCAACGCAGCCTTCAGTGACTCAAATGCTTCCTTTATCGTACGTTGATCCACTGGAAAAGGAATTGGAAAAATTGCGCATGGAAATGGAACATAACAAAGATGTACATGCAAAACAGGTTTGTTTCTCCAAGTCTTCTCCCATACCCAATATGTGACTCGCTGTTTTTTTTTTCCTTTGTTTTTTTCTTCCTTCTTTTCTTTGTTTGGAGAAGTGCCCGTTGTATTGATGATTTAATATTTGTTTCACACTCAGCATGGAGAGTTTTTTTTTTTTTTTTGTGCAGAAGCTGCAGCTGAAATCTGAACGTGAGAAGGAAATTGAGGAGGTCAATAAGAAATACGACACTAAGGTCCAGGAGTTTGAGATTGAATTTGATCTTAGAAAGAAGGACCTTGATGTGAATTACAACAAGGTTTTGATGAATAAGATCTTGGCTGAGGCTTTCAGATGGAAATACAGCGATACTAAGTCATGGGGTAAGTTGTTGATGCGGGTCCGGATTTGTGCGATGAACGTCACTTATATTCTTATCTACTAGTTCACTCTTGTTAACCTGTTTGGTTACTATCACTTTTATTAGTTTTAGGTTAAACCACGAGTATACCTGAAATTTCAAATTTGCAATAGGCCTATGATTTCTAAAAGGTATCGAAGGATCCCTTAACATTCAACTTTATGTCTCCTTGGCATGTTCAACATTTTTTTTTTTAATTTAGAAATTGATTGAATATAAAATTAAATCATGTTTCTAATAGGAGATAAAACTTTCAAATTTGTGTCTAATAGGTTCATGAATTTTAAAGAATGTCTAATAGTTGAAGGATCTATTAGACACAAAATTGACAACTCAAGGCCTTATTAGGAGCTTGAACTAAATGAACATTCAAGGACTGAACTTTTAATATAACCTTAGTTTTCTTAATCCTGCTTCTACTGATAAAGAAGAATCTATTCATGCTATTTTTAATATTTTTTGTGCTGCTAGACCAAAGGATGACAATATCAATATCCATGAATATGGATAATGGGATTGGGATTTATACAAATATTATCACCCACAAAACTGCTAAGTCTTAAAAAGAAAGTTCATTATAATAATGTTAATCAAATGTGTTGCGGATCCTACATTGGAAAAGTGGACACATTACAGTATAAGATGCATATATTACTCTTCTTATTGCTAATTGATTTTGAGAAGGAATTCTATGTCTATCTAATATGGTATTAGAGCCCAAGAAGCCCATACAGGCATTTAATTCCAAAAAACAATAAAACCGGGATCTAATCCCAAAATGGTAAACCTGAAAAAGTGTCATCTTGTGTGGGGTATACTGAGTATCTCACGTGGAAAATTGGAGAGACCTCACAACTATTATAAGTTACACTTGAGTTACTCCTCTCACTGTGAATTGGTTTTGAGATGGAACTCCATGTTAATAATTAGTACTATAGTGTACACAATCAAACTAGACAATTAACTATGTAATGCATGTGATATACACCATTTTTTACAAGTAGCTAATAATTTGTTGTAATATTATACAATCCCATCTATGATTTCCCCTATTCCTTGGGACAAATTTTAGAAAAGGGAGTTATTTATGAGTTATTGTCACTGTGTTGAACAAAAAAAATAGTTTTTTCCTTGAACTGTCTTCTCTTGTATTCCAGTGATAATTGTTTTTGGGTTAAAAAAATCATTTAAATTTTGGCAATATATTTATAATCTACGATAGTCAGAGTTTACTTCGACTTAGTTTTTTAAAACTGTAGTATATTTCCTGTGTTATTTTTACTAGTAATGAATAAAGAGGTTCATTAAAAGTTGTTGAGTTTTGTAATTGAATTAACATGAAGATGCTTTAGAATTAAAGAGTCTAAAATATTACAACAAAACTGAAAATTGCAAAGCTTTTGAATTTTCTGTCACATGTGCAAAAATATCAACAATGAACAAAATTTTAGATGTTTCTTAGCATATTGCTAATAGCAGACCAGTATTGCGGACATGAGAAAGAGGAACAAAGCTTTATAATCCCTCAAGTTAATCCCAGCGAAAATGACTCTAGAAGTGGCAGTCGGTTTGCTGGCCTTCTTTTTCTACTCCCATAGCAAGTGATGTCTCATATTTCGGAGCTAGAAGCTTTCATTCTAAGAAATTCTGTCTTAACATTGGGATACCATTTTGCTAATCAACCCAGATTTGGAGCATTCTTATAGTAGTTTTCTCTTGGGAGTTCTCTCTTCCAAGGCCTGTTTCTTGCTTTACTAGCTTTTCGTATGCTGCTGCCTGCTGCAGAAGGTGCCCAGGTAGTGCAAAGTGTTTCCATGTGCTTTCTATTTAGGTGGTGCGGTGAAAACCCATGATACGGTGTGCCACCAAGGAATTTGTACTTTCGTCTCTGCATTCGGTTGTGCTGTTTATGCAACTGTTCTGGAGAGAAGCCATGTCTCCTTGCTCTTTCTCTCATGCACCCTTGACTAAAATGTCGACATTGTCACCTTCATATTCTAAAATATAAAATATGTCCTCCCTAAATCCAAATCTATGTTATCCTGTGTCTTGACTTCAAGTTTACAGTGGTTCTCTCTCTTCAAATGCATTGTAGTGTATCAGATACTTAGATATTTAGGATGATGGAGGTAAATTGTTTTTGTATTCTTAAGTATTCTATGTTTTTCATCACAAATCACAATGTACATCTCTGTATCTTCCTCTACTACCCTATAAATATGTAGTTTCTCTGTTTTGATTATTTATTCTTTCTTTCTTCTTTTCTTTTTTTCTTTAAAGGGAACGAGTCTCTTTTATTCTTTTGTTTTCTGTATTACAATCTGATGTTTACTCCGTTATCATGTTTGTAGCTTAATGGTCTGTAAATTTGCTCAACCATCTGACGTCATCAAAATTCTACCTATTATTTATTGCAGATATTGTTCCAGTTCTTGGGCCACAGATTTTTCAGCCACCTGTTATGCCAATTTTGCAAAGGCCTCCTTTGGTAGTCCGGCCATCTTTCACTCCATCCATAGTCAGTTCGCATACATCCAATGCACCTTCTGTTAATAATATACAGAGGACCTCAGCTGTGGCAAGTCTGTCGACGAACTCACCTGTCTCTGGCCAAGGTACAGCTTCAACATCAATACATGGTCACCACGCATCCCCTCATTTCTCGAGCAATCCAATGAGACCACTCCATATAGGCTCCATCTCCTCTCCAACTGGAAACCCACAAGTTAGTAGTGTTATTCGTGCGCCAGCTCCTCATTTGCAACCCTTCAGACCTAAATCATCAAGTTTGCCACCTAATCCTCGTGGCATCACTAGTCAACATGGACCAACCATCCCTTCTGCGACCCCTCCCTCATTTCCTCATCATCCACCTCGGCCTCCTGTCTCTTCACCATTTCAATCCATTCCATTAAACAGACCTTATCGGCCTAATAGTTCGGAACAGTTGCCTACACTTTCTAGTGCGCCCTTATCTGCGTTAGACTTGCTGATGGATATGAACAATCGTGCTGGTGTGAATTTTCCACACAATTTTCCTCTACCGGATGCATACTTGAATACACACCAACCTAACCCACCAGTTAGTACAGGAAACATGCAGGTTAATGCAGCTAATACTACTGGAGACTCGAATGTCGTTTGCTTGTCAGACGACGACTAACCAGCCTGACCAAAAAAAAAAAAAAGGTACATTTCTGACTTTTGAAGCTCCTAGTAACATAAGGGCATAAGTAAGGTCTAAGGGGTGTGGGGGAGAGCAAAATTTTATATTTGAAACCGTTGAATATTATTGTAGATATACGTGGCTCTTAACTTCAAATGTGTATAATGTAAATATCTATTAGCCCATATCTACAAAGGTGGTGATCTGGTTATGAATATTATTTGGCAGTTGAGAACAGATTAGTTTCTCTTTTCTTTTCTTCTCCTTTTCTTTTTTATTTCTTTAGAATTATTTTGACTTGATGTTAGACACGAACGCAAGATGTATTACATGGAATGGGAAGGGAATGAAATTGATTCACAAAGAGATGCCATACGGTAACTTTTAGTGTCTAGTTTCAACTTGTTGATGCTGCTCTCCTTGTTTTGCCAAGTGTATTAGTATTTTAGGTCTTAGTAACCATTTCGTTATTAGCTTTTGAAAACAAAGTTGATAACCATAATAATACAATTTTAGCAATGTTATGAAATTTGACTAATAATACAATTTTTGTATTGAAGTTGGATGCAACAATTGAGAGATATTTTATAAAAAAGAAAAATGATTTTGAGATAAGTCAAAAACTGAGGGCTGGAATTGGAAGGTAGATAAGTAGTAAGTAGGCATATCATATTGTCTCTGTCCCTTCAAATACATATTAGATTCATTCTCATTCAATCACCCAAATCTATTATCCACTCAAATCCACCACCACCCTTACCCTAAACACTCTAACCAATTTCTCTCTCTCTCTCTCTCTCTCTCTCTCTCTCTCTCTCTCTCTCTCTATATATATATATATATATATATATATACACACCCTAATATCAATTATTTTAACTTCTAACTTTACACATCCCTATTAATTTCTTTCATAAATTCTATCTTTTTTCGTATACTAATATTATGAAAGTTAATGAATGGAAGTAAAGATGTTTACGGGGTGGAGTGGGATCAAAGATGCTCTCCATTTCGTTCAGATTTTTCGCAAGTAATTTATGAGAATCGAGTTCTCTATTCGGATGTTTTTTCCCTTTGATGTATTTTCTTTACAAAAAATCAATTAAATTAAATTGTTACCACAGAAAATTTCAATTAAGTAGTTAAATTTTTTTATATAATTAGTTATAGGTTGACAATTCTAATTTAATCAGATTTCTTTAATATTAAAGTATTCGTCTATATAATCTAAATTTAATGCTTAATTCAATCATATTTATGTGTTGACAATTAAGCAATAAAAGTCTAAATTGAAGTATAATGTTTATATAAATTAGACAAAGACTAAGGTGCGGAGACGTATCGAATGAATATATTTTCCATCCCTAACCTCGTTCAATTAATAGGGGAAATTTTCTTCATTCCCTCTCATATTTCTCCATCTTGATAGAGATGGATTTGGTGCAAAGAAAATGGACATCTCTGAATGAAAAAGATAGTCAAGAAAATTTGACACTACATTTTTTCTCATAATTTCTCTCTATCAATTTGGTTTTGATATTTTTGAGTAGTTATAGCAAAAACTCAAATCTAATCTTCTCTTTCTTTTTCTCTAATATATGACGATGATGCAATTAATATTGACCACCAAATCCTCCATCATCTCTATACTTATGAACTTTTTTTTATATTTTGTAAATATATTGATTTGTTTTTCTATATTTGAAAACAAGAACATTTCTTTCTTTCTCAAGAAGTGGACACACCTCTATGAGCAAGAAAATATTTTTTTTTTAAATTTGAAAGGAGCTCACGTATTGTTGTGGAAAATCTCCTAGTTATTCAATAGAAAATAAGGAGAAAGCAATAAAAATTGGAAACACAAGATTTTACATGGAAAATTCCCAACTTAAAGAAAAATCACTACAAGAAAGAAATCTACTATGTGAAAAATTGCTACAACCACAAAAAAATAGTTTTCTCTTTTTCAACCTCAATTACAAGAACACTCTCTTAAAACTTTTAATCGCTCGTACCTTTTACTCTATCTCCAATTAGAGAATACATAAAGAAATTATTTAAAGTTAGCACACTAAAACTTAAAGTGCTTTTAACTGAGACAATTGAGAACTAAAGACATAGACTTCTTTTATAATTTCATGACTTTCCTACCTTCTCATGTAAGATAAACTAATTTACTTTCCTAAACCTTTTCAATGTTGAACAACTACACTTTTAATATTTTGTCAAAAAATCTAACACAGATATGTCTACACTAAATTCCTTGGTAAAAATACTTCAAGTTTTTTTGTTGGCTAAAATATTACTTTCGATCCTACTTTATATACTTATAAATGTCTAAATATAGTTTTTGTATAGTTTGTGTTATTAGGGTAAAAAACTTTGCAATAGCATTCTCTTTATGAAATTTTAAAATATATTTACATTGTTTCTTTTCTTATATAGAAGTTATTGTTATTATTTTTGATAAAAACTAACTTTGAATAGCAAAAAAATTAAGATGGAGTGAAGTATAGCCACTAAAGTTAATATTTGTTAACAAGAGTGTAGATATAAGATATTCATTGACATTTTCTTACATTTGTTTAAACACCCATCAATAGAAGAGTTTATCACATGGATATTAAAGATTTATTGATATTTCGGATAACTTTTATAAAGGTTCATAAAACATGAAGAAGAAAAACAGTTTCAAATATAACAAAATATCATGATAGATTGCATAAATGGTGATAGATTACTATTTGTATTTGTGTCTATCTATATCATGATATAGATAGACTCAAACAGTAGTCATTGCAGTCTAGTATCTATAATTTTTTTTCTATATTTATAATTATTTTCAACAATTTAAAATAATTTCTCGAAAGATAATATCATATATCTAGTCCAATATGAATGAAAATAACAACAACGATATCTATAACTTAATTAGTTTGTGAATAAAAAAAACGACTCAATTACTATTCTAATATTTGTTTTATAAACTTTTTTCTGATAGAAATATTTGTCAATATTTAAATATCTATAAATTTGAAATTTCAAAATTGTAATATATAAAAGGACTAAAATCAAATGAAATTTAGAGTATGATGACTAAAATGCATTTAATTCAATCCTGATTTATAATCTTATAACCCGTAGAATTTCTTCTTCTTAATTTTTTTAATCTTCGCCTCCTTTTTGCATTCTTTTTGAAAAAATGCTGAAATTTTGTTAAAATAATCCATTATTTTTCTTGAAATATTACAATAAGAAGTAAGCATTATTATACTCATAATTAAGAAATGATTCTTACAAATACCCGAAGAAAGGTTAAGAAATTAAAAAAGGGTTAATGGAAAAAAAAAAAAAACAATCATTTTGGTGAAAAATGAATGATTTGATGAAAAAAAGAGTGACACAATATGGAACTTCAAATAAGTGTTCTTTTTTTTGTTTTTGTAAAAGTGAAAGAGAGCTCAATCTTTGAGAAGCAAAAGTGCTTTCCCCCCCACTATAAGACACAAAATGGAGACCCAAGAAAGTGGATGCTTTTATTTAACTCCTCTTTTGAGAAATTCCACCATTTTCCACTTAGATTCCTTCTTGGACTGCCCTCTTTTAACTTACCCTTAATTCATTTTTCTTTTTCCTTATTGGTCAACACTTACATTGTTTTATTTTATTCCAAAATTTTATACAAACTAAATGTTTAATCATCTATTACCCTAAAAGTGTTAACCTTTTGAGTTTAGTGGGGTTTTAAATTCAACATCTCGTATAAGATTTAGGTCACTCAAGTTAGGATTGTTTTAATAAATTTATTTAAGATCTTAAGGATAATTATTTGATACTATAATAAACAGTAAAATTTTGTAAACTAAACGATCTAAGCAAATTCAGTAAAGAAAAGGAGAAGGAAATTTTTTTTAAGTGATTTATTTTCTTTTATTTATCTTTGAGTAGGGTTTAGAATGAGGGATTCAAGATTTAGGGTTTAGTGAATTTGGCTCATATACATAATGATCGGCATGCATTTCTTTCCTCAACATCAAGTTAGAAGTTTGTTGTTCACCCCACAATTCTTAGAAAAAAAGAATATAAGTTATTCTTTTAAAATATTATCTTATCTTATAAGTGAATTTTCATTATAGTCGGATTTCTGAATTACCATTTAATTTGTATTTGATCATTTAATTTTCCATCCTAACTTTTCCTTTTCTTTTTTGTTGAGTGGTTGGTGTGTCATTGTATTGCAAATCATCTAAACAAAAGAAAAAAAATCTATTAAACAATTCAAATTCAAATCATTCTTTCAACTTGAGAATGTGCAATTTTTTTATTGTATATCCTTATCTTAATCTAATGACTCAAATCATACTTAATTCTTTCACTAATATTATAAATATAAAATGTCATTTTCTTACTTTTAGTTAAGCCAACATATGCTCTATAAAAATAGTCTAATAAACAAAGTATAATTGGGTGTGGTACAAAACGCCCCTAAGCTATGTTTATATATGTGTGTCAATATATGCCTAAAATTGTTAAAAGAATAGTTCAATTGATAAAGCTCAATTAATTCAACTTATAAATTCAAAGCTCTTCTAAAATCTCAATAATTTTTTGAGAAAAAGGAATAATGTGATGGTTTTGGTGAGTAATAAGTCAACAAAAAAGTATAAAATAAAGATTTTCAAGGGAACATGCCTAATTGTGGTGTCTCTTAAGATTTAGGGGAAGGGGAAAATTAAAAATTTTAGACAAAAGCTTTTCAAAAAAATAAAGGCAAAAGAATTAAAAGGGTTCACTACTAAAGTTTTTGCTCATTTGGAATCCTCCTAAAGTTGACCAACAAACCTATTTATATTACTTAACCATAAATTAAATTACCCCTCTAGTGTGAGGGTAATGGTGTAAAATTATTGTTAAAAATATTTATATTAATATCAAAATGTAAATTGTTCGGTGATAGAGAATGATAGATATCTATCATTGTTTATCCATGTTTATAATTTAAAATAATTTAATTCATTTTGTTATTTTTTAAAAGAACACTAAAATATATTTATATCTAGAAAAATTATAGTGGGTGATAATTTCATTTTAGGGATTTGTTAGTTTGTAGAACACTTTTCTCATTTTGCAAATATGACCAAAAAAAAAAAAAAAAACAATAAATTTGACCCAAGTGATATACTCGATGGACACTTGATACACATATAGGTGTATATCAGACGTATCAAGTATATATCAAGTGCATCTGATGTACAACTGATCCACTCAATATACACTTGATACATATGATGATAAAGCGTTTTTAATTTAATGGTAATTAAGTAAATATGTCTATTGACATCTGGGAAAATAAAACAATGTGATATTTTTTAAAATAAGTTGAATCTTTATTAACTTTAGGGTCAGAAAATGTGAAACACATTTTTAGTGTGCGTTTATTTTTACAATAAATATATATTATTATTTTAAGCATAAACAAAAATTAAAAACTTTTATAATAAATCCAAATATTCAGCATTTTAAGTAGTGTATATATCAAATGTATTAGAAAATTATTAGAATCGTATCAAGTGTATCAAGTTTATCAAATTAGCAGACATTAGTAGTGTATCGAATGTATTAAGTGTATCAAGTATGTATCAGTGGTATTAAGGTATATCAGGTGCGTCAGGTAGGTTTTTTTTTTGTTATTTTTGCAAAAATAAATAATTCTGTGCTATTAACTTCATTTTTTAAAACTTATTTTCCTAGATATTAGAAAAGCCCTTACATCTATTGTAAAAAAATTAAGAGGATTCTTTTTTCTTTTTTTTTTTGTCAGACATTTAGAAAACAAGTATGTACTATTTAGATTCAAATATAGATTTTTTTTTCTCATTTACATATTTAATACATATCTAGATTCATTCACATCTTTAATATATCCTTATTAAATGTTATCTACTCTCATTTATTGAAGTAGTTGAAAGAACATAAAATTAATTGTTGTGTCCTTTCATATAACATTTTTAATTAGTATAAATAGGGTTGTAGTTTCCACATTTTGAATGGACAATTTAAATTTGAATGTAATTTCTCGTAGAGTGTTATCTCTTAAGCTTTATGCTTTTCTTTGCATTCTTGTGTTAGAATGCATGTTTAGGACTTTTAATCTAGTTTGATCAATTAGATTGTGGAGAGTTCAAAATCTTGAAGTTAGGAACAAATTCTCCTTTATTCTCGATCTTTGATTAATCTTTTCCAAGCCAACATTTGTTTAGCTTTCTTGAGGTTGTTAATTATTTGTTTAATCGGGGTTATTTTTATTACTGCTGTGAGGCTTCACCTAAAATAATCAGAATTCTTAAACGTGATTGAGATAGTTTGCTTTTATCATATGTTGTAAAAAAAATTAAGATTATTCCTTTTTTTTTGTCCTTAGACATTTAGAAAACAAGTATGCTTTAATATATTTTGAAATAATTGGTAATAACATGTTAACACTAATAACTGTCACCACAAATATGTGAACTAACGTGTTAACACTAATAAGATTTAAAGTCAAATAAGTTATGAAATATAATAATAAAAAGTCAAAGCGAGCATAGCTTGGTAATAATTGGAATGACCTCTCATACTAAAAATGGGACGTTGGAATCCCAAAATTCTCAACAGTTTGTATTGATAATAATAATAACAAGAACAGTAAAGCAAATAATAAACTTCACACTCAACTAGGTTGAAGTATTGAAGGGACCATTTGTCATTTTATTAAAGCCACCAAGGCTGAGCACCTTTGTTCGACCTTCGCGTTAGCCAAGTCAAAGTATGTTGGCTTAGGCCAGCTAGCCCCTTTGATAACGGACCTCCTCATATTTGACCATATCCCCCTTATAAATGGATGTCACCTATATTCTTCATAACTTCTTTAGCACCAACTTTTTGTCCCCTTAAAACTTCACACATTCTCATTTTATTGTTGTAGTATTTAGTGAATCTACTAAAAAAACATGTTAGTTTCACCATTTTTTTTCTTTAACAAGTACGTCTATCCTTAATTGTCGTTGCAACTCCTAAATGATATCATGAGCATTCGACAAATCAATCAAATTTTTTGTAGAATATTGATTCGGAATTTTAACTAATTAGTGGTACTAGTAGTCAGATCAGGTTGAACCACATTGGACCTAAGATAAAATATCTCTAAGCTAAATGAGTCTTTTGAAAATAGTAAAAATGAGGTGTTTTAGTTTTGGTTTGACAAGAAAACTAAATGCATGGATTTAAATTACGTTAATGTAAAATTAAGAGAGAAAAAGTGTTACACACACAAGATTAATTATCTTCGCCAATTAAGAGATCATTAATTAAGCTATTTATCGATCAATTCTTTTGATATGTCATTGGATCGAGTTAATGGGTTATCTAATTAGCTCGTCTAATCGATTCTCCAACAATGCTGGGCAAACTCCTTATAGCTAGAAAATCAATATGGATGTTAATTCGTAAATTAACTAATTAAGTAGTTGTCACCCCAACCTACTAATTACTCAATTAATCTCATTAAGTTTTTGGATTGAATAGGATGTTAGATTATACATGCCAAATCTAACCTAACACATTTTCATTCTTTCTGATTATCTTTCAATATTGATGACCCTAGAATGCTAGAAGTTGACCTAAACTTCAATTATAACCTATTTACTACTCAAATTAATCCTGCTTTCTTTACAAATCTCACACACATAGCAAACACATCAAAACCCATACTTTGAAACAAAGTGTTGTGTTTTATGTCCTAAAACTGGTAAATAGTAAATGTAGTTCATTGACCGTTATTAATAAGGTGTTATTATTGTAATTCAATAAAGTGTTATTGATTATTAAGTTTTCTATTAATAACCTAAATCCAATAAACTAACATCCTAAGCTATTTGATGAGTCTTAAATTGTGTGCAGAGACATATAAAGATCAATGTTCAAGATCCAACTTAAAAGGTCTATAGTTAGGGATAAGGCTGGGTACCTTATCTTGGTAACACTATAAATACGGCTCACTTTGTATTTGATACAAACGCAATGATCCAACACATTCATGTAGGGGACATGCGAGTGAGGATATCATATGCAATGAGTTTGCATAAAATCGAACTACGAAATCGTAACCACGATATGTGTTTCTATTTTATTAGAATGACCAAGGTAACTTAAATCTTAATTCTGAGTGTATTATAAACTCTTGTTCGCAAGGGATCTGTCCTTGAATTTGTATGAGTGAGAGAGGCTAGATTGCTGACTTAGTATGGTTATCATTTTTTAAACAAAATCGAGTGAGGAGCTGGAACGCATAATCCACAAAACGAAATTCATTTCTTCCCAACTTTTTTTAAAAAGGTCTTTAAAAGTAAAACTTGGAGTGGTCGGGACCTCTTGTCCTCGGAAACATACACGTGCTAGTTAAGCTAAGCTCTTGTTGGTCATTCCTTTTCAACTTTATGGTAAGTAGGTGAGTGTTCCCAATTAATTGGTGGCTTCAAAATTTAAACAAAATGTCTTACCTTCTCTATGGTATGAGAGAATCTCTGTTTATTGGTTGGACCATAAACAAGGTGTTTATTAGAGGAGTACTGGTCTTTAGTGGAGTGTATACACAATTAATGAATATTGATTATGTGGTCAATGAGTTTGGTCAATTAATCTCAAATCGTTGTAGCTTTTGATTTGTAGGTCAATTAGGTCTCCTTTTTAGGTCCATTATCTCTCTAACTTCTTCCTCCAAGAAGGGGAAGTAGATAACGAGCAAGGAGTGTGCTTCCGAAAAGATTGATTGTTTTTGTATATTCTGTCTTAAAGAAAAAAAAAATCCCTTCCTTTGCAATCTCAATCTTTGGTTCCAACAAACTGTCCACCTTATTCACTCAAACAATAAGAAAATTTTCTGGTGGTGGTAACTCAATTTTCGTGATTTGTAAAATACAGATACTTCAATAAATGTAAGTCTCCTTCTCTTAATATAAATTTTATTGTAAAATTGTATACGTAATTTTGTTAATGTATTTTTAACTAATGTACTAGTATTTTCTAATTTTCAATTAAATTGAGGAAAAGTTCTCCTAATTGTTTATGCAGCGAACTGCCCTTATCCTTTACACAATGCATATAGGCAAAGGGATTGAATCCTAATAGAAATGTGTGATTGCAATTCTTTGATTTGCTTAAATGAATTAAAAATACAAATAGTTAAGAGAAGGTTAAGCATCACTCCCAATGTCCACATACGGACTCAAGCCCATAGGGTATTAAGGATGAAACATAAGAAACACATCCAAAAACAGGAAATGTCGATTCCTCCTAATTTGGGTCAATAAGCTAAGTCGATGGATATAATACCAATTAGAAAATAATTCAACATACCCAAGTCTAAAGGCATGTGTTAGCTTGAAGACAAACTTATATATAGTCTTATTCAACCATCCCAAGGGAAAGATCAAGTAATCTTAACCATCAAAGTACAATAAACTAAGTACCACATTGATACGAGGATCTCTTATACATAACAACTTAAAATATTCGGAAACACGATCAGAAAAAAAAAAAAAATTGAAAATGAACCCACCAGAAAGAATACAGCAAAAATTGAATGCTATTAAGATTTATGGCAAATCTTAGTTATTGTAGATTGCAAAGAAAATGGGAATCTAAGAGCAATGGAATTGAGAAAATAGATTTCAACCACATTTGGTGACCAAAGGCCCACAAAATGTAGCAATCAGAAAACACATAATTCAGTGTGCTTATGAAACGTAACACAAGTGCCAATTGATAATGACACTTTTTTTTCCATTCCCCAAAATTTCCAACCTTTTGAGTATTCCTTTCCTTTTGCCAATAGTGATGATCTTTATGTGTCTTATTCATCAACAACTCAACTTATTGCTTATAATATTTCATAACTGTTAAATTCAATTCATTTCAACGATTGAATGTTAGGCTGATAGTTCAGTTTAACTCATTTTGACAAATCTTATTTACTTTGTAATATTTCATTTTAAAATATCTGTTTTTTTTACTTATTACTCTATCCACTTACATATATCATTTTACTATTAGATGAATTACAAATACATAATAGATTTTATCATAAACAATGAGTTAAGTCTTATCATTCATGTTAAATTTTATTTCCGTTGCAAATTTGATACCACATACAAAACGAGATAGATATAACTTATAACTTTTCAAGTCAATTGTTAATTTTCTAAGTTATAAAAGATTTATTGTACTATCATAAAACATCTAATACCAAACTTTATCAAATTATTTAATCTAAAGTACTCATCACATCTTTACTGAAGCGTTGATATTTTCATCGTTATTTTTACATTTTTTATCTTACGTCAACCCAAGGGTGAATATCAACATATTCATTTTCTTGATAATTAAAAAATTCATGAAATATAGAAAATAAGCAAGAAAATGTCAGATACTAATTAAAATAATCAAAGTAACCAATAATTAAATAAATAGATGTGGATTTTTTTTTTTTTTTTTTTTTTGCATAAAAGATTGAAATATGATAGGTATCATATTATACATGAAAATGACATCATTTTAATTACAAAAACGAAAGTTGACTACTCTATCAATTGTCACATGTTGTTGGCCCTATCTATTTGGACAAAATAAGTATAAGGCTGAACAAGACGGTGTCGTTTTTCATAAGAAGATTCAAATAACAATGCTCTAAAACTACACCTGTAGTATATTTGATAAACCCTTCAATAATTCTCATATAATATCAAAAGGCTTAAAGTACAAGTTAATCATTTTCGTTGACCTGAAAAAAAAAATCTAAAAACTCTTTCAATCTTTAGATCTTTTTCGATATACTTAGAATTTTAAAGTCCAAGTCTACTATATATGTTTTTATATCTGTTTTACATGGTTTATAATTTGCAAACATATCTTAAACATAAAATTGAAAGCTTAAAGTCATATTTAGATAATATTTTTAATTTAAATTTAATGGATCAGTTAAGTTTTCAACTTTTTTTTTTACATATATATTGAAAAATTGTGAAATAGAAAATAAAAAGTTGGAGGACTTGATATTTTTAGCATTTAATTACTTATTAAGATACAACTTTGAATTCAAATACAATTTTTTTTTAATGTAGTGAGGTTTTTCTTAAAACATAAACTTGTAATTTTTTTGAGACAAAACTTATACTTCAACCTTTCAAAAAAACTAAAAAAGAGTGTTATTTGAATGAGACACAAAGGACACAATCATTACTAATCAAGATTTCAAAATCTTGAAACCTTTAGATTTATTTTATGGTTTTCAATTTGTTAAACACTCGTTTTACTTATTTCATTTTAGAAGATTTAAAATTTTTGGAATTCATTCGATAAATGACCTAAAAATTAGGTGAAAATGTTAGATGATTAGGTGTATGAAAAAAAAATTGAATGACCCTCATTACATGCTGACATCAAGTTTGGGCGAAATTTACCAAAATATAATTGCTTGTCTCACCGTGTTGCTCTTTATCTCTCTCAATGTGTCTCTTGTCCATCTCTCATTCTTCTCCATGGTCTCGTCCATCTCACACTCCTCTCTCGTGTGGACGTCATGTCGTAGATGAAGAAAAAGTCAAAGAAAGAAGACGTGTCGTACCGAAGAAGAAGAAAAAGCCAGACAAGAAGACGCTCAGTGAAGGAGAAATTACAATGCTGGAGAAGAAAATGAAAAATAAATAAAAAAAAACCCTAAAGCAATAAAGAAAGAACAATAATGTAACTTCACATACAATGGTCATGATATCAGCAAAGAGGAATTTGACATTTAAAAAAAAAAAAAAAAGGTCATTTGCCATTTTAGGCCTTAATTAAAATGAGTATTTATGACAATTATTTCAAATGGCCAAATTGAGTCGCTTATGGGTCCACCATGAGATTTAAACCCACCCATATGTGGGATAGCTATGGCTAAAAACCAGCTTGCTCACTTCTAACTAGGGCTTTCAATTTTTCTCAGATATATTGATATTTCTATGGATAGTTTTATATTTTCATAAGTTCCACATTGACATGAAATGTGAATAAATATTTTTATTATATTGTAGAAATTAAAAATTCATAAAACATATAAAATAAGGAATAAAATATCACTATTGTAACAATAAAATTCTATATGATAAACATCTTAATTGGTTTATAAACAAAGTTTTATTTACTAGCTAATTTAAATCTATTTTAAAACTTTATTGTTGCAATTATTTTTTCATAAATATTTATCGATATTGATATTCTATCAATTATTTTTGTGAAATAAAAAACTCAATATTTTCATTCGATCACGTGAGCATATTTTAAAATTTGATTTTAAACCTCTTCGCATGCACTTTTTCTCTACCTAAACCATCCAAAAATCATTCTACATTTCCAGCTAAGAGAGTAGGAGGATGTTAGCAAGTCCAACCCTCAACAACTCCACAAAACCTCACTATCAATAAATGAGAGAGGACAATACACATGAGGTATGCATAGAAAATCCTTAGTCGTTTTATTTAATCTATATGCATAATAGTCTTGTCTCATTGTTTCCTTGGATTTCTACACTAGTACAAATTTACCACTGACTCGATGTTAAGTGATTATTATACCATATTTAAACCTTACAAATGTAAGGTGTCAAGTTCTAGCATAATGAATTGAGTGTCAGGTGTGTCTTCCTCAAGACAACATATATAAGATAGTAAGATTTCTAATTTAATTTGACTAAATACCATAGTTATCGACACTTTATTTTAACTGAAGAGCATGTAAAAAAGTAAAATTAATCTAAAACTATTCAAATAGTTTACCATGTAGACAATCAAGGAAACTTTATAACAACGTATTCCAAGGCTACCATCAAACATTGACACTTTATTTGCCCTGGCAAACGTTGAAGCCAAATGGACATTTGGAGAGAACCTCTAATGACACCATAGAGATGTGGCATCAACCAAGTGTCCTAAGGCCATCATTAACAAAAGCTAGAAACACATGCAATAACTTAGGTGAAAAACTCTAAAATTGTCCAAAAATGCCACAACTCAAACGGCTACTATGATACAAATTATTTCTCACTACAAGAGAGCACTATCTAAAATCCTTTATACCAATTATCTTTTTTCTCACTTTCAACACGAGAATACAAAAGGAGATTTTATTTTAAAAGTTAGCACACCCAGCTAAACTAAAGAGAGTTTAACTTGGACAATTTAAAACTAAAGTGATAGATTTCTTTTATTGTACTTAAAACAATTTAAAACAAAACATATAATTAAAATTCTCCTTGATTTAATTTGTCATTCCATCCACCCTCATCACTACTTACTAATCGAGTAAGCATTCTACTATTTTAAAGTCAAGTCAGGGACTATCTAAAAAACCATTTTACAAATTGAATAACTAAATTATCAACTTTAAATCAAAAGGATCAAAAGAGAATTTTCTTTCGTTCTTTTCTAAAATCATTTAATTAAAATTTAAAGTGACATTTTTATTAATGTATTTAATTATTACATATAGATGCTGTGTACAAACGTCTAAGAAGGCTATATATATATATATATATAATAAGTTGTAGACATATAGGTGTGTTCTAATAAAAAGACCCAATAAAATTCTTTATACAAAAGTTGATAATGAATTGAAACATAAAATGGAAGTTTTAAAAACTTAAAAGACCAAAATAGAATATAATATAAGATCATCCACCAAAATAAATTTTTAAAAGAAAAAATGATAGAATTTAATATAAAAGTAGGAGTTGTATACTTTTGACCATTGCTAAGTACTCAATAAAGAGGCATACCTTTTTCCTTTTCCTTTTTTCTTTCTTCCTTTCTTTTATTTTGTTTTTCTATAAAACAAAGATCCCTACTTCTATAATACAGCTGGCAGCCCAATGTTTAGTTTTTGTCAAAGCAAAAACACAAACCAATAATTAATTAATTAATTAACTAACTAATCTGGTTTAATTTTGGTTTTTTATTGAGTTCAACTTCTGGTCTCTTTATTGCAACTGCATACTACTCATTGTATATTATTCATGTATTTTAAAAATGTATGAAATGATCAAGATAAATATTAATGTGTTATTTGATATTACAAATACTAATTTACGAAAACCAAACAAAACATATATATTATATATAAGAGTAGTAGAGGAATGGATCAACAAATTGATAACACAAGTTTATGTTTTGTTCTTATATTAATATTGTTTTTAGTTTAACCTATATATCACTCTTCAACTTAAATTTGTGTACATTTGGTCAATGGTTATTATGACTTTTTATGTTGAAGAAAAGGTTTTATATCAACCATTTTACTCATTTGATCATCATTTTTTACTCTGTGTTTAAATGAGGTTGACAAAAAATTGATATCTCAATCTTATGAAAATGTAGATAAACATATTGATAAAATGAATATGCTGGTGAATACTTTTGAAAAAATATTATTAAAAACAAAAAGCATTGAAAAATGGATTATATTTCTAAGATTAAGTTAACTTTTATAAATATAATAAAATATCAAAATAATTACAACCCGTGTAACAAAAGCAAAAAATCCATGTTATTTTTCATAAATTCCAGATTTGCTCTTGAATAATGGAAACGATTTTTCATTTTTTTTTTCTTTACAATTTATTCATCTCTTTTTCATATTATTGTTTCTTCTTCCTTTTACAATATTATGGTTATTTATGTAAATATTTACCAATTTCTTTCATTTCTTCTTCTAGAATTGCTTCCTTCTTCATTTCTCATCTTCTTTTTTCCTTCTTGGTACAAAATCTAAATGATATGGATACAAGATCTAAACTATCGTGTATCAATATTTAAACGATCAATTATCCATCCCGGCTCAGATAGACCACTATATCACTACTAGATTGTTTTGATTTGGTACACGATTATTTAGACTAGGTACAAGGCAAGATCGTTAGACTAGATACAAGGGTATAAGATCCTTTAGATTTGGTACAAGGTACAAGATAGTTTAGACTTGCTATGAGATTGTTTAGACTAGGTAGAAAGGTACAATATCGTTTAAATTTGCTACAAGATCGTTGTTATGAAATTGTTTAGACCGGGTACAAAATCATTTTTTTCACGCGCATGTGATTGATTGTAGTGAGGTACTTTTGTTATTTCACGTTGTGGGGTTATGGACTTTTTTCTTTTTTAAAATTGTTCTATACAATGTAAATATTTTCACGTTTTGTTCTATTTTTGAAAAAAAACAAAACTCATTAGATTAACTATATCGTCCTTATTGGTCAATATTTTCCCTTCTCGAAATACATATGAAGAGAGAATTGTTTTAAAAACATTATATATTAATGTTGTCCAGTTGTATTTAAATTTTTTTTGGCACATTTCTTAATCATACGTTGTTTTCAACCAAAGAAAAAAAAAGAGGAAAGAAAAACCCTCAAATTTGTAAGATTGAATAATACACCAAAAGAATGTCATTTTAGTCCTTCCAATATACAGGATTTTTAATTCCATTAGTGAGATTTTAAAAGTTTTGATTTTATGGTTAAATACTCAAACTTCAATCAAGTTTATATATTGGTTATCCGATTGAAATATTTAAGGGTGAACATCAATAGGTTTGTTGTTTTTCGAGAATGAATCTATATTTCATTGATCATTTAGCAAAAGTACAAGTCTAAATATACTAAATGAGGAATACACTTAAGGAAAGAATTGACAGAATAATATCATAATAATATCTCCGAAAAATACTCTAAATACTCCAATAAGGTCGAAGTTGGTTTTTTGACCAAACCGTTATCGAACTGACTATGATCGATTTAGTAATTGTTCAAATCGATCCAATTCGTCAATTGGTTGATTTAATTCTTTAAAAATATTTTTGAAATTTGTTAATTCAGAATTTTTCAAAATTGACATCGATTGACCCCTATCATTCTCCAATCGATTGGTTTTGATTCAGTCAATCAACTCGATTTTTCGATCTGTTATGTCCACCCCTAGATAAAATTGAATAATAGATACATAATTTGGTATTTAATAGTATGACTTTTTTAATAAGGCTAAATATCAATATTTATCGCTATTTGAATAAAAATCCAATATCCTATTTGTATAAAATATTCATCTTCCACTTATGTGTTCAAAGATATATATTCTTTTAGAATAGGAGAAAGATGAGTTGCATATTGATTGGTAGAATTAATGATTTAGAGATCATCAAAATCAAATAGATTGTATATAACATGTTACGGGTGAATTTAATCAAATACTATAACTAACATAAAACAAAAACAAAAGCAAAAATAAAAATGATAGGACCAAGAAAGTTAACAAGATTGGGACTTAAAGTAAGACCCTATGACCATAATGATCAGAGGATTCTGGGTTGGCTTGAGCCTTGACCTGGGGACGATATGCTCAAAACCTTGACCTTTGGTTGAGGTTGAGCTCTAACAAAATTCCTAATAAAGCATCCACATGTATATCTCAATCCAATAAAGTTATACAAAAATCAAAATATGTCTAGGAGAAGGTATTCAACCTTGACAACCTTGGTCGAGGTTGAGCCCTAGGCAAAACAACCAATAAGGCATACCCTTTTAATCCCCATTTTATGTATTTTTATTGAAGAAGAATGCTATGTAGCTAGTAAATTTAATCAAAAGGTTCTATGAACGTATGCCTTGTTGAAGCATACAAAAGACGTAGACCACAAAAGATAAAAGGAAAAGTCTACATTTAACTAAAAAGATACATACATACACATATATATACATACATGTAATAAAGAAAAACAATGAAAATTAATTATACAATAAATAAGTGTTTGAAGCATTAATTAGAATATTCTTAGTTTGAATATACTAAAAATTTACAATTGTCTTTGTACAAAAGGACGGCTGAAACTCTCAAGCTCTTACTTTTCTCCATTCTCAACCCCATAAATCCAAAAGAAAAAAGAAAAAAAAGGTCAAATCTTAAAACACTCTCTCTTCTTTGTCACAGTTTGCCAATTCCTATGGTCTTCACTTTTCCCAGTTGAAGCATTTTTCAAAATTTTCTCTTACTCATTTCCATTTCTTCATAAAAAATTCCTTATCTCCTTCACAATTTTCTTCACACTATGCTCTCTTCTCGCCTCAGTGTTCTTGAAATTTTTCATTTACTGTCATACCCACTTGGATTTACTTAGATTTTCTCGCCCTTAGATCTGAATTGAATCATGGGTTCCACTTGGAAGAAGGTGAAAGTAGCACTTGGCTTGAATATGTGCCTCTATGGCCCTCGAAATCTCCATGATTCTTTGCCTTCCATGGCTTCTAGGTCCTCCGACGCCGTCGCACCGCCGAATTTGCTTTCTTCAGCTAGTTTTAGCTCTGATTGTCGCCCGGCAGCAACACCCACTTCGTCGTCATCCGGTCTCAGGCTCTCGAAATCTTCAACCAGATCATCTAAGGTTTGTTGGGGTTGGTCCTTTTTGCTAGATTTTTGGTTTTCTGCTGGTGTTTATCTTGTTGTTCTACTGATGCAAAGCTATTTTTAACTTATTTATTTATTTCTGAACTTGTATTTAAGGAGTTTTCTGCTGTCAAGCTTTCTTGGAAGCTTTGTTTCAGCTTGGTGGCTTTTTTTTAAGGAATTTTTTGTGAATAAATTTGCTTAAGGATTTTTGTTTGCTTCCTTTTTGGTTTATGAAGATTTTTGGTAAGTTAAATTGAAGTGCCGTTAAGATTGTTGGATATTAGTAATCCAAGAGAACTATATGGAAAGGAAACTAATTATATTTGTTAAAGAAAAAATCATTGGACTATCCTTCTGTGTTCATGAACAATTGCCTCAGAAAAGATAACAAGGGAAAGAAAAACACTGTTCTTCTGTTTTGTACTACTTTTATCTGTTTTACTTTGTGGCTTCAATGTGATGAGTTGTAATGTTACTTTCAATTACATGAATTTATGTGGGGAATGGTAAAGTGGAGTAGTCCCTTCAAGGACCATTAAACCTTTGGCTTATTAGTGAAGTAACTCTGCCTCTCTGCCGTTACTTTTCAATCCTCACCTGAAGTGAGAGAAGTGGTTTGCATTGTCAGCACCATGAGCTATTTCCCTTTTGCTCCTCAATGGTGATTTTTGAAAAGCCAATGGACCCACCCCCACCTTCATTGTATGATTTCCACCAATCACCATAATAAGCTAGACTTAGGTGAATAGTAAAAAGAATTCGAAGTACAATATTTTTTTGTGGCAACCCATGATTTTCACTTCTTTTAATGGACTTATATGGTCTCTTCTTTTTATTTCTTTCTTTTGTTTTATATCCTCTATTTGTTACTTAATTATTCTAACTTTTGGAAAGTTACCTAGTTGACTGTTTGTTGGTTTCCATCAAGTCCTCCTCTATTACCTAATATTGACTTTTTTCCCTTTTTTATTCTGCTTAGAAGATTTACTATTGTGTTTTACAGTGGTAATGATGAGTATTTTCTTTTTAATAAAGCTCTTGAAATATGTAGATTCTAGTTAGGGGGTTGTGTTGTTAAATTGTCTATTCTTTTGATACATGGTCTTGAGAAATGAGCTGCACAAGGCAAAAGGACACTGTAGCATCACGTTGCCTTCTAAACTTTCTTCTGAATTTTACTTTTATCCTAGAAACGCCTACTGTTTGAGTTTGGTTTCTTTCTCTCTCACGAGTATGGGGGAAGGGGAAAGGTAAGTTGAAAATACCCTTTGGAGTTTGGAGGCAAAAAGAAAAAACCGAAAGTTAATACCAAAAGTACCTGCAGATAATTAGCTTTTAAGCAAATTGACCTTTCCATTTTTATTTAGTGCATATGCCAAAGATGTCTAGCCTAAGCCTAAGTGAATGGTTTAAGATAGGAATTTGGCAGGAAGTCTTACCTTTTTGCTCAAGGTAGGATAATTGCGCTTATAAAGAAAATTTCATAAACTTTGTTAACATTAACCAACCTTGGAAGTTTAAAGTTTATGCGTCTCCTTGAATTTGATATGCCTATTCTCAAAGAGAGAGTTGATTTGTTTATCTATGTATTTACGTTTTAAGAACTGTTTGTTGTTGTTGTTGTTAGTTTTGTTTTTTGTTTTTTCTTTTAATTATTTTGTTTTTTAGAAAAACTAAACACCACAAACAAATGTTCCCTAATCTTCTCATTACAAATGATAGGGAGAACATAATATAATTTGAAAAAACATCTTTCTAATCAAGAACAACCTTGAGATGATGCTAAAAACTATTAAAACACGTGTGGATTCGTTCTCCTCTATAGGGATGTAACAACAAAATATTAACAAAGCTTCCATCAAATAGATAAAAAATTCTCAATGATGACGCCAATCTCAGTAAGAGAATTCTTCCACTACCAAAAAATACAGTCAAGGAAGCAGGAAGAGAGAACCCCTTCCTCACAAGATGATTTGATTAGCTTTTGAATTGGATTGAATCATGAAGAAGTGGTAATTACAAAAGAATTTCTTGTGCTTCGAGCAAATACTAAGAAGCTGTAAAGTATGCTGTTCTGTGTAATGATAAGTATTTGGCAATGTTTTCATTTTAGCATCTGAAACTGCATCTTAAAAAGCTAAACAGGTTGTTCTGTAGTTTTTGGTTCTTTTTTCTCATAATTTTTTTCAATTTCAAATGGAAGAGGACATGTGCGATTTGCCTAACTGCTATGAAGCCAGGGAAGGGTCATGCTATCTTCACTGCTGAGTGTTCCCACTCATTTCATTTCCATTGCATAACCTCAAATGTTAAGCATGGAAACCAAATTTGCCCAGTTTGCAGGGCGAAATGGAAAGAAATTCCTTTCCAGAGCCCTGCTTCAGATCTTCCCAGTGGAATGATGAGAATCAATCAAATTGATTGGCCACAAGATGACTCCTGGATGACCGTTATAAGAAGGATTCGTCCCCCACCGATTGATGCGTCTAGGCAGATAGCAGCTCTATCTCATGGGCCTGAACCAAGTCTGTTTGATGATGATGAAGTCCTAGATCATCAGTCTGACATCCCTGATGGAGGAACATCTGTTGTAGATGCTATTGATGGTTCTACTGGAACAATTGAGGTTAAGACATATCCTGAAGTTTCAGCTGTTGCTCGATCAGCAGTTCACGATAATTTCACTGTACTAGTGCATATCAAAGCTAGTCTTGCAAATCAGAGGCAACATTGTTGTGAAAATCAGTCCTCATTTCTTCTGTCTCAAAGTTCTCGTGCTCCAGTTGACCTTGTTACAGTTCTTGATGTCAGTGGGAGCATGGCCGGTACTAAGCTTGCTTTGCTAAAACGAGCAATGGGTTTTGTGATACAGAACCTTGGCCCCTCAGATCGGCTTTCAGTAATTTCCTTCTCGTCTGCAGCACGACGCCTCTTTCCTCTTCGCCGGATGACTGAAAATGGACGACAACAGGCATTACAAGCTATTAATTCTTTGGTTTCAAATGGTGGAACAAACATCGTTGATGGCTTAAACAAAGGAACGAAAGTATTATTGGATCGGAAGTGGAAAAATCCTGTTTGTAGTATTATGCTACTTTCAGATGGCCAGGATACATATACTTTTGGCATTGGTAGTTCACATTCTGAAACCGACTACCTTTCACTTCTTCCAGTATCAATCCATCGCAATAACAACACAGCGCTGCAGATACCCGTTCATTCATTTGGTTTTGGTACTGACCATGATGCTACGGCAATGCACTCTATCTCTGAGATATCGGGGGGAACGTTTTCATTTGTAGAAGCAGAGAGGACTATCCAGGATGCGTTTGCGCAGTGCATTGGAGGGCTCTTGAGTGTTGTTGTGCAACAACTTCAAGTTAGAATTGAGTGTGTTCATCCTAATTTGCAGCTCAGTTCACTGAAAGCAGGAAATTACCGATCAAACATCGCAGCAAGCTCAAGAATTGGTACTGTAAATGTTGGAGATCTGTATGCTGAAGAAGAAAGAGACTTTTTGGTGACAATCAATGTACCCGTTGATGGTTCCATTGATGAGATGTCATTGCTCAATGTCAAATGTACTTACCGAAATCCCATCACGAATGAAATGGTGACTTTAGAAGACATCGAGGAAGTAAAGATAAGAAGGCCAAATGTGATTGGAGAACAATCTGTATCAATAGAAGTCGACAGGCAACGCAATCGGGTTCATGCCTTGGAGTCAATGGCCAAAGCAAGAGTTGCGGCCGAACGTGGTGATTTGGCCAATGCAGTCTCTGTCTTGGAGAATTGTTACAGGGCATTATCAGAAACCATCTCAGGACAAGCTGGTGATCATTTGTGCACTGCACTTTGTGCTGAGCTGAAGGAGATGAAGGAACGAATGGAAAACCAACGCATCTACGAGGCTTCGGGAAGGGCGTACGTTCTATCAGGACTAAGCTCTCATTCATGGCAACGAGCCACTGCACGTGGTGATTCAACACGCAACGGAAGCCTTGTGCAAGCTTACCAAACCCCATCAATGGTAGACATGTTGACTCGTTCTCAAACCATGTTACCTGGGAACCCAACGCCACGGCCCCAAAGAACACTCCGTCCTACCATGACATTTCCTGCTCGAAGTCGTCAACGGTAGCCAACAGTAGTATCTGGAAACTTCCATCCTGCCTGCCATCGTTGTAGACATTTTCATTTTTTCTCTTTTTTTCTTTCTCTTTTCCTGCCATGCATCCTTTTTTTTTTTTTTTTCTTTTTTTGTGGTATTTGAAGTTTTGTTGGGGGGTATATATTTACCTAGAGTTTTGGTGGGTATACTTCCTTGTTGTAAGTTGTAAATGAATAAGAATTGGGGGTGAAATATTTTAAATTTGGGTGGGGGTAGTGAACAACTGTTAAAAAGGCCTTGTTTGGGGAGATTGGTTTACTCAAGTGTGATTTTGGTTGGGGGTATAGAAGTGAATTATGGGATAATTGTGGTGAATTTCTCACTAACTTTGTTATAATATTACTCCTAATTCTTTTCCAATTTTTATTTTTCTTTGCCACTTTTGCAAAATTTTCTGTTCATTTCCATTTTTTAAACTTTTAATTATTTTTACTGTTACAAGTGGGAGGAGTGAAAGCTATTTTCATATATAATAAAATAAACTAAAATATTAATAAAATATAACAAAGTATCATAGTTTATTTATGATGGAATGCAGTAAACTAAGATATACTACTATTTGTATTCACGGGTCATTAAAGGTAGATTGATATTTATCTATATTTGTAAATATTTTTTTGAAGTTTTATGATTTAAAATATTTTTTCATCAAATTTTGTATTAAGTCAAACGTTATAAGTTTTAAAATGCTAAAATGAGTTTAGTTTAGTAATTTCGAATTAGATTGACATGATAGCTATATTGCAAAACATAACGGAATTCATGGAATTTCGAAGATCAAAACAAGATATTTGAAAGTGAGTGACAATAAAAGGTCTAAAAGATAGGATTAAAATGTAAGTTTGGAAAAGAGAAAATATGCAAGTAGAGTTAATTAAATGGTGATGGTAGGCCAAACGTGTTGTGTGCTGCATGTATAATTTGTATTTTGTGTCACATCAATAATTGTGAGTTGCTCTCATTGATGAACAGACTTTTCTTTGGTGTCTCATTCCAAATCCTGTGTTGGTTTAAAGTAAAATAATAAATCATTTTGTGAAATTATAAATGAAAGAAAATTTTCATTTACATTCTATTATTTCATCATTCGAATTTTCATTTAATATTGAATAATAAAAAGTCTCATTCTTAATATGACAACTTTATAATGTTGGTGTAGCCCTATTTTTCTCCTACCAATATTAAAAAAAAAATAGTAATAATGGCTAAATTTTTATTTATTTATTTTTTAAAAGAAAAGTAAAAAAATTAGTAATAACATAATATCTCATTTTCATCGTTTTAGGAAATAAAAACAAATCCATTTATTTTAAATAAAATATTTTAATATCAAAAAAATTATTTAGTTTTAAATAAAATATTTTTAGGAAACTTATTTCTACTCATTTTAGGAAAAAAATAAATTAATAAAATCTTTGACTTATTTTATATCATTTTAGGACAAAAAGAAAATCAATTTTAAACAAAAAAATCTTTTAATATCCATTTAATTTATTAATTAATTTTTCACACAATCTCAAAATATCTCTTTTAATTTAATTTATTTATTTTAGGAAAATGAAATTTATTTTATTAATATAATATCAAATTTTGATTTTATTCTTATTATTTTTTCCTAATTTATGGTACAGCTCGGGTCTATAAATAAGAACATTTGTCATTTGGAAAATGGAGGAGAATTTGTTACAAAAATTCTTTGAAGAAAGTTTCTTAGAGAAAAAAATCGTTTTAGAGAGTGTGCTTAGAAAAAATTTTATTGTTTAGAGATTTTTTTTTTTTGCAAAATGTGAGTTTTTATTATTTTTTTCATTACTTTACTGTCTCTACTTTTTTTTTTTTTACTTTATCTTAATCAAATCAAATCTCATATTGAAATAAACTTAGTTGGAGGTTGCATTTGGTAGGGATTTAATCCCAAGGATCCGCACCTCATATAACAAGTAATTTCTTCGAGATTCGAATTCTTATTTTTCTTTTCATCTCTTTTTAAGATAAAGAGAAAGAAAAAAAATGTAGGAAAATTTTAATATTTTTTTACTACCTTTTTCTTTCTTTTATCATCATTTTAAAAAAAAAAAATTAGTCTTATTCTTCACTCTAAAGAAAATAGGGAGAAAGAAAAGGACATAAGAAAAATATATTTTTTTTTTATTTATCCTTATTTCATTACTTTCTTCTTAAATCTTAACTCTTAACCTTTATTTTCTTTTCTCTAAATATAGACGGAAAGAATGAGAATAAAGAAAATTTTATCATTATCGTTATCACCATTATTATTATTATTATTATCATTTATTATTATTACTAAATTATATTTTATTACTATTACGGTTCTTTTTCTTTTTACTTGTTGTTGTTGATCTTCTTCTTATTATCATTATTATTATTATCATTATTATTATCATTATTATTGTTTCTATTTCTTTCTTTATTCATTCCTGGTTTTGTTTCTTTCCTTATTTTATTTACTGTTATTACGTTTCTTTTCTTTTACTATTCACATTATTATCATAATTATTGTTATATGCATTTAAATGTAACTGTATTAAAATTGTTAAATGATTAAAATTCTTCTAATTTAAAATTCTTTATATTTTAAAATAAAGACTTTTTTTAATCATTTAGCAAATTTGTCTCTAATGTCATAAATGTTTTATGTTTTTCAAAACCTTCAAATTTAATCTATGATTTCATAAGGTTTCCTAAATCAGATTTTTCTAAAAAACTTATATCGTTTTCCTTAAACAAAAATCTTACGACGGAATCTAGAAAATTTGGGAGTCCGATTTTCTAGAATTCTTGAGATGAAAAGTCACATCTTTGTAAGTCCAAGATATGATCCCAAGAAAAAATGAATTTAATCAATGTTTTTAAAAAAATCTTTATTCAAAGGCTAGCATATGATAGATTTTGAGAAATCGTAATAATTTCTCATTTTCTTAAGGTGAGAAACTTTTCTCAATATATAGTCTAATTAATGGAATATTCTTCCACTTATTTTATGAGATCATTGCTTCAAATATTGGAGTAATGAGAGGTAAAATAAGACATTAGTTTTAAAATAAATTAAAAAAAATTCAATTCAAGATTTTAAATTTGGCCACCGTTTTTCTAAATGGGTGTTGTGGGGTGCTAATACCTTCCCCACACACAAATGACTCCCGAACTCAACTCTATTTTTCGCAGACCATTTTTTTTAAAAATTGTTTACTTTATTTCGGTGTTCAATCACACCGTAAAAAATATTGGTGGTGACTCCTATTTTCTTTTAAAAATAACTCTTTTTGAGGACGTCGGTCGCTCCGCGTCGTCTCGAGCACGTGGCGACAGCTTGTAAGCCAAATAGATACAATTTTTTTATTTATAGCCTTAGAGTTAATTAGTTGCATAAATGGAAAAAAAAAACCCTAAAATAATAGCATATATCTTTCAAGAATAAAATTGTATACATAGCACAAAAAATTGTAAAAGACTAAAATACTCACTTGCATCTACCTTTATAGCATCTATCACTGATAGCTTTTAATTTGAGAAATGATTGTTTTGCACACTTCTTTCCGATTTTTTTATGGTGAAAGTTATCACTAATAACTACAACTAGTGAATATCACTGATAGCTGCTATCATCGATAACTTGTCACCATTACAAATGCTTTTAAGTTTTTCTTTAATTGAAAGCTAATATTGATAGTTGGTTATCAATGATAGCAATTGATAGTTGTCATATGTTGCTATCTCTAGTAGATATTGCCAATGATAGCTTTTAATTTGAGAAATATCATATTGGTTGATATCATTGATAACAACTATTAACGATAGTTTCTGTCAATGATAGCCATTGAAAGGCATACTAAATTTCGATTTGAGATATAAAGCTGCTATAGTTAGCTGCTTTCACCGATAACTACTATCAACAATAGCTTTCAATTTGAAAAATATACTGTCAATTGCTATCACTGATATCTCTTAGTAGTGATGTTGTTATAAGTGAATATCACTTATTGAAATTTGAATCGCTTCTCTATGTTATAACATATTTTATCTCGAATTTATTACTTCAAATTCTAACTCGTTGACTTAGAGTTTTAAAATCTTCTTTGTAGATTTTGTTTTGCAGTTCCATTTTTGTTGACATTGTTGGGTTTCTTCTTCAATTTGTTGATTTCATTCAAATTAGGGTTAGATTTATGTTATTTTGTTGCTTTCTCAATGATAGTTCTTTATTGTACGATATTTTAGGCTTTCTGGTAGTTTAGAATAATGACATGAAAAACTCGATCTATATTTTTGTCCACTTTAATGCAACTGTTGCTATCGAGACAAGATGTGTTGAATGAAAACATGTATGTCTAATTAGGCTATCATTTGTGGTATTCTTGATATCTACTATAAGTAATTTTTCTATATTGCTATCAGCATATGTAAAAGGATATCATTGTCATTATCTATCAATGATTATATTGTAAGGATATTGCTGATAGAAACTATAAGTGATGTCAAATTTTTTTTTTTTTTTTTTATAAGTGAACAATATCTCCTTGGTAAACATATCAATACTTATGATTTGTGAGGTTTAATTAGCTATCAATTGATACTTTTGATAGCTACGCTATCAATGATATTCTTCTATCGCTATCACTACTAATATCTATCAGTGATAGCACAAAAGGATATCACTGATAGCATTTATAAGTGATATCCCTGATAGATTATGCTATATATTCAATGATATCAAGGTAATGATACTATAAAGTGGTATTGTGGTTGTTTGTTTTTAGCATAAATGGACAAAGAAAATAGTTCAGATTAGCATGCAGTCAGTAATAGATTTAAATCACTGATAACATACAATCCATATGATAGTTTTTATAATTGATAATTTAAATGAAATTGATATAGTTGCAATTTTCTGTTGAAATAAATTCTTGATTTCAGGTTATGATATATGCGAGGAAATACTTTTATACTTAACTTATTAAGAAATTAAAAGTTCTTGCTATCAATGATAGAACCGTCATGCCCTGATCCATACATAAACCCAAAAGAATGTGCAAAGCGGTATGTTACGTGATTTAGTTTAACCCTTTTTAAACCTGGTCTTACCACCTAGTCTACTTAAAAACTTAACATTTAAAACTTAATCGTTTAGCGATAAGAAATCTTAATTATAATGGAGTAGAGAGAACATTCATATTTTTTTTATTAACTTTAACCATAGCATACAACACAAATTACGTGTATCTTTGATACAAAACCTATAACAACTTTAAACTAAACGCCTTGTCAAACTTCTTCACCTAACAACCGCATCATTCCTTCTCTCATGGTCTCAACACCTTATCATATGGGGAGGAAAAAACTTAAAATGTAGTTCGATCAAAAGACTTAATGAGATTGTAAAAATATATCCTTTGGAAATATATTTCATAAACATAATCGTATTAGTTAATCAAACAGGCTCCTCGCCTCATTTCGCAAATATCTCAATTACATAATACACATTAGTCTAGCATCCTTTTCGCCATGAGCATGAACCATTTCCAATGCCAAGACCGATCGTCTTGTGTTTAGACTACTGTGATAGCTTTTTCATCAACAGTATCTGGGAATCTCTTGACTTAGTCCTCATTGCTCAAGCCACCAAACACAATACACATCTTTTATGCATTGGCTGGCTCCACTTCACCATGCAAGCCTTTTCTTCATGACTACATATACCCTTATGTGCACGTAACAGTTAGCTCATTGATAAGAGTAAAACTAATGGTTTGGACACAGTTTCACATTTGTTAAATGACAAAAAAAACCTCTTTAAACAAAACCTTTCATTTGAAATATTGATGTAATAAAACATCATTACAAATCAAGATAAAATTTAGAAGAAAGCTTTAAAGTACGAAACACATTTTAAAAGCACTCACAAAGACTTGATCTTTCTTATGTTCAAACACTCCGTTTAAGATCTTCTTCTCATCTAGTGTTTTCCTTAATAGCTTCAACATTTAAAAGAAATCCTCAGAAAACCAACAGCTCTTTATAATCCTTTTAAGTTATGTTTATACTAATCTAAAACCGAGATTAGTCATCCTTGGGCTTTTCCTAAGTTGTCAACTCCTACGTATAACTTTACACGTGTAAGCTTAGTATTTTACTTAACCATGCTTAGCCCTTAGTCTTATATGTAAACCCTTGTCAAATCAAGATTAAACATTTTCTCACCTGACTTCATTTCGTATGGTACTTTCAAAACTCCTAATAGTCCTTAAAAGTCTAATGCCTTCTTGTCTTGCGTCAACTTACACAGACTTCAAAACGCAAGCTTCTTCTCAAAACGCCTAATCAACACAGTCAAAAAAAATTTTGACCCTTCTATTCCAAACTCGGGTCTCACAAGAACCCATCACTTAAAGCTTGGTATTAGTGTTAAAAACACTGGTAGCGTGATAATGAAATATCATTAGTCTTCTGTTAATAACTAAATCTAATGCAACCAAAATAAAATCATCATAATTATAAATAGACAACCATTAAACAATAGAGAAATTGTTCGTGGGTGCTGAGCCCTGATAATTCTACGAGATTGAATTCTCCGATTGTCAAGAAAGTTCGACTTTGACCATCGTTGCATGATTCGATTAGCTTGTCGTGGGTTCTGAGGGTTGTTTTTGGTACACAGAGCTGAACTCAGAAGTATGCAATGGATTGAGATGGATGATGCTAGTGGTGGTATTTTTGGCTTGACATCCTTCTGTATTACCTCGTTTCTTCCTGTTAATTATTTGGGTAGTATAGGCAGTTTAAATAACAAAAACAAAATATATGAAAAAGGGAAGTCATGTGATATATTTTTTTTCCTTTTGCCACTGATTTATGAAAGAAAAATGCAATTAGGTTATCTAAGCCTCTTTGACTTACAATGTTAGGGTTTATGTAGAAACAAAATAATATCGTCTAATAATATATTTGTGAAAAGCAAAAGAAATTAACATTAATATACTAAGAGGTGACTAATAAATAAAACTGCATGCTAACCTAAAATATTAAATATGAATTAAATTCTTTCTTAATTACTATCTTATAATTGATTAATCACCAACTATATATATATATGTAATTGAAAACGTTACTAAAATCTATATTAGTATTAGTATTAGTATGTGGATGATTAATTTTCTTCTTTTAAACCCTCCACCCACCCTTTCAACTTCTCAAATGTAAAGTTTAATCATTTACGTAAGAACACAAAGCAAATTATATGGATCCAAAACGATTCATTTTCTAATTTGTTTATTTAATATTAAATATATGATTTACAAAAACACCATTAAAAAAATATTCTACTTACTTCAACCTCTTAATTTCTACAATTTTGAACTAAGAAATCACTCTTGGATGAATATTTGAATGGAAACAAATGGAAGTAGCATTGAAATTTAGGATCTGTTTTTTTTTTTCTTCTTAATTTAATTTTTAAAAACAAGTTAACCAGAAAATTATGTTTAAAATTGCAAGGAAAATTGAAGAAATTTTGTAAAAAATATAGTTTGTTTTAAAAATACAGAAAAAAAAAAAGAATTACCAATCATATATGGTTTTTGTTTTTAATAAACAAATAAAACATAATTTAAAAAACGAATAAAACAAAAACAAAAACAAGAAATTGGAATGGTTATCAAACAGGTCCTAACTATTCATTAGAAGAAATCATTGGCAAGATTGGAGTTTAATAACATATGAAGATTGGAGTTTGAACATTTGACCCTTTTTATCGAAGATATAAATTACTTTAAACTAGTTGAGTTATTGTTCTTTTAACAATGATATCTCTCTTTTGAGATTCAAACTACAAAGCTTCTAATAGTCAACGAATATTTATATGAGTCGAGCTAAGTTCATTTCAGCATAACAATGATCTTCATGTGCTAAATTATTGTTATTAACTATTATTATATCAAATGTCATAATGATAATGCTAAATTGAGTTTAACTCGATGATACTTGGTACCCACTCTTTATCTTGAAGTCCACCATTCATCTGTTTGACCACATTTTTATAATTGACACGAACAAAAAAGTGAACAATAATAAATCTATAAATCGCCGCTGAATTTTTTTATAACAATTGTAAAAATGAAAGAAAACAAATGTCATTGATTTTAAGATGGAGAATACATATCAAATACTGTTAAATCAAATTCATGAACGATAAAGTAACTAAACTGCAAGAGATTATTTTAGAAAATAAATAGTTCCTTCTAATTAATTATTAAATTTCACTATTAATTCTAATTGTTTCCATACACATCTCATCCAAGAGTGAGAAAATATATATTTTTTTAGTACAACTATTTTTATTATTTTGAATGTAAGGAAAATCAAACTTTGACTCAAGATGATCATACACATAAATTTTTTAAGTAATTATACAATGGGATTTTTGAAAATTATATATTGAATAAACAAGAAAATATAATATTAATGTTTTATTTTGAATCCTCAAGTTTTCTGTTTATATACATTAAAACTTTATATATTTAAGAAGTTGAAAGGTTGAAGGGCTAAAAGAATAAAAAATTAATTATTGATACGTATAGATATTTTAGAAACGTTTTAATTATAGTTAGTGATTAATTAATAAGTCATAAGATAGACATTATTAAGTAAAAGTTAATATTTCACATTTAATTGTAGGTTATAGTAGTCTTATTAGCTTCTCTTATTAAATTAATCTTATTTTCTTATTTTTTTTCCAAATTAATAAGTAATAATTATAAACCTCTATATAAACCCTACCTTTCATGATATATGGACACAAAACCAAGTCCAACTTCCACAAACTTTCATATTGTTGTTTAAAAAATCTATTGTCAAATGGGTTACCTTTGGAAACTCTTCCTTGTCTTTTCTTTTCTTTCTTTCATCTTCTCAACCAATATGGTTGAATCAAGACTAGGTCCTAAAACAAGTCTAGCAGCACGACTTAAGTTGGATAGCGAGACATCAGATTGTTGGGGAACTTTGCACGAACTACAAGCTTGCACAGGTGAAGTTGTCACATTTTTTCTTACTGGTGAAACTTATTTAGGTTTCAATTGTTGTCAAGCTATTAAAGTCATTCAACATGAGTGTTGGCCAACATTGCTCGCGTCTTTGGGATACACGACTGAAGAAGGTGACGTTCTTGAAGCCTATTGCGATACCACTATCGATACTCTCAAAACATCATCATCTCCTCTATCATTATCTATCGAGCAAAATATTGTGCCTAGAAGCATTGCTCCATGAAAAAAACGAAGTGATTATTGTAATCGAATAAAACTATGAAGTCTTAGTTATACTTAGTAGTATTTTTATAAATTCAGTTTGAGAGTTGAGAATCACAGTACTTATAATTATATTTCTATCCTTTTCAAAGAATATAATATATAATATATATGTCTATGAAGTACTCAAATTTCTATACAAATTACTCTTCAAACACTCCCATTCTTTCCAATCTAGAAAGGGTAAATCACAACATAATATAAATTGACAAAAACAAAATTACAACACATACATACATACAGATATTAAGAACATTTTATTCAATTTTGTTATTTGTATTTTATATATAATTTATTGTTGTAAAAAATTAATATTCAATGATAATTTTAATGAATCTATTAATTACAATATAATACCCATTATTATGTAAAAAATTAAAGTAGCTCAAATAAAAATTTACTTGAAAATAGGGTGAAATTTATAATACTTAAGTTTGAGGACAAAAATGAAATTTTTGAAAGATAAGATTAATATATATATATATATTAATCTTATCTTTCAAACATATGGGGGTGGTAGGCCAAATAATGCATGGTGTCATGTGCTACATGTAACTTTTTTATTTTTGTCATACATCAATGATTGTAAATTGTTCAACGATTGATATAGTTTCTAGAGTCTTTTCTCTTAAATTAAAATTATATATAATTTATATGTGAGATGTCAAATTATGAATTTTAAGAAAATATTTTTAATTAAATTAGGTCACTTAATTTTTAACTTTATAACGTTAAATATGTTATCTTTGACAAAGACTTTTGTTATTTATTGTTTACAATAAAACTTCATGAACCAAATAAACAATAGTAAGAAAATTTTATTTTAATAAACAATTGTAAACATAATAATGGAACTTCTATAACTTTAGGGAATATAAATTTAAATTTATGGAGAATTAATTAATTAAAATTTTTGCATCGTATTTTTGAAAATTATATAATTAAATTGAATAAACACAAGAAAATTTCTATTTTAACTAATTTATTGTTTTGGGTTCTTAATTTTCTGTTTATTTACATAATAAAACATTACATTTGAGAAGTTGAAAGAGCAGGTGGCTAAAAAAAAGAAAATCAATGATCGTTACTCATAGAGAATTTTAAAATGTTTTGATTGTAGTTAGTGATTAATTAATCAATTTTAAGATAGATAATTAAGAAAAATCAACTCATATTTAGTAGTGTAAGTTACATTCTTATCAACTTTTCTTTTGTTCTCCCAAATTATTATATATTATTTTCTATCTATTTAAACCCTTTGTGTATACCTTTCATCATATATGGTCACAGAAGCAAATCCCATAACTTCTACAAACTTTATATTTTGTTGTTTCAATCCCTTTCGTACAAGAATGGCTCACCTTTGGAAACTCTTAGTTTTTTTTTCCTTTCTTTTATCTTTCCGTCCCATATAATTGAATCGAGACCAAACCCTAAAACGAGTTTAATAGTACGACTTAAATTGGATGGTGATGAATGGTTGGGAAACTTTGCACAAACTTCAAGCATGCACGGGTGAAGTTATCACATTTTTTCTTATTAATTGGTGAAACTTATTTAGAATCCAACTATTGTCAAGCTATTAAAATCATTCAACACGAGTGTTGGCCAACATTACTTGAACTTTTGGGATAAAAAAGAAGGTGACATCCTTGAAGTCTATTATTATACTAGTATTGATGTTCTCACAACATAATCATCTCCTCTTTTATAATTATCTACAGAGCAAAACAACGATGGCTCATAAGAATATTGCTCTATGAAGAGTAAAGTGATTCTTGGAATAGAATAATTATAATGTTCTAAACTATTTTGAATTATGCTTAGTATAACTACTAGTTTCAAATTTTAGAATCATACACTAATCAGGGTTGTATTTCTATATATCTTTTTCAAAGAATATATATATATATATTAAAGAAATAGTTAATATTCTATACTTTAAACTTTCATTATGTTTACAAATTGTTCAAACACTTCAAATTCTTGCTCAATCTAAAGAGGAAACCATTACCATATTCCACTATCTATCCAATGGTAATTTGAAATAAAAATATTTGACAAAAAGAAAGTTCAAAATTAAAGGTCATTTACATAAATTAACACAAGATTTGATCTAATTTCATAATACATGGTTTTTATTATTTGTAAACAGAAAAATTGACCAATCAATTTATCAACCTCTAAAAAAATTTTTTTTTTTTTACAAAAACAGCCCTTCAACAACGTTTTATTAAATTTTAAGAACAATTTTTGCAAAAAGAGACCGATCAAATCATTATAAATAATTTAATAATTATTTGAGAAAAGAGTATAATGATGCTTTTTATAGGAGTCACTTTGTGAGTGTGAAGTGCTTTTATGTGAAATTTAAGATGAATTCACTAAAACACTTCTGTGTTCAATGATCAAAATGAACACAATAATAAAAACAAACTTTGATGTTCATCTTTTAAAACTTGCATCTATATGATGGGCAATATAATTAACCCATCCCATTAAACTTTTTTATACAGTAGACTTTGCTCAATGTTTAACCTGGCTAAGGTATAATTGACATCTAGCTAGATAGTGGAGCTTTGACCCTTAGAAAGCTCTTATACCCAAACATATCTTAAATCAAATATTCTTTAATTAATTATGTGTCAAAGTATATAATGTTTTCCTTAAAAAAATGTCATTCATGTAAACTTAACTTGTCTATTAATAATTTTCGAGTAAGCATCGATTGATAGTAAATATATAGTATTACATATTTTTTAAAGTTGGAGGTTATCCTCATTTCAATCTTAATTATACCGAAAAAAAAAATTAAACTTGATTCTTAGCGATTGAAGGTTCAGTTCTTCTCTCCACTAATGTATGAAGACTAAAAATAAAGAGAAAAAAAAGAAACTTTAGAATCTATATTTATTATTGGAAGAGTTTTGGAAGGTGGAGAGCTAGAAGAAAGCTAATAGAGTTTTAATCAATGGTTAGATAAATATAATTAACTAAGATCATTACTCAATTTAAGTTACAATAGTCTTATAATTAATTCCCCATCATAAAATTCATTAATCACATTCTTTCATTTTCCCAAGTATTACATGCTACGCCTTCTCTATATAAACTCTACGCTTTATAATCCATTTCACATCAAACAAAAAACCCAACTTTTCATTACAAACTTCATCTTTCATTCTTCCAATTTTTCTATCCTAAAATGGCTAGCCTCTTGAAACTCTTGATTGCCACGTCTTTTTTAGCTCACATGTTCTTGTTTATGGTTGAATCAAGCCCAAACCCTAAATTGAGTCTAGCAATACGAATAAAGTTGGAAGGTGAGACATCTGACTGTTGGGGGTCTTTGTATGAACTTCAAGCATGTACCGGAGAAGTTATTACATTCTTTCTTAGTGGAGAAGCGTACTTAGGTGTCAAGTGTTGTCAAGCCATCAAAACCATTCAACATGAATGTTGGCCTACATTGCTTGGATCACTAGGATACACAACTGAAGAAGGTGACATCCTTGAAGCTTATTGTGATACTACAGTTGATGTTGATCGTCTTTTCACAATGTCTTCACCTAAACTAGCAATGGCACCATCTATCAAGTGAATGAATTATGAGCCTAAAATCTTTGTGCCATGAAAATGAAAAGGATTTTTGTAATAAAATAACTGTGAGGTTCTAGTTATGCTACCCTCCTTGTTATGCCTAGTTGTGTTAAATGATGAGTTACACACTTATATATGTGCTTCTATTGTTTTTTATTACTATATTTATCCAAATAAGTACTTAAAGTTTGACTTTTATTTTTTTCATGAATTAAGCGTGTTCATACACTTTTTAGTCTCTTAATTTTAATCAATCTCGCACGAAGTTAGCGATAGAATAGTTTAAAACATATATTGAAAAGATAATGCCTTATATATTTTTAAATTTATTGTTGGAAAATTTAATTTAAAATATAATTTAATACATATAGGATGTCAATTAGGTATTATAACAAAAAAAAAACATTTTCTCTCTTGTTCCAAAACATAAAGTACTCCAATGACTTAAACTAACTATATTGTATTCAAATAAAAAATGACAGAGACTGCAAAACCTAATGTTTTCTTTAAGAACTATTAATAACAGTTGAAAATTTTAAAATGACAAAATATTATAATTATTTACAAAATAATAACAATAATAATAGAAAAATTACTCCAAAGACTTAAATTTCTTTTTTAGGAAAAATATTTAAGATAATATTTTGTGTTTTTCTTTTTAAAAAAAAGTAGATTTTTGTAAAGTACACAATATCTATTTTTTATTTTCAACTTTCTAGAAATGTTTTAGCCACATATTTCTGTCAAGCTTTATTTAAAATTAATTGGTTAGATTAATTTTTTCTTAATTTAACTCGCATTTAAATATAATTTTGTGATTAGCCATCTTTATTTTAAAAAGAGAATAATGTGTTGTTTAACTACTTATAAAAAATTTTCAGATAGTTTGGTTAAAATAGTTAAATCAATTAACTAAGCTAACTAAGGTAGGTGGATAATTAATAAAAGTGGTAACTTTTTAAAATGTTTGTTTAGTTGTCAAAGACTCCGTTCCCTTTTAAGGAGTATGTCAAGGTTTTTATTATTTCAAATTTAAAAAAATTAGCAATTTGAATTTCCAATCATTTGAAAAAACTTTTTTTACTTCATATAATCTTTTCTTCTTCTTTCATAAGAAGGCACACAACAAAAAAATAACCTAGAGATTTTTACGACCTCTATTCACGTTCTCTCTTCTCTTCATCTAAACTTCTAACCTCCATAACCACTACTTCTATTCGTCTTCATCTCTTATTTAAAGATTTACAACATTCATTTTGTTTTCTCTTCTAACAACACCCCAAATTTTCATCTTTCTCCATAAAGCTTTCTACAAAACGAAGAATCCAACGTACAATAAAAACTCCAACTTAGTTAAAGGAGTAGGATAGGGATTTGGTCTTAATGATCCACACTTCAAACAACGAGAAAGATTAGTATTTTGGATTTCAATATATTTTTTTTATTTTTCTTTCATTTAGTTGTTGTTCTTCTTATTTCCCTTTTTTCTTTCCTTACATTTATTTTCTTATTATCTTGAGAGTCTTTTTTTATTTATTTATACATATTGTTTCTATCTAGTTGTTAAATCTCTTTTTATTTATTTATACACATAATAAATTTTTAGAAATAGTAGATTTTACAAAATATTTACAACCTATAGCAAATTTTATGACTAATAATCATTGAGATATGCTATAGTAATAGAAGACTATCAGTGATAGAATCTAAAATTTTGCTATAGCTTATAAATATTTTAATTTATTTGCTATTTTTAAAAATGTCCCTTTTATTTATTTATTTATTATTATGTCTTTTTTCTTTAATTTATTCTTAAAATTTATTTTTTGTATATTATCTTTACCTTTTTTATTTACCTTTTTTATTATTAGTATTTTTATTTATTTATTTTTCTTCTTTCCATAGCATTGATTATTGTTTCGACAGTATTTTCTTATCTTTTATATGTTATTTAATATATATTTTTTTTCTCCTCTCTCTACAGCAATTTAATATATTTTTGTTATTAGTTATTTAAATTTGTTAAATTTGTTAAATTAGTTTTCTTTAAAAAAAAACAACCGACCATTGAGTTTAGAAAATTTGGGAGTCGATTTCTTTAAATTATATTGATTGTTTACATAATATTTGCATTAATTGCTATCATATCTTGATGTTCAGTTTAATATTTATATACTGGTTAAATTTCTTTTAATTTAAGACATTTAAAAGTAATTTGAGTTATATCTTTTGTAATTTTTTTTATCGATCATATTATTTTTATAAAATTTTCAACAACGAAACTTATGAAGTTTGAGAGTTCAATTTTTAAAATTGTTTAAAGTGATAAAATCGATTAACAGATCTCCAATATGTTTTTATTAAAATTTCAATATACTATTTTATATGTTCGTTTAATTTCACTATAAAGAATTATTATTTTATTCTTTTATGGTGGTTGTAGTTGTGATGGTGACGTTAAAACATGAATTTGATATCTGCTAGGGTTGATTAGTAAAGGAAAGATGAATTTAAAACGTTACAAAAAAATGTTTTAGTTATTACTAAAGTAGTGACCAATTAATATAAGTTTGCATAAGTTACACAATCTTATCAATTTCAATAATCAATAATCACTTTTATTTTCATTTTCTCTTCTGTTAGATATCTATCAATAATACTTGAGTGTAGCCAAAATTAAATTGATCTTCAATGTAATTCCTATGATCACAAAGAATAAAATATATATGATCACAAAGAAACATATATGAAAAGAAAAAGAATTTTAATTTTTTTTAAAAAATGATAATATAAAATAGGTTTTGGAACTTGGATTTTGAAGATTTCAATTCATGATGGTTTTCAAATTAATTTTGTTGTTTGGTACAATAGAAAAAAGAAGGTCGATTTCAAAATATTTCAAAATAATTTGAAATCATGTTTCATAGAATTTAAAGAATAAATTATATAAATAATCGCGTCATTTTCTATAAATACGTTTATAGATAAAACCCTTATTAATAAATTATTACCTTTTAAATAGTGAAATTTTGAATACATTCATTTCAAATCTTTCTTAGTTCAAACAAAAAAATTGAAATCATTTCTTCAACTTCCTTGAATCCAAACGAAAAGAGTAAATAGGTTAGAAATGAGAAGTATACCATAATTCTTAAATTTTTAGGACCTTGAAATTTCAAAATTTTCTATATGAATAAATTTTTCTTAAAATTAGTTTGACTCAAGATTTTATAAATGTCTAAGAACATATAAAATCTCTGAGAATTAAAATAACGATATTTGGTTCTATATCCTGATACTAATTAAGTTTGAGAAACTTATATATTATCCTTCTCTCCCTTCTCCCTTCTCCCTTAACACTTTTCTTTTTCAATTTCCATGCAATTATATATCACTTTTTTTGAGAAAGAGAAAAACAATTAATAGTAAAAAAAGGTTCAATTGAATTTTGAGTGGGTAGGTTTTGTTTCACATGGAGGGGAATTGTAAATTATTCAATTTGTAAGGTGCAATATAGAAAGTTTTGAAAAAAAATTAAACTTGCTAATAGACTTTTATTAGCCATTGTAGTTATTTATATTATATATATATATATATATATGAAAAGGTTGGTTTTCAATCACACACTAATTAATTGGTATTTGTAGTCAATTTTCAAAGATTAGATGTTATTCTTTTCATGGTTTATTAGTTTTGAACTTCAATGAAGTTTCATAAGAGAGAGAGAATGAAATCTAATTGGGTATACCTCCACTTACTTCAACTTGAAGTATACCATTAATGACCTCCCTCTATTGACCATTGACTTGTTTTACATCTAACCCTCTTTTCATACAAACTTTATATTAACCTTTATAATTAATTGTATTTTATTCATTAAACTATATATCAATTTTTAGAATAATTTGAATTTGATTTGATCACAAGGTCAAGATATATTAATATTATTTGATTTCTTTCCTTAGTTATATTACAACTTTTTGACCAACTTTTTGAGATTAGACAAACCTTGCCAACTAAACATGTTTAATTACTTGTGTCCCTCAAATAATTGACATCTTTTAAAGCCAAATTTGTTCATATTTTCACTCTATTATTAATTGTAAATCTCTTTGTAATGCATGTTATTAAATTACTACTTCAATGAACGTATATTTTATCATTTTAGGTTTAGTTGACTAATTGGTATTTATCTTCAAAGATTGGTCGTTTGGAGAATCACAATGTTCAAAAAAAAAAAAAAAATCTTAAAGTATAGTTTAATTAAGTACATGTTGACTTTACAAATATTAAAACTATAGCATTATAAGTTATAAAAGAGTTGAAATTTTAAGGTTGGATTTAGTTCGTGATCCAAAATTGTTTTAAAAAATAAAAATAAAATTTTCTTTTTCATTGTATTAAAAAACATGTTTGGTTCCAATTTGTGATTTTGAAATTCCTATTTAAATTTAAAATTTATGTTTGGTTAATTGTGAATTCGAAAACACAATGGTATATCTCATATTCACAATTTCTGAAAACAAAATTCAAAAGCAAAGAAAGTTACCGTTTATTGTTTTCATAAATAAGTTATTCTGCATGTTGTTTTCTTAAAATTATTTTTAAAACACAAATATACGAAACATGTTGTATTTTTTTAATTTTTTGTTTTCGAAAACATAAAAATTAAAATGAATCACGAACTAATGAGAACCTAAGTTTTTCATGCTATAGATTTTAAAATTTTCAATTTTAGGTTTGATTAAATTGTTGGTCCATTCAATTTTATTTTCAATTTATGAGATTTTATTATGCATAAAATTGATGGATTTGATTATACATATTAGTTGATTTTCTTTAGAAAAAAAAATGAAGATGCTAGAGGCATCTTAGACAAAAATGTTCATAACCAATTAGAGTTTAAAATAAATTTAGGAAAACATATATTAGAGGAAATAAGAAAAGAATAATTAAAACACATTAGGGTTATTGAACATTTTATTAGACTTTTTCCCACAATTCAAAGAGGCTCTAAGTTCTAACTTTTTCCCTTCGCACCACACATGTTTCTCCATGTCCCTTTTCCTTTCTTTCTTGAGCTTAGGTCTACGTACTATTAGACTACTTTTAATCTTACTCTTCGAACACATTGCATTGCATTTTATCGATCTAGGTTTAATGTTATATAGAAGGATAAAATAGTTAGCCTTTGGTGCATGACTAAAACATTTGATTCTGCTACTTCAAAATCTCTCAAAACCTTCCAAATTTTACCTTTGGACATCATTTATTTTCAAATGTGACAACGTATGCTTTGAATTTGATTATTATTATTATTTAAAATAGCTTAGATAACATCTAAGATGCGTTGGATTGATTTTGTAAGTGTGTTTATACACTTCATAAATACTTAAAAAGTAAATCCAAATATGCATTTAATTTGGTGTTTGTGAAGGTAAATTATTCAATTTAAGAAAAATTAGTGTCTTAGAATATTCTTGTATTTAATCATATATAAAAGAAATCAAGAGTATTAATAAAAATATTCAAGAATAGTGTTTAACAAAGAGTATCAATATCAATCAAATTTCAAAACACATCATAACAAAAAGTTGTTATCACAAATTCAAATATATTCCTCTATGTTATATATAATTATCTTTTAGCTCAACCAATATGAAGTCTAAAAATTTGAACCTCCAAATTTCAATGAAAATTGTGATCTGTTTTCACCTCTACGGGTGAAATTGTAGAAGTAAAATTTCTATCTTATCGAATAAATCAAAATATATAATTAACCTTTTAATTAAGATAGTTAATAAATAGACAAAAAAAACTAATAAAGAAAAATACATAAAAAGAAAAATACCAAAAAAGAAAAGATTAGTTTTCTTTAACAATATCAAGATTACAATTTGCAAATTTTTTTTCAATGCTATATATTCAAATAACAATATTTCTACTATGTGTCTTATTAGGAAATTAGTGTACACAATGTTTGAATAATGGTATGATCCCACACAATATTAATATGAACAAAATTTTCCCTTTAACATAAACTTTATATATATATATATTGTATGCAAATGGGAAACAGTGTATTTCAATCAAAACAAAGACAATAAAATTGGTGTTATTATTGAGTTTTCTAATTTGAAATTTCCACATTGTCAGGCCAAATATAGAACTTCACCAAACGTTGGTCTTTTTTTTTTAAATCTAAATTCTAGTGGTCAAAGGCAAGTGATGATGTCAACCCACTTAGTGCTTTTGTTAAAGTAAATTTAACAATTTGTTAAAAGCTTTTCAATTGGAATTCAATTTTATTATCAATTTATTACCTTTTCAAAAGCTTTCGTTTTTCACATTTTCTTTATGTTTATTTATTATTTAAAATTGTTCTTATCTTATCCTCACAATATCTTTTATTTTTTATTTCTAAAAAGACATTTAAATTTGTGGATAATTTTAAAAGCTATTTTTTCATATTAAGGTGTGTTTACAAGCCAAGCTTAAAAAAAAAAGTTATGAAACTATTTTTCTTTTTAATCGTCAAATTTTAATTTATAAGAGATAACGTAAGATTTAAATGTATCGATAAAAATAATGTTTATAACTAAATGGTTATTAAAAACATCATCCTATACCATTTGATAATCATTTGAATTTTTATTATTTGAATTTTTTTTTTAGAGATTCTTTTCCCTTATTTTTTTAATTATGATTTTCAACTTTTCTAAATAAAATATTTGAAAATTTTGCCAAATTTTAAAACAAAAGTTACAGTTCCAAACACTTCTTTTATAGTATTTTTTTTAAAAAAAACCGTTTAATGAGCCTTACATATTTTGTTTTAATCTCTCAATTAAATTTTGTAAAAAACTATTTTTTTTCAATTATTGTCAAAACTTTAGTACAATATTTAAGTATTAGAGATATACGAACGAGTTCTTGTTAAGGTATTATGAAATTGTCAAAAATCAATTGAAAATGTAAAACAAAAATTGAAATTCATATTTTCTAAAGTAGTACTCTTAATGAAATGAAATAAATAATAAATTCTTACTATTAATTTATAATTTAGGAGCATTTTTAAAAATAACAAAATAAATTAAAATATTTATAAGCTATAACAAAATTTTAGATTCTATCAATCATAGTCTTCTATCACTATAGCATATCAATGATAGTCATTGATAGAATTTGTTATAGCTTATAAATATTTTGTAAAATGTGCTATTTTTAAAAATTTTCCATTAATCTATGTATCCTTTAGATTTATATTAGATAATAAATTTATCACGATTACTTTCTAAAAGAAATTATGAAAATGATTGTAAATGGTAAACCGTTGAATTTTTTTATAAAATTTTATATTCTAATAGATGTTGATAAATTTCTTGTGATGTCTATAAATGCACCGATAGTCTATTAATGTCTACCATTCATAGAATTTAAAATTTTCATTATATTTCATAAATATTTTTATCAAAGATAAAAAAATTTAAAAAAGTTATAAAAAATAGCAAATTTGACAAAAATATTTATAAGTCATAGCAATGATTTTGCCATAACTTATAAATATTTTAATTTATTTTGTTATTAAAAAAAATGTTCCAAAAAATTATCATATTAGTCCCAAAATAAAATTTAAATAGTTATTTAGTTTATTATTTCTGAAGAAAAATACCCACGAGTGCTTACTTAAATTATTATATAAGCATAACTTTAATTGGTTTTAATTATTATAGACTAAATGATCAACTCACGCATATTTTGTATTTATTATTTCATACGCGTTAAAGTGCTTTTCAAAATGTCTTTCTTTCAACAACAAAAAAGTGCCTTTTAAATAATAATTAATAGGCTAAGTTATAAAAAAAAATTGTATTTCTAATTTTGATGTTCGGATAAAAAATACAACTAAACTTTCAAAAGTTTCAAAAATATCCTTAAACTTTCGAAAATGATTTAAAAATATTCTTACCGTTAATTTTGGATGGACACCATTAAAGTTTTGTTTAAATTATATTGGTCTCATAAAAAAAAAAAAAAAAAACCACTCTCATAAGTTTAAAAAGTTTATTAAGCTCAATGGTATTTTTGAAGCAAAACTTGAATGGTTTCCATCCAAAACTAATGATAATGGTATATTTTTTTAACATATTTCAAAAGTTTAAGATATTTTTTAAACGTTTGAACGTTTAGGGATACTTTTTACACAAACATCAAAGTTGAGGGGCATTTTATGTAATTTATCCTTATAAAGAATATCTTAACTTCGAATTTTGTGTAAAAAATACCTCTAAACTTTCAACAGTTTCAAAAATACATTTAAACTTTAAAAAAGAGTTCAAAATAACTTCACCGTTAGTTTTGGATGGAAATCATTACAGTTTTGTTTCAAAGATACCACTAAACTATTGAAAAGTTTAAATAATATCATTGAACTTAAAAAAGAAACTCTCATAATTAGTATATGAAAACCATTAATAGCTCTTTGAAAAGTAACTCTAATTAAATTGAAAATATCTCAATCGTTAGTTAGTATGGTGATAAATTTATTTGAAAAAGTTTTCTTGAGCTCGAAAAGAAAGAATTTACAACCAAATTATATTGGTTTCGTTTGGCAGTAATGATTTCATTTGATTTTTTATTTTTTATTTTAAATTAAGCTTATGAACACTTATTCTACCTCTAAATTAATTTCTTCAATTGTTATATATTTACTTTTTAGTAAAGATGATTTTAGGCTTCCAAAGATAGAGACCCACTCTCTGAAGAACTTTGACCCCTCAAATTTGTCAGACTCCCTTTATCAAAGTGTTGAATAAAATCTTCTTTGATCAAATGACTTAAGTTCTTCTTAAGCTTACATAATCTCTTCTCAATAAATCACAAGGAAAATGGAGTATGCTTCCAAAGCATGTAACATTCACTTCTTCTGACAGAAGCCAAAATAGCTACAACAAGATATAATACAAATATTACTTTTTCAGACAACCAGAACAATCAACCGTAACTGGAGGGCTAAGTGTCCTTTTATTATGTACAACATAATCACAATGAGCAATCCTAACTTCCTTAGCAGTCACACATTGAATGAATGAAGATGTCGGCCGAAGAAAGCAACCATCGATAAGGAAAGCATCTTAGCTTGCAGAATCAATATTTTCGTAAACCAACATTTTTTCAAAACAACATAAAAAAATATTGTCAATCTCATAAAATCTAACAGCTTCAAATAACTTTATCACTAACGAGATAAATATATTTTTACTAATTTAGATTTTTACAATGAGATATTAATGGTTTCAATTCATATATACTAATTATGAGGGTAGTTCTTAAACTTTTCAATAGTTAAAACAAAATTTTAATGATTTTTATTCAAAACTAAGTAATATTTCTTGAATCATCTTTTAAAGAATGAGGTTTTTAAATTTTTGAAATTTAGGAGTATTTTTTATACCAAATGCAAAGTTGCAAAGTTGAGTTACATTTTTTTTTATATATAATTTAGCCATTCTAATATAATTATGATAATGCATCTTGACTCATCTTCTAATAAAAATAATCCTCATTTTCATTTATTTATTCAAATTATAAAAAATAACAGATAAAAAAAAACCCTTCTCTGTCTCATCATCTTCCACTCACAAACAACCTAACCAAATTAAAAACCAACATGAGAGAACACTTTTTTCTTCTTCTTTGTATTCAAATTGGCCAAAACTAAAGTTTGGTTAAAACCCATTTCAAGAACTTGCTAATTCATTTCTATACGTTTCAATCTGTATAAAAAAAAAAAGTCAAAAACACTTTTCTTCTTCTTCTTGGTGTTGTTTTGATAGTATTTTAAGGCTTATTTGGATGCATTTTTGTGTTTAATTTCAAGCTGTGGATTTCTTTTTTTTTTTTCTCGAGACTTCATTTTAGCTTTGGATTGTTTGCTGAAGAAGATATCTTTTCTTTATTCTTTTGCTTTAACTTCAAGTTGTTTTTGTAAGTATTATTATTATTTTACTTCTTTTTTTGTCATCTTCTTCTTCCTTTGGTTGCTTTCGCAGTTAGATCTGCCTTCAAATATGGCGTTTTGACCTTTTTTTCTTATATATAATTTTAACATTCACTTTTGAATTAAAAAGCTTCTTTTTTATTTTTTAGCTAGGTTGCTGGTTATTTTAATTTAGAGATTTGATTTATGAATTTAGCTTATAGATTTCAAATAAAGGGTCATTTTTATATATAGAAGGAAAGAATGGAAACTATAATCTCGAAATTAACAATACAAACTTATGTCATATAAGTTATATTAGTATTGGTTAAATAATTTAGTTTCTTTTGTATATTATTGTAAAGAAAAAGAGAAAAATATATGACGTTAGTAAGTTTTTAGTTTTCATCCTTTTTTTTAATATTTTAAATACTAAGTTTAATAGGCATATCGGTCTAAAAATTGAACCCTTGAAATAGAGTTTGATGTCTATTGTATAAGAAAATTTTAAACCATAAGGTTAATTAAAGTATACACAAGAAAATTAAAATTTATTCTTTTTATTTAAAAAGTTAAGAATTCATTTTTATAATTTTTTTTATCATAAACACGCTTTTTAATAGTTTTTCTATTCATGATAATAACTACGATTGAAATTATATATATGGCGATAAAACTATATATACTTGCATCTATTAGCCTTACACCATTAAAAAATTTAGAATAATTGTGACATTTAGCTCTTTCAAAACACTTTGTCCAATTAGGTATATCTCAACTTAAAGTATAAGTCCGCAACCAAGTGGTTAGAAGTTCAATACCCCATGGCTACGTAGAGTTAAAAGAGAAAAACAATAGATAGGATGAAACTCCTTTGGCCGGTAAATATATTTTATAAATTACTTTCTAGAGAGAGACAAAGGAGTAAAGAAGTGCCAAAACGCCGGGGAGATGGCCATTTTCTAAGGCTTCAGATCCGGGGCTTTGTATTGTAAAGTGTTGTTTATCTTCAAGGCTTTTCACATTATAAGACAAAAAGGCATTAAGGGTAATGTGTTTCTTCACACTGTTTGTTATAAAAAAAACTCTAATGGTATTATTATAAGTGTCAACCCCCATGTGATATTGAGTGCATTTCTTCATGTACAAACTCTCTTTTTATCATACCTCACACCATTCTGTTCTCTTTTATACACTAACTCAAAACTTTCTGCCCTTTTTAAGTCTCCTAATTCCTCCCCCCTCTCTTCTGATTCATCTCTCAACTTCCTTAACAAAACCCCTTTCTCATTCCAATTTCTCTGTCACAGAATTTCTCAGCTGGAAGTTATAGTTTTCGCCCTGCTACGGGAAGTTTTAAGGTGAGAAAATTTTATATTTTTTTACCTTCGTTTGAGTATCATTTCAAAAGGACGTGTCCCATGTGTGATTGTGTGACTTGTGTTGGTTTTGCAGGTTGTGTCAACAAAAAGATGGGTATGTTTCGAAATTCCACGATGGGAAATGGAGATTGTATAGAAGGGATGATCAAAGATTATGTTGGAGGGAAGGGAAAGTTAAGACCCCAAAGAAGTTCTTCAACAAAGATTGTCGCCGGCCTCACATGTCTTCAGTTTGCCTTTGCATTATATGCAACATTTCTTCTGTATTATGTCAGTCCAGCAATAGACTTGAGGACAAAGCCGGATTTCTCTTGGGCTACAAGAATTGCTCAACAATGGAAACAGTTCGTAATACCGCCACATGTTGTGGGTCGATACCAAGAACCGAATTCTATGATGATGCAAGCAGAATTAAGACCGATCACTCCGGAGGAAGCTTGTGAGAATGAGAAGATTGATTTTGAACAAAAGAAGTCCAATGATGGGCAGATGATAAAGTTGAAAACAGAGCTTTATAATGAGATTCTAGATTTTCAAAGCAAAAGCTATGGAACTGAAACTCTTCCTCAGCTAATGGCAATGAAATCTAAGTGGGATTTGAAAGGGCCAAACAAGCCAAAAGTTACAGTGATCTTGAACCATTTCAAGAGAAAAACTTTGTGTGCACAGCTGAATTCTTTGCTTCATCAAACCCTTCCTTTCCACCATGTTTGGGTGCTTGCATTTGGGAGTCCAAATGAGCTCTCTTTGAAAAGAATTGTAGATAGCTATAACAACTCAAAAATTAGCTTCATTAGCTCAAGCTATGACTTCAAGTACTATGGAAGGTTCCAAATGGCCTTACAAACCGAAGCCGATTTAGTATATATTCTTGATGATGATATGATTCCTGGACGTAAAATGCTACAGATTTTATCTCATGTAGCAGGGACTGACAAGTACAAGAATTCAGTTTTAGGTAGCATAGGAAGAATTTTACCATTTCGACAGAAGGATTTCACATTTCCGAGTTATCGAAAGTTCCGTTCCAAGGAGGCAGGGCTTTACTTGCCCGATCCTGCTTATGACATCACCGTCAATAAAATCGTGCAGGTCGATTTTCTCTCTAGCTCTTGGTTCTTATCCGCAGAGCTTGTGAAGACACTTTTCATTGAAACCCCCTTCACCTTTGCAACTGGTGAAGATCTTCATCTAAGGTAACTCTACTCCATTTACATTATTGCCTTCTTCATTCCCTACAATATTGAAAATGAACTGGGTCATAACATAAAGTAACGAATGAAAGCATTAAAAAATTTCAATAGTGGGAGGAAAACAATAAAGAAATCATGCACTATTTCAATGAATTTTCAATGAGAGAAATCATGCCTTACTCATATTTCTGTATCTTCTAATTTGTTTGTATTATGTCACTATTCTAATTATATTAGGAAAATGTGAGATGGAAAACTTAGAATCTCTTCAGTGCCTTTTCTTTATAAAACTAGCCTTCACCCTATATAATATTTCAATCATGGAATTGATGTGTAAAGCTTACATGCACTCAGAAGTAAAGATAACCAATGACAACATTTCAAAAAACTAGTAACTCTTTTTTTTTTTTTTTTTTTTTTTTTTTTTTTTTTTTTTTTTTTTTTGTGCAATGTGCAACAAACAAACACAACACTAGAATAAAATTTTTCCAAACTGTAACAAAACTTCCTTTGTATGAAGCATTATCTATCATATTTGGTTTACTTATCCTGGAAGTTCTAATTAGCTAATTATTTTAATTCTAAACTATGCAGTTATCAGCTTCAAAAGTATAGAGATGCAGGCTCATTTGTTCTTCCTGTAGACCCAAAAGACAAAGAAACATGGGGAGACAGTGAACACAGGCTGGCTTACGTGTCTGAGACAACTGTGATATTCAAGGACATTGTTCAAGTTCGAGACGATCAATGGTGGAAAGCGCTGTCTACGGGTTATATCACACAATGGGCAGCTATGCATCCTCAAAAGATAGATGCTCTATTTTATGCTCATTCTGTTGATGAAGCTAAAGCACTAGCACCACTTCTTGAAAAGTTTAGGTCCACTGTTGGCAAGAAGGCTTATATTGTAGTGTCGGGCGGCAGTTTTTGCCCATGTGAAGATGTTGCAGATGCTCTTAAATGGCCGAAACTGGTTTGTAAAGAACGGAGGTTCAAGATATTTGACTTGGCTATTGGGGCTCTCTCTGGAATATCAAATTCTGAGGTTCCTGTGGTGCAAGCAGTGTATGCTAGTATGAAGGGATTGATCAAAATACACAATCCTAGCGTCATCATCACCGTGGCCGATATTGATCCTAATGTGAAAAAAGCTTTAAAAATGGCATCAGAAGCTAACTTGAATGGTACAACACTGGTTCTTTTACCAAGGCCTTCCATTTCGAAAGTTCTTTGGATGGCTAATCTTCGATCAACAGCACTTCCAAGTAAGAGTGCTATGCTACTTCTTAATTTTCCTTTTCTCTACGTCTCATAATGGAAACTCTTGTCATGCAATAGCAGAACCATAATCTTTTTTTTTTCTTTCAGATTGGAACAAGATGCGAATTTCGATCAACATTATCACACAAAACCGTGCCAGCTCGTTAACAAGGCTTCTCAAATCACTAAAAGATGCATATTACTTAGGGGATGAGATACCAATCAGCTTCAACATGGACAGTAAAGTAGACGAGGAAACTATAAAATTAGTAAGCTCCTTTGAGTGGCCCCATGGGCCTAAAAGCCTCAGAAGGAGAATCATCCAAGGAGGGCTAATCCGAGCAGTAAGCGAGAGTTGGTATCCTGCTTCAGACGATGATTATGGACTGCTACTCGAAGACGATATTGAAGTCTCTCCATACTACTATCTATGGATCAAATATGCCCTCCTAGCGTACCACTATGATCCACAAATATCTCTCCCAGAGCTATCGTCAATCTCCCTCTACACACCTCGATTAGTCGAAGTAGTAAAAGAAAGACCGAAATGGAATGCAACAGAATTCTTCAAGCGGATTCATCCAAATACACCGTACCTCCATCAACTCCCATGCAGTTGGGGAGCAGTTTTCTTTCCCAAACATTGGAGGGAGTTTTACGTTTACATGAACTCAAGGTTTACAGAAAATGCAAAAGAGAACCCAGTTCAAATTCCTAAATCTAGAACAAATGGTTGGCAGGCATCATGGAAGAAGTTCCTAATTGACATGATGTACTTAAGAGGGTACGTAAGTCTCTACCCTAACTTCCCAGATCAAGCCAGTTTTTCAACAAACCACATGGAACCAGGGGCTCACATAAGTGCTAAAGACAATATCGTGAAGCACAAGAAAGAAGATTTTGAGGTTCCATTATTGAAAGAAAACTTTGTGAATTTCTTGCCCAATGAGAAAATGCCTGCAGCTTCGAGATTGCCATCATTGAACCTATTCAATCAACCAGTGTCATTGAAGGGCCTCAAGTCCGCTGGAGCCAAGCTAAGGCAAGATGTGTTGAAATGCGAAGTTTCTGAGATTGTTGTAGTGAATCATGGGACTGGTTTGCCTTCACATTGTGCAAAATTCTGATTTGTTCTTCATGATTCTTTGCTTCTTTCCAATCATTCATTTTGTGTAAGAGAGTTGAATTTCATGTGTTGTTTGTAATTTGGTCAATATGATACAATCGAAGTAATAAGAAAAGTATTCAATGTGAAGGAGTGAAGTTGTAATGGGAGGTGGAATATGGTCATAAATATAATCGTCCTAATCCCACAGTCAAGAACAAATATGAAGATAAATTTATAAGTGAATAGTGAAGTGAAAAGTAGTTGAATGAATAGAAAGATGAAATTTTAATTCTAACCCTTCTAACAAACACCAAAAGATGAAAATAAGAAGCAAAAAACAACAATATTATCCTAAGAGTATCCATTCCCACAACATGGAGGAAAATTTTTTACCATCAAAAGACCACTCATCAAAATAAATCTGCCACCTCTCTAAAACCTTTCATTATGTAATAGTATATGTGAATTTCCTATATTATTGAATAAATCAAAATATATTATTAACCTTTTACTTTACTAATTAAAATAGACAAAAAAAAAATTTCACATCAATTTCTTCCTCAAAACTATTCCTATATCGATTACCGAAAAGCCTAGTACAATGTATTTTGGCTAAATAATTTTAATCATTTCTTATTCATTATGTTTGACAAAACTTGTATTCAAAATTTTCCATTATGGTTTAGTGATTGGTGGGTTATTTTTGGCCTAAATGAGGCTGTTCTACCATATCCAATTTTAGAAAGTTTCAAGTTTTTCTCGAACAATATTTTTCCAAATGCTTTTGATCAAACCCTACGTTTTTTAAATTATTTTCATATCACCTGAATTTTCTGTTGGAATTACTCCATTATAGAAACTAATGGTATCTCCGATCTTTTCCGCACATATCGAATTAAATGGTGGGAAAAATTCAACACAGCAGTCGCCTCAAAGAATGTAGTAGAAAAATGGTTTTCCATATATCCTCATAACATGAAGCCAAATCTGCAAAAAAAAACCATCAATTTTTAGCTCATAAAGCAAAGTGAATGGCTACCATGACTCAAGTTACAAATGAAGAAGAACTCAATATTATTATTCAATAGATTTCATCTTCATCTACCACGAGTCAAGAAGAAATCACTTCTAATGTTCAAGAAGAAGATCAAGATGATTTTGCCAACTTCTTCAATCATATCCATACACAGATAAAGCCAGCCGATCAAGACAAAATCTGAAGACAAAATTCAAATCCCTATGAAGAGATAATTTTACGTTAAAGTATGTGTCGTGTCTTCTACAAAAGTAATAAACGTGTCATGTAATTTTTCCTTCAAAGTGTGTGTCTACGTGTCCTGTAAAATAGAGATGTGTGTTGTAAAAGTGTGAACATGTCATGTAAAGTATAGATGTGTCTTGTAAAAGTGTGAACATGTCATGTAAAATAGAGTGCAAAATCAACTTCGAACTCCTATCATGTGTATAAAAGGGAGTCTAGGAGAGTGAGGGATGATATCTTTTGGAAGAGCTTGTACTGCGATATTAAAATAAATGTTCTAAAATTCTCCATATATACTATGTTGTTCTAATATTCCCTTTATTTTCAAGTAAGTGTTTAATTTTCAAACATCTACTTTACAAATTTCTCTATAATTTAATCATTTGTTATTATAATTTTCATACCCTCTTTTTCATAACAAAATATTATTCGATTTTTCGTTTTCATAACAAATATTTAACTATTTATTTCAAACTTTATTTTCCATAACACTATTTATTACATACCCTCTTTTCCATAACATTACATTACCCTTTCATGTCAATCATGCAAACCTCTCACATTACCATAAGCATGCCAACTTTTTATTACTCATTACAAGTTAGTATGCCACATGCCCACATCTCTCTATTCTTTATCACCTCATGTTTTCTCAATACATCTCGCACCATCCCATCATGCATGCACCCACACAGTAGTGGTATCAGAGTCATTTCTCATTAGTGAGTGTATTAGTTCTTTTAATCCAACATTACGGTGATTTAGTTTTGTTCTAATAATATTCTAAGTATCCTTTGTGATAATAATCAAGTAGTGCTTAAAATTTTCTACTCAATAGCATTTTGGTAAACCTTGTGTTCCTGGCAGAAGAATCGTAAGACCGTTGGTAAGTTTGGTGTTCCAATGTTGTAGAAGTTTAGCATCTTGTTTATTCTCACACTAGATAATTAGAATCTTACCAAGTTAAAACTCTTAAACTCTTAATGTCTAGATTAATTGAAAAAAATACTCACTAAGACCCATATAACCAAAATTACAAAAACAATAGAAGATTATTCTTATGATTCTCAGTGTTCCATAGTCAATAGTCAAGAACTCCAAATAGCAAGTATAGAAAAAAGTCTCCATAATTGGACCATACCAAAGATAGATGTCAAAACTATATATCAAATTGGAAATTTTGATTTTCTTCAAGATTATCGAATCAAAACTATAAAACATTTAGTTCCAATAAATAAACTTTCTGAAACCTTTTCTTTATTTTCTAGACAATCAATTCTTCAGCATCAAGAAAAATATAAGTTTCTTCACACAGGCTTAAGTTCAAGTTGCTATAAAACTTCTATACAGGATTGAGTTAGATACCCCTATTCTTTTAATTCTACGAGATAAAAGACATAGAAAGTTTTCAAACTATGTACTCTCAATAGTTGTTTACTTTAATTGCTATCCAAATATACTTCATTCTTTAATGCTTGATATTAAAATCCTAAATATGGATTGGGAACCACAAACTGAATCCATCGTAGGGATTTTTCGAATACATTATAAATTAACGCACACAAATTTATCCCCTAAAGCACTTAGAACTTCTCCTAAAGATCAAACTATTCTTATGGAAGCTAATATAGAATATTCAAATACCTTCACTCCAAAAATGTTATCTTGGAATCAAATTACTCATAATCCTAGATGGAATCTAGAAGATGCCTTTAAGCCATCAGTTGAAAATCCAAAATTAACCCAAATTGTAGAAAATGAGGATGGAAGTTAAGACATACAATTTTAATCTCAATCTGCAAGATTAGAACGTCCTAGATTTTCTACCTATGAACCTATTTGTTCAAGTAATTCTTTAAACCTTAAGGGAGTACGGTTTGATAATATAATACCACAACCTTTTTATGCAAAAGAAAAGAACCCAACCTTATCTCCAACTCATTCCGATATGCAAAATATTAATCAATTAAATGTTATCTCTAAACACTACAAGAAATCCGCATTTTCTGGATGCACAAAACTGCGTCGGGAATTAGGATGTCGGCAGAAGCCTTTTCCTCCGACGCACAAACCATAACGCAGGGGGAGTGGACATATGCCGACACACCCATGTGGACGTCGGGAATTCCATAGGTACTTTCGACATACTAAAATAAATGTTGGGAAAACGAAAACAAAACATGACGTCTATAGTGTTACGTCGGAGGTTCTTGGAGATAAGTCGACATCAACAGTGTTGCGTTGGAGAAGGTCAGGGAATCCCCGACGCAAGCCTGTAGATGCTGGGAAATCCGGCGGATAAGTCGGTGTCAACATTATTGCGTCGAGGAAGGGCGAAGAATTAAATTGTACCGTTGGCCTTCTTCCGACGCAATGTCAGAGACGTCGGGAACAATATCACCATTCCCGACGTCATTAGTCACGATGTTTTTGGTCTGCGTTGGGAGTTCCTTTGTCCTTAAACTCATTGCATTCTATTATTTACAGAATTGAAAGAGAAAGGAAGAGAGACCGAGAGAGATCGAGAGAGACCAAGAAGTTCTTGCCATCGATTTCTGTCGCTCGTTGTCATCTTCCACCGCTCTCCTTCATATTCTGGTAAGTATTAGTTTGATATTAGTTTATTTTATTTAGATTTGAATTAGATTTAAGGAATAAGATTTTTGAATTAGTTTTTAGTATTTAGATTTGAATTTGAATTATGTTTTAGGAATAATATTTTGAATTAGTTTTTGGTATTCAATTTGAATTTGAATTGTTTTTTTTTATTTATGAATTAATGTATATTTAAGGGGGTTGTATTAAAATTTTGAAAGAGGGAGGGGTTGAATCAATTGAAATTGTAGGGGGTTGAATTGAAAAAAGAAGGGGGGTTTAATTGAAAATTAGAGGGGGGAGAGTTGAATTCAAATTAAGGAGGAGGTGTTAGAATTCACATGTAAAGAGGGGTGAGGTGAAAAAAAAAATTAAAAAATGGGGCTTGAATTGAAAATAATTAAATGGAGGGGAGAGGGGAAAAGTTAAAGAAAAGAATTGAAGTGTTTTGAATAAAAAATTAAGGGGGGGGGGGGGGGGGGGGGGGGGGGTGAAGTTCGGTATCATGAAGTTTAATAGAAAGTTGAATAGAAAATTGAATTGGAATTGCTAGCAGTTCTTCGACCACAACTTCACACTCTATGACGGTCGAACAAGCTAATGCAATTCTCATTGAGCAGCAAAGACTCGAGCTTGAAGAAGTTAAGTGCATTATTGAAAAGCAGAGAAGGATGTCCAAGTTGTAGGTCCAACAAATGGAAGAAATGAAGAAGATGATTGAAGAAATGATTCGGACACAGAAAGTATCGTGAGTCGAGAACTTGTGGTACGTGTTTTTGAACTTTAATGTTGTTTACTTTGCAATATTATTGATATTAGCATTATATATATCTAAATTTATTTATTTTTTCATTGTAGGTCTGGACATGTTGAATTATGGTGTCCACAAAAAAATTTACCTTAATTTTTTTTCATGATTTTATTTTAACAAATTTGAATGTACGAAGATAATAAAACGTTTATTTAACTATAATACAATTTTGATTTGCCATTATATTCAATTATTAACTTTGGTTGTTCAGTTTTAATTGAATTAAATCGAATTGGAATTGAATAGAAATTGAAACGAGAAAAAAAAACTAAAATTATTCTCGACGCACAGTTTGCATTGGGAAATAAGCCTTTCCCCAATGCCATTTTGTATGCGTCGGGGAAAGCTCGCACGATGCCATGTTAGGAAAACACTTCTCCTGACGTTAAATTGTGCATCCGGCGAGCCACATGTCCCCGACGCTATTATGTCGTCGACATAATGAACGTCAGGAAAAGGGCATTCCCGACGTGCTGCACTAGGTGCATCGGGAATAGTTCTCTTGACTCGGACGACGTCTCGACGTGCGTCTCGACGTTGAGGAAAATATTGGGAGACCATCTTCCGATGTCTTTTATAACCTTCTCCGACGCACTCCGACGTCGGGGGAATTATGACTTGTTGTAGTGCAACCCTTTTCAATAAATAAAATAGATCTAGATAAGGAATTTTGGTCAAATAATAATGAACTTTTAAGAAATAAAGTTTTTGAAACTTTTAACAAAATTGAACAAAATGAAATACGTGAAGGTTATTACAAAACTATGGAAAAGTTAAAGACAAATATATATTTATTTCAATGGATGAAACATAGGACCTTTTATCAAAGTCTTACGTTTCCAATACATCAAAAAATTAATACAAATTCATCTTTAGCCACTTGGGAAACTACAAATCTAAAAAGACATAAATAACCTCTTCACATCCTCCTTTGGAAGAAATCAAGTTCCAAAGTATCAAAGACCAATAAGTAATAGCTTCTCCTTTTAAAATGATAGATTCCCCTGAAATTGAAACAAAACCACCAACTTTAAAAGATAAAAAAACATACGATTACAAAATAATTATTCCAATAAAATTTTACATACAATATCCAACCAAGTAGAAAGAATAGAATCTAAACTTGAACCTCATCATTACTCTATTAAATCACAACCTCAACCTATAGATAAAACAAAACTTTTATTCAACCCTTTTGAGATTTCTGATAAAGATTTAAAATTAATTAATTTTTCAAGTAAAGAATCTAATAGCATCTTGGACAAAATTAATCTCCAATTACAACACTTAAACCTAAATACCTCTAAAAACCCATCCACATCAAAAATCAATCTTATAAATGAAACTCCTATTGAAGACCATAATTTCAAAGATAACAATCTTGAAGAACAATTCCAAAATCTTACGCTTCAAAAATAACAAATCATGGATATCTGAAACTAAAAAATTATTATTCTCGACCTTCATTTCCTGATATGCAATATAAAGAAAGAAACTAATTAACTCAAGCTCAGTATACAGGGAATGAAATTTATGAATGGAACATAGATGGAATGACCGAATACCAAAATTTAAATTTAATGCATGAAATTACCTTAGATGCTATTGCTTATAAAATACATAAAAATACAGATCATTAAATTGCCTAGATTCTCATCTCCGGATTTACTGAAAATTTAAAAGGATGGTGGGATAATTATGTACCCTCAAGTGACAAAGCACATATTTTAATTGCCATTAAGGTTGAACAAAGTGGTATAGCTATAAATCAAACCGAAGATGCTGTAGCAACCTTAATTTACACCATTACAAAAAACTTTATAGGAGAACCCGTTCAATTCCAGGAACGAAGTTCTAAGATCCTTTCAAATCTTACCTGTCCAAAACTTCAAGATTTTCGTTGGTACAAAGATTTTTACTCGAACAGATTGTAATAATCAATACTGGAAAGAAAAATTCCTTTCAGGATTACCAAAATTATTCGTTAAAAAAGTACTCCAAACTATTAGACAAACCTTTCAAGGAACAATTCCATTTGATAATTTAACTTATGGTGAACTAATTAACTTTATCTATAATGAAAGATTAGTTTTATGTACGGATCTCAAATTAAAGGCGAAAATAAAAAATCAATTCCACAAACAACCACAAGAGTTTGGATCCTTTTGTGCTCGGCCAATATGGTTATGAAAAAATACAATCTCCTTCAGCACTAAAACAACCCAAGAAGTATAAAAGAAACTTTTTTCGAAGAAAACCATATAGAAATCACGGCTATTATCAAAACAATCAGAATAAACAAAATTATAAAGGGGCTTTTGCAAAAATAGCAAAAAAAAAAAAAGATAATAGAACCCCTGTCACAACATTTTCTAAATTTGCAAAAGTAGCAAATTTAAACGTGATGACCCTCTGATAGCCCTATGATTACCGTCTGATAGTCGTGTGATATTACTAGTTTTGTCATATTTGCAATATGCAAAAATTGGTGCCATGAGTTGTCTTTTAAATGTTTTTGTCATTTAATGTAATTTTTCAATTATAAATCTAGACCAAAGAAGAAATATAAAAATAAAAAATCTATTAAAAGCGAAAAGAAGTTATCTGTTAGTCCAATGAAAGGAAAAATTAATAATTTGGAAATAGAAGAAGATTTGAAAATTCAATAATTAAATTTACTAAACCCTTCAGACGCCTATCTTCCGATCAAAATGAAAAATTCTCTTATGACCAAATTTTTTAAATTCAAGGAGATTCAGATAATACTAATTCTGAAGTTTTCTTATTCTAGTAACAATCAAATAGAAACTTATACTTGCAATAAAGACATAAATGTTATTTCTCAAGAGATCAAGAGATTCTTTTTGAAGCCATTAGTCAAATTGAAAACTTAGAAACCAAAAAGGAATACTTTGAGAAATTAAAGGATCTTATTATACAAGAATCTAAATAAGAAAATATTCAACACTACAACCTCACGATTCTTTTATTAATCTTATCAATAAGGTTCAATTACAAAAATGGTATTCCTGTCATTAATCTTGTTATCAATAAAGAATATCAAGTGACTTCGAAATTTTGATTGATTCTGGAGCCGACCAAAATTGCATACGAGAGGGACTAATACCTACCAAATATTTTGAAAAAACCTCAGAAAAATTACATGGTGCAGATGGCCAAAGTTATTGTTTTAAAAATACATTTCTTTTAGTCAAATATTTAGATGAAGAAATAATTCTAAGAACCTCATTTCTTTTCCAATTATATCCTTTCTCAATAAATGAAAAAGGAATTGTCTCAAAAACCTAGATCAATAAATTATTTTTAAATTCGTAAACCCTATATCTACTAAAACAATAATACATTCTATTCAAAATTCTTCAATCTATAAGACTATTAATTCTATTCATAGAAAGACACAACAAATACAATTTTTAAAGGAAGAAATAAGCCATAAAAGAAATGAAGAACAATTAAATAATTTATATATTAAAAATCAAATTAATCAATTCAAAGAATTAATGGAAAATGATATTTGTGCCTCTATTCTGAATACCTTTTGGGAACGAAAACAACACACTGTTAACTTTCGGACGGTTCATTTCTTTCTCAGGAGCGGACAACCTTCTTTTCACCTTCATACTACCTCTTTTATGAAAGCGATCCCTACGTTAGAAAAGAAAGAGAGAAAGCCTGGGGGACCCGATCTTCACTCTCTTTACTCAGTGCCGAGAAAGCCTACTAAAGAAAGAAAAAGATTTTGTGTAGATTCAAGGGTCAAAGAATGATCGAGGGCTAACCCGGAGGTTCAAAGAATATTGACAAGGCGGGCTTTCTTTCTTCTTGTCTTTTATTGCTCCTAACCCCGAAAGAGGTGGGGTTCCAAATTAATCAATTCAAAGAATTAATGGAAAATGATATTTGTGCCTCTATTCTGAATACCTTTTCGGAACAAAAACAACACATTGTACTTAACTTACCTTATATAAAAAAATTTCATGAATAAATAATTCCTACTAAAGCTAGACCCATATATACAAATGAATGCTGAATTATTACAATATTGTCATAAAGAAATCCAGAACTCCTAGAAAAACGTCTTATAAGACCAAGTAAATCACCTTGGAGTTGCGCTTTTTATGTCAATAATCAAACAGAAATTGAACCAGGAGTACCTCACCTTGTAATCAACTATAGGCCTCTAAACTCTATATTAGAATGGATTCATTATCCTATACCAAATAAAAAGGACTTAATAAATCGAATACAAAATGCCCTAGTTTTCTCAAAATTTGATATGAAATCTGGATTTTGGCAGATTCAAATTGCTGAGAATGACAAATATAAAACATTTAATGTTCCATTCGGATAGTATGAATGGAATGTAATGCCATTTGGTTTAAAAAATGCTCCCTCTGAATTTCAAAATATAATGAATGGTTTTTTTAATCCATACCAAGAATTTACAATTGTTTATATTGATGATGTCTTAATATTTTTCCAATCTATAGAACAACATTTTAAATATTTAATAATTTTTCATAAGATAATTAAACAAAATGGTTTGGTCATTTCTCTACCCAAAATAAAATTATTTTAGCAAAAAATTAGATTTTTAGGCTACAACATCTTCTAAGGAAAAATAAAGCCAATTCAAAAATCAATTGAATTTGCTAATAAATTTCCTGATGAAATCACCAATAAAAATCAATAGACAAACTCGTGAACCATTATACCAGCGACTTAGGAAAACACCTCCTCCATGGACTCGTGAGCATACATGCATTATCAAAACCATTAAAGGCCTTGTCAAAAGTCTTCCTTGTTTATCAATTATCAATCCACATGCATCACTTATTGTAGAAACATATGCATCTTATATAGGATATGGTAGTGTTCTCAAACAGTCCATCAATGGTCAAGAGTAATTAGTTAGATATTATTCAGGTATCTGGCTAGGAGCTCAAAAAGTTATTCAACTGTTAAAAAGGAAATCTTATCAATTGTTTTATTCACAAACAAATTTCAAAGTGATTTGATAAATAAATTCTTTTTAATACGTATTGATTGCAAAGCTGCAACAGTTGTTTTACAAAAGGATGTTAAAAATTTAGTCAAATTTTTTTTTTCAGATGGAAAGCAATACTTTCTTGTTTTGATTTCAAAACAGAGGCTATAAAAGGCCGTACCAATTTACTCACAAGCAGAAGCAAGAAAAATGAAAGGAGAAAAGAAAGAAAAGAATGAGAATGAGGAAAAGCAACAAGCTACTTCCTCTCAAACTAAAGTTTCTTAATCACAAGCATATCAATTTACTCAAGTGGAATCCTCACAATCAATAGAAGATCAGAAGAGGAAAAACCCTAAAAAATTACCATTATCCAACAAGTTTCAAAGTTTGGGATCCTCTGTCCCTTCAAGGCCTTATGCATTAATTATCAAACTGTAACGCCCAAAAAAAAAAAAAAATATATATATATATATATATATAATAATAATAATAATAATTAATTTTTTTTTTCTTTTTCCTTTTTCCTTTTTTCTTTTCTTTTTCTTTTTTTTTTCTTCTTCTTTTCCCTTTCTTCTTCTCCCGTACGCAGCCCCCCCCCTCCATTTTTCTTCTTTTTCTTCTTCCCTTCTCCAGCCCTAGCTGCCCAGCCGGCCGCCGCCAACCTCCACTGAAGAACCTCCCCCCCCGTCGCGCCGTTCAGAGCTGCGGAAGACGACGCCGCAACCGTTCGTCCGCGCCTCAAAACCCAGCCGTCCGTCGCAGCCGCGAAGTTCGGCCGCCGCCCAGATCTGCCCTCCCTTCTTCTTCCCTTTCCGTTTCTCCTTCCGTCCGGCAAAGCCGCCGCGTCCCACAGCCTCACCATCGGCCGAAACCAAGCCGAAACCCCCATTTCTCCTCGGATCTGTCCTCCCCGCGCCGTCGTGACTCTCCGCCCAGCCGCATCTCCACCTTCCAGCCCGCGTCACCCATTTTCCAGCCGTGGATTTGAAACCGACCGTCGACCGACCCATACGTAAGGTTTCCGCGAACTGGCGGCCGTGTGCCGTGGAGTGTCGTTGCAATTGTTTTACAGTAAATCGTCGAAGTGGTGCCTTTGGTAACAAATTTAAGTTATGAATTTTAGTTGTTTCAAAGCAAATTCGAGTTTGTTGGTTGGATTAATTTTAACCGTTGTTCGGGTGTTGTTTGATTAAGGTGGTGCTTGGATATCCAAGTTTCGAAGCAAGCTTCATTGGAAGTTTTGTTTCATTCGAGTTCGGTAAGTGTGAATAATCGCATTGATTGGCTTTAAAGGAATGATGTGCTGGAGATAGATATTGAATATTTATCTAAATGTTTAGGTACGTTTTGGTAGATCTTGGTGCGGTTAAGGAACTTACCTAACGCCAAGGTAAGGGACTTTCTACTGGACTCAATAAATATTATTTGGATGTATTGGCTGTATGATTTGTACTGATATACTGAGGAGGAATAATGATCATGAGGTGTATGTTTGAATGTGGACTGAAGGTTAATGTATAATGTGTTGACTGAATACAATTTTATATAAATGTTTGGATTGATGCGAACTTGTTGTCTAACGTATGTCGTGATTGCTGGGCTATTTATGTGGCTGACTGATGTAGCGATATGTGTCGACTGTCCTTGGGTTAAATTGGAATAAAAATGGTTGTTTGAGGTTAAGGGGAAAGTTCACGTGATGAGGACGTTTGATTGAGTTGTAAATTGACTGTTAAGATGTATAGAATGGACTGAGGGGATAAATTATTAGTTTTCCTAGTGGATAGTTACCCTGCGGGTGTCCTTCGGGATCACCCCCTATATGTGCATCCTTCGGGAGCACTAGACTGATATGTGCATCCTTCGGGAGCACTAGACTGATATGTGCATCCTTCGGGAGCACTAGACTGATATGTGCATCCTTCGGG
>CM046894.1:12175958-12229470 GCA_025688845.1 Cucumis hystrix | reverse complement strand
TATGTGCATCCTTCGGGAGCACTAGACTGATATGTGCATCCTTCGGGGGCACTAGACTGATATGTGCATCCTTTGGGAGCACTAGACTGATATGTGCATCCTTCGGGAGCACTAGACTGTGACTGTGCAGGGTACACCATAGGATACTAATAATTTATTTTTCCCCGAACGGGACCAGTAGTGGGTCCCTTACTGAGTATATTAATACTCACCCTTTTTATGTTTAACTTTTCAGGCAAAGGTAACTCGAGGGGCAGACCGACGAGGGACAAGAAGGACTCGTGAATGGCCATAGAAGACTGTCCTTTATACTGCTTCCGCTGACGGTTTTATAAACATTTTGTTGAACTGAATTTACAAATAGTTAAAGTTTTGTAAACAGTACTTTAAAATTTCATATTTTGAGATAGGGCCCGATTAAATTTTCTTTAGTTTTCTCATGGTTCAACGGAAATTTTGCTATGTTTATGTGTCAACAAACGGTTTTGTGTCAAATTGACGACTTAGACGGTCAGTCCGAAAAGTCCGGGTCGTCACACAAACCTTCTCCAATGAAGGATTTGGGATCCTCTATCTCTTCAAGGCCTTCTGCATTAATTATCAATTCTTCTCCAATGAAGCATTTGGGATCTTCCATCCCTTTAAAGCCTTCTAACGTAATAATCAATCCCTCTATAATCAAAACAGAGGAATCCTCTACTCCTACTATATATGCTCAAGCCATTACCAAACCAAATTCCCAAAATTTCAAAATAACCTCATCAAGAACAATACATTATTATAAGCATGTCACCTTTTTATTATTCATTACAAGTTAGTATGTCACATGCCCACATCTCTCTATTCTTTGTCACCTCATGTTTTTTCAATACAGCTCGTACTATCCCATCATGCATGCACCCACACAGTAGTGGTATCATATATATATATATTCTATGCAAAAGGGAAAGCATTGATTTCAATCAAACAAAGGCAATGAAGTTATTATTATTCTTTTGTTTTCTAAGTTGAATTTTCTACATTGTCAGGCCAAATATAGAACTTCTTCAAATTTTGGTCTTTTATATATATATATCTAAATTCTAGTGCTTAGAGGCAGGTGATGAAGTCAACCGCACTTAGTGCTTTTGTTATAGAAAATTTTACAAGTTGTTAGAAGTTTTTCAATTGTAATTAAAATTGACTATCAATTAATTAGCTTTTCAAAAGGGCTTCGATTATGTATACAAAATTTTCATTATTTTTCTCCACATTTTCTTTATGTTTGTTTATTTTATCAATAATTCACTTTTAACTTTAAGTTTGATTACTATTATTTATTTTTAAAAATTGTACTCTTATTTTCTCACAATTTTCTTTTATTTTTTCTAGAAGTATCTAAATTTGTAGTTCAATTTTAAAAACTATTTCTTTGATACCGTCTCTAAAGTAGATAATAATAAATTCCACAATTGCAAGATATTTATTCTTCACGACAAAATTATCTTATCTTTAGTGGATTTTTTTCTGATATTAATGGACATAAATAGAAAATCTAATAGAATCTAAAATTTTATAATATTTTATAAATATTTTTTACCGTTTTTATTTTTCTAAATTTATGGAAGAAGTACTAAGATTTAGTTTAAGAGTTGCTTTTACAATAATTATTGATACCTGTATTTTCTAAAAATTGACTATAAAATAAATTCAATTATTGTTGAGTAAACATTAGCTTCAAATATAAAATGAATGTGAGAGTGATCTCAATAAATAATGTTAAATTGTTGTGATTAAAATAATATTAAAGTAGAATCACTATGAGAATCATACCATTAAACTAAATAAGATCTTATATCTCAAAGTGAGTTATATGAATGTTGTCACCTCGTGCCCGAGACGACGCGGAGCGGTCGACGTCATCAAAAGTGTTCGGTTTTAAAAGAAAATAAGAGTCGTTACCAATCTTTTTTACGGTGTGATTGGACACCGAAATAAAGTAAACAAATTTTTTTAAAACATGGTCTGCGAAAAATAGAGTTGAGTTCGGAAGTCATTTGTGTGTGGGGAAGGTATTAGCACCCCACAACATCCATTTAGAAAAACGGTGGCCAAATTTTAAATCTTGAATTGAAAATATTTATTTATTTATTTTAAAACTAATGTCTTATTTCACCCCTCATTACTCTAATATTTGAAACAATAGTCTCATAAAATAAGTGGAATAATATTCCATTAATTAGACTATATATTGAGGGAAATTTCTCACCTTAAGAAAATGAGAAAATATTACAATTTCTCAAAATCTATCATAGGCTAGTCTTGGAATAAAGATTTTTTTATAAAAAAAAACATCGATTAAATTCATTTTTTCTTGTGATCACATCTTGGACTTCCAAAGATGTGATCCCTCACCTTAAGAATTCTAGAAAATCGGACTCTCAAATTTCCTAGATTCCATCATAGGATTTTTTTTAGAAGGATAAAATGTAAAGATAAATATGATATAAGAAGAAAAAAAATTGATATAAAATACCATGGTAACATTGCAAAGTGTAAAAGAAATATTCATAAATTTAATACTACATGATAATAATTATTATTCATGCAAGGAAAATAAGTTAAAATAAATAATAATAAAAAAAAGAAAATAGAAACGGTAGACAACGAAAATAAATAAATAAATAATAAAAGAAAAAAGAAGAAATAAAAGAAAGAAGACATAAAAGAAAAAGAAACCTTTTTTTTTATAAAATAGAGGTGTGGCGGCAAATTGCCTTGCCGCTACCCATAATAATAATAATAAGTTTTAAGTATATATAAAAAGCAATAGCAATAATAATAATAAAGTTAAAAGAGAAGAAAAAAAAAACAGAAGTTAAAAAAAACAGTAATATAAAAAAAATATATTAATAACAAATAATAGATATATTAATAATTATAAGTAAAAAAACTAATAATAAACTTAAATATAAGTACATAATCTTCTTTTTTATATATATTTTTAAAGAAAAGAAAATAAAGATCAAGATTTAAAAAAAGTCTTGTGTCTTTTTCTTTTTCTCTATTTTTTAGGTAGAAGAAAAAGATAAAGATTTTTTTTTAAAAAAATAACAATGAAATTAAAAGAAAGCAAAAAGAAATCTTATATATTTCTTTCTCTTTCTCTCTATCTTTAAAGAAAAAAAAAGGAGAAAAAAAAAATTCAAATCCCAAAGAAAATTACTCGTCGATAAGGAGCGGATCCTTGGGAGAGTAAATCTCTACCACATGCAATTTCTAACAAAGTCTATTTTAACACAAGATTTGATTTGCTAAAGAGAAACAAAAAAGAAAAAAGTACAAAATAAAACATTAAAAAAAAAAGTAAAGATACGAAATAAAATAAAAAAATCTACCTTTTGCATAAACTTTCTTCCAATTGATAGAAATTCTCTAAAAAAAAATTTCTCTAACAACTTTCTCTAAGGATTTTTTGTAAGAAAATTTTCTCCTCAAAGAATTCTTTGTTTAAGAAACTCTCCCCTTTTCCAAATGACAAGGGTCCCTATTTATAGACCGGGGTGTACCACAAATTAGGAAAAAATAATAAGAATAAAATCAAAATTTGATATTATGTTAATAAAACAAAATTTCATTTTTCTAAAATAAATTAAATGAGATATTTTGAGATTTTGTGAAAAATAAATTAATAAATTAAATGGATATTAAAAGATTTTTGTTTAAAATTGATTTTCTTTTTTTTTTCCTAAAATGATATAAATAAGTCGAAGATTTTATTAAATTAATTTTTTCCAAAAATGAGTAGAAATAAGCTTTTAAAAAATATTTTATTTAAAACTAAATAATTTCTTTGATATTAAAAGATTTTATTTAAAATAAATGGATTTGTTTTTATTTCCTAAAATAATAAAAACGAGATATTACTATTACTAAGTTTTTACCTTTTTAAAATTAAAAAAAAAAAAAAAAGTTTAGCCATTATTACTAATATTAGTATTTTAAAAAATGTATACAAATGGGTGGCTACAAATGCATGAAAATTATTATTACTATTTAACCAATTTATGTAAAAGAAAAAAACTTTACAAAATCTATTTTTATTGAAGTCCAAAGACCACAATTAAGATTTATTTAGAATTATATGTAAAAAAAATAAGCGAGACGATAAATAATATCCTCACTAACGTGATTAACTGCACGAATAACTAACGTAACAAAACAAACAAAAAACTTTGATAATCCAATTCGACAAATATAGTTTACATCTAGAGAGCTTCTTTGCTCAGATAAGAAATATTATTGAGATTCAAAAGTTTGTAACTTAACCCTAAAGTTACCTTAACACGTTATCACCATAACTTAAAAGAAATACTCAAGCTCTCCTTAACGATAAACGTGAATCTTCTCGAAGACGAATTCAGGCTCCTCCTGAATTTGTTGACCGCAGTACAATTATCTCAGCCTTCATTCACATTTCTTATCAATCGATACTCTCTCAAGTCACTTGACAATCTTCAATTAATAATCTGTCATAACTCAGAAGGTAACCGCAATACCTTTGAAAACTTCTTCGATAAATATTGCTTTTCGAATTAAGGTCCAATGTTATCAAAAACCAACCTGGCTAGTAGCAACAATATATATATATATATATCTTTCTGATCTTATTGGTTAAAAGATTTTAGATTCTTAATAAATAGGTCAATCTTTTATCTTTTAAAATAAATAATAATTTATCCAACAAACTCCCTAATAAATAGATCGATCTTTAAAATCTTTTATCTTCGTAAAAAAACCACCGATCATCAAATAATAAAAAGAATTCTTACAAAAATACCAACAATATGGACTAAAATTATACTATTGAACAATACATGACCTTAAATCGAATAGGTAAAAGTATAAGAACCACAAAAATGTTCTTTTCTTTTTTGTTTTTAGCACAACACATTGGATATAGGAGTATCAAACCTTCAACATTTATGAAAAAATATCATATAAATTCATCGTTGAACTAAATTTATATCCAAATTATTATATATTTTTATAATGTTAATTAAAAACGAGGTTGTGATAGTTGACATGAACAACTTGTTGAACTATAGAACATTATATATATATATATATATTATATATTCAATCAGATCTATAGTTGAAAAATGAGGAAGATTGATAGAAAAGAAAAGGTTATCAAAAACATTTTTCCTTTTAGTTGAAAGTTGAAGAACTTTAAGCTTTCTAATGAATGCTAATACACCCACTAAGAATATATATCCTAATATGATGCCAAAAAGATCAACACTTTGATTGTGATATATGTGTTGTTTCATTTCAAAGTAACAAATCATGCTTTTTATTTTTCTTATCTTTTATTATTTTCTACATTACCTTTTCTGGATGAGTCTCTTGTGACTATCTTACTAACCTATTTTATAATAAAATAATTGTTAAATCACGATTTTGGTTTCTTTACTTCTTTATTCAATTTTAATTCATAAGTTTAGTACTTCAATGTTATTATTATTTACTTAAAAAGTAATATACGTAAATACATCTTTTTAAAATATATAATAAAAATGCTAATACGTACTAAATTTTTGGGAGAAAAAAATAAAAAATAAACTGACAATTGAGACTACATTCAAAATTTATTGAAAGTATAAGAACTAAAATTAAATAAATTTTAAAATGTATAGATCAATATGATATCTAAACTTAAATTTATGTGTGTCAAATTGTGGATAGATTTTCAAGTTTTTATGATAAGTAATGCACACATCTAATTCAATTATTCAAGGAGTTTTTTTTATTAAAAATGATAGAAAAGAAAAACAAACCATTTACCTTTTATGACAAAAAAAAAAAAAAAAAACTAAATGACCGAAAAAGTTTTACCACAAAATTAATATAAATATTTTCTCCACTTTATCATTTTTTTTTTTATAATTTCTCTTGATTGAAGCATGAAATATTTATAACTTAACTAATGGAAAGTAGTTCATGATTCACATTCTTCACCTTAGAGTTTGAGTTATATACGTAGATAATGTTTCATAATTATTTGATTTAAATTATGGAATTAATATAACAATAATAAAATTGAACCTTTAACAGGCACCTTGGCAATAATGTTTCTTTCTTATATATATATATATATATAAGTATAATTGTGTAATATGAAAATTTGAATCTAGATATGATGATTATATACTCGTATACCAATTAAGTTAGGTTTCTTTTAGCTCCTATATCTATATCTATATATATATTTTTTCATAAATAAATTTAGAGATTAAAAATCATGACGAGTTGTCTCTGTCAATATTTTTTTTTTTTTTTTTGTAGATTTTGAAATTTATTTCATTTTTCTTACTTTCATTTTTTTTTTTCTTTTTAACAAGATTTTAATAAAATCCTAAAATTTATTTAAAAACAAGAGATATATGAAATAAATTATGAAGCACAAATATTTTTCAAAAACTAAAAGTAAAAGAAGTAAAAAACCAAATAAAAAAAGTCTTCGCAAATACCATGAAAAACTTTAATTTTGTTTTTCCCGTAGAAGCAAAAGATCAACTCCATGAAACTTTATATTTGCATGCCTCAAAAAGTAAAAACATATACTAATGCATAATTTCAAAATGATTTTCAACTTTGCAACTCATCTCTAATAATTTCATATGCAAAACTTTAATATAATTATGCTAATGCATCTTGACTCAACTTCTAATCAAAATAATCATCATTTTCATTTCTCTTTTCAAATTATTAAAAAATAAGAAAAAAAAGCATCTCTTTTTCATCATCTTCCACTCACAAACAACCAAACCAAATTAAAAACCAACATGAGAGAACACTTTTTTCTTCTTCTTTGTATTCAAATTGGCCAAAACTAAAGTTTGGTTAAAACCCATTTTCAAGAACTTGCTAATTCATTTCCATACGTTTCAATCTGTATAAAAAAAAAGTCAAAAACACTTTTCTTCTTCTTCTTGGTGTTGTTTTGATAGTATTTTAAGGCTTATTTGGATGCATTTTTGTGTTTAATTTCAAGCTGTGGATTTCTTTTTTTCTCGAGACTTCATTTTAGCTTTGGATTGTTTGCTGAAGAAGATATCTTTTCTTTATTCTTTTGCTTTAACTTCAATATTTTTTTGTAAGCATTTCTTTTGTTCTTTTGTTCTTTTTTTTTTTTTTTCCTTTTTCTTTTTTTCTTTTGTTTCTTTGCAGTTTGATTTATCTTCAAAAATTTCTTTTTGACTTTTTTTTTTTTTTGCTGTTCTTTCACTTTTGAATTAAAAAGCTTCTTTTTGGGTGTTGGTTATTTCAATTTAGAGATTTCGCTTGCTTTTGGTTTCAATTAAATATATATATTTTTTATAATATATTGAGTCAGATAATTGAAACTTTAATCTCGAAATTGATAGTACAAATTTATGTCAAATTTTTTTTATGCTTTCAAAGTTGATGATACAAGAATATATGAAATTGAGGTATGCGTATCCAGTCAAATGTTAATTTCTTTTCAAGAAGTTGATGATACAAGGATATATGAATTGAGACATGTTTATTCTTTTTGATGTAAACCCTTTATAAAAAATGATTATTAGTTAATTTTGTTGTATAAATATTACAAAGCTAAGTGTATGATAACATACATATATTAAAGTGTTGACTCTTTGTTTCTATCTGAGTGTGTTGTATTAGAAGTACTTTGTGATTGAACTAGTTAGTGTAATGGCAAAGCGGCAAGAAGAACAGAAACTGTCATTAATGTATTTTATTGTAAAAAAAATGTAGAAATAGAGGAATATATGACATTTGCTATTTTACAAAACTGTCAAGGTATTCTTGACAGGAAAAAAATGTCAAATTATCCGAATTCGTAAAATTTTGTAACTGTCGTCAATATTGAAACAATGACATTTGATTTTTTAAAAACTATGTCATAATTGACATATTCTTGATAGGAAAAAAATGTCAAATTATACGAGTTCGTGACATTTTATAAATGACGTCAATATTCAAAAAATGACAGATAATTACTCTAATATGTGTGAGCTAATGACAGTTATTTATGGTTGTAAAATATAAAATAATGACATTTATTGTTTGTCAACACAAGGTTTCTGGAGAAATATAATTTGTTGAATTGAAATTTGTATATTAATTTATATAGTGAATACAGTCTCTAATATTGACTCCTTTAATACTTTCTCTCGAATTCAAGTTAAAACTTAGAACTTCTTGGTGATCGGTCTTTAGGAATTTATAGTTGCAAGTCAATTTGAGCTTCGATCTTCTAAAATCCAAAGAAAGTTTAATCTTTCAAGTTTTCAATCTTTCAGAAGATGTTGATCTCTAGGTTGATAAGAACTTGCACGTCTTGAGAGCTTTTTAGAAGTTTGAGTTTTCAATTCTTCAAAGCTTCAATTATTCCTTCAACCAAAGACCTCCAAAATGAATAGAAAGGTCTATGTTTATAGAGAGTTTCCATGAACTTTAGGTGGGCTTGGGCCCATTTGTTTGTTGAACTTGAGCTTGGCCATTTTGCTTGGTGGACTTGGGCTTGGGCCTATTTATTTGTTGGGATTGGACTTGGGCTCATTTGCTCAACGAGTTTTGGCTCATTACTTCTTTGGTCCAATTTTTACATCAGGTGCTTGAATTGGATTGGTTATGAGAAAACTTGACTTCCCAAACCCAATTAAGTTATGAATATCACAATTTTTTTGTGTTGACGTGACAAAATTTATTTGGCTAAAATTTATTGTTTAACCGTGCATATGCGATATTTATTTTCTGTCATGAAAACACTTACTGTAACAGTTTTTTCAAACTATCATAGATAGTCATATTCCTTTATGGGCGATACAATGACTGTAAAAAATTGTTATAAATTTTATTTATGACAGAAAATAATTATGATCGTAGGCCATTTTTAGTGTTTTAACTATAAGTTAGTAGTTGTACCTATCTTGAAGATTGATGTCTCTTGTATAAGAAAACTTGAAATCCTAAGATATGAGTAAATTAAATTTTATTTTTTTATTTAAAAAAATTTAGAATTCAATTTTACATTTTATTTTACATAATCTACTTATGGTTTGATAAAATGAATCATTTAAACCCTAATTACTAAATTTTAACTAACTAAACCATATAAGAACTAAAGTTGCAATTTAACCAAATCATAATATATATATTCAACAGAGTAGATTATATGGAGATAAAACTCTCTATAATTACATTTAGCTCTTTCGAAACATTTTGTCAAACTAAGTAAATTATCTCAACATAAACCAAATGTGTTATCGAGCCAGAGGTCAGAAGTTTAATATACCACCTCTAGGTAGAACTAAAAGACAAAAGATAGTATGAAACTCCTTCCGCCGGTAAAGATATTTTATAAATTACTTTCTAGAGAGAGAAAGGAATAGAGAAGTGCCATAAGGCAGGGGAGATGGCCATTTTCCAAGGCTTCAAATCGGAGGCTTTGTATTCTAAAGCGTTGTTTATCTTCAAGGCTTTTCACATTGCAAGACAAAAAGGGGGGTTTTTTTTTTCACACTGTTTGTCATAAAAATCTATAATATTATTATCATGAGTCAACCCCCATATGATATTGAGTGCATTTCTTTATGTACAACTCTCTTTTTATCATATCTCACACCTTTTTTTTTTCTATGTTATATGCTAACTTGAAACCCTTTTGCCTTTCTTAAGTTTCCTAATTCCTCCCTTTTTCTCTTCTTATTCATATCTCAACTTCATGTTAGAATAAATGGTTATTATTTGTGTTTCTTCATGAATCGCATCGTGAATTGATGCATCACTTTATGAAAAATAATAATGACTAAATTATAGAAAAAGATATGACTTTTTGAATGGTCACGAATAAGTCTATAAATAGGGTCATTTTCTATTTGGTTGAAAGTAGATTTTTAATAATCCTTTGTCTTCTTCAAAAAGTTCTCTTCATTATCCACAATCTTAACGTTCGGTAGATCCACAAAGTTTTGTTCGTTGATCTTCTAGACGGGATGCTACTCTTAGAAGAAATGTGATATGTTCTATTCTGGAAGACAATTACTCTCAAAACTCAAACACTAGGGTGAGTAAATTTGTTTTAAAGAGACAACATGAATTCGTTGGGTTCAAATCTATAATACATGTATGATTTTCTATTTGTTGTGATAATAATATTGATAACAATCTTAAGACAAATTTAGTGCATCTTCTTTTGTTTAAAAAAAAAAATTGGTGTGTATGCTTTTGTATTTTTTTTTAGAATCCATTTATTTGTAGGGGCACTTGCAATAATAGCAAAAAACTTTATGATAATAGGGCCTATATCACTACATTTTCTAAATTGCAAAAGTAGCAAATTTAAAGTTCGATAACCCTCTGTAGCTCTTTGATAACTCTTCGATAGCCCTTTGATACTCGTCTAATAGTTGTATGATATCACTAATTACTTGTCATATATGCCATATTTGCAATATGCAAAAAAAGAGGTAACATGGGCTGTTTTTTTCTAAATGTTTTTGTCATCTGATGCAATTTCTCTTATTTTTTTATGTTTCTATATTATTTTTGTTTTGTTTGGAGTTTTCTATTTTTATGTTTACTCAGCCTTAGTTTGTTTCATATATATTATTTTAGTTTGTTTTATATATTGTTTAGATTTGTTTACTTTTATTTAATATCAAAGTAGCATATTCATTAAGTGTTTTAAATACTTTTTTCTCTACATTAGTTTGTATGTGAGAGTTTTTCCTTAATTACTTGTTTACATTTATCTTGTTTTGAAGATATGACTTCAACAAACTTTACTTCAGTTTCTGTAAGTGGTGTTGCCCATGGGGAGAAACCTGAAAATTTTGGTGGTATTGATTTCGAAAGTTTGCAACAAAAAATGTTGTTCTATTTCACCACTTTAAATTTGGCAAAGTTTCTCACAGAGGATACTCCCATTTTACCTGAGGGAGAAACTGACAAAGAAAAGCAACTTGCAGTTGATGCATGGAAACATGCAGAATATCTTTCCAAGAATTACATTTTGAATGGGTTGGACAACACGCTCTATAATGTGTATAGTAGTGTCTTCATAAAAAAATCTATGGAATTCATTAGAGAAAAGTACAGAACTGGAGTTGCTAGTGCAAAGAAATTTGTTGTTGGAAAACTTCTAGATTACAAAATGGTGGACTCCAAAACTGTAATCAGTTAGGTTCAGGAAATCCAGGTAATTCTACATGATATACATGCTGAGAATATGACTTTGAGTTAGTCTTTTCAGGTAGCATAAATAATTAAAGATTTGTCACCCTCATGGAAGGGCTTTAAAAATTATCTCAAGCATAAACGCAAAGAGATAAAACTTGAGGAACTTGTGGTCCAACTTGAAATTGAAGAGAATAATAGAAAGGCAGAAAAATGTACTATGGATAGTACAATAGATCCCAAGGCCAACATTGTGAAAAATAGATCACAAAGTAATAAGAAAATGAAGTTTTCTGGTGAAGGTTCTAATAAAAAATTGCGATTCAAAATTTTTTTTAATGGCAAGTCCTACAACTACAACAAAATGGGACATCAATATAAGGATTGTTGTAAGCCGAAAAATTTCAAGAAAAAAACATGCTCACGCTCATATCACTGAAGTTGATGAAGTATCAGTTGGTGTTTCAGATATTGACCTTTGTGCAGTCATTTTAGAATGCAACATGGTAGGCAATTCCAAGGAATGGTGGGTAGTAGAGGTGTAAGAATAACCCGAATAACCCAACAACCCAGACTACCCAACCCATGTTATATGAGTTAGGTTGGGGTAGGTTAAAATGTGGATTGAGTTTAGTTGAAAATTTTGAATTTTTTCGTGTTGGATTAGGTCTCGGGTTGGAAGGTTGAAAAAATTGATTCAACTCAACCGTGCGGTGCGTGTACCTTTCCTATCTTCCCTCTCCATTTCTCTTCCTCACGCTGTCTTTGCCATTCATCTTTATCGTCAGCCTCCTCCCTCTCCTCGCAGAAGTTCACCTCCATCTCCTTGCGGAAACTTGCAAACTGTCCTTGCCAGAACTCGTCGTCGAGAAGTCACTGTCTTCTTTTAAGTTTCGCACAACAACTGTTAAAAACTTACGATTTAAAGTCCATCTGATTTCTTCGAACTTCGTCGCTCCATTTCAGATCTGATTTCAGATCAGCTTACAATCATCCATTCAAACTTCGTCACACAATCACCCATCCATCTCCTCGGTTTCTCCGTTCGTTTCCCAATCCAATCCAACACATATTTATGAGTTGGATTGAAAACTTAATTCGGGTTATTCGGGTTGCCAATCCAAATAAACTAAGAATATGGGTTGGGTTGAGAATGTCTCCCAACCCAATTACACCCCTAGTGGGTAGACATTGGGACTACTCGTTATATTTGTGCCAACAAGAATATGTTCACATTATATGTGCTAGTCTTTAGTGAAGAACAATTATTTATGGGTAACTCCTCTACATCAAAGGTTGAAGGACAAGGAAAAGTGATTCTTAAGATGACCTTTGGCAAGGAACTCCCTCTCAACAATGTGCTTCATGTTTCTGGCATTTGCAAGAACTTAGTTTCTAGTTCATCGCTTAACAAAAATGGCTTCAAGTTGGTCTTTGTATCGGATAAGTTTGTACTTTCCAAGAATGAGATGTACGTTGGAAGTGGCTATTTGAGTGATGGTTTGTTTAAATTAAATGTACTCACAATTGTACCCAAAAGCATTATTAATAATAAATTATTTAATTTTGCTTATATTGTTGAGTTATTTGTTTGGCATGGCAGACTAGGACATGTCAATTTCAATTCTTTGCATAGGCTTATTAATATGAACTTGATTCCAAAATTCACTTTTGACACAAATCATAGATGTGAGGTGTGTATGGAATCAAAAATGACCACAACACCTTTTCATTCAAATGAGAGAATTACCAACCCATTAGAGTTAATTCACAATGATATTTGTGACTGTTAATTCACAATGATATTTGTGACTATTTGTGCAAACTAGAGGTGGAAAAAAATATTTTATTACTATTATAGATGATTGTACAAGATATTGTTACGTTTATCTGCTGAAAAGCAAAGATGAGGCAATTGAAGTGTTTAAGTGTAACACCCCAAAAATTTTTAGGTATTTCTCGTAACCAAAAATTGTCTTATTTTATTAAGATTTTTAAATTTTGGGTGTTATTTTATTATAGTTTTGTGTGGAAGAGAATTTAATTTGATGGAAAAAGAAAAGAAGTGAAAAGTGAAAAGAAATTTGAGTATGGAAAAGAAAAAAAAAAAAAATAATAATAATAATAATAATAATATAATTAAAATATATTATTATATTTTTTTTTAAAAAACTCCTCGATCTATATGCCACTCATTCCCAATTCTTCATCTTCTTCTTCTTCAATCCACAGTCGTCGGACACCCTCCCCATTTTCTTCTCTTCTTCTGGTTCCATCAACGTCACAGCCTCCACGTCGTTCCATTTAGATTGGAATTGGATGGTTCGTTGCCACTCCGATTTACCTCCGTTCGTGAAGCACCGCCGCGCGATTCCTCATCTTTCAGTTGTGGGTTGCAAGTCGATGTCGTTTGGTTGTTTTGTACACTACTGATTCTGCCTCGCCACAAAGAGTATTGGGTTTTAGTGGTAAGTTTGTAATTGTGGGTTATGGTTCTGTGGTGTATTTTACCTTGGGGTTGTAATGTTGAATTAATCGATTGGTTCGATATTGTTTCTTGAAGATGTTAATTGTGGATAGTGTTTGAATTTCTTGGATTCACGAAAGTTGGTGGGAGTTCAATTCTCCATTGAATTGAGTAAGTTGTGAATTTCACATTGGATTGAATTTAAGTGGACATTATTGTTGGGGAAAATGTTGAGTTTCTTATCTTAGTGTTTAGGTTTGTTTTGTTGGATTTAGTTCGATCAAGAAGTTTAGGTAACATTAAGGTAAGAGGTTCCTACTACTAGACTCTATAACGAATTTGGAATGCATTAACTGTATGGACTTCACTGAACTGAGATGAGGTTGGTTGATATGTAGGTGTAAATATGATGACTGATGTCTAGTATGGTTGACTGATATATTAATGTATAGATAATGTACTGTTGAACTTAGGTGGGTGACACATTTGTATAGTTTGATTGTTTGATGAATCGATATGCTAATGACTGATTATATATTAGTATGGGTAAATTGACTATGAATGTGTTGGACTGAAATGATTATATGATGATGGTAGCTTGGACTGTATTATGAATTGACTGCTTAAATTGTTAGAATGGACTAGGGGGAAATTGTGAGCTTTATCTATGGGGTAGTGTGCCTTGCAGGTGTCCCACTAAATTACCACCTGTTGTGCATCCTTCGGGAGCACTAGACTGATATGTGCATCCTGCGGAGCACTAGACTGATATATGCACCTTTTAGGGGCATTAGACTAATTATGTGCATCCTACGGGATCACGAGATTGTTATGATAGAAGGTACCCCCAATAAGAAGCTAACAGTTTTATTCCTAACGGGACCAGTAAGGGGTCTCGTACTGGGTTTATTTATACTCACACTTTTATGTTTAACTTTTCAGGCAAAGGTAATACGAGAGGCATACTGGCGAGGGACAAGAAGGAGACGTGATCGCCATAGGGAACTTTCTTCAAAATTGCTTCCGCTCAATGTTTTATGTTTTCAAGTTTTTGGTGATTGAAATAAGTTTCATGTTTAGAACAACGGTTGATTTAATTGGGTAATTTTATAACAATACTTTTGAATCTTTATTTTGTTTGAAATAGGGCCCGAATAAATATTTTTTGATGTCTATTCGATTTTTAACAGATTTTACGAACTCTTATGTTTTAAACGAAGTGTCTTGGTATTAAAGTAATGACATCAGCTTAGGTTGAAAAGTTGGATCATTACATTAAGCTTTATAAAAAAGAATTTGAAAATGAACTTAGCACACAAATTAAGACAATAAGAAGTGATCGAGGTGGTGAATATAGTCCTCCTTTTGAATAATTTTGTTCAGAACATGGCATTATTCACCAAACTACTGCTCCTTATTCACCTCAATCCAATGGAATTGTTGAACTGAAAAATGAACACTTAAAGGAATTATGAACGTTATGCTTATAAGTTTAGTTTACACCAAAATTTGTGGGGAGAAGTTGTAACTCCCCGAAAGCTAAGATAATTTTTAGAGATAATTATTTTAATTTTGTTTAATTTGTTGAGTGTTATTTGATGGAAATTATTTAATCTTGTGAAACTTAGAATTAATTAAATGTTTAGTGGAAGAATATTTAATTAACCGTTGAATTTTAGGATGTTTAGTTTTGTGAAAGATTTAATTTCCGTTGAAGGATATTTAATTTGGTGAAATTATGGGTAGTGATAATATGTGTGTATATAATTAATTAAGTTATGGAGGAGTAAGAATAATTATAATATTGGGAATAATATAATTATTAAGAATAATATATTATTGATTTTTGGAAGGATAATTATTTGAAGGTAAATATATTGTTGAGGGAGAAAAGGAAAATAATTTTAGGGTTGAAAAATATAATTATTTTAAAAAGATATTGCATTTTTGGAAAGGTAAAAGCAATGCAATGGGAAAATTTACTAAGGATTTATGTTTTTTGGTAAAAGTAAAAAGAAAAGGGAAAATAATAATAGTTATTACTATTATTTTAAATAGACCATCAATCTACGTGCACTCCATCTTCTACTTTCGCATAAAAACTCTAGGAAATTCTAGTCGCACACCACTGCTCCACAGGTTGCTGCTGTCGAAGCCTTCGGCCAGTTTTCTTTCTTCGTCACTCAGACCAAGCCGGTTTCAAAGCCTCGAGTCGCGCCAACGTTTAAGATATATTCTTCCACACCGACGTTTCTGTGCAAGTCGTCCTCCACTAATTCACAAGTCACTTCTGCTCCACGTCAAAATGAGCGCATCCTAGCCGACTCCAACTCCAACGAAGCTGGTCATTCTCTCAACATCCGTCGAAGCCACGGGTGTCCCTCGTCATTCATCCGCACCTCTAGCCGTGTGTTCTGTTCACGAGCCGCGTCCCTCCACCATGTGAGCCGATCTATTCTTCGTCAGCTTCAGTCTCGAGTCGATGCCTTCCTACTTTGAGTCGTATGCCTACTCCCATCCGAACCCAAGTCGATCTCCTTCTTCTTAGTCGGGTGTCTCTCAAAGTGAGCCGAGGCTCCTCTGTTCGAGCCATTTTCTCTTAGCTGAGCCGCTCAATTTTTTTTCCTTATTTTGTCCTCTTTGGAGCCATTTTTGGTACGTTTTTTATGGTTTACGTATACCCATGAAGTGATAATTATTGGTTTAGAATAAATTTACAATTGGATTTAAGTTATTTTACTTGAAGGTTTAACTAAATTTATTGGAGGATTTGAGTTGTGAATTTTTTACAACCAAGGTTGAATTGGTTTCAACTCCTTCATTGGTTCGTAAGCCTGAGTAATTAATTGTTTGATGTGGTTAACAAACTATTAATTTAAATCTTATTTAAGTTTAGGATTTACCAGTTGGAAAGCTTGATTTTCGCTGATAGGAATAAATTTTGTTTAGCTAATCTTGAGGTAAGAGATTCTACTATTAGAACTTCGAATGTGACTGTTAGGGATGACTGATATAGATGGCTACATAGATGATCGTTATGTATTACTGAGTTATGTATAATCAAGATATGTTATGAACGAGACATGCTATGACATAGATATGTTATGACTGAAACATGTTATGGCTAAGATATGATATGACTATGTTATAATATTTATGATATGCTATATATTAAAGACTGAGGTGTTCTGTTAACTTTTTATGTTAAGGTCGTACCCATATGGGTGTACCTCGGGATCACCACCATTATTATGACTGTGTGTGTTCGACGGGACCACCAACCCATCATGATAACTTTATAGCTTTTATGAGTGATTCAACGTTTATAGCCCCATCCTCTGAGATGTTCCTTTAGGTTCACTGAAGACCAGATGCGTTCCTACGGGATCACTAGATAGCGTGTGTTTGAAAGCACAATAGTTATGGAGTATTTCCTTACTGAACCCAAACAGGAAGTTAACAGACACCTAGCGAGACTAGTAGTGGGCCCCTTACTGAGTATATGTTTATACTCACTCTTTCTATGTTTAACTTTTCAGGCAAATGTAAAGGTTGAGGCAGAGGAACGATGGCGAATGACAAGAAGTGACCGTGGCTCGCCATATAGAAAAGTTTACGTTGCTTCCACTTTGTTTTTATCGTTTTGTTTTTACTTTTGGAATTTTATTTAGATTTATCGAACCTATATTTTACTTTTATGTTATTTTCTTTAAAAGATAAATAGGGCCTGAACTAGTATTTTATTTATTATTTTATCTCTACATACTTTATTTATAATTTATAAATGAATATTTGAAGGTTTTCCTTTAAATTTTAGTATTTCTTTTATTTTTAATAAAAATGTCTTTATTTGTTTTAGTAGTAATGACTCAACTTAGTATAAAGAGTTAGGTCGTTACACAAGCTTTGTTGCCAGTAAATTACATATTAAATAGAATACCTCATAAGAAGTCACAAAATATTCCTTATGAAAAGTGGAAATGAAGAACCAAAATTTATTGATTGCATATTTTTAAAAGTGTGAGGGTGTCTAGCAAAAATTGTAGTGTCTAAACCTAAAATGGTTAAAATAGAACCAAAAATTATTGATTGCATATTCATTGGCTATGTTAGCACCGGTTGTGCATATCGATTTCTAGTTCATAAATCAAATATTTCATATATACATTTTAATACGATCATGGAATCAAGGAATGCAATATTCTTTGAGAATGCTTTTCTACACAAAATGTCTTGTGAAACAAGGTTACAAAAACTTTACTTTGATACTATAACGAGTAAATCTCACCATAGATCGAATGAAGTAAAAGGATGAGGATCTCAATATCATTTGGGCCTGATTTTTTAATGTATTTGTTAGAAAACAAATCTTAAACATTTAAAGAGGTCATGTCCTCTCCAGAAGCTCCATATTGGAAAGTGGCTATGAATAGTGAATTTGAGTCCATTTTGCATAACCATACTTGAGAACTAGTTGATCATCCATTAGGAAGTAAACCATTTGGTTGCAAATAGATTTTCAAACAAAAAATGAAGACTGATGGGTCAATAGATAAATATAAGGCAAGATTTGTCGCCAAAGGTTACAATCAACAAGAAGAAATTGACTATTTTGATACATATTAACCAGTTACTAGAATTACTTCCATTCACATGCTCATAACAATATCAGTTTTGAATGGATTTGAAATACATCATATAGATGTTAAAATGAGATTTTTAAACGGTGAGTTAGATGAAGAGATCTATATGCAACAACCTGAAGGGTTTAATTTCCCCGGTCATGAAAAGAAAGTTTACAAATTAATTAAGTCTCTTTATGGACTAAAACAAGTACCAAAACAATGGTATAAAAAATTTGACAGTGTAATAATGGCCAATGGGTTTTAAATCAATGAATGTGACAAGTGTGTATATGTCAAAAGCAATGAGAATGACCAAGTCATTGTGTGCCTGTATATTGATGATATGGTAAATATAAGTAGCAATATCAACATTATTAAGGCTACCAAACCAATGTTGGTCAATAAATTTGAGATGAAAGACATGGGTGTCACAGATGTTATTCTAGATATGAAAATTTTTAGAACCCTACAAGGGTTAGTGCTGTCTCAATCATATTATGTTGATAAAATGCTAAAAAAAATATAAAAAACATGACATTGTGATTGCAAAGACCCTAATTGATGCCAATCTCCATTTAGGTAAAAATAATGGAGATAGCATAGCACAATTAGAATACTCTTGCATCATTGGTTGTTTAATGTACATCATGAGTTGTACACGTCCTAATATAGCATCTGTTGTAAGGATGTTAAGTCCTTATACAAGTAATCCAGATCAAGATCATTGGAAAGCTATCTTGAGAATTTTGGGATACTTAAAGCATACTATAAATTATGGATTACACTATACTTGATATCAGTTGTACTTGAAGGTTATAGTGATGCCAACTAGATATCAAGCACTAAAGACTCTAAATCCACAAGTGGTTACATTTTTACCCTTGGAGGTGGGGCTGTATCTTGGAAATCTTCCAAACAAACATGTATAGCACGATCCATAATAGAATATGAATTTATAGCTTTAGACAAGACTAGGAAAGAAGCAGAATGACTTCAAAAAAATTTGGAAGATATTTCCAACTAGTCTAAATTGATGCTTGCAATATGTATACATATTGATAGGTAGGTAGCTATTGGAAGGGCACAAAATATTATGAATAATGGTAAGTCTCGACATATACAACGAATACATAATACAATCAAGCAACTTCTCTCTAGTGGAGTCATCACAATTGACTTTGTGAGGTCAAAAGATAATATTGTGGATCTACTTACTAAAGGCGTAACTAGGGAGTTGGTTGAAAGTTCATAAATAAGAATGGGATTAAAGCCTATATTATGAAGTTACCCAAAGAGGAAACCCAACATAGTTGACTGGAGATCCCAAGATCTATGTTCGACAAGAAAACCGATCTTTAGATAACATAATGAGCAATACATTAAAATCTTTCACCCCATTCTACGAATGATGAGGTAGTGCTATTATGGTTTTAGGGTAAGCATTATGCTTTTAATGATTTTTGTAAGTGGTAATTATTAATAAAAAGAGCATATATGATGTTTTGTTCAGGAATCACCTATGTGAGTGTGAAGGGGCCGCTTCTGTTAGAATTTTAAGGTGAATTCTCTAAAACACTCATGAGACTAGGCGATGTTCAAGGTGTTCAAGGACAAAACGAACACAACCATGAGAACAAGCTTTGTTATAATAATAAGTTGTGTGCTATCTATTGTTTTAATTTACTCTAGAATGGTTGACAGTTCAAGGCATCATGTCCATTGATTAACCAAGTAAACTCTATTAATGTTTACTAGGAAAAGTTCAAAGTTTGTACTACTTATCCTCATGCAGGTTCTCCATTGAAAAATACCGAACACTTATTTTCTTTCATTTTCTTTCATTTATCAACTTACCATTTAAGCTAAATTGCGTCCTATTCGCAATACTTCTTGCGTTATGGTTGTCTTGCGGATTAGGGTGTGACAATTTAGTATCAGAGCAATATGTTCCTTGGAAAAGCGTGAGTGAGTTTGGGTAGAGTTGAGCTAAAAGTTTGAGTGATTTTTTAAGAAAATTCTTAAAGAAAATGAATTCAGAAGCTTATTCTGTAAACCCTGGCATTTTAGTACCACAACTTGAGGAAAATTTTGGAATAGAAAGATTGAAAGCGTAAGGAGCCACGGAGTTTAGAGAAACAACTAAACTGGAAGAAGTGAAAAATGGCTACGAGCATTGGAGAATTGTTTCCGTGCTATGCAGTGTTCGGAAGAAAGAATGGTGGATCTAACTACATTTTTATTGAAAGAAGAGGCTGAAGACTGGTGAATTTTGGAGGAAAGTAGGCGAGGAAGGATGAATTGGGAAGAGTTTAAAGGAATATTTAATGGTAGATATTTTCCTGTGACGTATATAGAAGAAAAGAGGGATGAGTTTCTCTATTTGGAACAAATAAGACTCTCAATTGCTGAATATGAGAGGAAATTCACGAAACTAGCAAAGTACGCCTTGATATTAATCATAGATGAGGGAGAAAGATGTAAATGTTTTGTAACTGGTCTACGGAAAGAGATTAGGACCCTTATTGTGCCGATTGTAATAAGAAGTGATTATGCACAGGTTGTGGACGCGGCCCTGTGAGTAGAAAAGAGTTTGAGAGTAAAAAGATCAAGTTCTGACTCAAGCGATGGAGGAGGAAACGAAAGTCTAAAGAACATGAAATTAGCTTCATTAGCTAGAGCTATGACTTTAAGTACTATGGAAGGTTTCAATCGGCCTTACCAACAAAAGATTTATTTATTTATATTCATGATGATAATATGATTCCTGACCACAAAATGCTATAAATTTTATCTCAAGTAGTGGGGACTTACAAGTACAAGAACGTAGTTTTAGGTAGCATAGGAAAACATTGACCATTACGACAGAAGGATTTCACATTCTCCAGTTATCGAAAGTTTCGTTTCAAGGAGGCAGGGGCTTCACTTGTCTAATTTTGCTTACAACATCACGGTTAATAAAATTTTGCAGGTCGGTTTTCTCTCTTGCTCTTAGTTCTTATTTGTAGAGCTTGTGTTGTTGCACTTTGGTGGAGCTAAATGTCGTAGTAGGAAAACCTACAAAGCAGAAGCACGTTAACAAAATGGTTGAGTCGTAGATCTTGCTCTTTTTAAAACGTTTCACGGCTCTACTCAGATGTGCAAACATATGTGAAATGCCCCGTTGTCCCCAAGATAAAACAACTTGTAATTTGTCGATAGGAACTGCACTGAAACCAACTGGTATACCAATACTGACTAGATAGTTGCTCGAAAAACTCAAAACAGAATGGGATAGAGTAAGAGACACAGAAAAAAGAGAACTTGAGACAGAGTGTGAGAGCTTGTGTTTTGGTTGGATGAAGAAATGAGAAGGGAAGACACATATATATAGTGGATGAGGGAGCCTTGAAGTAGTAAGGTATTTATGATAAAATGGTGAAAAAATAGTCCAAGGGTCGGGATATTATGATGGACAAAACATAACGGTCCAACTATTGAAAATATTTCAATTAATGATTGGTTATAACTTGTAGAAATACAAGTTATTGTGACCTTTTAGGTAGAACAATGGAACCAAAATGCATGATAATGTGTCAAAACACGGAGCTTCTATCGCAAATTCATAAATTTAAGAGAATACAACTTGCATAAGTCTCCACGAATGTTTTACCTTGTTTTCTAGTGTTTTATCACAGGATTGTAGAGAAAATAAGAAAAATAATGAATCGCAGAGGAGCGCGAGCTACGCGATAAGAAACTTGTTTGATGACTAAACATCTCTAGGCGAGGAACCACATCAGAATGGGAGAAAGATTCAATAATAGACAAGAATAGTAGCTGGAGTTGATGTGACTTGACAAAGGCTGCAATCGACCCTAACATGATCATAAGAATAGAAGTTTTCCTCCGAAAGTAGCCAATAAAAGGACTCCATCTCTACCAAGTGAAATGGCTGGTTTGAATGGGCCAGATCTTAAAGAGCTTCATTGGATCCGGAAGAAAGGACTAGCCTTTCCACCTTCTTTAAAAGTTCTTATTCTTCTCCAGGCCAATTGTAAGTGAGAGCTTAAAGAGGATTGGAGAAAGATTCCATTACCTTCTTCCTCTAACTTGTAATATCTTTCACATCTTTACTTTCCATTTTTGTATTTCTTGTCATGTTTTATTCTTTACATTGTACAATGGTCTAAGGCCTATATATTCTTCAACACATTGTACATTTATCCTCTTTCAATCTGTCATTCCTTTATTATTCATTTGTCAAATTGTTATAAGTAGTTTAGGCTTGTGATAAGTCTTGATAAGAAGTATAGCTTATAATGTTTATCGTGTTAGTGAGCTTCACTCATCACTTGGTCAGTGTCTATCATCAACTACTCGCGAGAGCAAGTAGCAAGGACATAGTTAACGTGCAAGGAGGAGTTTGAAGACAAACTCCACCTTGGCGATTAAACCTTTGTCACTTGTGTCTCGAAAGGAGAATAGGTTTGGTAACTTGACGTTGAGAGGTTGTCACCCTTAAAAGAATGGTAATATGAATCTTATAAGTAACCACTTTCAGATAGCAATCGCTTAATAAAGCCTTTATCACTTGAATCCCGAGAGACGAGCAATTGTGGTGTTAAGGCACTAAGAGGTGCTCGCCAGCTTAGTTAGAAGTTAGTTAACGGACCTCTATCGCATCAAGGCTTGCTACATGACTTAATCACCTACCAATACGAAGACATCCCTTCACTTTTCCTTAATTGCAAGTTAGTCCATTCCTCATCTTCCATTCATTCTTACCATCTTTTACAAAATCTCTAGTGTAGATATTAGACTTAGTACTTAGATACATTTACTTTATACTATATAGATAGATATTTATACTGCTTAGATGAAGAAGTAAGCTTTATAACTAAGATTTGATATCAATTTCCTGTGTTCGACCCTGGCTTATCCAAAAAACATATTGTTTCGCTTACACTTGGGCAAGCAATAGGAAAACTTGTACTTAACGAGGATTTAGTAACCATGTGAGGATCAAAGACATTGTGAGCATCTTGCATGCAATGACCATGACTCGTCGCAAAGAGGTTTGTGATATGAATTTAACTTACATATCTCAATCGCGCAAACCCATGCGATAAAACTATAAATGAAACTAGAGCATCAAACTTCAAACCTAAATCTGAAATATAACAAGGTAACGGCTCAAATGTTTCACAAAAATAAATATGAAGCGTTTAGTAATTAAATCCTAAAAAAATGAAAAAATTGATTTCAAAATAAATTTTTATTTTTTTAGCAAAAATATTGTTCCTCACCTCACCACACTCGACCGGACGGACAAACGACGGAGGCATGAGCGTGTGGAGATATCATAAAGGAAAGCCACTTTTGCATATCTCCTCTCCCTCTCCAAAACATGGGTAGCCCTTGGGGCTCAAACGTACAATTGAATGTATGGGTATTTGAAGAGGCTTCCACATTGCTAATTCAGTAATGTGGAAATGCCATTATAAATAAAATAATATTTTACTTTTTCTAAACAATTTTTCATTAACAATCCCCCACTTGAAAATTTTAAAACATTTTCATCGAGCACTATTTATCTGTGTGATACTGTGCTTAAGCAAAGGTGTCTTACGACTTTGAACGTTTACGTAGTGACAAATATTTAAAATATTGTAAAGTAACCATTGGTTTTGAACTTTACCTCTAACAACATTGCATACACAGTATTATTTGAGTGAAGTTCTAAATGGTCGTGCTTTAAGGCCTTGCACGTATATCTCAGTTTAATGGATGTTCTAGAGAATTTGCCTAGAATTCCATAGGAAGTCGTCCTCACTTCCACATCCACAAAGGTGAATCTATCAAGAGTACTCATGTAGCTAGGTACCCTACTTGACATCAAGTATAGAATTCATTAAGAATTAAGTTCAGCCTTTTTATTCGCTTCAGGATGTCATGCTAATCACTGAATCATAAGAATGAAACTATTAGGTGTTTTACCATGACTTTCTTCATATCACTTGTGGTCAGTTATTACCCATTAAACTTGTTTCTTGGGATCTTCAGTCTTTCAAGTTGTGTTTACCTCACAAGTGATTTAGTTTTCTATAGACGTGAGTCCCATTCTTTTTTAGGTTTTGAAAACCTTCTCCCTAGATAGTCTTTTTGTCAAAGGATCGGCTAAATTATCATCAGCTCGAATGTGATCCACTTATAATGCACCAGTAGTGAGAAACTCTCTAATGGTACTGTGTTTATGACATAGTTGTCATCTCTTGTCGTTGAGGTAACAGTTCTAGAATTTTATGGTGGGTGAAGTACTATCATAATGGATCAGTATAGTTTATACCAATCTTTTCCATGTGAGAATCTTTTATAGCAAGCTTCGAAGTCGGCTTGTTTCTTCACTAGCAGTAGCTAGTGCTATCATTTCTGACTCCATCGTTGACTGGGCTAAAATAGTTTGTTTCTTGAATTTCCAAGCAACAGTCCCTCCTACTATATGAAAAATATAGTCACTTGTAACCTTTCAGTCATCCGAGAAGGAGTTCAAATCAGCATCGTTGCAACCTTCTAGAACAGCGAAAAACTTTTGGTAAAGTAATTATAGGTTCTGGGTTTTCTTAAGGTATCCCATTACTCTTTCTACAACATTTCAATATTCTGGGCTAGATCTGCTAGTAAACATACATAGTAACCTTACAACATAAGCTATATCTTGCCTAGTGTAGTCAACAACATATCTCAAACCGCCAATGATGCTTGCATACTCAAATTGGTTAAAGCGGTTACTAGTGTTGTTGAACAACTTAACACTAGGAGCATAAGGTGTGTAGGCTGGTTTAATATAAAAATTCTTACCTTGCTGGATAATACTTTTTGTTTATAGTATTTAGTTGTTGGAAAATAAGTATGTTCTTTTGTCGCTTTTATGGTTGGAAACTCTTCACATTTGATTCCTAGGCCAATTTTTTAAAAAAGTTTTTAGCAACTACTTTTGTTTAGTTTTCAAAATTGTGTTGTTTTTTTAAATCCATTTGGAAAAAAATTATGCAATAATGTAAGATAACTAAAAGAAAAAGTAGTGCTAAACTAATACGATTAATTGTTTGATATTTCAGCATGTCTTCTTCAATTATTTAATTGCTTAAAAACGATAAATTAACAGGTAAAAATTAAGCAACGTGGAAGTGAAACCTGAATATGATTCTGGTTATTAATGATCTACATTTCGTCTTAATGGATAAATTTCCTCATTTCCCTGCTCAAAATGCATTTCAGAATGTCAGTAATGCATATAACCGTTGGACAAAGGCCAATTACAAGGCCTACGTCTATCTCCTGTCACGGCACGTCAGATCATGGTCTCTCTCCAATAGATGTTTAAGGGACAGAAAGAAGGCGAGGAAAACGTCTCCCATTCCAAGAGGTTTCAGATGGGTTCATCCTTTGAAACCAAGTTTACACCTTTATCCTCTAGGTTTAAGAAAATCCAAAAAAGGAGGGAAGGGGAAGCGTCCTGCTGCTGCTGCTAAGGGTAAAGGAAAAGCTAGGGTAGCCGAAAAGGGGAAATCTTTCCTCTACAATGTGAATGGACATTATAAAAGAAATTATCCCAAATACCTTGCTAAGAAGAAGAATGAAAAAGAAGCTAAATATGATTTACTTGTCTTAGAAACATGTTTAGTGGAAAATGACCAAAATGCATGGATACTTGATTCAGAAGCCACTAGCCATGTTTGCTCTTCTTTACACGAAACTAGTTCCTTTAAACAACTCAAGGAGGGTGAGATGACACTCAAGGTTGGAACGAGAGATGTCATTTTAGTTCATGCAGTGGGAGATGTTAAGTTTTAGAAATAGATTCATGTTTTTAGAAAACTTGTACATAGTTCCTAAGATTAAAAGGAATCTTATATCTATTTTTTATCTTATTAACAATCATATTGTGTAACCTTTTCTTTCAATGAAGTGTTGATTTGTAAGAATGGTGTACATATTTGTTCGACTAAACTTGAAGACAACTTGTTTGTATTAAGATCTAACGAAGCAAAAACAATTTTAAATCATGAGAGGTTTTAAAACTACTAATACTCAAGATAAAAGAAAAAGAATTTCTTCTAATTACAATACTTATATTTGGCATTTAAGATTACATCACATTAATCTCGATAGGATCGGAAAATTAGTAAAGAATGGACTTCTTAATAAGTTAGAAGATGATTCATTGCCTCCATGTGAATCTTGTCTTGAAGGAAAGATGACTAAAAGATCTTTTATTGGAAAAGGTTAGAAAGCAAAAAAGTCCCTAGAACTTATACATTCAGACCTCTGTGGTCCAATGATTATAAAAGCTAGAGGAGATTTTGAATACTTCATCTCTTTTATAGATGATTATTCAAGGTATAGTTATTTATATTTAATGTGGCATAAGTCTGAAGCTCTTGAAAAGTTCAAGGAGTATAAGGCTGAAGTTGAAAATCTATCAAGTAAAAAGATTAAAATAATTTGATCTGATCGAGGTGAAGAGTACAAGGATTTGAGATTCCAAGACTATATGATAAAACATGGAATCTGATTCCAACTATCGGCACCTGGTACACCTCAACAAAATAGTGTATCAGAAAGGAGAAATAGAACCTTGTTAGACATGGTTCTTTCAATGATGAGCTATGCTCAATTGCCTATCTCGTTTTGGGAGCATGCAGTAGTGACTGCAGTTCATATCGTGAACAATGTTTCCTCGAAGAGTGTTTCTAAAACACCTTTTGAGTTATAGAGAATGCAAACCTAGTTTAAGTTACTTAAGAATTTCATATTGTACATCACACACATGTTAGTGACAAATTCCAAGAAGTTTGAACCCCGTTCAAGGTTATGCCAATTTGTTGGTTACCCTAAAGAAACAAGAGGTGGTCTATTCTTCGATCCACAAGGAAACAAAGTATTTATATCACAAATACTACTTTCTTGGAAGAAGACCACATGAGAGATCATAAACCACAAAGCAAATTAGTATTAAGAGAAGCTACTAATGAATCAACAAGGGTTGTTGATGAATCTGGTCCCTCATCAAGAGTTGATGAAACCAACACATCAGGTCAGTCTCATCCTTCTCAATCTTTGAGAATGCCTCAACGCAGTGGAAGGATTGTATCACAATCTAACCGTTACTTGGATTTAACTGAAACTCTGGTTATCATAGTAGATAATGGCATTAAAGATTCATTGTCCTATAAATAGGCAATGAATGATGTAGACAGGAAGCAATGAGTCAAAGCCATGAATATTGAAATGGAGTCTATGTACTTCAATTCAGTGTGTGAACTTGTAGATCTACCTGAAGGGGTGAAACCTATAGGGTGCAAATGGATCTATAAGAGAAAGAGAGGTTTAGCAGGGAAGATACAGACCTTCAAAGCTAGACTTGTAGTAAAAGGGTATACCAAAAGGGAAGGGGTTGACTATGAGAAAACTTTTTCCCCTGTTGTTATGTTAAATAATATAAGGATTCTCTTATCCATAGTTGTCCATAGCCACTTTTTATGATTATGAAATATGGCAAATGGATGTCAAGATTGCTTTTTATAAATGGCAATCTTAAAAAGAGTATCTTTATGCCTTAGTTCGAGGGATTCATAACCCAAGGTCAGAAGTAAAAAGTTTGCAAGCTAAATTGATCCATTTATGAGTTGAAACAAGCATCTAGATCTTGGAACATTAGGTTTGATACTGCGATTAAATCTTACGGATTAGATCAAAATGTTGATGAACCTTGTGTATATAAGAAAATCAACAAAGGTAAAGTAGTTTTCTTAGTACTTTATGTGGACGATATCCTTCTCATTAGGAATGATGTAGGATATGTAACTAACGATAAAACTTGGCTAGCAGCTCAAATATTCCAAATGAAAGATTTGGAAGAGGCATAATATGTTCTTGGGATCCAAATCATAAGGGATCGTAAGAACAAAATGCTAGAATTGTCTCAAGCAACCTATATTGACAAAAATTTGGTTCAATATTCAATGCAGAACTTTAAGAATGATTTATTACCTTTCAGGCATGGGGTTCACTTTTCTAAGGAACAATGTTCTAAGACACTTCAAGAAATTAAGGATATGAGACGTATTTCATATGCCTTAGCCATGAACAGCTTAATGTATGTTATGCTCTGCACTAGGCCAGATATTTGTTATGCAGTTGGAATGGTCAGTAGATATCAGTCCAAACCTAGGGTTAGACCACTAGACGATGGTTAAAATTATTCTGAAGTATCTTAGGAGAACGAGAGACTACATACTTGTGTATGGAGCTAAGGATTTGATCTTTATAGGTCACACTGACTCTGATTTCCAAACCGATAAAAATTCTAGGAAATTCACGCTGGGATTAGTGTTCAACCTAAAAGGGGAGCTATGGTATGGCGTAGCATCAAGTAAGGATGCAATGCAGACTCTACTATGGAGACTGAATACGTCGCTGCTTGTGAAGCAGCAAAAGAAGTAGTTTAGCTTAGGTAGTTCCTGCATGATTTGGAAGTTATTCCAAACATGAACATGCCCATCACTTCAAACTATGATAACAGTGGGGCATATTGCTGATCTCTCATGGCTAAAGTGTTCGAGGGTCATCTAGAAAGTCTAGATCTGCGAGATATGTATATTAAGTAATCTAGGGCAAGTGGGAGATGTGTAATGGGTATGATGATGCCCTAGTTTATTGTATTTGTATATATACGTTTTATGTAATATACTTGTACATTTTACCATTTCCAATGATAGAGGATTACTTTATTATGTACATCCCATAAAGACTAAAGTTTTAGTCCAAGTGGAAGTTTGTTGGAATTTATGTCATAAAACTCGTAGATTGTAAATATAATCCATTGATCGTTATTAATAAAGTATTATTATTATAATTTCAATAAATGTTATTGATTATATTATTAGTTTTTTTCTAAATAACCCAAATCCAATAAACTAACATCCTAAGTTGTTTGATGTGTCTTGAACAGTATATAAAGATATAAAGGGTTCAATGTTCGAGATCAGCTTAAAGGGTCTATAGTATAGGAATAAGACTGGGTACCTTATCCTAGTAACACTATGGATACAGCGCACTTTGTATTCGATACAAACGTAATGATCTAATGAGTTCATGTAGGTGACATGCAAGTGAGGATATCCTATGCAATGAGTTTGCATAAGACCGGACCATGAAATAGTAACCACTAGACGTAACTCCATTAACTAGTTGGATTTCTATTTCATTATGATGACCTAGGTAACTCAGTCTTAATCCTGAGTGCATTATGAACTCCTGTTCGCAAGGAATTGTCCTTGGATTAATACGGATGAGAGTGGCCAGATTGTCGACTCAATATGTTTATCATTTTGGGGATAAGACCGAGTAGGAAGCTGAAAACATCATTACACAACTAATTCACTCCTTTCCTACTTTAGGATAAGTAGATGAGTGTTCCCTTAAATGGTGTCTTCGGAACTTGAACAAAGGGCCCTACCCTCTCTGTGGCACAAGAGAGATTTTTGTTTATTGGTTGGACCATAAACCGGTTGTTCATTAGAGGAACACTGGTATTTAAGGACTAGAAGTAACCTAGGGGTAAAATGGTAATTTGACTCACCTGGTGTTCCAAACACTCGTGAAGGACTAACTTACTATTATTGGTCTATATCTGTGGACATAAAAATAAATCTACAGTGAGAAGAGTTCAGTTGTGAGTCTTTAGTGGAGTGTACATGCAGTTAACGAATATTGATTAATGTGGTCAATGAGTTTAGTCAATTAATCTCATATCATTGTAGCTTTTGATATGTAGGTCCATTAAGGTCCCCTTCGTAGATCGTAAAGGGTAATGAGATTTATTTATATTGGTTGTAATTTGAAATGTTCATATTTATTTTGGAAATTAGTATAATGTATAGTGATATATTATAATATAATGTTTATATTTTAATCAAACTCTATTATATAAATTTAATTTTAGATATGATTCAAAATTAATTTGTGAGAGATAAAATATTTGAATGAGTTCAAATATTAATTTAATGTGAATTGGATTCATATCAAAATTATTGGTTATGAGAGAAATTTATATTTGAATATGATTCAAATTTAATTTAGCTATTAATTAAAGGACATTTTTAAAAACAACAAAATAAATTACAATATTTACAAGCTATAGCAAAATTTTGGATTTTATCAATGATATAGCTATAGCAAGCTATATCAATGATTTAATTAATTAATTAATTAATTAGTTGATTAGTTAATTTGAAATAATTTAATATTTTTTAATTAATAGAATCTCATGATTCTCTCCTACTCCCTCAAGGAAAGAGTTATAAATATGTAGAACAAAATAGTTTTTATTCTAGCCAATGTTTTTGCTCTCTACAAAAATAGTTTCTCTCTAAACCTTTTCACATCCCAATTAGTTCCCACAAACCAATCTTATCCCATAGGATAGAAAGATCTCTGAGGGTGGTGTCCCAATTTGGAGTTTTTTGTAGGTTTAGAGGTGTCAAACTACGTAAGTCTTAGCCTTTTAGAATTTTGTTTCTAAATATTGTTAGTGTATTGGTACATGGATATTCTCAAATTAAATTAAGGAATGGTTCTGTAAATCTTCTGTTGCCTAGGGCTTTTATCCCTTCAGTTCATGGCCACTTGACTCTTCCAGGTTCTATAACTTGGATGATCACTTGCGGACATGTTCACTTTGATGTACATCTCGTCTAAGGCTCCAAGGCAATTATGCAGCGCAAAATAAATGGGCTATAAGAAATGTAAGAACATTAATGTGTACCAATAAATCGAATAGAACAAACATAACTTCGAAACACCGCCAGCTAGCATCAGTGCATGGACTCGTCACAGGTTGTGGTTTTGTCAATAACTCGTCGTGTAGACAAAGCACGACTATCAAGACTAGGTTGAAATGTCGTGAGATTGTCTCACTGGATCGTACAAACTCCTATTGCATCTCTCGATTCTTGACATCGTGCGTAAGCACGTGGAGGAAGATAGCAACCATCTCCTCAATGTCAACGATTTTTGTCGATTCTAATCTGGCTATTGTTCTTAATAGATGACACGGAATTGTAAAACATCGTCTATCCATCCACATACTTCACTAACATACAAGGTCAGACACATGTATCATGTGAAAGTATGCTAGGTGCCTAATCCTATGCTTAATTTCGCATGATACTTGATGTAGCCTCTTGTAGTCATTCAGCAGTGCCTCCAACGCCAGTAGCAACTAGCGTTGGGTGACTGTGAAGGTAGTCAAAATTGCGCGCAGTTGTTGGTGATCCAATTCAAGTTACACTAAGTTCAAACCTGCTTAACACTTTCATTAGCTATATTTCAAAACATGTGCGTTCGACAGATGATGGTACAAACTATAGAATGTATGAACTGACTAAACTTACCTATTCATAATGCGTGTGGGACCTTCTTTTGTAGAAGCCTAACTATGCGATGTCTAAAATGATCTAATAAGTGGTACTACATGGGAAACCGAAGGAGGTTGATTTATCTGTGTGATTAGAAGGTTCATTTTTTATGTCGATGACTTGGGTTGTGATATTTGGTTAACCATTATAGAAGGTTTGTATTTGGAAAAATTAAAAAAATGTGTAAAATTTAAGTAAAAGTATCGTTTTGTGTTTGGAGTGATTTTTTTTTTAATCATGACATACATGGCCAATATTTTTACAAAACGATATTGTAAATGTGAAATGTGGTACGTCATTTTCAAAAGTGAAATTAGCCCTCGTATTTATGAATTTGCTACAAAAAATGTACCATGGAAATGTGAACAAAACAATACACAAAAATTTGATCATTTAAAAAGCATCAAATAGTAAGAAAAAAAGAAAATGTCCACCTGCGTTAAATTTATACAATGTTAATCGAAAGTCTGAATACAATAATGTAATAATACTACTTTTCATACGTGGTACAGACAAAAAAAAAGACATATACATGCGACAGAAAATAACCTACGTTAGTGGAATATGTAGAAACTCTAGTACCTCGCAACGTCGATATACATACTCAGTCACACTGCATAAGACAAGAAGGAAACATATTTTAGGACAACAAAATCTTGGTTTTGATGGTGAAGAGGAAATGAAAAGAAAAAATGATGTGAAAACATACCTTTTAATATGGACCTACCCACACGTACAAACGACATAAGAAGAAACAGTTAACAGTTAAGTTGAAATGAAAACTTGACAAGTTTGAAAGATTTGTTTTCTGCCTTAGAGAAAGGAAGTTCGTTCAAAATTATGAAATTGAATTTCATATGAAGAAACAAGTGTAGTCACATATGAAATGCATCGAATGTGGTGATATGAAGGACATGGAAACCTTATAAAATGTGGTGATATGAACGTCATAAAAAACACGTAATTCAAGAAATGACAGTATAGCATGAATGTGAAATAAGTACACACATACATATCCGTACGTGACAATCAAGAACATCCATGGGAAAATTGAATATGGACAGTAAACATACGTACAAATATGGAGTGGAAAACGGACAGATTGCCAGCAATTAACAACAACAGTCAACAAGAAGACTGTAGCGCAACAATTAAGCAAGAGGGATGATATATATATAGAAAGGCAAGACAAAAGTTACTTCTACATTGAAGACCCCAACTAAAAGAAGTATATCACTGTGCAATGTGATGGGTGGAGCGGACAACCCAGGCAAGAGAGAATAGTCAAACGACTATTCACGGGCAGACAACACAGGTCAGAAAGAGACAATCAAAGAGAAAGATAGAGTCGAATAGAGAAAACTGAACATGCAAATTTTCCAATCATGCAGACACAAAAAAGGAAAAATGGAACACCACAGCCATAGAGATACACACAAATCCAAAGTCTACATGTCGTAAATCTAAACCCAAACACCGCAGCATCATAAATAGGTAGAAACATAACACAATATTTTGAGAGAAAAAAACAAAGACTGTCATTCTGCAAAACAGAGGAAGGGCATCACGATGGGCAAAAACAAATAAACAACACATTCATTCGACAAATGAACTCATGAAATAACACAAGGACATCAAGGTCGGGAAAAAAAGTACACATGAACACATTCATTCGCCCACAAAACAAAAGAATGACATCGTGACAAAAAAAAACTACATAAACAGATTAATCCCCCAAATAAGCCCACGAAATAGAACATGTAAGAAAAAAAAAAGGGAATCAACATATATATGTAAATCAGAAAGGCTTCAACTCATCATCGGCAGTGGAAGAGGAAGAGAAGGAAGAAAATTTAATTGAATCCCTACCTTGCTTGGAACCACCAAAGCGATAACCGAGGTGGTATCCATCACTCATCAGTAAAGGGAAGTCGGAGCGGGAATGGGGTTAACCAAGCGGTAAAGAGAAAACTGAGAGTGAAGGTAAGCTTCGAGCAACAAGTCCAGAAGACAAGCCATGCAAGGAACCGGGAACCCAGTCAACGAAAATTCGACCGATGGGATGGAAATGGAGACCACATTTTATTGAAAGTGCGGCCAGTCAACGAAACCCAAAACCACGTCAAGCAACAAAGACCGAAGTAGAAGAGAGGAAAATAACTTAGGGCAGAGAAAAAAAGTCGTGGAAGACAAATCGGTAGAGAAATGTACCGTGAAAAAGAAGATGGTGAACAGTGGATAAAAATACAGTGGAGGGCGAACGAGGTACAAGCTTTTTGCGGTGGAAAACCCAGTGAGGGAGAAAGTGTATGGGTAAGGCAACGTGTGGAGAAGACGGAGAAAAAAAACGTGAGGGGTGCATGAAGAATATTATGTGGAATGTTGGAGATGAGAGACTGGATTGTGGAGATTTGAAGGGAGGTTGAGAGGAAGGATTGAGATGAGCGGCCAAATGGAGAGGAAGGAAGAGATAGCACACAGATAAAGAGGAAAGAGAAGGAATAAGAGAAAGAATGGGAATAAAAATAGTCATTTCCCCCCTTTAGTCCTTTCCTTTCGTTTTCTTTCCCTCCCCCAAAGAGCCCCTAAGAATATAATTGCAACAACCATCATACTTTATGTAGTTTTTACAATTTATTTTTTGTTTAAACCTTATTTTGTTCACTAAATTTTTTATGTTGTTCTATTTTGGTTTCTAAACTTTAAAAAAAAAAAAAAAAAAAAAAACTTTGGTCATTACCCCTAGGATTCCATTTTTTTAACAGAATGATGATGTGGCTTCTATATTTGAATAATTAGGCTCCAGATTCATCATTTTAATTAAATCAATAAATAACCAAAAAAAAGCTTACTAATTTATTCTATAAATTTTTTATACCAATATACAAACATAATTAACACACTCATATCAAATAAATCTAAAAACTAATTTTGTTATTTTTTTCCTCCATATCTTAACTCTCTCATATGTTCGGCTTCCACCTTTTATTTTTATTGATATTTTCAAATTGGAATCTTGAAGAAAATCATAAGAACATTAAAAAAAAAAAAATAGAACTGACATATTGGTATTATCAACTATGGTAAGATGAAATAAACAAAAAAAATAAAATAAGAATAACTCATATAGAAAACAAACTTCATAAAATTATAGATAAATATTTTCACAATTAATGAATTTATGAATCTAGAATCCAGTCATCCAACTAAACTAAGTTGTTCTAATCTTCTACTTATTTCCAAGTAAGTGTTTAATTTTTGGACATCTACTTTACAAATTTCTCTATAATTTAATCATTTGTTAGTATTATTTTCATACCCTCTTTTCCATAACAAAATATTATTCTATTTCTCTTTTTCATAACAAATATTTAACTATTTATTTCAAACCCTATTTTCCATAACACTATTTATTACACATCATCTTTTCTATAACACTACATTACCCTTTCGTGTCAAGCATGCAAACCCCTCACATTACCATAAGCATGCTACCTTTTATTATCCATTACAAGTTAGTATGTCACATGCCCACATCTCTCTATTCTTTGTCACCTCATGTTTTTTCAATACAGCTCGTACTATCTCATCATGCATGCACCCACACAGTAGTGGTATCAGAGCCATTTATCATTAAAGAGTGTATTAGTTCTTTAAATCCAGCATTAAGGTGAATTAGTTTTGTCCTAATAATATTCTAAGTATCTTTTGTGATAATAATCAAGTAGTGCTTATTAATTTCTACTAAATAACACTTTGGTAAACCTTGTGTTTCCGACAGTAGAATCGTAAGACCGTTGGTAAGCTTGGTGTTCCAGTGTTGTAGAATTTTAGCATCTTGTTTATTCTCACACTAGAAAATTAAAATCTTATTAAGATAAAAACTCTTGAACTTTTAATGTCTAAATTAATTGAAAAAAAATACTCTCTAAGATCCATATAACCAAAAATACAAAAACAACAGAAGATTATTGTCATGATTCTCAGCTTTCTATAGTCAATAGTCAATAACTTCAAATAGCAAGTATAGAAAAGAGTCTCCATAATTGGACCATACTAAAGATAGATGTCAAAACTATATATCAAATAGGAAAATTTGATTTTCTTCAAGATTATTGAATCAAAACTACAGAACATTTAGTTCCAATTAAACTTTCTAAAACTCTTTCTTTATTTTCTAGACAATCAATTCTTCATCATCAAGAAAAATACAAGTTTCTCCACATAGGCTTGGTTAAAGTTGCCATAAAACCTCTATATAAAATCGGGTTAGATACTCCCATTCTTTTAATTTTAAGCGATAAAAGACAGAAACTTTTCAAACTCTGTACTTTCAATAGTTGAATCAAATCTTGAAAAAGGACAAGTTTACTTTAATTGTTATCCAAATTTTACTATTTCATTAAGCGATCCAAACATACTTCGTTCTTTAATGTTTGATATTAAAATCCTAAATATGGATTGGGAACCACAAACCGAATCCATCATAGGGATTTTTCGAATACATTATAAATTAATGTACACCAATTTATCCCCTAAAGCACTTAGAACTTCTCCTAAAGATCAAACTCTTTTTACGGAAGCCAATACAGAATATTCAAATATCTTCACTCAAAAAATGTTATCTTGGAATCAAATTACTCGTAATCCTAGATGAAATCTAGAAGATGCTTTTAAACCATCAATTGAAAATCCAAAATTAACTCAAATTGTAGAAAATAAGGATGGAAGTGTAGAAATACAATTCTAACCTCAATCTGTGAGATTAGAACTTCCTAGTTTTTCTACCTATGAACCTACTAGTTCAAGTAATTCTTTAAACCTTCAAGGAGTACGATTTGATAATACAATACCCAACTTTTTTATGCAAAAGGAAAAGACCCAACCTTATCTCCAACCCATTCTAATTTGCAAAATGTTAATCAATTAAACGTTATCTCTAAACCCTTTTCAATAAATAAAAAAAAAAATAGATAAAGAATTTTGGTCCAATAAAAATAAACTTTTAAGAAATAATTTTTTTGAAACTTTTAACAAAATTGATCAAAATAAAATACGTGAAGATTATTACAAAACTATGGAAAAATTATAGACAAATATATATTTTTTCCAATGGATGAAACATAGGACCTTTTATCAAAGTCTTACATTCCCAATACATCAAACTATTAATACAAATTCATCTTTATCCACTTGGAAAACTACAAATCCAAAAAGACAAATAACTTCTTGGCATCCACCTTTGGAAGAAATCAAGTTCAAAAGTAGCAAAGACCAAGAAGTAATAGCTTCTCTATTCAAAATGATCCCCCACAAAAACACCAACTTTAAAATATATAAAAAACATACAGTTACAAAATAATTATTCCAATAAAATTTTATATACAATATCCAACCAAGTAGAACGAATAAAATCTGAACTTGAATCTCATCATTACTCTATTAAATCACAACCTCAACCTATAGATAAATCAAAACCTTTATTCAAACCTTTTCAAATTCCTGATAAATATTTAAAATTAATTAATTTCTCAAGTAAAGAATTTAATAGCATTTTGGACAAAATTAATCTCCAATTACAACACTTAAATTTAAATACTTCTAAAAACCCATCCACATCGAAAATCAATACTATAAATGAAACCCCTATTGAATATCATAATTTAAAAGATAACCATCTTGAAGAACAATTCCAAAATCTTACTCTTCAAAAAAATAACAAATCATGGATATCCAATACTAAAAAATTATTATTCTATACTCTACTTTCCTGATATGCAATATGAAGAAAGAAACCAATTAACTCAAGCTCAGTATATAGGAAATGGCATCTGTGAATGGAACATATATGGAATGATCGAACATCAAATTTTAAATTTAATGCATGAAATGACCTTAGTAGCTACTACTTATAAAATACATCAAAATAGAGACCATCAAATTGCTCAGATTCTCATTTTCGGATTTACTGGAAATCTAAAAGAATGGTGGGATAATTGTGTATCCTCATATGACAAAGCGCGGATTTTAACCGCCATTAAGGTTGAACAAAGTGGTACATCTATAAATCAAACCGAAGATGTTGTAGCAACCTTAATTTACACCATTACATAAAAATTTATAAGAGAACCCGTTCAATTCCAAGAATGAAGTTCAGAGATCCTTTCAAATCTTACTTGTCCAAAACTTCAAGATTTTCGATGGTACAAAAATGTTTTTCTAAGCAAAATTTTTACTCAAACAGATTGCAATAATCAATACTGGAAAGAAAAGTTCCTTTCATGATTATCAAAATTATTCGCTGAAAAAGTTCGCCAAACTATTAGACAAACCTTTCAACGAACAATCCCATTCAATAATTTAACTTATGGTGAACTAATTAACTTTATTAATAATGAAGGATTAGCTTTATGAACAGACCTCAAATTAAAAGTGAAAATAAAAAATGAATTCCACAAACAACATCAAGAGCTTGAATCCTTTTGTGCCCAATATGGTTATGAAAAAATACAAGTTCCTTCATCACTAAAACAACCCAAAAAGTATAAAAGAAACATCTTTCGAAGAAAACCTTATACGAATCAAGGTTATTATAAAAAAAATTCGAATAAACAAAATTATAAATCTAGACCAAAGAAGAAATATAAAAATAACAGACCCACTAAAAAACGAAAAGAAGTTATCTGTTACTAATGTAGACGAAAAGAACATATAGCCTCTAACTGTCCAATGAAAGGAAAAATTAATAATTTGGAAATAGAAGAAGATTTGAAAATTCAATTATTAAATTTACTAAAAGCTTCAGACGCCTTGTTATCTTTTGATCAAAATGAAGAATCATCTTATGACCAAATTTTTTAAATTCAAGAAGATTCGGATAATACTGATTCTGGAAAGTGCTCTTATTCAAGTGACAATCAAATTGAAACATGTACTTGCATAAAAGCATAAATGTTATTTCAAGAGATCAAAAGATTCTTTTTGAAGCCATTGGTCAAATTGAAGACTTAGAAACCAAAAAGGAATACTTTGAGAAATTGAAGGACCTTATTATATAAGAACCTAAACAAGAAAATATTCAACACTACAACCTTAAAGATATATTTTCTCGGTTTGAACCCAAAACAAAACCAGTAACTATTCCAGACCTTCAAAGAGAAATAAATACTATAAAAGAAGAAATTTCTAACATCAAAAAGGAAAATTCTCAAATTAGATTTGAACTTCTCTCCCTCCAAACTCAACAAATAATTGACCAACCCTCGACTTCTGAAGAACACCCTGAAAATATTCCTCACGATTCTTTTATTAATCTTATCAACAAGATTGAATTACAAAAATGGTATTTTGTCATTAACCTTATTATCAATAAAGAATATCAAGTGACTTCAAAAGTTTTGATTGATTCTAGAGCCGATCAAAATTGCATATGAGAGGGACTAATACCTACCAAAAATTTCAAAAAAAACCTCAGAAAAATTACATGTTGCAGATGGCTAAATGTTAAAGATTCGTTATAAACTACCAAATGCAAACATGTGTAACCAAGTTTATTGTTTTAAAAATACATTTATTTTAGTCAAAGATTTAGACGAAGAAATAATTCTAGGAACCCCATTTCTTTTCCATCTATATCCTTTCTCAGTAAATGAAAAAGGAATAGTCTCAAAACTCCTAGATCAAGAAATTATTTTTAAATTCGTAAACCATATATCTACTAAAACAATACATTCTATTCAAAATTCTTCAATTTATAAAACTATTAATTCTATCCATAGAAAGATACAACAAATACAGTTTTTCAAGGAAGAAATAAGCCACAAAAGAATTGAAGAACAATTAAATAATCCGTATATTCAAGATCAAATTAATCAATTCAAAGAATTAATTGAAAAGGATATTTGTGCCTCTATTCTGAATGCCTTTTAGGAACGAAAACAACACATTGTTAACTTACCTTATATAAATACTTTCATGAATAAAAAAATTCCTACTAAAACTAGATCCATACAAATGAATGCTGAGTTATTACAATATTGTCATAAAGAAATCCAAGAACTCTTAGAAAAATGACTTATAAGACCAAGTAAATCACCTTGGAATTGCGCCGCTTTTTATGTCAATAATCCAGCAGAAATTGAACGATGAGTACCTCACCTTGTAATCAACTAAACCTCTAAACTCTGCATTAGAATGAATTTGTTATCCTATACCAAATAAAAAGGACTTAATAAATCGAATACAAAATGCTCTAGTTTTCTCAAAATTTGATATGAAATCTGGATTTTGGCAAATTCAAATTCCTGAGAAGGACAAATATAAAACAATAATTAATGTTCCATTCGGACAGTATGAATGGAATGTAATGCCATTTGGTTTAAAAAATGCTGCCTCTGAATTCCAAAATATAATGAATGATATTTTTAATCCATACCAAGAGTTTACAATTGTTTATATTGATGATGTCTTAATATTTTCCTAATCTATAGAACAACAATTTAAACATTTAAGAATTTTTCATAAGATAATTAAACAAAATGGTTTGGTTGTTTCTTTACCCAAAATAAAATTATTTCAGCAAAAAATTAGATTTTTAGGCTACGACATCTTCCAAGAAAAAATAAAGTCAATTCAAAGATCAATTGAATTTGCTAATAAACTTCATGATGAAATCACCAATAAGAATCAATTGCAAAGATTTCTAGGATGTTTAAATTACATTTCAGATTTTATTCCTAATCTAAGACAAACTTGTGAACCATTATATCAGCAACTTAGGAAAACACATCCTCCATGGACTCATGAGCACACATGCATTATTAAAACCACTGAAACCCTTGTCAAAAGTATTCCTTGTTTATCCATTATCAATCCACATGCATCACTTATTGTAGAAACAAATGCATCAGATATAGGATATGGTGGCATTCTCAAACAGTCCATTGATGGTCAATAGCAATTAGTTAGATATCATTCGAGTATCTCGCTAGAAGCTCAAAAAAATTATTCAACTGTTGAAAAGGAAATTTTATCAATTGTTTTATGCACAAACAAATTTCAAAGTGATTTGATAAATAAAAGCTTTTTAATACATGATTGCAAAGCCGCAACTTATGTTTTACAAAAGGATGTTAAAAATTTAGTTTCTAGACAAATTTTTGCCAGATGACAAACAATACTTTCTTGTTTTGATTTCAAAACAGAGGCTATAAAAGGCAGTACCAATTTTCTTCTTGATTATCTCACTAGAGAATTCCTACAAGGCAAAAACGAGAAAGAGAGTGAAAAAGAAAAATGAAAGGAGAAAAGAAAGAAAAGAATGAGAATGAGCAAAAGCAATAAGCTACTCCCCTCAAACAAAAGCTTCTTACTCACAAGCATATCAATTTATTCAAGTGGAATCTTCATAATCAATGGAGGATCAGAAGGGGAGAAATCCTCAATAATTACCATTATCCAACAGGTTTCAAATTTTGGAATCTTTTATCCCTTCCAGGCCTTTAGCCTTAATTATCAACCCTTCTCCAATGAAGCTTTTAGGATCTTCCATCCCTTTAAGGTCTTCTATCGTAATAATCAATCCCTCTACAATCAAAACATAGGAGTCATCTACTCCTCCTACTACATATGCTCAAGCATTACCAAACCAAATTCCCAAAATCCTGAAATAATCCCATCAAGAACAATACATTACCATATTTCATCTTACCACAATAAAATCCAAACTTCTTTTATCAAAATCTTCAAATCTGAATATTTGGCAAATTTCATATTCGAAAAGGTCCAAAAAAACATTTTCATCAAATTTTCACTTCATTCTAAATCATCATCAGAAAACTCGTCTATTTTATGAATATATTTTGGTGGAAACCGATTCCATTGAAATTACTCACACCATAAATAAAGAAGACCCTACTAAAATAGCTTTTTCAAAAATCAAAATCTTGTGGGTCCTGACTCTAATCAAAAGGAATCAAGGTATTTATATTGAAAAAATATTTTCACATCAATTTTTTCCTCAAAACTATTCCTATATCAATTACCAAAAAGCCTGGTACAATGTATTTGGACTAAATAATTTTAATCATTCCTGGTCCATTATGTTTGACAAAACTTGTATTCAAAATTTTTCATTGTGGTTCAATGATTGGTGGGATATTTTTGGCCTAAATGAGGCTATTCCACTATATTCAATTTTAGAAAGTTTCAAGTTCTTCTCCAACAATATTTTTCTAAATGCTTTTGATCAAACCCTACGTTTTTCAAATTATTTTCATATCGCCTGGATTTTCTATTGGAATTACTCCATCACAAAAATCAATGGTATCTCTCACCTTTTCTGCACATATGAAATTAAATGGTAGGAAAAATTTAACATAGCAGTCGCCTCAAAGAATGTAGTAGAAAAATGGTTTTCCATATATCCTCAAAACATGAAGCCAAATCTGCAAAAAAAATCAACAATTTTTAGCCTAGAAAGCAAAGTTAATGGGTACCATGACTCAAGTTACAAATGAAGAACTCAATATTATTATTCAACAGATTTCATCTCCATCCGTCACGAGTTAAGAAGAAATCACTTCTAATATTCATGAAGAAGAAGATCAAGATGATTTTGCCAACTTCTTCAATCATATCTATACATAGACAAAACCAGTCGATCAAGACAAAATCTGAAGACAAAATTTAAATCCCTATGAAGAGATAATTTTACGTTAAAGTATGTGTCGTGTCTCGTACAAAAGTAATAAACGTGTCATGTAATTTTGCCTTCAAAGTGTGTGTCTACGTGTCATGTAATTTTGCCTTCAAAGTGTGTATCTACGTGTCATGTAAAATAGAGATGTGTCTTGTAAAAGTGTGAACGTGTCATGTAAAATAGAATGCATAATCAACTCCAAACTCCTATCATGTGTATAAAAGGGAGTCTAGGAGAGTTAGGGAGGGTATCTTTTGGAAGAGCTTGTACTATGATATTTGAATAAAAATTCTAAAATTCTCCATATATACTACGTTGTTCTAATCTTCTACTTATTTCCAAGTAAGTGTTTAATTTTTCGACATCTACTTTACAAATTTCTCTATAATTTAATCATTTGTTATTATTATTTTCATACCCTCTTTTCCATAACAAAATATTATTTTATTTCTCTTCTTCATAACAAATATTTAACTATTTATTTCAAACCCTATTTTCCATAACACTATTTATTACACACCCTCTTTTCCATCACTACATCACCCTTTAGTGTCAATCATGCAAACCCCTCACATTACTATAAGCATGCCACATTTTTATTATTCATTACAAGTTAGTATGTCACATGCCCACATCTCTCTGTTATTTGTTTCCTCATATTCTCTCAATACACCATGCACTATCTATATATAGAGAGTTGTTTTGGATCATAACAAAACTTAAACCTTTAAGAAAAAAGTGGGTGGGCTCCACCACCTAGAAAATAGAAATAATGTAAACATAACTAACTAATAATGAGGATGGAACGGAATGGTGGGCCATACCTCCACAATAATTTTAATTAAATTATTAATTTAAAATTTCTAATTCCTCATAAACTTTAAGGCAACAAAAACAACCCTTTGTTTTCCACATTTATAAAAGAGAAATTGCATCAAATAACAAAAATATTTAGAAAAAAGTCATTCATGATACAAATTTTTTGCATATTGCGAATGACAAAACTAGTGCTATCAGACAGTAATCATACTATAATCATAGGCTATCATACGGTAATCATATGGCTATTAGTGGGTCATCACTTTTAAATTTGTTATTTTTACAAATTTAGAAAATGTTGTGACATAGACTCTATTATCATTAAAAAATTGCTATTTTTGCAAAAGTTTCTTTATTAAAAAAAGAGAAAATAATAATAATAATAATAATAAAGAATTGGAAACCTTTCTTTATAAAGGGTAATATGGTGATTTCAATGAAAAACGATAAAAAATGTGAAGAACACGCGGTTCACATGCAACGCATAGAGTTTCTAAAGATTTGAAACATTTTTATATCATTGGGAATAGAGAATTTTAAATTCAAACTGCAAAAGTAAAACAACTTTCTTCCTATCTCTCCATTCAGCCTCTTCTTTTTCTTTCTTTTCCAATTCACTTAGGTTGTTAAAGTCACTTCTAATAAACATTAATTTTACATTGCCTTACTATTTTTCTAAAATTTTTTCATAAATATAACATAACATCATAATATTTACCGCGCAGGTAACAAAATAAAAAGTACATTAAGTCGGTCATTTTTTTAAATATTCAAATTTGTGCTTCCTTTCCATCTTTTTCTTTCTCTTTTGCAATTTTTATTTTTTTTTCTATCGTCTTTATTCTTCTAACTTTTATATCTTTTATATTTTTTTGAAATCTTGATGATATTGTTGTTTTTTTTCAACAATCTATTTGGTCACAATCTTAACAAAAATAGCAAAAATAGTGTGATGTTCCGTGCCAAATCTAACAAATATAAAAGATGTTGAAAAAAATCTTGGATATAGATTTGGGTATCCAAATTTAAACACGACAAAAAATCTTGAAAAAAATAGAACTATCCAAATCTAAATGATCTTATACCAACTGTACCAAATATTACACGCACGAGTGACCAATTAATCATTGCATATTTTTGGTATTTTTTATAGTGAGTTTGTAGACTTTTTTCCATTTTCGAATTGTTCTATGCATGGTAAATATTTTAGAACTTTGTTATATCTTTGAAAATCTCATAAAAAATGTGACACGTTATTTTCGGAAGTAATTAAAAAAAAAAGAAGAACAACAACCAATAACCTTACCAAATAGAAACTTCAAAACTATACTTGTCGTGTTTGAAAACTCAAATGTCCAAATGCAATCTAAACATAATCTTAAAAACTAAAATTGTAACTTTTTTCTAAAATCAATTTTGACCTAAACTTATACCATTTTTTACTCAAAGCTTTCAATTTTATCAAATTGTACCTCGAATTTAGATAAATTTTTGCAATTTTAATGTTAAAATTGTTCAAGTTTAAGTCTCTAAATTCATAAAGCTAATAATTTAGCTTCAAAATTTTGGTTTGCAACAATTTAGTCCATAAATTTTTAGTTTTATATCAATTCAATCCCTAAACTTCGACATGTAACAATTTAATACTTTACTTTCAATTCTTGACAATTTAGTCCACAACTTAAAAAAATAAAAAATTCGATAATTTTTTTTAATGATGTAAAGAGACTATCTACTCTTATAAAATTGTCGAGTTTCAATTTATTTATGTAGGTAAACTTTCACACTAATTTCTACCATAAAAACTAAATCGGTACAAATTTTAAAATATAAGAATTAAATTATTATAAAGTAACTTTTAATAACTAAATTATTAAAAAATAGAAAGTTAAAAAATTAAATTATTATTTATATGAAAGTTTAGAGAATACTAGAAACGACTTTTAATGGTCACATTAAATCATAAAATCTTCTATTAAAAGAATAGTCATAAAACAGTTAAATTTAGGATTTCAAAATTTCAATAATCTCGAGTCAAACCACATTGATTTCATGGAAGAACTCCCAAGTGATTATTGTACTCTATTTTCCTTTTCTCTTTCTACAGTATAGAATCACAAGAGAGCATTTTATTTGTTTATGTATCTTATTCTTGGAGGTTGAAACACACAAAGTGCTCAATAAACATAAATTTGATGTCTCACCACACTTAAAGATTCTCTTTTTCTTTCCCTTTTCAAAAATATCATTTTATACCTTTGTATTCTTTCTACGTTGGATGTAATATTAATTTAAACTTTAAACTAATAATTATATCAATTTAAATTATAAAGGATTTGTTGTTGTATCAATTTGCATCCTTCGTTATTCTCAATTTGGAACAACTTTATGTGAAACTCATAATTATATTAATTAAACCTTTAAATTTTTTAATTTCTTTTGACAATTGTCCATTCATAATTTACTTTATTCATCCATGTTGTTAAACACACATTTGAAGAAATTTTGCATGCTTGAGAGAAAGATATCACAACATTTGAACATATCGATCCTAAAAACTGAATGAAAGAAGTATGCAAATTTCTACTTATAATTAATCCAAAACTAATGTTAGCAACTCTTAGTAAAAGAACGTTCTATAACTAGTAAATGTACAAGTTACCAATATGCAACTTAAATTGATACATCCCAAAAGAATATAAGGGTATAAAGTGATAATCAATTTCTTATATATGAGTGAATTATTTAGTTACTAGTTTGGCTTTGTATCTCTCAATATTGATATTTGTATTATATTTTATGGTAAACATTATGTTAAGATATTTTAGCAAATAAATTAAAATCTTTTCAAATTAAGAAAATTCCTTTAAAATATCCTATTGTGAAGGAATCTTAATAAAGTTAGTTCCTTAGATTATGGAAAAAGGATATTTTATTTTATAAGATATTAAACGTATTTCGATAAGGTGTGTGCGTGGTATGAAAGAAAGAAGACAGTGAAGAAGGAGTACCGGTTAGAGCGACTAAGAAAACTGATTGCAGAAGAACAAGTGAAGTACTTCATGAATGTCTATACTTAATATGATCATGTGATACAGGTTGACGTTGAACAACCCACCAAAAAGACGATAACTAAGTGATATTTTGATATGGAATATGTTAGCGAGAAGACTCCAGAATTGAGGGATCAATTCTGTAAATCAGTGGAGCATGTATGAATCTGAATAACTTGTTGACAAGAAGATCTTAAGTGCTATATGAACAGCTCTGGGGTTCAGGGGGAGTCTAAACTATTCTTCAAAGGATATTGGAAACGATTCAGGAGAACCTGAAGTTTATGTTTAGTTATGATATGACTATTCATTGTAATCCATGTGACAAGTTACATACTGAAAATCTCAATAATATTCCATATCTGAGCAAAGAAGTTCTCCAGATGTAGGCAATATTGGCCGAACTGGGTTAACAAAGTGCACTGTGTTTTTCTGTTTTTATTCTCTAGTTAGACGCCTAGTTAAGTACATATAATATAACTAAAAGGTATTTAACTTGTTTCTTTTACAATTGGTATCAGAGCAGTTCGATATAGATGGAAGCATCTAGAGAAGTTACTGTGGCGTCAAGACCCCCTGTACTGGATGGAAAAAACTGCTCCTATTGGAAGACCATAATGATTTCATATCTAAAATCCTTGGATGCAAAAGCTTGGAAGGCTGTCAAGACTTGATGGACACCACCCATGGTAGAGGTGGAACTAGAAAAGGAAGGAGGGAGAAAGAGAAAATCATCAATGTCAACTAGAGATGTCTGCGGGGCAAGGCCGGGGATGGCACTCCCCGTACCCGTCCCTGCCCCCTATCCCATTCCCCATCCCCACCAATTTTCCCTCATGGAACAGGATGAGGATTCCCGCAAGGATCGGGTTCCCCATGGAGAAATATTCTCATTGTTTATAAAAAATAAAAATTCAACTATTAGAGATACATTCAGAAATCAATCCATAAAATTCAAAAATTCATAAAAAAAAAAAGATCAGTCCATAAGTATTCTAACAAAGCCCCAACTACATCATATTTTTTAAGACACAACAACCTATTTCTTTTAAAAAAAAGTTTACAAATCATAAGTCAGGCACAACATATATATATACATTTTAAGAAAAGTTCCTAACATAGAAATGGAAGGGAAAAAAAATAAAGAGATGGAATAGAGAAAAGAAAGGAAAGAAAGGAAAGAAAGGAAAGAAAGAATATCAAAATATGTTAAAGAATATCAAAATATGTTTCTTTTTACTCTTTTACATATTATTAAATAAGTAAATAAATAAATATATAAATATATAAATATATAAATTTATATAATTAATTATATTTTTGTTCGGGACGGGGATTGGGTCGGGGTCGAGAAATGTATTCACCCTCTTTAACCCTGTGTTGCCAACGGGAAAAAACTTTTTCTCACTCCCTCCCTCATTCCCCATGTATTCGAATGACATCTCAATTAAGTAAAAATAATATCAAAATATTTTACTTTTTATCATTTAATTTAAAATTGTCACATCATCCAAGTCTATTCATGAATGTAGAACATTGAAACCAAATTTCAAACTTCTAGAATTATAAAGTGTGATTTTAAAATTTTGTTGACTAAATAAACACCAAATTTAAATTTAAAATTCTTTGGATGTAAAGAAGTCTGACCTTGACAAAAACTTACCTATAGTGTGATGCTTGTCACACATTTTGATATTTAAGTTAGAAAGTAAGAAGTAAAATTTTAAGTGATAGAATCAACTTCCTGAAATTATAATGATTTATTTATACGAGTGAATGAGCTTAGTTATATCTTTAAGAAAATGTTTGGAGTAACAATTGAGTTGTTGATGCGGTGGTTGATGTATTTGGTCAAGGCTAAGGAAGAAAAATTCATCCCATAAAGGTGAGATAACACTCTTTCAAAACCAAATATTCTATATTGAAAGGATATTCAAGAGTTTCTAGTTTCATGTAACAACCCTATAGCCTTATAAGCAAATAAGAAAATTAGCTAATTAATTTTAAATATACTAATTATCATCTATAATTAGCCTATTTAGTTGTGAACTACATAGAGTTAAGTCTAGAAAGTTATGAGCTTTTGTAACCATAAAAATTAAACTAATTTTTTTAGTTGTAGTGAGACCGAGAAGCTTCTTGAGTGAAAATAAGGATTCTCCTCAATTTTCTACTCCCAAATTCTTGGTTCAAACACTTCCTTAATTACAAAGTTTTGAGTTACATTAGAGTAATCTTTTCACTTACATAAACTATGACATTTCAAAGATTTTTCTAGGATGAGATTGAGCAACCAAAACCAATTTGGTTGTAGTCCTATTCTCAACTCGAACTTTGTTATTTCGTTTTGCTTCTATTTTATGTTAATTAAATCATTAATTAGGGGTGAGCATTACATATTAAAAATCGAGTCGATTAACCAAACTAAACAAATCAAAGATGGTTGATCGAAGATAAAAAAATGACTCATCGGTGTTGGTTTGAGAAAAATCAAAACTGACATTTTTTAAAAATTTCAAAGGTTTATTAAACTGACCTATCGACTAACCAATGATCGATTCATCCTGTTTCATAATCAAAATTGGTTTGAATATCTACTAAATCAGCTATAGTTGGTTTGATAACAATTTGATCCAAAAATCGACGTCGATCAAACTTTTGATCTAAATTCGCCCAAGACAACCCAAAGAGTATCATATGCATGAGGTAATTATATTTTATAATTTTGCCCTCACAATAATCCCTTGGCGGTTTCGTAGGCCGTCCTAAAACGTCCTTTTCACATCGTCAAACTCTGTCAATCTTTGTCTCTCTCTCTGTATATATATATTTTGTGGCACTCTATATTTTAAGCTTTTCTAACTTTCCTTCAGATGAAATCATTCCAAATTCTCTGAAAACTACAAAGGTCTTCAATTGTTGGGCTGAGAGATTAATCCTCCCCTTCGTTTTCGGAGGAGGAACTGGAGAAAATCTAGCCCTTGTTTTTCTTCCCCATTTCAACGCAAAGTAAGGAACTTTCATATTTCAAACTCTTTTTTTTCCCCCAAATTTTGATGGGTGTTTCTGTTTGGATGCTGGGAAAATTCGAGAGGGAAAAAGTGGCTCCAACTTTCTGAAGCCGGAATTTTTGTGGGCCCTCATTGATCGCGAGGCCTGTCTCTCGGAATCCCAACACGATCTCGAGAATTTATGAGCACGATATCCCTTTAACCGATACTTGTAGGACATCCATTTTCCTTCTTGGTTTTCTTGTTCTTGATTTTTGTTTTTTGTCGGGTTAATGCTCTGTTTTTCTGCCGTTTTAATTGTGGGATTTCTATTCTATTCTTCCTTTTAACTCTTGCTTGTACTGGGTTTTATTAATGTTCGAGCTATATTCGCCTCTTCTTTCTGGTTTAGTGGCTATGTGATTTCTGGTGTGTTTCTGTTGCGTTTTTGTTCAGGTGGGTATTTCTGATTTTAGCTTGTTTTTAGTTTCGAGGTGGTTTTGCATGGAAGAAAGTGGTTTAAGCCTTGAAGAGATGTTTAATTCATGAATTTATGAATGTGTGTGGAGGTTGTTTCATAAAACAATTTATGTCTGCTTGAAATGTTGTTTCTAGCTCAGTTTCTTAATTTTTAAGAAACTATGTAAAGGATTTGACAACCCTATATGTGTTTCTGTTGCCCCGTTCTCTAGTCAATACACAATCGATTTTGCTGTGAATGGTCTTTTCCACTTTTTTTAACTTTGTGTCTCTTTTTTCATTTTTATTTTTTAATCCAGTGGTTGAAGGTGTGAGATGCATGGATCCTACTATTAAGTTAATTTTGCTTCTGATATTCTTCAGAATAGGTTGGTGCCTACCCACCCCTGCCTTATTTGTTTAGATTTCTTTATACAACTTATTTTTTTTTTTATCATTTTTACCTCTATATATATTCCTTGTCTCTAGTAAAATAATGCGAATCTATAAATTTAAATTTGAAGCTCAATCAGATTAGGTCATATTCATCGTTGTATAAATTGGAGCCTTAAAATTTGTAGTATTTTTTAAGATCATGTTTATTGGCGTTTTGCTTCTATTACTGAACTCGTTGATGAACTAAGTTCTTTCCGTTACATGCCAGCATGTGCTTCAACCACTGAAAAAAATTTTGAACACTGTGAAAGGGTTGTAAAAGATTGGGCCTTATCTTCTCTTCATCAAGGTATCAACAATGATAAACATACATTAAAAGATTTACTGTTCTTTCTACATGTTCCAAGAACAGGAGGGCGATCGTACTATCACTGGTAACTTTCAAATCATAAAGTTCGGTGGGTATTAATCACTCAAGTGTCGGAGTCTTAAGTGTTTATTTGGTTTTGTTCTGTAACTATGCAGTTTCTTGAAAAAGTTGTACCCAAGCTCTCAAGAGTGTCCCCGTTCTTATGATAAGCTACGGTTTGATCCCAGGTATAATTTTATGATCCCAAGTATAATTTCATTTTTCCAAGATGATTATTATTTTATTTTATAAATTGTTTCATATGACATTCATTCAACTTTTTAAATGTTATGTCTTACTCGCTTTACTGCCGCCTTGATGTAAAATAATTACCAACCCTTAGTTGCATACTGACGTTATGTTTGATTATGATTGATTATGATTGCTAAAACCGTGACATGCAACTTTAGTATGAACCTGGTAAATTGGTAATTGAATTAAAATAACTAGGATGTGGACGCATGAGCGGTTTACAAATTTTTTTAGTTTAGTTAGCGCAGAAGGTTAGCTTATATAGATAAACAATGAAAAAATGAAACTGAATAAGAAACATCATTAGGACTAGTATGGTGGAAGAACATTGTTTAAAATTTTTTTTCTTCTTTTTCAGTATTATATTTTCTTTATTGTTTTTTGTTGGTGGGGAGTATGGGATGGGTCCTCCAAAGTATATTGGGAAACAGATGGAAAATCAGAACCTTGAACCTTTTTTTTTTTTTTTTTTTTAATTTTGTATTCAAGACTGACTCTTTGATAGTTTTAACTAATTTTGTGCGTTTGTATGGTATTTGAATCTGAATTGCAGCAAGACTAAGTGCAGATTGTTAGCTACTCATGATGATTATAGCATGATGGAAAAACTACAGAAGGAGAGGACTTCGGTGGTGACAATTGTCAGGAATCCAGTTGACCGGGTTCTTAGTTCATATGAATTTTCAGTTGAGGTAGCAGCTAGATTTTTGGTACATCCTGACCTAGCTTCTGCAACCAAAATGTCCAAACGTGTGCGTGCAAAGACAAATGGAGTGAGCACACTGGATATTTGGCCGTGGAAGTATTTGGTTCCATGGATTCGGGGAGACCTATTTACTCGAGTATGTGTCCTGTTGGCTGATCTTGTGCTTCTTAATGATTATTTTCTTTTAACTCAAGCGGAGTGAAGATAAATATAATTAGATCTTGTGCATTTTTAATGATTGTTTTGTACTTTCTTGTTTGGTCGGGGAGCTCTGTTTCTTTCTCGTTTGGTTTTCATCGATAGTTGATTAATAGGGAAACAACGGAGGTTGCCACTTCTCTGTCTTTAATTGGGGAGTTCAGGTTTTAGGCTTGGGAGAAGGGATATTGAGTTTGGAGTCTCGACTCCTTAGAGGGTTTCTCTTGTAAGTCTTTTTGCATTTGCTGGATCCCTCTCTCGTTAGTAAGTCTGTCTTGGTTGCTTTGTGGAGAAGATTTTGAAGAAAGTCAACTTCTTTTCTTGGCAAGTTTTTCTCAGTTGTGTGAATTATATGGACTGATTTTTGAGGAAGTTAACCTTTGGGTAACGGTTTTGAAGACCTTTTGTGGTTGCTCTTTAGGCAACATTGTACTCAGTTGGACCCCTTTTCTTTAATGGGGGGTTTCGTGGGTTTGGTTTTTGAATTATTCCATTTTTTCTCCATAAAAGTAGTTGTTTCTTTATATATAAAGCTTTGGAGCTGTTTTAGTATGAATCAGAATTCGATAAGTTAAGCAAGTTGTATTCGTAGTTTGAAGCCAAACCCGTCTGGAACTTTGTTTTTTGGCTTGCTTTAATGGATGATCTTGTCATTTCTTTTTTTTTTCTGGAACAACTGAATCTATTTTTCATTAGCTTGTCAATAATGATTTTCAAGTGCTGAAACTAATAGGGAAAATAGTTGCTGCCACAAACTAATTTGGAGTTGTGCGTAGCTTTGGATGGAGATGTTAGAATCTAATAACAAATAATTTTTGTTTTGGCTCTGTTAGCCTATGTTTGTGATCGATTAATCTTGACAATTTCTCTCTTATTTACTACAATCTTATAAAGAGATTACTGTTTGCCCACTGTAATGAACAGAGAGATGTTAGAAGACAGAAAGGTTCAAGTGAAGCTAAAAGCGACAGTCCATATGACATGGAGGACATTCTTATGCCACTAAAGGAGTTTGTTGATGACCCCATTGCTCATGATCTTGTTCATAATGGGGCTACTTTCCAGGTAATTCTGAATTAATTTTTGTATTGGCGTGAATAAGACCAATAGTTAACAGTTTTAACTGTTGGTTCTCTACATGTAAATATTTGTTTGTATTTGATGTAAATCTCCAGTTTCATTTCACGTAAACAATGCGTGCATCCTTTGTTTAAGGGTAGGAGGTGGGGAAGTGAAGTTGCTAACTCTCCTCTTTGTTGGGCCCAAGGAGTTAAGCTCATGACCAAAAAACATTAATTCCATGACTTCTTAACTTTTTATGTGATATGTAAGGTACAACAATGATATAATTAAACTTTTTTTTTTCTTTTTTTTTCCTTCTTTTTTTTTGTAATTTTCCTAGGAATGGTTTTGGTTTTCTCAATATACTCTAAATTCAATGACCTGGAAAGTCGGCCAGTTAATTTGATCCTTCATCTGGTTGAGTGTCTGATACCAAATGAACGCTATCTTGTGGGGTCTTTAAGTAAACATATTTAGTTATTATACACTTGTTGATGTTTTTTGTACTTTTGGACACCATCAGCTACATGAAGTTTTTAAAATTTTACCAATCAGAATTTTGTCTTGGTGGGTACCCTGTTATCATGCACTTTTTCATTCTTTTCAAAATGTGATTGACCATTGAAAAGTTCTCAGATAGCAGGACTGACAAACAACTCCTACCTAGCTGAAGCACATGAGATACGTCACTGTGTACAGAAACACAAGA
>CM046894.1:12067158-12175948 GCA_025688845.1 Cucumis hystrix | reverse complement strand
GAAGTTCCTCTCTGTTCCTTTCTCTACAAAAGGCTCCCTCTTTCTTTCTTAGCTTCTCTCTTTTATTACTGTAGCATTAACGGTTTTCAACTAACTTTCAACTTTCTGTTTAACTGTTATAGTCTAGCAATAACAGTTAAACTGTTTAACTGTTTCAGTCTAACAGTAATCTAACTTCTAACTAACTTTCTTCCTTCTACCATACTGGTATATGATGGGAGGTCTATCATTACACCTCTTCTCCAAATTCACCTTGTCCTCAAGGTGAAACTGTGGATACCGTTGATGTAAATTATCATAATCTTCCCATGTAACTTCGTGTCTGGGTAGTCCCTTCCATTGTACTAGTGCTTCCCAATTGTTATCTTGCTTCTTTCGATAGTCATGTATTTCTTCAGGTTCCGATCTCCACTCTTGATTATCTGTAAGGTAAATCATATAAGTTTGTACTTGTGTGTGTTCCCCCGTGGACTTCTTTAGCTGAGAAACTTGGAAGACAGGATGTATAGTTGCTGTGTCTGGAAGTTTTAGCTCATAGGCTACTGGTCCGATTCTTTTTACTATTTCGTATGGGTCGAAAAACTTTGGGGAAAGTTTTTGGTTCCTCTTCTTCCGTAAGGATGTCTGTCGATACGGTCGTATTTTGAGGAACACCATTTCTCCTACTTCGTACTCAACTTCTCTACGTTTCAAGTAGGCGTCTTTCTTCATTTTTTCTTGGGATATTCTCAGATTTTCTCTTAATGCTTCGAGAATGACATCTCTTTCCTTTAATTGTTCGTCTAAAGTGGAGTTTGAGGTAGTATGATCCTCGTAATAGATTGGGGGGGAGGGGGGGTGATCGACCGTAAACTGCTTGGAATGGTGTTACCCCTAGGGATCTTTGGTAGGTTGTGTTGTACCTATACTCTGCCCAATGAACCCATTCTGCCCATTTTTTTTGTTTCTCTCCACAAAAACAATGTAAGTATGTTTCCAATCCTCTATTGACTACCTCAGTCTTGCCATCAGATTGAGGGTGGTACGTCGTACTTCGATTCAACCTTGTGCCAGTCATTTTGAATAATTCTTTCCAAAAATGACTTAGGAATATTTTATCACGATCAGGTACTATGGAACTGGGGTAACCATGAAGTCGAACTACTTCTTTGACAAATAACTCCGCAATGGTTCTGGCTGTGTAAGGATGTTTGACTAGTAAGAAGTGTCCTTATTTACTCAATCGGTCTACTACTACTAGGATTACTTCAAACCCCTTGGATTTAGGCAGTCCTTCGATGAAGTCCATTGAGATGTCACTCCATATCTTGCTGGAAATCTCTAGTGGTACTAACAATCCGGCAGGTGATAGAGCTGACATACGGAGCACTCTTCACAATACTTTTTTATCATTTGCTTCATTCCTGCCCAGTACAACTTTCCTGCTATTCTTTTATATGTACGTAGGAACCTTGAATGTCCTCCGAACACAGAGTCTTGATAGGTGTGGAGGATTGTAGGAATCAGTGTAGATTTCTTTGAAATTACCAGTCTGTCTTCATACCTTAGTACTCCTTGTTTGATTAAATACTTCTGCTCCTCTATTTCTTCTCCTTTTTCTATCGTGGCTATGATTTTCTTCAAGTCGTCATCCTCTTCCACTTCGTTTTTGATGACTTGCAAGTCTATTAGAGTTTGGGTCATCAATGAGTTCAAGTGAATGGTGGATGGTACCCGAGACAGGGCATCTACTTCTTTATTTTCCAAGCCCGATTTATATATCACTTCGAATGAATAGCCTAGGAGTTTAGCTATCCATTTTTGGTATTCCGGTTGGATCATCCTTTGTTCCGACAGAAATTTTAGGGACTGTTGGTTTGTTTTTACTAAGAACTTTTTGCCCAATAAGTACGGTCTCCATCTTTGTACTACTAATACTACTGCCATTAGTTCTCTTTCGTATACTGGTTTAGCGCGGTCTCTGGTTGCTAGTGTGTGAGTGAAATAGGCGATGGGTCATTTGGATTGAGTAAGTACGACCCATATTCCAAACCCGGATGCGATTGTTTCTATCTCAAAAGGAGCATTAAAGTCAGGTAATGCTAGCACCGGAAGTGTCATCATTGCCTTCTGTAGTTTAAGAAAGGCTTCCTGTGCTTCTTCTCCCTATTTGAATCCTCCTTTCTTCAATAGTTGGGTTAAGGGTGCCGCTATGGATCCATAATTTTGTACAAACTTTCTGTAGTAGCCGGTCAATCCCAAAAAGCCTCTGACTTGTCGTATGTTAATGGGAATTGGCCATTCTTTTATGGCTCGTATTTTCTCTGGATCCACTTCCAAGCCTTGGCTGGAAATGGCAATATATGTGATAAAGTTAAAGTATAATTGTTGATTTAATTTATCCTTAAAGTGGGAAAGAAAGTCTATGCATCTGTTTGGATTTTAAATTTTTAAATGAATGAACAGTTTTGCCCTTCAATCCTGTTTAAGGAATTGTTTATAGTTCTTGCTTACTTGAGATTCTGTTTTTCGTCTCTGATGTTGAAATAATTTTCTGCATTAAAGGCCGAGACTCGAAGGGATTGTTTGATTTAGCATAACTAATTGCTTTGAAAATAAAATTTGAAAATTTTCGAAACTGGTGATCAAAACTTTGTAGCCCATTAAGATCTTAAAATTTTGATCTAAATTCCGAAATTTTCTACTACTTCTAAGTGCCTTCACATCTTCTATGAATTATTATTATTGTACTTTTCGTCTTTAAACATTACATGAAATGTAGGTTCAGCCTTTAAAAAATTACACATTTAGTTGAATTTCTTTTAAAGGAACTAATGTTCATTTTAAAGTTCTATCATACTTAGAACTTAGATTTATATAAACAATTAATGGTATTTTTTTTATAGATTCAAATTGAAAATTTTAACCGATTAGACAAGTAATTAAACATTTTAGAGTACCAAGTAAAGTCTTCAATCCATGGTTTGAACTTACATAAGAATTGAGGCCTTAAGATGCTCAAATGTAATAACTAATAAGTATCAGTCAAAATCTAGAACATTAGATTATGTGAAAAATCAAATGAAATATAAAAATGAGGTGAGTTTGATATTGCAAATAAGATACCAAAACGCTCCATACAAACATGGGCGTTATGTCATACTACATTACAAGCCTAATAATTATGGTTTTCAAATAGCCTCTTTAAGTCGATGATCTTTCCATTGTATTTTGGATCTCAAAGTTTTACAGCCTACTAATGCAATAATAGTAAACAATTCAGATCCATCATAGGCTTGATGATGCAAAAAAAAAACAAAAAGTGTTCACTGCTAATTTACGAGATGTAAACCAGTGACATAAAATGAATATATGCAAGATAGAGCACTATATAATGAAGATTTTATTATCTAATGAACTTTAATATTCATCTAAGATGAACTTAGAACTTTAAAATTTATCTGAGAGATAGAATAGTAAGAATACAGTCTAATTATAAATCAATATCAATTAATTATTAGTATGAATTTTAATTAATTAGTGAATTTAAATAGATTGTTTAAACTTATATAATAAACGTCAATTTAACATTTTATGTTATGTTAACTATTTAATATAAATTATTAAAGAGAAATGATCTTAAACGAGCTAAAAATATAGTAAAATATCAATACAAATATAAACAGTGTGTGTATGAGAGTCAAGAGAGACATGGTAGGGTAAGGTATGAATGAAAGTTCACTTTTTTTTAATGTAGAACTAATAATTAATTATAATTTAAAAGACTAAACACACGTCATCATAACAAATTGAGGAACTGAAATATATCTGTTTAATATTAAAAATAAATTTTAATTTACATTCTAAATAGTTAATTAAAATACATTATAGAACATTTTGACAAATTATTTGTACTTCACATAACAAAATCACTAAAAAAAATAAATTAATTACACTTTTTCTATGACCTATAAATATTTTGTAGAGGTTCTTTTTTTGACAATTTCCAAGAATTTTTACCTTGCTCTTTTTTTGTATTGTATTAATTAATTATTTTATTTTATTTTTAAATAAAAATTTGGTAAATCATAAAGATAATTTTAGATATTATCTTTTAGAAACATAACTCAATTATCTCAAACCTTTGCATCCTTTTAAATTTCAAATATTTAATATCCATATTCATAAAACAAGATTAATCCAACGATGGCCAGAAAATTTATCACTATTTTCTCAATTGCGATAGTTTGACAATATATGTGATAAACATGTGAAAAAATGGTTGAAAATACTTTTAGCACATGTTCTGTTATGAGCTTGAACTAATAAGATCAAACGGATTAAACTATAGAATGACAAAACACTTACAATTAAGAATTAAAAATTTTATGGCCCATTTGATAACATTTTCGTTTTCTATTTTCTGTTTCTTCTTTTCTAACAACAAGAAACCAAATTATATTTGATATCTATTCATGTTTTCTGTTTCTTAAAAAAAAAGAAACAGAAATAGAAATTTGTCTGACAACCATTTCTTATTCATCTTGTATTATTTTCTCTAACATTTTTGCTTATATTTTTATTTTAAATATAATTTAATCATGTAAAAAAAATGTAGAATTCATTAAAGTATAAAAAAATAATTATAAAACATTAACAATATCAAATACACTTAAATCTTATTGTAAAATTAATAACTATAATAAAATAGATTTAATTATATGTTGTTAAAATTTGATTTGAAATAATATTTCTCATTCATTTGTCCTAAATGAAGTTGATTCAAATTCAACTCAATTATATTATTATGTAAATGTTGTGGTCGTAAAATATTAAAGTTAATATAAATGAATATTTTAGTAAAAAATTAGGTGTGATTCTTCTTCTAAACGATCATGGTACGTGAGTGTGTAGTAAATAATACACAATCGTTTAGTTAGTATCAACACCAACCATGTGCGCATGTAATTTTTCTTCTAAACGATTATAATACGCAATCGTGTAGAAAATGATACATGATCGTGTACGTAGTTCATAATACACAATTCTTAGTTCATGATAAACGATGATTTAAAAAAATCCTAGTAAATAATCGTGTAGATGATAATGACAATCGTGTGTTGTTGATGATACATGATCATGTAGTTCATGATAAATGATGGTTTTGAAAAACCTATGGTAAACGATCATATAGTTCATCTCTGTCTATGACACATTGAAAAAAAAAATACAAGATTGATGATTGATTGAAAAGATAAAACAGAAGTATAATGAAAAAATATAATAATAATTGTAGAACAATGATCATGATTTCAAAAAAATATAAAAAAAAATTGCAGAAGAAGAAGAGAATGTGATCTCCATTGTGAAGATGGAAAGGAAGAAAGAAGAAATCAGAGTCACGTGAAATTCAAAATCAGCACACAAACTTGGAATATTTTTAAAAAATGACTGGTTGCATGAGTTTTTTATTTTGTTATACAGGCCGTAAATATTTTGATGTCTTGTTATATTTATGAAAATTAACCTTAGATAAACATATCAAATATTTAAATTGAGAAGATCAAAATAATATATAAAGTTAAATATTGAACAGTTTAAAATTCAAACTTAAATTAAACATGTAAATATGAAAAAAAAATAACAAAAAAAAAATGTAGCTTAATAGAAAAGAAAAATTTGTCAACATTAGCTTAGCTCAACTGGCACCTGTATGAACCTATGGACAAGAGTCCCTACCCCTGCATTTATTACAATATCTTTACAAAAAAAAATTAATTAAATATAAATTTGAAAATAAAATAGTATATAAACCTAAGATTTTTTTATAAAAAAATATAATAAACCGACAAAATATTTACACTATTTAAAACAATTTTAAAAACGAAAAAAAGTGCACATGCCCACTGAAAACTACCAAAAATATTCCAGTCAACACACAATTAATCGGCCACATGCGCATGTAATTTTTTTTCTAAACGATTATGATACGCGCTCGTGTAAGAAATGATATACAATCGTGTAGATAGTATCAATACAATCATATAGTTCATTTTCACAATGAGAAAAAATGCTTCAAATCTAAATGATCGTGTTAACTATGGCAAGTGATTGTTTATATCATATCCATACGATAATGTATTTGTTTTTAAACGATAGAAAAATGGTTTTAAATCTAAACGATCGTGTTGACTAGGTAAGCAATCATTTAGATCATATCCATACGATCATGTAGTTCTTTTTAAACTATGGAAATGGACTCCAAATCTAAATAATCGTGTTGACCATGCTAAACGATCATGTTGACTAGGTAAACAATCGTTTAAATATCACTTCGATCTTGATATTCTAAAAGAGGAGCTCGAAAAAAGAAATAAAAGATGAAGAAAGAATGAAAGAGATAGAAAATGAAAAAAGAAAGAGAGAATGAAGATAAACAAAAATAAAAGAAAGAAAATCTAAAAGAGAAGCTGAAGAAATCTAGAAGACAAGATGTGAATAAATAACAAAGAAGAAGAAAGAAAAGTGACGAATTGTTTACAATATCAAAGGCAAAACTGAATTTTGTAAAAATATTTATAGACTTGTTGGGATTTCTGATTTTATTAAACGAGCCGCAAATATTTTGATATTTTATTATATTTATGAAAATTAACCTAAATTTAAATATTAAAAATTTAAAATTTAAAATTAAATTAAAACATATAAATATGAAAAGTAATAAAGAAAGAAAATAAAACAAATTAAGAAATATTAAACATTTATATGAAAAATTAGGGAAAAAATAAATTAAGAAATACAAAACATATAAATATGATAGATAGTTATGAAAAATTAATAAAAGAAAGAAAAGAAATACAAAATCATCAAGGTTGAGAGTTGAACCCAAGATTTAGAAGAGAACAAGAATAATCTTTAAGAATACCATTATATCAACTAGATAACTTGAAATTTTGGAAAAAACAAGAAATAGAATCAAATATAATGAACATAACTAAGAAAAACTACTTTTCATAGTTACTCAAATTTTGCCCAATTTTAAGAAACGTTTCTTAAAATTTGGGAATGAGAATGAACTGGGCTTCGTTCCCTCTCCTCAATTCCATCCCCCTCTTTCCTGCAATTGAGACCTTTCCCGATACATGGGCCTTATAGATCAAATGCCTCTTTGGTTGAGGAGCTTCTTTCCCTTTGTTCATTGAGGCAATTCTGGCATCCTTGGCATCCGTTTGAACCCATGAATTTTGATTCCAAGATTAGGGCGTAGAAGAGATCTTCATTTCGCTGTAAGACCACACGCTCCTTTCTTCTCCTCTAACTCTCTTCTTCCTTTCCATAACCTTTTCCGCTTATCGAGCCTTTGTCCTCAAAGAAAGGTCCAAGTGACTTCTTTATCCATATGGATGTCTGTTTCTTAAAAAAATGAGAAATAGAAACAAGAAATGAAAACGTTATCAAACAGGCCCTTAGGTATTAAAAAAATGATAATTTACATAAATGTAACAAAACCAAAAAAAGATTTATGGCCCGTGTAACAAAAAGCAAAAGCCTACGAAGCCCATAAAATACTTTCTTAATTTTCAGATTTGCCCTTGAATATTGTGGGCAATTCGTCACTTCTCTTTCTTCTTCTTCCTTCTTTGTGATTTCTTCTCTTCTAGATTTTTTCATCTCATCTTCCATATTGTCTTTCTTCTACTTTTAAACAATTTATTCTTCTATTTAAATCTTATATTTATTCTTCATCATTTTCGACAAGATTATTTGAAGCTATTTCACGATTGTTTCAATATTCTTATTCATCTTCCTTATATTTGAAAACATCAAAATCGTTTAAATATCATTTTAAATCATCAATATGATCATTTAATTTTGAAACCTTTTTTCTCATCGTTTAAAATGAACTACACGATCGTGTTGACATGATCTAAACGATCACTTACCATACTCAACACAATCGTTTAGCATGGTTGATACAGTCATATAACATGGTCAACACGATCGTTAGATTTGATGTTTTTAATGATAATTTACATTGGACTACACGATTGCTTATCATAATCAACACAATTGTTTAAATTTGGAGACTTTTTTTTTTATCATTAAATAAAAGTAAAGAATCGTGTATCACATGACCTGAACGATCATAGATCATTCATTTAGACTATACACGATTGTTTTGAAGAATATTACTCATGGGTATGTGGCCGATTAATCACGTGTTGACGGAAGTATTTTTGGTATTTTTCATTATGAATTTATTGACATTTTTTTTGTTTCACAAAATTTTTCTATACAGTGTAAATATTTTATTGATTCGTTACATATTTTCTTATAAAAAATTCAACTATTAAAAAAGATGGTACTTTTTTCGACCTAAGTTTAAAATTAGTTAAAAAAATATCAAAAATCTTAACAAATACAAATAAATCAGGGCGACTAAAATTAATTAAAACTAAATTCTACGCTAATGTGTAATCTTGTGTCAATTACTTATATGAAATGAATTTTTAAAATGAATTCACATATCTTAAACTATATAAAAAAAACAATAAATATTTCAATGATCAACTTTTAGTTGAGGTCTGCATGTGTAAGGCAAAGCACTCGATCGAAGGTACACAATCAACTAATATTTACTAAATACCAATTTATGACTAGTAAAACTAAATAATATTAGTCAAAGACCGAATCCATGACTATTAGAAAACTGAAATGTAACGACGTAAATTATGTCATAGCCAAATTGCTACGCTTCGCCATGCAACGTGTTCTGACCCTCACGTTGCGACACAAAAACGTGACCTAAGCAGTCTTGGCACCTCTAAACGAAACACCAAAACGCTCAGTCTTAAACCTTGAATCTTACACTTGACGCTTAAATTGAACTTGCACTTTTAGAACTACTAAGCAATAAACACAACGCATGGTAATAAAAAAAACTTCTCTTTATTACTTAACATGTGTTCCAAGAACAAAATACATGATTTCTTTATGACAAGAATTAAAACAAATACTCCAGGCCTTCAACGCCTAGCATAGGTTTTTTTTAACATAAACTTAAAATGTCTGGCTAACGCCTCAACGGGTAGCTACTTGCTTTACCCTTTTCAACTTGGCCTCAACGCCTTGATACCGAAAGAAGCGAAACTTAAAACGTATGTCAAATACTTAGTGAGTGAGGTGAAAATCCTTTTTGGGGCACACAATTCAATCACATAAATTCATTTTCATAAACAGGCTTACAATGCCTCATTAAAGTCATAAAACACACATTAGTCTCTTATTTTTTTCACCAAGAACATGAACCATTTCCATGCATAAACTACTGTGATTTACCACAATCATTAGCATCCCTTGAAAAATTTTCCAATTTATTTCTCGTTGTTCAGGCTATTAACTCAATACAATCCTTTCAACACATTGGCCAACTTCTTACCTCTATGTGATCCTTTCACCCTATGGTTGCCTTGACTCATTATGTGCACATAATAAACTTAGCTTATGATAGGAATAAAGTTAATAGTTTACTCGTATACAAATACAATCGTCACATAGAAACTTTAGCTTAAAATTTTTCTTTCAAATTAACAAGCTATTCAATAAACTTTAAGAACATCATATTATGCGTTAAACATTTACAACAAAGCAAGGCTTAGAATGAATGCTTTAGAACACTAATGTTTCTTTTAGAAAATCACTCATAAACTACTAAGTTCCTTCCTCGAAATGCCTACTTGGTACTTGCTAGGCCGACTTGCTTGTTATCGTTATGTGGGTTTGTGCAATTGGTATTTGTAGGTTAGATTTATCATTTTAATAATCCTATCACAAACCTCTCTTTGCAGAATAAATGGATTTGATGGTGTCATTGAGGTTCTATGTATGCAACTATGCTATGTGATAAACATGGTCTCGCATGGGATATGCTCACTATGTCTTTAGGTTAGGATCGTGCAATAAAAGGTATATGATACTTTCCTAACATAACTACTAAGTTTGCATTGAGTACAAGTTTTTCTCACACTTGCACAAGTATAAGCGAAGCAAGAGATTTCTTGGACAAGCCAGGATCGAACACAGAAAATTTCTATCAAACTTAGCTATAGAGTCTACTTCTCATTCAGACAATATACGATATCTATACAGTATAAAGTAAAAATATATGTATGTATGACATCTACTATTTACACTAGAGATTCTGTAGAAGTTGACATCAGATGGTGTAATTGTAAAAAATGAGTCGTGTTGTAGAAATATGAAGGAAGCTCTCTGTGTTTTGGATAATTAAACCAAACAATGGCCCTTGATGCGATAGAGATTACATAATCATCTTCTAATGAAGGCGAGCAACCTCTTGATGCCTAACGTCACACTTGCTCACCTCTCTGAATACAAAAGCTAAAGATGAATTATGGAATAGCTATCTAGGTTTTCTTATTTATAAGAATCACATTGTAAAGATCCAACTTTTCAAATAAGCCGAATTACTTTAATGCAAGACTCACACTTTAAACATAAGACTTGACAATTCAAATAAAATTTCAACAATATCAAAGAGTATTTATTTGGACTCTATTTCAAATGAATTTAAAATTTTAAAATTTATCGTTAAAAAAAAAATGAAACAAGTAACAGTTGTCAAGTACAAAGAAGAAAATTCAGTTCAGTCTCAAATACTAAAAAAAACAAAACATTAAAGCAGAAGCAGTTTGAAAGCCTTTTCCCATATGGCAATTCACGGCTCCTTGTCCCTTGTCGGTCTGCCTCTCGTGTTACCTTTGCCTGAAAAGTTAAACATAAAAGGGTGAGTATTAATATACCCAATAAGAGACCCACTATTGGTCCCGTTAAGGAAAAAATAAAACTGTTAACTTCCTACTGGAGGAACCCTGCACAATCACAGTCTTGTGATCCCGTAGGATACACACTATCGGTCTAACGCCCCAAGGACGCACAAATCAATCTAGTGTTTTGCAGAAACACATATCAGTCTAATGCTCCCGAAAGGTGCACAATAAGTGGTGATCCCGTAGGACACCTGCAAGGCACACATCTCAATAGAAACTAACAATTTTTCCCTCGGTCCGTTCTAAACATCTTATTAATCAATCACAATACAGTCAAATTACCTCAACACCTAACCCCTTAACTTAACACCCTAACAGTCAACTTATTGCATTTTAGCCCAAAGTCAGTAAGTAACATATCAACACATCGGTCACATAAACTAAAATAATCATAACATCCCCTCATTTCACTAGCACACAACCATACTTGTTATAACTTACACTCAGTCCATACAACAGCTAACAAGTTCACATCCACATATTATATAGGCAAAATCCACAATTTGCAGTCATTTCAACATCCAGGCGTATATATATATATGGTTCCAGTCAAACACAGCATACATTCAATCTCAAGTCTACTTCAAATTATTTACATATAATTGACATCCATTCTCAGTTTAGGGACACATACAGTCAACACATTCTACTTTGTAGGTGAGTCCGGTAGTAGAAAATCCCTTACCTTAAAGTTAGTTAAGCTCCTTAACCGCGCAAAGGTCTACGAAAAACGAACCTAAACATTAAGATAAATACTCAATATCTTTCTCCAACGCATCATTCATTTAAAATCAATCCAATGTGATTTTTCACAACTTACCCAAATATTCACGAAACGAGCTCCAACTAAAACTAATGTTTGTTGTGAACCCAAGGAACTCAAACACTACCTTCAATACCTTCAAGAATCAATTAAAAATTTCAGCATTAAATCCCAATCTATTGGAAATTCAAGGGTGTACTTGCTTCAACGCTACCTTCAAGAATGTCAATTTAACAAATCAATCGGCATTACACTAAAAAAAATATATATTTTTTTTCACCAAGCAAAACATAAAGCCCACAATTCATCCTTACCCAACCTTATTCACCAAACAATCCTCAACAAGACAGAAAGCAGCAGTGGCGTCCGAAGGTAAAGCGAAGAAGAATGTGAAATCGATTTGGGTGTAGGTTGAATTTAGGAATCGCGGCTAGAATGGAAAACACGCGTGGTTGGAAGGTGAAGGGCCGCGTGGCTTGGATCCGACGCGTTCGGCTAGGGTCCGATGCGAGTTCATCACAGTGAAGCGACGACGTTTGTTCCACAATCGACGGAATGAGGGATGCGACGGCTGCGACTCATAAACAAAGATCGAACAGAGTGTCAGCGAACTCGACGATGCAAAAAGGAAAACGTGGACGGACGGTGCTTTGGCTTCCACTTCGGTGGACAGATGATGATTCGGGATGTTGGGGAAGACTGGGCGTCGAAGTTTGCAGGTCGATCGAAGAACCGGGACGAAGCATGACTGGACGAATATCGAAGGTAGGTGGCTGGGTTAGGGTACAGGGAAGAGGAAAGAAGAAGAATGAGAAGATGGAGGAGGAGCGTGAGAGGGGAGAGAGAAAAAAATTGGTTTTTTTTTTTTTTTATAATAATAATAATAATAATAATAATAATAAAATCTTATTATTATTATTTCATTCCCAATTCATTTTTTTTTCTCCTTAATTTCTTTTTTCTCATTAAATAAATTCATTCCTCAAACTAACTGCAATTTGATTTAAAATAAAGTACCTTAAAGTTCGGGGTGTTACATTCATCCCTCCTTAAGAAACTTTCATCCTCGAAAGTTCTAACACTGGAATAACTCTAGATAACGAGCTCTCATATCATCTTCTCGTTTCCATGTCACCTCTTCAACTCGATGATTTCGCCACATTACTTTTACTAATAAAATCCCTATGTTACGAAGCATCTTCACCTCTCTAGCTAGAATCTCAACTGCTCCACATAACTCAAATTCTCATCAATTTCCAATGGTTCATAGTCCACCACATGAGATGGATCTGCCACGTACTTCCTCAACATCGAAACATGGAAAACATTATGAACCGCAGAGAGAGATGGTGGCAGTGCCAAACGATAAGCCACAACACAAATTCTCTCTACAATCTCAAACGGTCCAATAAAACGAGGACTCAGCTTTCCTTTCTTTTCAACACGTAAAACACCCTTTATAGGTGCTACTTTCAAGAACACTTTATCTCCCACCTCAAACTCAAGATCTTTCCGTCTCACATCAGCATAACTTTTCTGTCTACTCTGCGCTATTTGCATACGTGCTCTAATCTTCTGAATAGACACATTAGTAGACTGAACCAACTCAGGTCTCATCAATCTCTGTTCACGAACTTCGTTCCAACAAACAGGAGATCTACAACATTTACCATACAAAGCTTCAAATGGTGTCATTCCAATAGTGGCCTGAAAACTGTTATTATAAGCAAACTCCATTAAATGCAAGTGAGAATCCCAACTACCTAGAAACTCTAATGCACAAGTTCGTAGCATATCCTCCAAAACTTAGTTCAAACGTTCAATTTGACCATCAGCCTGTGGATGAACAGCCGTACTGAAATCTAACCTCGTGCCCATGACAGTCTAGAGTCCCTTCCAAAACTTAGAAGTAAAATGTGCATCCCTGTCAGAAACAATCGATACAGGCACCCCGTGAAGTCTCAGTCAGATATAACTGTGCCTACTTACTATCAATATAAGTGGATTTCCTTGGGATGAAATGTGCCGATTTTGTAAGCCTGTCTACAACCCAAATCATTGTGTAGCCCTTCAGGGTTCTAGGCAGTCCTGTAATAAAATCCATAGACACATTCTCCCATTTCCATTCTGGCAAGCTCAAAGGCTGTAATAAACCTGCTGGTTTCTGTCTAGGTGCTTTAACTTGTTGGCACACCAAGCACCTACTAACAAACTTTGCCACTTCTCTCTTGATATTACGCCACCAATACACTCGTTTCAGATTCTGATACATTTTTATACTACCAGGATGCATAAAAAATAGGGAACTATGGGCTTCATTCAAGAAATCGATCTTAACTGCAGTGTCCGCTGGCACACACAGACGCCTCCTAAACAACAGTCCGCCATCAGAGGATATGGAGAACCCATCAGCTTGCCATGTTTCTACAAGGCGACGCTTCTCAACCAAATAAGGATCATCACCCTGAACATCAATAATCTTCTGCCTCAAAATTGGTTGCACTATTAACTGAGCCAATTGTGAGGTAACTGCCCCACAGATACTGCAATCTCAGCTCTCTCGAAGTCTCGATGTATCGATGCTTGGCTAGTAATAAGTGCTGCTGAATGTGACACACTTCTACTAAGAGCATCAGCTACCACATTCGCCTTACTAGGATGGTACAAAATCTCACAGTCGTAATCCTTTACTAACTCGAGCCACTTTCGCTGTCTCATATTTAACTCCTTCTGAGTGAAGAAGTATTTAAGACTCTTATGGTTAGTAAAGATTTGTATCTTTTCACCATACAAATAATGTCTCCAAATTTTTAGTGCAAAAACTACTGCTGCCAACACCAAATTATGTGTATGGTAGTTCTGCTCATGACTCTTCAACTGACGAGAGGCATAAGCAACCACCTTACTCTGTTGCATTAAAACACAACCCAGTCCTTTCTTAGAAGCATCACTGTAAATCACAAAACTACCACATCCATCTGGCAATGTAAGAACCGGCGCAGTACCAAGCTTTTGCTTAAGGTTCTGAAAACTACTCTCCCATGCTGGGCTCCAAACAAAAGTAGTCCCCTTCCTGGTCAACTGAGTCAAGGGAGTAGCTATACGAGAAAAGTCCTCCACAAACTTCCGGTAATATCCTACTAAACCCAAAAAACTACGAACCTCACTAACTGTAGAGGATTGAGGACAACTGGTAATAGCTAGGATCTACAGAAACTCCCTCACTAGATACCACATGACCAAGGAAAGACACCTGCTTCAACCAGAATTCGCACTTTGAGAACTTAGCATAAAGTTTATTGGCTCGAAGAGTCTCTAAAACTTTATGTAAATGTTCCTCATGTTCAGTCTCTGTCTTGGAGTAAATCAAGATATCATCAATAAAAACTATTACAAAAGTGTCTAAGAAATCCTTAAACACTTTGTTCATCAGATCCATAAATACAGCAGGTGCATTTGTCAATCCAAAAGACATTACAATGAATTCATGATGTCCATACCTCGAACGAAAAGCAGTCTTAGGAATGTCACTGTCTCTAACCCTCAACTGATGATAACCTGAACTTAAATTAATCTTAGAGAATACAGTGGCTCCTTGCAACTGATCAAACAAATCATCAATTCTGGACAGTGGGTACCTGTTCTTGATTGTTACTTTATTCAGTTCACTATAGTCAATTCAAAGTCGCATCAACCCATCCTTCTTCTTCACAAAAAGTACTGGTGCTCCAGAATGCGACACACTAGGTCGAATAAAACCTTTGTCCAGCAACTCCTGTAACTGTACCTTCAGTTCTTTCAATTTAGCTAGAGCCATCCTATACGGGACTCTAGAAATGGGAGCGGTACCTGACTCCAACTCAATAGCAAAATTAATCTCCCTGTGAGGCGAAAGTCCTGGAAGCTCTTCTGGAAATACATCAGGATATTTCCTTACCACAGGTTCTAAAGTCAAAGAAATCTCAGCTTCCCTAGTATCCACCACACTGACCAAAATACTCCAGGTACCCTGGTTGAGTAACTTACTGGCCTTCATAGCTGAAATTACTTTAGGTAGTACCACAGTCCCTACGCCTTTAAATTCAAAACTAGGCTCGGTAGGAGGACTAAATACTACCTCCTTACGAGAACAATCAATACTAGCATGATTGGCAGCTAACCAATCCATGCCTAAAATCACATCGAAATCACGCATATCCAGTACTAATAAGGTTACATCCAACACTCGACCAACTAACTCAATTTGAAATGCTTTAATCTTTTCCTTTGACAACATAATTTCTCCAGATGGTGTAGACACTGATGAAACATAATCTAGGGGCTCCACTTCTAAACATCCATGTGTTACAAATATTGACGATATAAAAGAGTGAGAGGAACCAGAGTCAAACAAAGTTAAGGTGAAATGCCCCAAAACTGGTAGCGTACCTGTAATAACTGTGCCAGCCCTATCAACCTCAGATCTGTTAGTGGCAAAAGCTTTTCCCTGTTGTGGTGCTCTCACTCCTTGACTGCTATGCCCAATCTCAGTAGGCCTCAAAGGACAACGATCAGCTGTATGCCCCTCTTGCCTACACTTGAAACAAATCCTTGTCCCAAATAAACAACGACCCAGGTGGCACTTTCCACAAGTGTTGCACAACGATTTCTCTCTGGCAGTTTCACCTGCTTCAATGGGATTCTGCTAGAAACGGCGAAAACTACCATTTGAGGAACTTCGACAGACTTCTGATTCGCCTTCCTCTTCCGACCAGATGATGTTTCCTTATCAACGCTCTTAGGTTGAACCTCATCCTTTCCAATACTCACATCCACTGCCAGACGTAGTGCTTCAGCCTGAGTGAAGGGCTTTAGTGCTCGCACAAAGCCTCTGATCTCATCCCTCAATCCTCTAACAAACCTCTCAGCTCTGGCCTGCTCATTACCAACAAGCTCAGGGGCAAAGCGCGACAGCATGTCGAACTCCTGGTCATACTCCTCAACTGTCATGTGTCCTTGCTTTAATTCCAAGAATTCCTGGCTTTTTGCATCTCTAAGGTTAGCTGAGAAAAACTTGGTATAGAAGCAATCTCTAAACTGGTCCCAACTGATCAGGTTCAAATTTTCACCCAACATACGCAATATAGACCTCCATCAGATAACACCTCTATCCCTAAGAAGAAAGACAACACACTGAACCTTGTGCTCTTCTGGACATCTCATATAATTAAAAATGGTTTTCACAGAGGACAACCACAACTCTGCCTTGGTGGGATCCTCCAATGATCCATCAAAAGTTTGAGGGTCGTACTTCCTAAAATCCCTCAAATGTTTAGCTTCAGCTGACAGTTAATCTGGTACAGTTTGTGGTTGCTGTGCGACCGGTCCCTGTATAGAGGAAACTACTGGTGCATGAGGAACTACTGGTGCAAGCTGGTTTTGAGCCATAGCAGCAGCAATAAGCTCTGTAAATCTCTGCTCTAGGTGAGCAGACAGAGCAGCCAAATCCATTTGAGTAACAGGTGCAGCAGGGACATGCTGGTCAGCTTGGTCCACAGCAGGCTGGTTACGCCTTGCTCCTCTACCTCGACCTCTAATACCACCCCTATGTGCACCTCTCCTTGGCGGCATGTTTCCTAATATCCACTAAAAATTCTTTTAGTCTTAAACAACAAAGCACCTCAGACAGTCTAGTTTAACTTAGGCAAGGTCATGTTAATAATACCATACTTATTAAACATAAAAGCATACCTGACGAGTGATGAAGGATTGTGTTAGCCATAGGGACATAAAAACATGGACTTACATCATAAGTCAGTCTACAGAACCTAAAACTTAGGCTCTGATACCAACTGTAAAGACCCAACTTTTCAAATAAGCCAAAATCATTACTTTCGTAGCTGCTAACTTAGCTTTCTCTCGTTTTACCCGCACCCAATCTCACCTATATAGCCTTTTCATGGTCTCGATCCTTCGCCAATGCAAGACTCACACTTCAAACATAAGACTTGACAATTCAAATAAAATTTCAACAATATCAAAGAGTACTTATTGAGGCTTATTTCAAGTGAATTTCAAATTTTAAAATTGATTGTTTTAAAAAAAAATGAAACAAGTAACAGTTGTCAAGTACAAAGAAAAAAATTCAGTTCAGTCTCAAACACTAAAGAAAACAAAACATTAAAGCGGAAGCAGTTTGAAAGCCTTTTCCCCTATGGCAATTCAGGGCTCCTTCTTGTCCCTCGTCGGTCTGCCTCTCGTGTTACTCTTGCCTGAAAAGTTAAACATAAAAGGGTGAGTATTAATATACCCAGTAAGAGACCCACTACTGGTCCCGTTAAGAAAACAATAAAACTGTTAACTTCCTACTGAGGGTACCCTGCACAGTCACAGTCTTGTGAGCCCGTAGGATACACATTATCGGTCTAACGCCCCAAGGACGCACAAATCAGTCTAGTGTTCTGCAGAAACACATATCAGTCTAATGCTCCCGAAAGGTGCACAATAAATGGTGATCCCGTAGGACACCTGCAAGGCACACATCTCAATAGAAACTAACAATTTTTCTCTCGATCCGTTCTAAACATCTTATTAATCAATCACAATACAGTCAAATTACCTCAACACCTAACCCCTTCACTTAACACCCTAACAGTCAACTTATTGCATTTTAGCCCAAAGTCAGTAAGTAACATATCAACACATCGGTCACATAAACTAAAATAATCATAACATCCCCTCATTTCACTAGCACACAACCATACTTGTTATAACTTACACTCAGTCCATACAACAGCTAACAAGTTCACATCCACATATTATATAGGCAAAATACAGAATTTCGAGTCATTTCAACATCCATACGTATATATATATGGTTCCAGTCAAACACAGCATACATTCAATCTCAAGTCTACTTCAAATTATATACATATAATTGACATCCATTCTCAGTTTAGGAACACATACAGTCAACACATTCTACTTTGTAGGTGAGTTTAGTAGTAGAAAATCACTTACCTTAAAGTTAGGTAAGCTCCTTAATCGCGCGTTACATTCGCGATGTTGGGGAAGACTAGGCGTCGACGTCTGCAGGTCGATCAAAGAACCGAGACGAAGCGTGGCTGGACGAAAATCGAAGGTAGGCGGCTAGGTTAGGGTACAGGGAAGAGGAAAGAAGAAGAAGGAGAAGATGGGGGGGGTTGCTTGAGAGGGGAGAGAAAAAAATTGGTGTTTTTTTATTATTACTGTTATTATTGTTATTACTGTTCTTATTATTACTGTTCTTATTATTATTGTTCTTATTATTATCGTTCTTATTATTATTGTTCTTATTATTATTGTTCTTATTATTATTGTTCTTATTATTATTGTTCTTATTATTATTGTTCTTATTATAATTGTTCTTATTATTATTGTTCTTAATGTTATTGTTACTGTTATTGGGAGATATAATGCGGTAGTCCTTCGACGAACTTCTGCGTCCATATGTCAGCTCCGCAGGTTGTAAGAGTATAAAGACGTGCCAAGAAAGTATCTTTATACCATCTGTATTGGCTCATCTTGTGACATCGTAATCCGAGAAGGGACTCCATCGCAAGATTTAAATGGATTTGGATACTGCCAATGAACTGCTTTGTCATTGCGTAGATCAATTGGTTGACCATATCCTGCTCTTCGATTTAGATAGGGGTAGAGGTGTTCTCCGTTTTGACAACTGTTCTTGTAGCAGTTAGAATGAGATATCTCTCCTGCTCCGTCAGTTGGTTGTGCCACCAGCTCCTTAGGTTTCGGTGAAACCTGAAATTAGAATCTGGGCTGTTTCAAGAGTTGTTTTCTTGGCGCTGTAGGCTGAGGCTGCTAACAACATCTCTTGAAAGGTATTCATCATTTGAGCTTCAGAATATCCATCGATATTCCAAGTAACTAGAGACATACATCGTAGGTATGTTTCTCATAATGAAGGTCATCTTATCCCAGATTTGTCTTCACAGTAGTTTCAACAAAATTACAATTGATATTTTCATAATGGCCGACAGGATAGGATCCCTGTTTTGCTTGTTCTGAAAGCCTTTACTATTTGAAAAGTAGAAAGATAAGATTGGTGGGCCAGGACCCCCACTATCTCATATCAGAAACAATATAGAAAGCAATAAAATTACAGCGGAAAAGCAATAAAGGAAAGTGATTAAAGATAGGTGTGATATGTCTGCTAATCTTGGATTCTCTCTTCTGAACACTTTCTGGAGAAGATAATGACGTCACTCGGCTGTCTTCTCATTGGCTTGGACTGTTGATTCCTCTAATATCGATCGTATAGGCATTCTTCATGCTCTTTGGAATACACTGCCTCACCTATGGTCTTACTTCGGCTACCCCGCCTGCTGCCACTAGAAGCACCACATCCTTGTAACATGAATTCAACCCTTTGAGATATAGGAATCTTCTTTTATTCGGAGTCAATCCACTACGCTAACCGCGCCGCCTGAGGTTGGTGAATCCTCATCAGAAGTGTGCCATCTTCGGCATGGAGTCTTTTCCTTCAAATGTTCTTTTAGGAAAATCAAGAATTCTAGCATACTATTAAGCAACAATAAGATCGAAATACAATGATCTTATCTAAATAAATTCAAAAAAATTAAACAAATTAATTTACAGATATTTACAATAATTTAACTAAAATTAAAACACTTGAATAAATTTAAACACTTGAAATTGGAGAATTCACATAGGTTGTGAATCCAGAAATGGGTCTTTGATGTAGTATCCTTCGTAGGGGTCGAAGGTGTCTACATCTTCGACATCATTGACCGAAGATAGAGAAGCTGCTTCATCTTAAATATCTTCTGAATCCGGGATATGTACAGCAACTGTGTTGACGACGGAGTTAAACTCTGCTTGGGATTCGACTCCGGCTAATGAGGACATAACTGCATTCTTCGCAAGGAGGAAGCTCTCATCTTCTTGCCTTGTCATGTCCTGTAGATGAACGTTGGCTTTGAAACAATCTTTCATCTTGTTGACTTCCAGGTGTGAGAAACTGAACTTTTCCCACCACTTGATCCTAAGGGACTTGCTTAGGGCTTTGAAGTTACCTGACGGTCCTAGCTGGAAATTCCAGCAAAAGATCCACGGTATTTGAAAATACAAAGCAAATCTAAACGTCTTCGAAAGGGGAGACAAGTAGATACTCTGTTGGAAGAGATGGTACGAACGTTGAACCTCAACGGGAAAGATCTCCTCGGAGAGTCCAAAGTACATCCACCAGTTTTGAAACCAATTTGGGAAGTGCATCTTGTAAGCTTGCTTACAGAATGTCACAAACCAAGAGTGGTTGAAAGGTTGAAGCCAAAAGACCAAGTACCATGTTTTTGTGTAGTCACGGTAGTTGTATGATGGCGGTTTGAAGGGGCGAGAATTTCTTACCTACGAACATCCTTTGCTTCTAGTAGGATGGAGTGAGGATTCGAAAAATTCTCAGCTTGGAGTAAATGATCTTAGAAGGATCATTCTTGTCTGGAATATGAGTAATTTCGGCGGATTTGGAGTCGACCAAAATGTACTCATAGAAGGTCCTAGTTTTGGACAGATCATCTGGCTCAGTTGAAGCCATGAGAAAATATTTGATTACAGACTTCTTGGACAGAAGGTCCATCGAACTCTGTTTCAATGGTTAAATCCACCATTGTGGTCTTGGTGAAATAACCTTGAATTGGAGGAGGTCTAGGCTGGAAAACCTTTGGCCTAACTATTTGAGAGAACGAGGAAGGATTCCTCGGAATTGGAGACCTTGACGAAGAAGCGGCTGGAGAGGCAGCACGCTTGTTAGGAGTTGAAACACCAGAAGGGCGTAACAACATAGTTGAAGGATGAGGGGGGAGACCAGAAGGGTCTGATTGAATGGTCAAAGTCCTTGGAGAGGAACCTTGACGACGCCTGGATACTTGCTCAAACTGCAAGTCCATAGCGTAATTCTCTGCACTCATTGGAGCGGGTGCAGATGTTTGACCTAAGGGTTGGTTTCCCTTATAGGGAGGAGTAGTTCCTGAGGAAGAAATCACTGATCGAGGAGAATAGTTTTGAGAACTATTCGGTTGCGGTGGTGGTGGCGATGGTGGCCGTTGTCGGCCGGGAGGAGGTTGCATGAGAGGCTGATTGTGGGTTTCTCAAGAGATGTTCCCTTGAGAGGTAATCAACTAATGAGTTTTAGCCGCCTTTTATAGGCACGATCTTGAAGTCAAAAAAGGATAAGATCGCTTGCCACCTGGCAAAGATGTGCTTGGAGATAAGGTTCTTGACGTCTTTCTCAAAGATAAACTTGGACGCCTTTGAATCGGTCCTGATGACGAAATCTTTGTTGATAAGATCGTCTTGGAACTTTTAGACGCAAAGTACTATTGCTAATACTTCCTTATTGAAGGTGGAATAGTTCTTCTGTGCACTATTCCAGACTCCGGAATCGTAACGGACAACAGAGATTTTGCCGTTAAGTTCCTGCTTGAGAATGCCGCTGTAGCCGATGTCACAGGCATCTGTATCAATGATGAGCTTGGCCTGCTCATCCACCAGGGATAAGCACGGGATGCTTTTGGCCAAAGACTTGATTGATTGGACCACTCGAGTATGCTTGTCTGCCACGATTTTGGATTTTTCTTCAGTATGTCGTAGAGTGGCAGACAAATTGAGCGGAGATCCCGGATGAAATCGTCGATATAATTGACGCAACCCAAAAAACGATGTAGTTGCGTTTTTACTTGTAGCACATCTGGAAATTTGTCTACGAAACCCTAAACCCAACCAAAGATCAAGTTGTTTCAAACGAGGATCAGGTTTCTTGGCTATGACATTAATCAAGGAATCATCAAGCCAATTCAACGATCTCTGGATTTCGTAGACAAATTTCCAGATGTGCTATAAGACAGAACGCAGCTACATCGTTTTTTGGGTTGCGTCAATTATATTGGCGATTTCATCCAGGATCTCCGCTCAATTTGTTTGCCACTCTACGACAGACTGAAGAAAAATTCAAAATCGTGGACGGACGAGCATACCCGAGTGGTCCAATCAATCAAGTCTTTGGCCAAAAGCATCCAGTGCTTATCCCTGGTGGATGAACCGGCCAAGCTCATCATTGATACAGATGCCTCTGACATCGGCTACGGCGGCATTCTCAAGCAGGAACTTAACGGCAAAATCTCTGTTGTCCGTTACGATTCCGGAGTCTGGAATAGTGCACAGAAGAACTATTCCACCGTCAATAAGAAAGTATTAGCAATAGTACTTTGCGTCTAAAAGTTCCAAGACGATCTTATCAACAAAGATTTCGTCATCAGGACCGATTCAAAGGCGTCCAAGTTTATCTTTGAGAAAGACGTCAAGAACCTTATCTCCAAGCACATCTTTGCCAGGTGGCAAGCGATCTTATCCTTTTTTGACTTCAAGATCGTGCCTATAAAAGGCGGCTAAAACTCATTAGTTGATTACCTCTCAAGGGAACATCTCTTGAGAAACCCACAATCAGCCTCTCATGCAACCTCCTCCCGGCCGACAACGGCCACCATCGCCACCACCACCGCAACCGAATAGTTCTCAAAACTATTCTCCTCGATCAGTAGCTTCCTCCTCAGGAACTAATCCTCCCTATAAGGGAAACCAACCCTTAGGTCAAACATCTGCACCCGCTTCAATGAATGCAGAGAATTACGCTATGGGCTTGCAGTTTGTGCAAGTATCCAGGCGTCGTCAAGGTTCCTCTCCAAGGACTTTGACCATTCAATCAGACCCTTCTGGTCTCCCCCCTCATCCTTCAACTATGTTGTTACGCCCTTCTGGTGTTTCAACTCCTAACAAGCGTGCTGCCTCTCCAGCCGCTTCTTCGTCAAGGTCTCCAATTCCGAGGAATCCTTCCTCGTGCTCTCAAATAGTTAGGCCCAAGGTTTTCCAGCCTAGACGAATTCAAGGTTATTTCACCAAGACCACAATGGTGGATTTAACCATTGAAACAGAGTTTGATGGACCTTCTGTCCAAGAAATCTGTAATCAAATATTTCCTCATGGCTTCAACTTCCTGCCAAAGGTTCTGTCCAAAACTAGGACCTTCTATGAGTACATTTTGGTCGACTCCAAATCTGCCGAAATTACTCATATTCCAGACAAGAATGATCTTTCTAAGATCATTTACTTCAAGCTGAGAATTTTTCGAATCCTCACTCCATCCTACTAGAAGCAAAGGATGTTCGTAGGTAAGAAATTTTCGCCCCTTCAAACCGCCATCATACAACTACCGTGACTACACAAAAGCATGGTACTTGGTATTTTGGCTTCAACCTCAACCACTCTTGGTTTGTGACATTCTGTAAGCAAGCTTACAAGATGCACTTCCCAAATTGGTTTCAAAACTGGTGGATGTACTTTGGACTCTCCGAGGAGATCTTTCCCGTTGAGGTTCAACGTTCGTACCATCTCTTCCAACAGAGTATCTACTTGTCTCCCCTTTCGAAGACGTTTAGATTTGCTTTGTATTTTCAAATACCGTGGATCTTTTGCTGGAATTTCCAGCTAGGACCGTCAGGTAACTTCAAAGCCCTAAGCAAGTCCCTTAGGATCAAGTGGTGGGAAAAGTTCAGTTTTTCACACCTGGAAGTCAACAAGATGAAAGATTGGTTCAAAGCCAACGTTCATCTACAGGACATGACAAGGCAAGAAGATGAGAGCTTCCTCCTTGCGAAGAATGCGGTTATGTCCTCATTAGCCGGAGCCGAATCCCAAGCAGAGTTCAACTCCGTCGTCAACATAGTTGCTGTACATATCCCGGATTCAGAAGATATTCAAGATGAAGCAGCTTCTCTATCTTCGGTCAATGATGTCGAAGACGAAGACGTAGACACCTTCGACCCCTACGAAGGATACGACATCAACGACCCATTTCTGGATTCACAACCTATGTGAATTCACCAATTTCAAGTGTTTTAATTTTATTCAAGTGTTTCAATTTTAGTTAAATTATTGTAAATATCTGTAAATTAATTTGTTTAATTTTTTTTAATTTATTTAGATAAGATCATTGTATTCCGATCTTATCGTTGCTTTAACAGTATGCTAGAATTCTTGATTTTCCTAAAAGAACATTTGAAGGAAAAGACTCCATGCCGAAGATGGCACACTTCTGATGAGGATTCACCAATCTCAGGCGGCACGATTAACGTAGTAGATTGACTCCGAATAAGAGAAGATTCCTATATCTCAAAGGGTTGAATTCATGTTACAAGGATGTGGTGCTTCTAATGGCAGCAGGCGGAGTAGCCGAAGTAAGACTATAGGTGAGGCCGTGTATTCCAAAGAGCATGAAGAATGCTTATACGATCGATATTAGAGGAATCAACAGTCCAAGCCAATGAGAAGACAACCGAGTGACGTCATTATCTTCTCCAGAAAGTGTTCAGAAGAGAGAATCCAAGATTAGCAGACATATCACACCTATCTTTAATCACTTTCCTTTATTGCTTTTCCGCTGTAATTTTATTGTTTTCTATATTGTTTCTGATAAGAGATAGTGGGGGTCCTGGCCCACCAATCTTATCTTTCTACTTTTCAAATAGTAAAGGCTTTCAGAACAAGCAAAACAGGGATCCTATCCTGTCGGCCATTCTGAAAATATCAATTGTAATTTTTGTTGAAACTACTGTGAAGACAAATCTGGGATGGGATGCCCTTCATCATGAGAAACATACCTACGATGGTATGTCTCTAGTCACTTGGAATATCGATGGATATTCTGAAGCTCAAATGATGAATATCTTTCAAGAGATGTTGTTAGCAGCCTCAGCTTACAGCGCCAGAAAAACAACTCTTGAAACAGCCCAGATTCTAATTTCAGGTTTCAACGGAAACCTAAGGAGCTGGTGGCACAACCAACTGACGGAGCAGGAAAGATATCGCATTCTAACTGCTACAAGAACAGTTGTCAAAACAGAGAACGCATCTACCCCTATCCAAATCGAAGAGCAGGATATGGTCAACCAATTGGTCTACGCAATGACAAAGCAGTTCATTGGCAGTACCCAAATCCATTTCAATCTTGTGACGGAGTATCTTCTCGGATTACGATGTTACAAGATGAATACAAATGGTATAAAGATACTTTATTGGCACGTCTTTATACTCTTACAACCTGCGGAGCTGACATCTGGACGCATAAGTTCGTCGAAAGACTACCGCATTACATCTCTCAAAAGTTCTATCAAACGGTGGCAACTAATTCAGTAACCAAACAAATCGACTGGTCTGAATTAACCTTAGGAGACATCTCAGCCACGATTCAATCGATATGCATTAATCTCTGTACAGAGAATAAACATACCACCAAGGTGATCAAGGATTCCATCTACAGGACAGAGTTGGGCACCTTCTGCAAGCAATACAGCCTCGACAAAGGACCGAAGGAAGAAAGGAAGAAATATAAAAAATCTTCCTCCAAGCGACTCTTTAGCAAGAGCAAAGCTAAAGATCCTGAATTTTCTCGAAGGAAGAGGAAATACTACAACCGAAACAAGAGCAAACGACGTTATGTTTCAAAGACCAACGTTTGCTTCAAATGCAACATGAAAGGTCACTTTGTCAACCATTGTCCTCTAAAGGACAAAATCAATACCCTGACTATGGACGAAGAAACCAGACAGTCTCTTCTCTACGCCATCAGATCAGAAGACGATACCTTTTCTCAAACCGAGTCCTCTTCAGATGAAGAAGATATCAACATTCTCATTGACGAAGGATCTTCGAGCGAAGATGCCATCTATTCCCAAAGTGATTCGAGCGACGAAAATGGAGCAATTCCTTGCACGGAAAGGTGTGCTGGCAAATGTTCCGGTCATCAATGTCATCAAGAAGGATCAAGAACGACTTTTTGATCTTATCGAGGAGTTACCTGATGCGTCTTCTAAGCAAACCTGCCTCCTCAAACTAAGGCAGAGTTTTGAGGAACAAAACCCTCAGAAGACGATTCAAAGTCCAATCATCTACTCGTTTCAAGACATTCTGAATCGAATCAAAGGCAAAACGAAGAAGCCTATTCAAATTGAAGATCTTAACCATGAAGTAAAGGTTATCAAAATGGAAGTTGCAGACAACAGGCAACGCCTCACCCTCCTCGAAGAAGCCTTCCAAGCATTCCGAGAAGCCTCAAACCTAAAGGAAGTTCCGGGAACCTCCTCTTCCAATCCTGAAGGACAAATGGCAGAAAAAGCGCTGATGATTGAAGAACCAAACGAAGCCGGAGTAATCAACTACATCAGCAAATCTCAAAGTCAATAGTGGATAACGAAGATCGACTTCAAGGTAAAAGACTTTCTTCTCGAAGCAATCACCCTCGTAGACTCGGAAGCAGATCAAAATGTCATTCAAGAAGGCCTCGTTCCTTCCAAGTATTTTGAAAAAACGAAGGAATCCCTGAATAGAGCCAACGGCGGTCCGCTCAACATTCAGTTCAAGTTGTCCAAGGTGCACATTTGCAAGGGAAATGTGTGTCTCATCAACACGTTCATTTTGGTTAAGAACCTTAATGAAGGGATCATTTTAGGAACACCATTCCTAACCCAGCTATATCCTTTCCACGTCTCCGACAAGGATTTAATCTCAACGAAGTTCGACAAGAAAATTACTCTCGGGTTCATTAATCCAGTAACTCCTAAGTACATCAATAACGTTGAAGAAGAAATTCATCAGTTCATCAATCGCATCGCCAGGAAGGAAAAACAGATCGAGTTCCTTCAAGATGAGGTCAAATCCAGCAAGGTGGCTTCCCAGATAGACAAGTCATCCGTTCAACTCAAAATCTGAAGCTTCCAACAGAAGCTTGAAACTAACGTTTGTTCAAGCCTTCCAAATGCGTTTTGGAACAGGAAGAAGCATATGGTTACCCTACCATATGTTGACGAATTCAAGGAGGCCCAAATCCCTACCAAGCCAAGTCACAAGGGATGGAGAGAAATTTTGGAGATTCGAATTCTGAATCATGATCTGAATCCCAGGCTTAGAACATTACATTGAGATTGTTTCCTTTACTGCTTTTCAATAAAAAAAAAATCCTTTAATTGTTGGCTTGATCATCCAATGAATTTAGGATTTAATGTTAATTCCTAGACGTGCTAAACAGAAAATTAAAGCAGGATTGTTAATGATTTTAGATTGATTCTTTAGCACAAAAAGCATCATATTTAATTAAAGCATTAACAGTTTGGGATAACTCCCACTGCCGCCTAAAATGAGTCAGAAGTTTGCCTTTGAAAACCCTCTCCATTCCACAAATCTGCGAAGGGGAAGAGGACATGGAGAGAGGTGCTAGGTCGTCACCATTTTCATCTAGGCTTCTGAAGAAGAGACTCACTTTATTTGGGTGTCGCCGTCGCCATGTTCATCTGGGGCACCGTCGTTGTCGTCTTCATTGTATTGGTTTTTTTAATGATTGACTTTGAGATATATAATTATTGTTTTGGGTATTGGTTTTCGATCTCTAAATTTGTGATTGAGTTTGTTTTAGGTTTGTGTAGCCTTTGGATTTTTAGAGAAGAAGATAATCAATGAAAGGGGAAGTACAATTAGCATCGTCAATTGGGCAAAACCTTATTGATTCTGATCCTCTACTTGAGAATCAGAACGATTCATCGTCACATGGAACCTTTGATGACATCAAGGATGAGGATACTGAAGCTAGTTCAATTCCAGTTCAATTCCTTGTTGTATTTTCATAGAGAGCGATGCAGAAGATAGGTTATCTTTCTTCATCTTCGTTTCTTATTCTTCTTTTGGTAAAAAATTATTCCTTTGCGATTGTGACCTAAACCTCATTGTATTGGAATATGACTTGTATGGTTTTTAGGTTTAATTGGTTTTTCAACTAGAGAAAAATGTTGAAAGTGTGCTACAGAATTTGTATGATTTTTTAGGTTTAATTGGTTCTCCTAGGTGAGGAACGACATCATCACAGATTAAAGATTCATTAGAAGGACAAAATTGATAGTTGAAGTTGATGTGACTGGATATGACTACAATTGACGCTGACATGAACAGAAAAATAAAAACTTCTTGCCTAAAGTAGTCTATAGAAAGGACTCCTTTCTTACCATGTAAAAGAGAGAGCTATGAAAGGATCACAACCTAGAAGGCTCCACATGAGTTGGTGGAAAGGACTAACCTTTATGCCTTCGGTAAAAAAATTTCCATCTCTTCCCCGATCAACATTGTAAGTGAGAGCTTATAGAAATATTAGAGAGAGAAACCATCATTTTCTCTTACTCTCACTACAAGAAAAAAGACTTATCCCTACATCGTAATAGACGTCAACCAAGAGAGGAAAAGCCAACGTTGTGAAAAACACGTCGGGATAAGGAGGTAAGGCTACACAAATAAAGATGACATCGGGGACAAGCAAAAATTAAATAATATGGTTAAAAAATTGCCAACGTTTTTACCTAGAACGTCGACAAAGGTTTAAATAATACTATTAAATTCAAACCTTAGTCAACGTCGTGTGTAGGAACGTCGGCAAAATCTTAAAATGAATATTAATGTTAAAGCTTTTGTCGACGTCCTTACCCTCAACATCGTCAAAGGTTTGAATAATATTATTAAATTCAAACATTTTCCAACGTAGAGGGTAATGACGTCGGCAAAAGCTTTACCATTAATATTTATTTAAAACTTCTGTCGACGTTCTTACACACGATGTCGACAAAGGATTGAATAATATTATTAAATTCAAACCATTGCTGACGTCAATGTTGACCACGTCGGCAAAGGTTGGACGCATTAATTATTACGATTGGACTTTTCCCGACGCCATTAGTAAAACGTTGAAAAAAGCTGGAAAGGTTGACGTTTTCGTGCTACATGGGCTTTTTCTTTCCCTATTTGTTCTATGAATACAAAAAAGGTAATGCGAAACCGAAAGAGAAAAAAAAAAAGAGAAGGATGGAAGAAAGAGAGTTTGGTCCCAGCATAGTCGTCCGCCATCGTCGTCATTCTCTCTTGTCCTCCATTGTTGATTTGCTTGGTATAATATTTTGTCCATTTTTTTTGTTTTGAAACTTATATAATTTGAAATGTATGTATGTATCGTATTATGTAATCTTTTGTGTAGTTTGAAATTCATTATATTTTTGGTAATATAGTATTTAATTTTGTATGTGTAATCCATGGAAGAGATGTATGTATGTGTAATCTATTATATATGTTTTTATATGAAAATATATGAGTTTTTATATGTAAGTTTGAGATTGGATGTGTAAATTTGAGATTGTATGTTGATATTATATAATTTATGTGTAATGTATGTCTTTTGAATTTTGAATAAAAATTAGATATTGTATTTAATAGTAAATTTAAATTTGAGTTTAAATATGAATTTCTATTTAATATCAATTATAATATGAACTTAAATTTAAAGTCGAATACGAATGTGAATTTTATGGTTATCCTACAGTTATGGTAGCCTATTTATTTATGTCAAAAATTAGTTTCTAATATGTTATTAATTACTAGCTTTAAGATTCTTAAGGGACTTTAAATTAAGTATGTATGAATTGTTAGATATGTTGAAAGTGTTTGTTAGATTTAAACTTAAGTTTAGGTTTGAATATAATTTTAGTGATATATTAGAGATTGGACAATATAGCTTATTGATGGAGTAAATTAGAGTAAGTTGAGAGGAGAGATATAAAACTAATTAAACGTATATATGTTTTAGGACTTTTAACGAGATGGACAAGAGTTTGATGAAACTTAATTTTCGGTTGAGAACAGAGAATGAGTTTTTCAATTTTTACAGGTTGCAAAACATCACGCTAATAATTACGGACAAATAAGGTGTCCATGCAAGAGATGCATGAATTTGAATTGGGACTCATTAGAGGGTGTGGAGCGACATCTATTAACCACTGAAATAGTCTCTTCATACATAGACTGGGTGTATCATGGAGAGCCCATGAACTTGTACAAAGGTATGCGAATACTTGTTGAAAGAACGAGTAGTAGTAATAATCCATTTGATGAAGGAACTAGCAGTAACCCATTTTCTGAAGAAAGTGAAATGTTGGATATGCTGCATGATTTACAAACTGGTATTGAACAAGTAGAAGGGATGAGGGAAGGTTTGGAGGATAAAATGTCGTTTATCAGTGGAGTAGATTTAGAAGAAGATAGAATAAATGTGGTATTTAAGAAGTTATTAAACCAAACAAATCATGAGATAAACATAAGTTGTGTGAGTTGGGCCTGAATAAGAGACTATTCATGCCTGTAGGTATGATTCTGCATGGTGAGTCTCGGTACATGGTTAGTTCCAACGACAGATCATCAAAGAAAAAAATTATGCATAAAGTATTGCGCTACTTTTCATTGGTGTCAAGATTAGAGCACTTGTTTGTATCGCAAAAAAGCCCGATGAACATGAGATAACATTAGATAAAAGAGTGAAAATAGAGGATCTACTTAAACATCCAACTGATGCAGAGGGATGGAAGCACTTTGATTCTAAATTTTCTGATTTTGGTTTAAAGCCACGTAACGTTTGTTTGGGGTCAACTTCAGATGAATTTAATATGTTTGGTCATATGAGTACCTCATACAGTATGTGGCTTGTGGTGTAATTCCTTACACTTTGCCGCCATGAAAATGCATGAAAGAGTCAAACTTTGTCATGTATTTGCTCATTCCTGACCCAAAATGGACAGATGTACACCTCGAGTGCATCAAGGTCGTCAAGGTAGACTGATGGGTAAGTTTGTAAATATTTTAATATATATATATGTTAAACCTACATATGTCGAAGACTAATCTCAAACTTATTTCTTTTGTAGCAATTTTTCATGCTAGATTTCCACGATTCATCAGTTAATCGATTTGTTGAACATCAAATGCACACCGTGTGAAAAGAGTTCTCTCGACACTTTAAGAAGTTTAACGATCCTAAATAAGCACGGGCAAACCCACCGTCCATTGGCCAATCGGGTGCAAGATTGGCACTTTCTTTGTGACCATTATATGACTCGATAGTTCTAAGTGATTTATATCGTCTACCTTAAAATTAATTAACAGTAATTCGTTTAATTATTGTTTGGATATAATGTTTTAATTACACATTCTCTGATTGTAGGAGCAATCAAGTGTTTGTAAGGCTGCTAGAGCGAAGCAGCCTTACAACCACAAAAGCGCTTCTAAGTAGTTCATTCAGCGACAAAATGAGCTCACTTTAAGACGCGGTCGCACAGTGGACTGTGTCGAGTTATTTAGAGAAACACATGCAAGTAGTACTAGCGAGTTCGTTTCACCAACAACAAAGGACGCACATGTAAGTTCACCCTAACTTGTTATCACTTTCTATTTAAATTATGATGATCTCTTCTAATCCCAACTTCTATTATTGTGCAGAATCAAATGTTACAACTTCAGTCCATGCCAGTCCCAAAAGGTTCTCAATCACTCTCGAACGACGAGATATGCGAGACTGTTTTGGATAGACAATCGAGCTACTCAAAAGGTCTTGATTGGGACCCCACACAAGTCCAGGAAGAGTTTGACTTCATCAGCTTCTTCGTCCTCTTACAACCACTAAGTACACATTGTGGAGATTAGCCAACTTAGGAACGACTAGTCATTGATGAGGAGCAAAATCGAATAGTGGCAAACCTTAATCAACGAATAGCAGACCGTGATATACAAATGCACGAGACAATTCATAGAATCGAAGAAAACTAAGCACGACGAATGAAACAAATGAGAAAGATGATCAAGGATACAAGTCGACAACATAGAAGTCCATGAACACTTGGGGTACATACTTATCAACATTTAAATTTGTTTGATTTTGTGTTCGTGATATTCTAACTGTATTATTATTTCATTTGTAGGTTTTGCATTATTTTTTACTTTAATGTAATTGTTCATAAACATTTTTGACATTTATATATTGTATTTAATTTCTTATAATTAATGTAATTCTTGAATTTTAGAAATTATTGCACATTACATTTCGAGCCAAATAGAGAACCGAGAACAATATTCAACATTTATAACAAAATCAAAATAATATAATAAATAATTATAAAAAATAAAAATTACAATTTTGTCGACGTAGCATCTACATTGGCATAAGAAACCTTCCCCGACGCATGGCCAAAACATCGAAAAAGGTCTTTTGCCGACGCGACTAAGGCACGTCGACATTACCTTTTTAGCAACATTCGTCTGGCGACAGTATGTCGCACATCGACGTTTATCGATAGTCGACGTGACCCTTTCTCAATGTTGAGAAAAGTTTTCCCGACACTATTTTCTCGACGTTCGTTCTGACATCTCAAAGTACGTCGGCAGAGACATTGTCGATGTTTTATTTTCCATTCGACGACGCTTTTGTGCATCGACGAATGCCTTCATTCTTGTAGTGTCTCTCATCCAATCGTATGTAGATGCGATTGGTTCTTGAGTTTACCCTAATGGGCGTTGGACTTACTCTAAAACAGGCATATGCATGATTGAGGACTTTTCTAAGTTTGGGACGGACTAAAATCTTTCTCGTAGACCCTTCAAGTCTAGATTCCTACAGGGAAGATTCATAATGTTTCTAGGTTGAAGGGTTGAGTTTTCCCAAAAGCTTCTTCTTTTCCAACGATGTAGTTAAAGATTCCTCCTTCCTCCTGAGGAATTTGGAAGTTTTAAAGGTTTCAAGGTTGGTTTAACTTTAATTAACAATGGAGATCTGTTTAAAGGTTTGAGGTTTCAGAAAAGCAATTTGACGTTTCAAACGAGGTTGAGTTTTCCGGTGAGGGTGAAGAGCACACTCAGAGAGAACAGTCTTACGCAGAGAGCTTAAGAATGCAAATCCATGGTTGGATTTTTTTTTTATTACTACAAAAAGATTTGGTATGATTACAAATTCTATTAGGAATTTGACTTGTTGTCCATATAAATAAACTACATTTTGATCATTATTTCCTCATTAAACATAAGAAAACAAATCTATGAAGGAAGGGAAAAAAACTTTTTTTTTTTTTTTTTTTTTTTTTTTTTTTTTACTTTTTGCCTTTTTTTTCTTTATAGTTTAGTAGCTGGTAATATACACCAAATTGAAATAAACTTACGGAAACTCTAACAAAGGTTTTTTTCCTTTTATATATCATTTTTTTAGCTATTCCTTAAAGGCTCCATACAAGCACATATAAAGGAATACTTACTTCTCAGATTGGTTCAAGTAAACCAAGCAACTCTATCATGTCATTCCTTGACTTCCAGCTTCGTTCATGTTAGGATAACCCCAAAATGGTCTAGACACTCTATCATGCCACTCATCGACTTTTTGCTGCAACTCGATTTGGTTCATGTTAGAGATGACCTAGAAAAGTCTAAAACACATTATCATGCCACTCCTCGACTCCCTAGTACGACTCGGGTTGTTTCATGTTAGAGATAACCACAGAAAGGTATGGACACTCTATCATGCCACTCCTCAACTTCCTATTCCAACATGATTTGGTTCATGTTAGAAATGACCTCAAAACAGTCTAGGCAACTCTATCATACCACTCCTCGACTTTGAACTGCAACTCGATTTTGAAGTGGTAATACCATAATATCAATGCATGCTTCTAAAAAAACATTTCTTAGTATTATCTATGTGCTTGGGCGTTAAATAGCCAACCCACTGGATATATTCCTTCTTAATAGACTATGTCATCAGATCTTAGTGATATTTCTTTTTCAGAACAATGATTTACTTCACAGGACGATTATTGTATCACAGAACAATGATATTTCTTTGAAAATGTTCATAATGTACTATAGGGGAGGCATACCAGTTGAATCTCCACCCAAATATTAGTTGTACTCTTTGCAAGCAAACTTTTTCCTTTGCAACTGATAGTCTTCAATGCATATTGTAACATCGATTTAAATGTATTTCTTTCTTTCTCGCGTTTTATAAACAATTTTTCCAAGAATGCAAAGGAAGGTTGCTCATACGTCGACTTTGTTCGCGATTTTTGGATTTTAATTGGTTGACTTGTTCATCAAGTTAGAACAAGTGCCACACAATCGTTCGTCTCAAAGTTGAAATGCTACGATTGTGACAAGTGGTATCAGAGCCTAATTGACTAATTGACAGTTAAGACAAAAAAATGCAACTGCGAAACAGATGGGGAAGACCTATAATGAATTATTTGTGAAAATCGAAGAGCATATGCACTATCTGGTGGAAGTTCTTGATTCCATCAGCTCCTTACAAACCCGACTTAATAAGATTTCAAAGAAAGTCGATGCCATTGATGCGGTGTTCGAGCATCTGGACGGATTACCCATACAAGATTTGTAAGATAAAGTTGATACTCTAGAATCCTGAGTTATAAGAACTAGAAATGTCACCTACGAGCGTGAGAACAGTTTGTTGGGCTCTGCTGTCCAGATGGAAGAACGAGTTATTGAACTAGATAACTTCCAGAAGAATATAATGAAAATGATAAACGGCGTGACAGAATTTTCGAGCCATCCTGGATGTTGTTAGGAATGAAATCGTAGAGGTGAACACGAACGTGAACCTTACAATGCGAGTGTTGGCAAATCAAGCTCCAACTGGAGGAGCAATTACCGTTGACAAGATAAAGATCCTAGAACCAAGCCCTTCTGTGGGGCAAGAGATGCAAAGGCCTTGAAAAATTTTATCTTTACTCATGATATTGAGCAATACTTCAAGGCCATGCACACCATTACTGAAGAAGCAAAAGTGACATTGGCGACCATGCATCTATCTGAAGATGCAAGTTTATGGTGGAGATCCTGATACGTTGACATTCAGAAAGGACGTTGTACTATAGACACTTAGGACAGCTTAAAGAAAGAACTTTGCTCGCAGTTTTTCCCCGAGAATGTCAAAATTCGAGAGTATGTGAAGCAATTCGCGGGACTGATGTTAAATATATCTGATATGATCGAAAAGGACAAAATCTTCAGTTTTGTTGAAGGGTTGAAGCCGAGGCAAAAACAAAGCTATATGAGCAGTGAGTTCAAGAGCTCACATCAGCCTATGCAACAACTGAACGCTTGTTTGATTTGTCTAGTGACTCAAGATTCGAGACTTCATCAAAGTTCTTCACCTGGAAGACACTGAAACAGTCGATCGAAATACAGCCAATCGAATTCTCCCAAGACTGTCAGTGAAAACAAAAATTTTGATAGAGACTGCAAGCCTTCCCAAACCAAAACGGGAGACACCAAGCGAAGACGTGATAGTCCAAACACGCTATATCGTCCATTCAGTTGCTACATATATGATGGATCACATTGAGCTAAGGAATGCCCGACTAGAATGACCTTTTATGCCTTTCAGGAATCTTTAGCTTTGAACTCAGATGACAAGTCGAGTCAACCAAAGAAGAAAGTTGGACAAGTGGAGAATGTTCAGAATATCAGAGTTGGGGCAATAAGATTCTTATTCTCTTCAAAAGAAAGTGGGGAAGACAAGTAAACGTACGAAAGGGGGCCTAATATATGTCGACACCTGGATCAACCGAAAGCACGCAAAGAGCACTATGGTTGACTCTTGTACAACGATGGCAGAAGCCAGACGACTAAATCTTCATTGGAAGAAGGATACAGAAAAAATAAAGGTTGTGAATTCTACAGCTTTATCCGTCGTCGAAGTTGTGAAACGAACGGTGATACAGTTGGAAGGATCGAGCGATCCTATTGACTTCGTGGTTGTAGGTATGGATGACTTTGATGTAGTACTCAAAATGAAATTTCTCCTCGAACATCAAGTGGTCATGATGACTGCAACTAAATGTCTGGTCATCACGGGGTCTACCTCCACCGTTGTGCAGACAGACCTTCACAACCTAAAGGATTGAGAATGATCTCAGTTATGCAACTGAGAGAGGACCTCACTCGAGATGAAACAACGTTTAAGGCCACCCCATTTGAGTTAGCGGATAGCTCAGACGAGACATTTCACAAAGATACAAGATGTGTCATAGAGAAATATTGTGGTAGGATGCTTAATGTTTTGCCTATGTAAGAATCGTCCACGAAAAAGGATGGTCATGTGGCGTCATCGAAATTAGCTAAACTTTGAATACAGGCGAAAAGATTATTGACGGCAAGATTCGTGAAGCCTACAAAAGCTCTGTATGAAACTCAAGTCTTGAGAGTGGATCGTTGTGTGTCAAAAATCGCATCCTGAAGCAAGCCCTGAGGAGAGGACCAACTTTTGGGTCCGTAAGTGTGACCCAACCTATTGAAGCTCATGCTAATACATTTGATTATGCTTTAGGCAATGTCCTCGTGCAGAATGGACAACCCATCGCATCTAAGAGTCAGAAATTGAGTACCACAGAAGAGGAAACGCTTGCCATGGTACACATCATAAGATTGAAGGATTCCAACTTTAATGTCCATGGAGACATCAACTGTTTAATTAGAGGAGTTCGCCACGGTCATACTTGTTCAAGGCGTGTTTGCCTATGGCCATATGCTCCGAATACCTCCAGTTTTTCTTATCTTTCTGTCTTATATCTAGTTTAAGTAGTTTCCTTTCAGTTTAAGTCATAAAGTTTGGATGTGACGTTTCGATATTTTTATATGCAAGCCTATTGGAGCTGAAACTGTTCAAAATGTACTATAAGAAAGGCATACCAGTTGAATCCCGACCCAACCATTAATTGTACTCTTTGCAAGCAAACATTTTTCCTTACAACGGATAGTCTTTAATGCATATTATAACGTCAATTTAAATATATTTCTTTCTTTCCCGCGTTTTATAAACAAATTTTCCAAGAACGCAAAAGAAAGTTACATCATACGCGACTGTCAGCGATTTTTGAATTTTGATCGACTGACTTGTTCATCGAGTTAGAACAAGTGCCACATAATCGTCCATCTCGAGGTTGAAATGCTACGATTGTGTCAAGTAGCGTCATTCCTCTCCCATCCAACTCCAATCTACCCAAGAATCGAGAAAGTAAACAGATTCGCTTGGTTGAAGAAATGGCTCTTACCCAATAAAAGAAGGTCAAGGGGCTCAGAGATTAAAGTGATAGTAGCAAAAGCAATCGTTATTGAAAGAGACCTTCAAAGAAAGCAAAGGCCTAAAGTGATGACTCCTATAAAAGGGATTCGAATGCTACGAAAATTCCTAAAATTCTAACACCACTAGTTCGTATATTTTTTCCTCCTTTTTATTATTCTTTTACTAGATAATTTATTAATTACTTATTTATATAGTCATCTTTTAACGAGCATCTTCAAGAACTTGTAGAGCAATGCAACGATGAATCCTAGATAGGACCTCATGTTGTGGATTTGATCCTTAAAGAAGTTGGTTCCTCAAAATCATTAGTTGTTAAACCAGCTTAAAAATACTTATGATTTATACTCTTTTCGAGGAGATTCAACGTGGTAAGATGAAAATGAATGAAAAAAATGAAAAAAAAAAATGAATCCTCCATCCAAAGGAAATGTCTATTGCAAAGTGCCTTTAGAGAAGGTAACCCCTCTCTAGATTCCCGGGTCACGTTTAAACACTTCCAAAATGCAAATGGCAGAACACCCTGAGCCTTCCCAGTGGATTGGTGAAAAGATAGTTTCAAACTTCTTTCATAAAACTACTTTATGAAGATGGGAGAACATTCAGGACAAGATCATGCACAGTTCTTTTAAACATATCCCAAAAATTAGACAAAAGATAACAACGATATTTTTTAAAATTGCAAAGATCTATACAGACAACCTAACTCCTCTTAAAGAATATTTGAATGGCTACCTTAAGAGTGTAGACAACTTCAACGTTGTATAATCATCGTATTCTGCATAGTCGGACAAAGCTCATCAATTAGACGAGAAGACATACGTTATGAAAGAAGCCTTAACTTTAATGAACCAATTACGAAAAGATTTGAAAGTTATTCAAGAGAAGGTTGCAGAATTGTCTTTGAAAAAGAAGGATCTGGGAAGCAGACTTCAACGTATAAATACTGAATCTTAACTACTATCGATCTTCATCTTGTGAGAAGAACGAGACCATAGACAGGTAAGAACTGGAATTTACAAAGATTCAGAACACGCATGCTATCATTGAAAAAGCCATCAAGGCCATAGGGACGTGAGAAAGTTAAGAAATTCACGTGGAAGCTTAGACCCTTCTTATCCCTTTTTTATTCATTTTTTTGTTTACCGTGTAAATGCAATACTTTGGATGAATGATAATGAAATTTTCTTATTCTGGTTGACTGCTCCTAAATTTTTTTCGTGCTACTTACATTCCATTTACCATGAGATTAAGCCATAATGTAGCCCAATACACTTTTTTTTGTGACTGAACTTAAAGCTAACTTTAAACTGCCTACGTACCCTTTTTATAACATAGGGATCAAGCCATAACGTAGTTCAACTAATTTTTTTTCTTTAACTTTTGAGCTCTTGTGAGCGAAAGCACGATGCATTTTAGGCTCTTGCGATAATGAGATTTTTAGCATAACGACAATCAGCATAAATTTTTTTAAGAAACTTATTATTAATTAGACCAATTTTTAATCCATCTCGATCAGCAATCTTGTATGCTTTAATCGTTTCAACTTCTTTGACAATGTAGGATCCATCCATTTTAGGTGTGAACTTATTCTTTGTATGCCTCATTTTTATGATCGACCTTTTTACAACAAGTACTAGATCACCAACGTAAAAGAAGCAAGGTTTAACATGCTTAACAAAAGTATTGGACATTCTCGCTTAATAACATTCCAATACTGGCTGAGCTTGTAGTCACTTTTTCATTAAGTGCTTCTAACTCTTAAAGACGTAACTTAACATTGTCATCAGTAGTCAACCCCTCTTGCACTGTCATTCTTAGCGATAGGATTTCTCTTTCGAAGGGAAGGTCAGCTTCCACACCTGTAGGAGTGTAATGAGTGGTTCGATTAGAATATAATACTTCACCGATCCTTTATTGCCAATCTCTCTTCAACTTGGAGACAACGCAATCTTTAAAAAATTGCACAACGTTTTGTTAACATAACTCATTTGCAGTTGTGTTGTACATAGATAACTTGTATTGTTTGAACTTGAATTCTTCACACAATTTGTCTATCATGCTATTAAAGAATTGTCTTCCCTTTTTTGTCACAATTCGCTGAGGAATACCATATCGATATATTATGTGAATTTGAATAAAGTTTGCTACGTTCTCCTTCTTGACCTCTCTCAACAAACAGACCTCAGCCCACTTTGAGAAAGTATTTTGGTGCAAGGATATAAGAATGTGTTGCTAATGATTTTGGTATAATAGAACCAACCAAATCGAGTCCTCAAGCCTCGAATGACCAAGAAGCCATATTTGAATGTAGAGGCTCTAGAGGTTGGTGTAAGAAATTTGCATGGTACTGACAAACCTTACACTTCTTTGGATACTCCATCGAATCTGGGATCATTTTAGGTCAGTAATAGCTCATTCTTCACTTTGGTCACGATCGATGTGCTTCATAGACACCTGAATGTGCTTCCTTTAGATATTTTATTGACTCGACTCTTCCTTTCCAAGACATCGGAAGAAAAGTTCTTCAAGAGAAAAACGATATAAGGTACCCTTTAATAAATGAAGTGTGTGGCACTTCTTCATGCCTCTACATTATGATGGAAAGTCTTTAGAAACTTTCCATGTTCAAAATACTCTATTATGAGTTGATGTCAATCTTCTTCATCAATCAAATAGGTTATCATCTCGTTCCTTTCCTCATATTCGAACAGAATGGGAGGCATAATTCATCGTTGACAAAGCAAAAAATTCATATCTACATTATCCGACATTATCAAGAATGTCGAGATAGTGGTTGAACATGTCAATGCATCTGCCCTTTTATTTTCTACTCTAAAGACTTGTTCCAGTATGACACTATTAAATATTTCCATCAATTGTCGAGCATAAGCGAAACACAACTTCAAGTCTTCATGTTTCACATCATACTAAAGCAAGATTTAACTAATTATCAACTTTGAATCACAATAAATTTCTATAAATGATACTCCAATCTTCAATGCCATTTAAAGACCAAATATCAAAGTCTGATATACTGCTTAGCAGAAAGCTATAAGGTAACATATATTTCTCAAGGGAAATGAAGACGATGTCTACCCCCACACTACTTCACGTTGCACCATCGAAGTAGATAGTCTAAGGTTCCATAACTTACGTGGAAAAAAACTTCATCGTCTAGCAAGTTTTTCACATAACTTCAAATTAGATGGAATTGAATGGTCTGCTAAAAATTCAATATGTGCTTGTCCTTTTATCACCCTTTGTAGAATATAGACAATGTTATATTGTTGGAGCAGAATCGTCCATTAGGCTAAGCGTCTAGAGATGATTAGCCTAGATAGAACATACTTTATAGGGTCTGTCTTTGCCATTACATAAACCGTGAAGGTTTGCATATAATGCTCAACTTTTTTATGACAACAAAAAGTGCAAGACACATTTTTTCGATGGAAGAACAGTTGACTTCTTCGTAGCTAAGGTTCTGCTTAGATGGCACGTTCTCTTCCCTTCTCCTTTAATGACCTTGCGTAGCAATATATAATATTAACGGCTTGCCAGGTACCTAAGCTCCTGGTATTTTGGAACTAAACAAGTATTCCTTTATGTTATTAAAGACATTCTAGCAAGCTCCATCCCACACGAAATTTCCTCATTTTCTCAACAACTTTTGAAAAGGTTGACATCGAGCAATTAAGTTGGAAATGAACCTCCGAATGTGAGCTAGTCATCGTCCCAAGAGCATTCTTAGATCATGCAAACTCTTTAACCTTGGCATCTTCTGCATGGAAACAATCTTGGACTGGTCTATTTTGATCCCTTGGTGTGTAACATGCACACTTTCCTAAAGTGCACTAAATACGCACTTGAAAGGGTTCATCCTCATCTGATATTATTGCAAGCGATCGAACACAACTTCTAGATTCTTCAAATGGTTGTCATTTCTTGAATTTGACTACAAGATCATCAACATAGCACTCCAAATGCATGCAACATATCATCAGAACACTTTTTGCATAGTGTTGATAAGTAAAACCAACATTTTTCAATCTGAATGGCATCACCTTGTAACAGTATATTCCCTTTTGACCCTAATGGAGTTCGCAATCATATCTTATAGTTGTTGAACTAAGAGGAAGGCAACAGAAGCTGATTGTTGTTATAATTGATTTTCTTGCACCACATTTTTGCCTTTGTCACCAACTTTGACAACATAAGTTTGACTTGACTCAGCAGTTTATAGTCTGCATTAACTCTCTCAAAGTTGCAATTTCGTGGTCTAGTTACTCAACAGCTTTCAAGAGCACATGATATTCTTAAAGTTTAAATCTTGAAAGAAAGCTTGTATCTTCAAAGAAAGATCAATCTTCGGAGGTACTCATCTTCAAAAGTTAGGAAGTTTATGTTTTTTGGGAGAATTCTCTTTAGACCTTTAGGAGTAAAAATTTCATCCTCATACAAATGAAAATAACTTCATTATTTATAAAGTTATTTGATGCGCTTTATAAGCTAGGACTTTGTTTGTCCAATAGATCACACTCATAGGCTAAACCATATAAATTTGGATCATATTTAGTTTTTGAGTTAAATTAAGCTTATTTTTTGCTCAAATAAATTTTAGCTCAAATAAATAATACTTAATTGGACAAAAAATAATTAACTTGATCCTACAGTCATGATGAAAAAATGCAGTATCATCAAAATTCTCCAATTTATGTCTTTAATTTCAATTTGAGACAAATATCAACTTTTAATCAGTCCCAAAGTCCCAAATTCAATTACTTGTATCAATCTTACAAACTGTATCTAAGGCCTCGATGCTTTCTTTAGTGATAGCAAAAGTGTTTTCAAAAGTGTTGACTTCATTCTGGATCTTGGCAACTTCCTATCTTTCCAATCGATGCTTTCTCCAGTGATAGTGTTACACCCCAAAAATTATTCAGGTAATTTTAATCTTTATTACGTTGAAGTTTGGGTGTAATTTGAGAATTTCAGGTAATTTTAATCTTTATTACGTTGAAGTTTGGGTGTAATTTGAGAATTTGTTGAAATTGTGAAAGTCAAGTATTTTGGAAGGATATTTAATTAGTTTTGAGATTTGGAAATATTGGTTTTGTTAAAGATTGGGTGATTTTGGTAAGATTTAAGGTTAATGGTGAATTGTTTTATGTATATTAGGTAGATTATGAAAGGTTTGTGATAATTTTGTTTATTGGAAAAAAAAAATGTGAAGTTGGATTTGATGGGTTAGAGTTAATGAAGAGAGAGGAATGATGGATCATTATGGTTGAAAAGGTAAAAAAAAAAAAAAAGGAAAAAAGGATTTTTATTTAAAAGATATGATAGTAATAATTATTATAATTATTATTATTAATATTGCTATTAAATAAGGCTATCTCGTAAAACCATGAGTTGACTATTCATCATCATCTTCAATTTCCTTCTTCCCTTCAACCCTAGCCGCCTCATTCACTTTGCATCTCCGACAGCCGCAGCTCCTATCATCGTCGACAACAGCAGCAACATCGACAAAGTCGTCGATCCCATCTCCTTCGCGTCTTCTTCATTGTCGAAGCCAGCCGCTAGTCACACACGAAGCCGTCGTGTCGTTTGCGTCCTACCGACAGTTGTAGCGACTTTTTCGTTATTGAGCCTGCAGCGTCCCGTCGAAGCCAATCGCGTTCTAATTTCGAGTCGTCCGCGCCTTCCCCATTTTGAGCTATTGACGTTCATCGTGAGCCAAGTCACCAAGCTGCACGCCTGCATCCTTCGAGTCGCACGCACAAGCAAGGCGTACTCGAGCCACCCCTCCATTCGAGTCCAAGTCGTGCCTCTCTAGGTGAGTCATGCGTTGTGATCCAAGCCGTTGACGCCCTCCTTCGGGAGTGAGTCGCGTGTCTCTGTTCCTTCAAGCCAGATCCGAGCCGCCTTCATTCTCCCCCAGTAGCACGTCTCACTAAGCCACAGACTGAGCCGTTGTGAAGCCTTTCGATAGCCAAGCCACCCGTTTAAGCTGGTTTTGTGGTGAGTTATGTTGGAATTGGTACACCCAATTAGAATATTATGGATCCTAAATAAAACCGTATTTCGATTAAGTCGAATTATGTTTGCTTGAAGGTTCAAGAGAAATTTGAAGAATTGAGACTGTGAAAATTTTTCCATTTAAGGTTGTGTTAGATTCAATCTTAATTTTGGGATAAGCTTGAATAAGTTTGGTTGCTTAATTAAATAGTAGGGTGATAGTTGACAAAATTATTAATGTTAATCTCGTTTATGTTTAGGACTGAGTATTGGAAGGCTTTGACTGTCAAACAGTGAATTATTTTAGCAAATCTCCAAGTAAGATTTTTCCTACTAAACCCCACTTGGAAGCTGCATGTATGTTTTGTATTGAGTAGTGTTGTAATTAAGAGATGTATAATATATCTATTTGAGATGACCTTATAAATGGTTACTTCGGTAACCATATTATGATTGAGATACAGTATTATTTATTGAGGCATGCTATGATCAAATATGTTATTTTTGAGTTGACTAACTGAGCTAAGATATTGATGTTATGATAAACATGTATAGGCTATAGTGTTCTATTAGGTCTGCCTGTTAGAGTTATTTCGTATAGAGGTCCCTCGGGGTCACCACCTATGTATGCCTGTGTGCTAGTTTGAGATGTGATTCAACGGGATCACTTACAGCCCGACTATCCTTTAGGATGATTGCTTCAGGTTCACCGAGAGCCCAAATGTTCCTATAGATAGTGTGCGTTCGGGAGTGCAATAGTATGCAGTACCTTATTATAGGACTCTAACGAGAGGTTAACAAACACATAGTGAGACTAATATGGGTCTCTTCCTAAGTATAAATTTGTACTCACTCTTTTAAATGTTAAATTTTCAGGTAAGGGTATAGGCAAGGACAAGCTAGCGAATGATAAGAAGCGACCGTGGATCGCCATAGGGAATAATTCAGTTTTCTTTTGCATTTATATTTTAGTAATTATATTTTCAGAGGTTTATTTCAGAACTCGGATTCAATTTTTATGGGCCCAAACTAGTACTTTGAATAGTTATTTTAATTATTTATTTACTTTTATTATTTAAAAAAATTTCCTTAATTTTTTTAAATTATTTTCTTGTATATTTAAAAATAAAAATCTATATTTATTTAAATAGTAATGACTTCAACCTTCTAGAAAAATTGGATTGTTAGACAAGAGTGCTTTCCAGTTCCTTCTTTTCTAGAGACAATTGGGTAGCTCCCTCTTGAATAACTTTGACATCTATTCATAATTGGTTCATAAAAGTTAAAGCTTCTTCAACACTAGATGTCTTCTCATTTCATCTAATTTATACGCTCTCTCTCGACGCTATGCAAAATTCAAAATTCATTATTTCTGGTCTAAGTTTTGGTATATATTCAAAAGGAGTGTGTATGATCTTATCTTAAATGTCCACTTACATGCATAAAGTCATTTTTTTAAGGAAGTTCAAAACTCTCTTTTTAGAAATCCACTGAGAAGGTCCGAGTGTCCTGCCATCTACAGTTCTTGAAAGTGTTTAAAGACAACTTGAGACTTGGGACATATGTGGTTAAAGACCTTTTTCTAAATGGACTGTGGGACAGACATTTCTATTTATTAAAAAAATGTCTTTATAGCCTTTATAAAAGGCTATGAAAAGGCATTCTTTGTATACCTTCATAAGATGCCACAAAAGGTCCAGACATTTCATATGTAGGCAGTCACAACATTTCATATGATAGCTCTTTTCGCAAGCTAGCATAGACCTTTTGTTCGTATAGAATTGACCTCATTCCAAATCTTTCATTTTCTAAGACATTTAATACGACTGACTTGTCCACCAAGATAGAGATAAGTTCTGTCCAGTATTCAAAAGGTTGTGATTATGACACCCAACAACCCAGCAAGTCATCTTTGCTTGTCTTGAATTGCGGGTAAAAATGAAGCTATTATTTACACAAACTAACACTAGTCTTTTCTGTATATTTTGTCCTAACTTACATACTTCTTAAAAAATTCTCTAAACTTTATCAACATAAAATAGTTTCAAGCTAAGCACACTTAATTATGAAGTTTCTATGACTACCACTAAAAATGAGGGTCCAGTTAGCTTGACTCAAGAGACATTTGTTAACCGTATATCCTCAAGAAACCATCTCCTCCATATCCATTTAACTTGAAGAGTTATAAAAATTATGGTACCAAAGAAAATGCACACTAATACAAGAATGAAACCTAGTCAATACTACTAATTTTCAAATTAAAAATAGAAGTACGAACTCATATAGCTTGAAAGAAATCTAACAAAATAAAATAATTAAAACTAAAGGTCTAACATAGACGTAAGGACTTTGCAATACATTACCACTTAAAAGCTATCTTAGTGAACAAGATTCATGTCATTTCCAATATCCTTCCTTTTTTATATTTACATGGAAAATCAATATAAAATTGAACCTCATTCAATAACCATTCCACTTAAAAGTTTCTTTGTTTAACTTCAAACTAAAAGTCAATCCAATATGATGAGCCAGGCCTAAAAATTTAATTATTCAATCCAAGGTTCCGAAAATTGTAACGTAGTACTCATGACTAACGCATCTGCCTAAGAGGCTTAGAAACATTGCTACCTTTTTAAGGCTTCAATAAGAATAGTTCCTTGCAAAAATGAACTACAAAATATAACGTCGAGAATTAAGAAAGTGATAAAACTTTATCAATTCAGAGTCAAAACAATCTCTTATTTCCTGGTCACTTTTCATCTTCCTTTCAAAGAAAATTAGGTTGAGGTTATAGCCATAACTATGAGCTCCTTCTAAGTAATCTTTCAAAGGTTTTTTTTTTTGTTTTTGTCTTTTTAACATTCCTAATAGTCTATATTTTCTTTCTTGTTTCATATCATAAATGATAATACTATAAATGAAAGTATTATCGGATCTCTTTGTTTTATAACTCAAACCTCCACTAATACAAGTTCTATATCAAATAGACTATGATAATCTAACACAATTGTATATCTAACATATGCCTCAAAGATTTGCTCTTAAATGCACATCTCAACATAAGTTCCCCACAATTACTTATGACCTAAACAACCTAGTACTTCTCTAATGCATCTTCACCACCTTCTATAATACTATTAGCATCGAACATCATGGTTGAAAGGGATGGAAACAAGAAAAATTAAAACAAGAATAACAAAAACAACCGAAGTTTGTTAAGGTTTTGAGCAACGACCAACAAAAATTAGCACGAGGTAATTAGTGGGAACATTGTTGACGCGAGGTAAAACATTTGTTTTATTTGAAGTTCATTTGGTGATTTAAAGTTTTTCGAACTAAAAGGGAAAACTCACTCTTGCAACAAGGTTTAGTGAGATATTATAAAATTTATTGGTTGACTGAACTTAAAGAATTCTCTTTAAGTTGCCTACGTACCCTTTGAAAAAAGGAATCAAGTCATAACGTAGTTCTACAGATTTTGCTTTATTTAAAATTAATATATTTGACTAAATTTAATTATTAATATATTTGACTGAATTTAATTATTGGTCGTACTTAGACTTGAACTGTTCAAAGAAGATCAAGTCGATCAATAATGCAACCTACATTTGGATAACATTTACACAAAACGGGTAACATCATCACCACATTTGGATAAAAGTGCTTGTTTTGTTAATTTTGGAAGTACTTTTCCTTCTCTTTTTAAATTCTTTAGTGTAAGGCCCTGATCGAAAGGGAAGACTTATTGTAGAGAGACATTTGACAAGAAAGGATGTGATAGGAAAATAAGGCGATGCAATTAAATAACACGATGAGATTAACTACAAGGAAGAAGCATGCTTTTGAAGCTAAGAATTAGGTGTATGGGGTAGCAGCAATGCAAGAGAAGTACCTATACCTAAGTACGCATATTGCGATGAAGTAGGTGTTCTGTTAGATGTTTTAAATGACCCTCTGAAGAAATTAAATGTCTCTAGGTTTTCGAGAAGAAAAGTCAGGTGAGTTGAGCATTCCAAAGAGATACGCTTAACGTCACATGAAAATGTCTAAACGCAAAATGACGACTAGATTACGTGTCGAGCATGGGTTTGCTGCATAGTGCGACACAACAGTGAATGTAAAGCACAAAAAGGACTTATGGAGGTGAAAAGTCACTATAAATAGAACCAAAAATCAAAGAAAAAAGGGCATAAAATGCTAAAAACTCGAATGATCGTTAAATAAAGGCTCTGAATGTTGCAAAGGCTAGTTACATAAATCACTAGGCAGAAAAAATCACTAGGCAGAAAAGAAAGTCGAAGGCAAATGGAAAAAAGAGTTAAGGCCGAGTATCTATGATAAATAATTTTGGTAACGTGATTCTTTGTAAATGAATGCATGTTTTTATGTATGAATGAACGATTGTTTTAACTATAAGGTTTGCATCGATGACCCTTGTAACTTTGTGCCGAAATAACGTTTCTCATTTGTTGTCTGGAATGACAATGTGATCTGTGGTGCAATGGAACTAGCACAAGACCCTGATGGAAATCCTAGATCTATCGTGAGACGCAGGTGAAAGCAAACCTCAGGTCTGTGCGAGAAAGAGATGTGTGCTTGAAACTAGATGCTGGTCAAAATGAATCCCAAGTCTACCGTGAGACACTAGTGAAGTGAATTTCATGTCTAAGTGTGGAATGAATTGTGAAACATTGGAAAAAGTAAATCTCAAGTCTATCAGGAGATGGTGAAGTAAATCACAGGTCCATGCAATGAGATGCTAGTGAAAGCGAATCCCAGGTCCGAAAACAATGAATGCTACAAGACGCGAATATAAATCTCAAGTGTATTGAGATGTAACTTGTGCTCATTAGTTTAAATTGACGATTGTTACTCAATTGTTATGTTTCCCAAAACGATATTTCCTAAACTCATCACTCATTAAGTCTTGGACTTAGGTTCCAAGTTGTCCTTCTCCAGATCGTCACTAAGTAAAAAATGGATGTCACCGTAAAAACCAAAGTAAGAAGGGAAAGATGGGTTGTGTAACCTTGTGTGGCGAGCAAGTCACACTGCTCCATATCGTACTTAAGGAGTCAGTAGGTAAGAACGTCACTCCTTAATGCTAAGGACTCTCATATCAAAGAAAGGTCAACTGATGCGTCAAAGTTGGTGAGGCCAAAAACGATGTTGGTAAAGAAACTACGCCGGAAGTTCTAAAGATTGTCCCTAAAATTGTTGTTGGACAATTAAGGAAAAGGATGAAAATAAGATTCTTGTACTCCCAAACACTAAACAATATCCCAACGAACAAAGGAAGGCATGTAGCGTAGAACTCAAGTTTTACTTTTATACATTATGAGATAAGGAATTTGATTTGTTAAGTGGAAACTTTGTGTAAAGTGTTAAAGTTAATATAAAGAAGTTATGTTTATTCTATTGCATTATAATTTGTACTAATCGCTTAATGAATAAGCTTTAGTTAAGCACTGGCGATTGAGTAAAGTCCAAGGATTAAATATTTTTGTCGCAATGTTTCTAAAGATCAGGGTAGAAGTATTGCGATAAGACAAGTTGTAAGAAAGTTGTCCCACTTAGTAGACATTCATTTTGTTATCTCGTGGTGAGTTGTGTGATGGATCTCTAGGCAGGACGCTCCCATTTATGGCGGAGAGTGACAATTAGGTATTTTATCCATGTTAAAGGCAACCTTCATCATCAGAGATAGAACTAATTAAAGAACATTTAACCAATTTCCAACAACTCAAGAAAGGACCGAAGAAACTAACGAAGGTAAATTCTTTTCGAAGTACACATTTAAAATTATCTCACTAAGCTAACAGTCATTTTGATCTAGAATTCATAAACATAGGAAAGGAGATAGAAACTGCATTTGAGAATCTGAATCATGACTCTATGATCTAAATCCATACTCTTAAAACTTTATATACATTTTTTTTTTGTTTTAAATTGTTAAATATTAAATCTTATTTTTTTAGAATCTTAAAACACATCGATAGAAGCACTTTAGTGTGAAGAATCAATGGAGGAAAGATGAAATTATACTCCTTTTCTCTTATTTTTCTCAATTCTATCTATTAGATCATCTCTCCAGCCAAGTTGCCTCAAGTATTTAAAAATACACTAACCACTCCAGTTCTAATAGACATTGTCGAGTGTGTGGCTCATTTTTCTCCAGCCAAGTTGCCTCAAATGTTCAAAAATGCACTAAGCGCTCCACTTTTAATAGACATTCTGAAGCCTTCTCGTCAATTTACTCATCCACTAATGTATGTCAATTTGATAGGTTCTTGTATTGTTTATACCATTGTGGGTGGACTCCTTTCTTTTGCGTTTGCTTCCTCCCACCCGTTATTTTTTTTTTCTCCTCTTTTTTTTTTCATAATCATTTTCTCAAATAAGAAAAAGATAAACAATATACACTATCTAGATATTCAACTCCATGTCTTTTCAATCACTCTTCTTTTTCATTTGTTGAGCTGATTTGTTAGATCCAAGTTTTTGAGCTATTGATTTTCTTTTAACTACTTTCGACTAAATTTTGAATTTTTTGAGCTGATTTCTTTTGAATTTCATTTCATTGACTTTGGCTTTGGGAGTATGTGAAATTACATAATGGATTTGTTTGCAGGATATTTGTGGCAATAATGTGAGCTTTGGTTAATTGCTATATTGATATGAGCTTCAAGGGAGTGTCTGCTTAACAAGCATGGGAAAGGCAGTATCCTATGAGAAATTTGTGGTGTGGAAAGTTTTGAATGAAGAAGAAAAGGCTTGCTGTATTTTAATGAAGTCTTGGTCTTTTGTTTGGAACACTTGGAAAGTACAAAAATAGGCCTTCATTATTTGTAATTTGCTTATGAGAAGGAGATGTCTATATGTAATTTGCTTATCAAGAAGAAGTTTTGCTTCAAATTTGGGATGTTATCCAAATTCGGGTGGGTCAGACTATCAGTAAGACATCTGTACATTGTAGGTCAGATCGAATTTGACCATATTTATCAACGGATCATGAATTTACCATTTAATGATAACCATCTTTTCAACAAATTGAACATACATTTATCTAAACTGAAATATATTTCTCACCTTATTTCAATAATTCCACAACCATATAGTTCCTTGCGACAAAAGAAAATCAATAGGGGAAGCGTAGTCATCGATGAAGGAAAAAAAGATTAAATACTAGGTTGCATCTTTTGAAACCAAATAGGTCATTTTGTATCAATGTTGTATAAGAAAGAATACTCTTAAACCATGTTTGGCTTGAAACACACTTTCAAATTGAAATAATTTAACTATATAACTTTCTCCATCAAATTTATTATGAAACTTCGAACTTATTTAAAGTTCAATGTTTGGTTCTTAAAATTAATGAAAACAAACATTAGTTCATGTTCGAAAGACACTAACAAAAGAAAGATAAGAGCACCCTTGCTGAAAACAATTATCCAATAAGTCACTTAAATCTACAAAATGATGTCAATGAGAATTTGGAAGGTTACATTCTTCACCGTATCCTTGCAGGTTGCACCCTAGTGGGAAAGTGGATCTTCACAATTGATTTGAAGAAAGCTAGGAGTACTAGAATTCTCTAGACTTTAAAATACTTAAGATCTTCAAGTTTAAGACCAGAAAACTAGATAGTTTAACACAATATAGGACTCCAAATCTTATTATTCCTCATTTCCTTCGCAATAGTATACATGACAGGGACTTCTATACCATCCTACGTCTACAAGATAGGTTTATACAGTCTTTTCCTATCAGTCTGTAAGACCTTCCATTTATCATACTTACAAGGGGGTAAAAACAAACCTTCAAAGCTACTAGAGGAAATTAAGACATGAAGTCAGTTATTGAGAGTGAAAATTGTTGATAAGGTAAGAGTTCTCAAACAACAGACGAGGCAGAGATGTTTTAGGGTTAAACCATTAAGTGAGATGGGAGTTTTCTTCTTGTTTCTCATCTTGTCTTAGCAGTTTCATGGAACTCTTGAATCATTACATTTCACAAACTCAATATAATCATTCCCTATTTTGGACGTGTTTTTATAGTTTCTTCCTACTAATATTGGCTCTAGTGGCTAAAAAAAATTTCACCCACAAAGATCAAGAGAATAAGGTTAGAGATGACTTCATAATGGCTAAAAAAAATCAATGTTATAACTGCACATTAATCATTTTTAAGTTTGAATTTTCCACAAATAAAAATAGAGGAGATTGGTAGTCTATTTCACATACACTCTGTATATATGCCAAGGGAAGAATCTTCCAACTAAAGATAACTCAATTGAATGCTTAACGACACTAAAAAGCAAAAAAATGTGTTCCTCACTTGTCTTTCTTTAATAGTGTGATTTCATTTTTCAAGGACAATGATTTGATATTACAAAAAATCTTGGTCTTCTAGGTACTACTGAACCCCTGTAACATGCCTTTGACCCAAAGCAATTTTAGAAAAACCAAAGTTCAACTATCAATATACATGTTAACAAGCTCATAAAAACTATCCTATCTTAATTGACTAAAACTCAAAAGATACAAAATTCAAATATTTTAATTAAAAGATTACATGACAAAATCATTAAGAAAAAAACAACTCATGACATCTCTTTTTTGCATATTACGAAAATCGCAAATACAAACAACTGTAAAAAAGGCAATAGGTTATCGACTTTTAGCAATTTAGAAAATGTAGTGACATGAACTTCTATTTAAGTGGTAAAAAAAATTGTCCCAGATTTTTTAATCCAATTTAATATGGAAGAAAAATTAGAAGTTCAAACGACAAATATTTTATTTAATTATTATGGTCGATTATTCTCATTATATGAGAGAGAAGCCTAGATTTCTTAAGAGAAACGAAGGGGAAAGAAAACAAAGAACCTCCTTGGTAGGATTTTAGGAATATTGTTTGTATGACCCAATAGGTACGATTTATGGAATTTCGTTACCATGCCCATCTGACTAAGTACGTTTTGAAGATTAGGAACTTCAAAAAGCTTTGTTGCAGGATTTGAATATTAGGAACTTCAAAAAGCTATGTAGCTAAAAAAATGCATGATTTTATTGATTTAAAATTATAAAAATAACTTAAATGTAATCACTCAAAATTATTCTAGTATTTATTTACTTCTAAACCCAATTTTTGTAACATCAAAATTGGTTTTGACCGATCAAAAGTGTATCAATGAATAAGAAAAGGACGAGCCAAACTATATGATCATAGTAAACGATGGACTGTATCTGTGAGAAGCCAAAACTATATGATGATAGTAAACGATGGACTGTATCTGTGAGAAGCTCAAGATAAAATTTTATCATACTTCCTGGAGTTGTGAAGTTCAAAGGCAGAGTTGAATTGACTTGTGGATATGGTTCAAGTTTCTTAATAAGAATTTTATTGCAAGCTAAAGAAGAAGAAAAGTGGACTACCTTGCTACTGAAGTAATTAGTTATTTAGTTTACCCTTAGTTACTATAAAAGAGAAGTTGAGATAACTTTTTCGTACTTCAATAAGGAGAATTAAATTTTCCTTTCTTTTCCTTTCTTTTTGTTCAACGAAATTTGAGGCATTGATTTGCTTCCACAATATTTGTTTTTTAACATCAATTCTATTTTTCTTAACAGTGTATCACAGAGCTACCTTGATTTTTCCAATCTAATTAGTTCGTAGTTGAAGCAGCTTATTAAAGGAATTGTTAGTCTAGGCTCGGAGCAATTTTGAGCAATTTTGAGCAATTTTTTCTGGTAGTAAAATAAAACTTTTGGTTTGATGGCAATCGGTACAAACATTTGAATTTGGTTCTAATCGGTCAAACAAATTTAACAGGCACACTAAGAGCAAATAGCATTCGAGTCTGGGTTAATATATACCTACAATTTCAAAGATGTGTGCCGATATTTGCAGTTCAAGTCTGTAACAACAGACACTATGTTCTGGAAGAAACCTTCATCAAATCGGATGATTTTGAATAAACAATTACATGAAATTTGGATTTTTGATGACCTTTGCAGAAGTTAAACTTTCAAGAGTCCCTATTAGGCTTAAGCTGGATATCTATAAAAGCTTTGACGGGTGAAGGGGCATGAAGTACTCAATATGGAAATATGTGAACTAGAGTGATAAATAGATGTCCTTGGGTAATTGAAAAGAGATAAAGATAACACAAAACAAGCATTAGACAAATAACCATTATTTCTACAACAAGAATAAGAGTGGGTCCGTGGCACCGATCATGTTACTACAGCCATTGCATATACCAAATCAGGCTGGGAGGACATACTCGTAACTCTGTGGAGGTTTACCAAAATCAAAGGTACAATGATGGTTGTGAATAGATTGAGCAAATACGGACATTTTATTCCATTGAGTCATCCATATGGGGATAAGAGTGGTGAAAGTCTTCATTACTAAAATTGTACAATTACATGGATTTTTTAGGACCATAATTTTTTTTTTCTAGAAACAAGATTTTTGTTAATAGTTTTTTTGGTGGAATTTTGTTTCTTCCTGTACTGGAGAAGTACAACCTTCCATCAAATAGATGGACAGGACAGGGCAAATCGTTGTGTTGAGTCATATTTCAAGTGCTTCTACATTGAGCAACAAAAACAGTGGAGAATATTGGTACGACACTGCTTTACATATTTTAATTAAAACGCCTCCATTCAACATAAAGCACACCCATCCAGCTCCAGCGATAATTTCATGAGGATGGAAAAACTTCTATTGATAGATTGAAAAGCATAATTGATTGAACGAGACTGAGCCTTCGTGGCTTTGTATGAGGCATACACAACATGCTGGAAAAGGTGGGAGCTGTTGCCTAAAAGCTGGACTTTCCTATAAGTCATCCTCTTAATCTTCAAGATGAATTGAATTGCAAATGGTACCTAAAAGCTGTGTCAGGACGCTGAACAATGAGATCATATAGAGAGTGAGGCTACTTGCGAAGTTGTAGGCTGGGTTGAAGCAACAATTTCCATCCTTTGACCTTGTGTAAAAAGTGAACTAATACCTAGGAGGAAATGAAAGGCCCAGAAATATACATACATATAAGGAAGAAGAAGGGGAAATTCAAATGAGGAAAATCATCTGAGTGGACTTTTGTTAACTAGTGGAGACCATTTAGAAGAGGGGTTTATTAAATGTGGTCTTCCGTTAAAGGGAGGGCATCGAACTTGCAATCGATACTGGCTTGTGGGGCAGGAATTCCAGCTCTCCAGAGTTGGGGTATACTAGGGTTCTTAATGGGTTTTTTTGTTTATCCTTCTTGTTGATTTTGATGGAGGTTCCTTAGATCTTTAGAACGTGGATTGATTCCTTAGAATTTCTGTTTACAGGTGAAAGACTCCTCACCATTTCATTGCTACTGCTATCATTGGAAATTCAAACATAACCCATCATTCATTAGGGTTCTTCAGGCACAGGAAGGTTGAGGCATAAACAACTTTGTGTATTCAATCTAAATAGCTTGTAAACTTGTTTTGTGTCAGAGTCTATATTCCTTTTTAAATCATGGGTTCTTCTGGCTCTTGTTTTACTTCTCTCTCATGCCTCTTGTTTTGTTTCTCTTCTTCGAGCCATTGAAGAGCCCAACAATCTCCTACCTTATCATCCATCTATTTAAAAATTGTTTCTATGACACATATATCGGAGTAAAAGCTCTAGAAAGATTGAAACTTGAAAATTTTGAATTATTGAAAGAAAATAATTGGCAATCGAACAGTATAATCCAAAACAAGAATGATTTTACTTCTCCTACAACATAAGACCAATCAAAACACTTCAAATGTCTGGCATGTAATATGAAGGAGAAAGGCTAACAACAGTACTATTACTACAAGATGCAAGTTGTCTGATGAAGTTTGTGAAGATTTCCATTGGAATTTCAAAACATGGTTCAAGTTAAAGAAGGAAAACAGAGAAGTTAAACATCGGGAACTTCAAAGTATAATTAAGTTGTGTTGTGAAATTAAGTGGAGAACGAATTTATGGAGCATTCAACTGAAATACTCACAGCATGCATTATAAGTGGGAATACAAAGGTGAAAGGGCATAACAATTCAATGTTAATTTCATCTCATAGACCTTGATCCAAAATAAGTTGACTGCTCAAAACTTTTGTGGAGAAGGAGAATGATGCACAGGATATCAAGACATCCAATGACCATGAATATCTCTGTAAGCATGGAAGCAAGGATTAGAGCTAGGATACTTAAATGACCATAAAGAAGCTGTCTAGAAGTCTTAGAAAGGTCACTGGAAAAGAGAGAAATAGACTGAAAACGCTATAAAAGGATCGATGAAAGAGTAGTTCCACAACAGTGACAAATAGTTACAGTTAAATAGTTGAAAGGGATAAAAAAAATTGACAAAGAAGCTTGGACTTAAAAACGTAAAGCAGCATCATTATGGCAAGAAAATCCACCAGGAGATAATAAGAAACCTTCATTGATCCATTCGAATCTTATCTTGTTAAAACAGTGAAACTAATTGCATGGATAGGGAATAGTCTACGGATTAGGGAGCTAAGGAAGCTAATTTAAATCGTAAACCAATTTTTTGAAATGACACTCCAAAAGATACAAAGGAATTGAGGAAGAGACAAGTATTACCATCACTCTGGAAGGAAAATCCCCAATGGCACCTTCTCATAATAGATCAAAAACTACTTGAAACTATTCCAAGCTCACGGCTGTGTAGGGAAATAATTAACCTGCTGGAACTTCAAGGGTGTAGCTCATTTTAAAATCCTACGAGAAAGATGGAATGTGAACAAAATTTAATAAAATGGTGTACTTAAAATATAAAATTAATTTTAAGGATCGATGTGGGAACCTGAGGGAGTACCAAATGACAAAGTAATAGAGAGATGATAAACTTCAGCAGATACGTGCTGGCCAATGCGTGATTGAAATTTTCTACTTTATTTAACATGTTTAACATCAAGGGATGCGTTGGGTCTATTTTTTTCAAATTTAAGCTCGACACTAAAGAAGTCCAACCCACAACCAATTAATTTAGAAGTCCACTTAAATCTAGCTATCCGAAACAAAATAGACTAATATAAAGATAATAATAGGAACAATCAAAAGATGTAATTAAATCATTGTTCTTACTCTCTCTCTTCCTATCTAAATCATGATTCACACCTTGTCCCTCTGCGCAACATCTTTCTTCAATAATCTTCGCCTTCTACTTTCATTATTAGTATTTTCTTAAAATCACACTGTTCTTAGATTTACTAACCTAAGTTAGAAATATTATAACAATTAATCGGGTATCATCATGTATGAGTGTTATATAGAACAAAAGTATCAAATACATTGATAACTTCAAGAATAATATATGAGTTAAATGTTGTAGAAGTATCTCTCTCAAATATAAATCAAACAGTCAAATCTTATGAAATAAAAGATTCTGATAGTTTTCCAATTCAGAAATTGAATACTGAAACTTTGAATGAGAAAAATCGTTAGATAAAAGTGCAGTTTTGTTAGAATGGTGAAGCCTGATAGGAAGAGGAAATTAATATGAAATTTTGGTTTGAAGGGAACGGTATCTGTGATCAAATTCGGCTAGTGGAAAAAGATTTCTAGCCCTCAAAGAAGTTTTGGGGTCTTAGGGTTCTTGATGTGGTTCTTGTTTATCTAGTTGTTGATTTGATGTTAGTTCCCTTTTGAGTTGCTTTTTAAAGTTCATAAATAAATCGTACCAAGGAACTCCTATGTTCTTGGGATTGCTTTATTGGGATTTATGTTTGCAAGGGATAGATTCCTAACAGTTTTATTGCTTATTCCAACACCTGTTGGCTCTCCAGGCTCTAATTGATTGGAAATCATTCGTTCAAAAACTATAATTCATGGGGTTCATCAGGCACAGGAAGATTGAGGCTTAAACAACTTTGCATTCACTCTAAATACCTCAGAGTTTTGTTTTGTATCAGTTTAGATCCCCTTTTTCTATAACGGTTCTTCAGACTCATGTTTATACCTACGCCACTTGCTTTATTTTTCTTCTTAGGGAGATTGAAACGTCCAACAATTTTCTAACTTTGCTTCTTATAATATATATGTGATATGTAGGCGCACACACATACATATCTAAGTATAGAAAGATTAAAACTTAAAATTTTTTAAATCTTTTCAGGGGGAAAAGAAATTGGCTAGTGAACAATACAATCAAAAACACAAGAATGATTTTACTTCTCCTAGAACATAACATCAATCAATTACACTTAAAACTGTCTGGCATGTAGTGTGTATGATATGAAGGAAAAAGGCTAAAAACAAAACCACTAGTACTAGATGCAAGTCATCTAATGAAGATTGTGAAGATACAATAGGAACTTCAAAGCATGGGTTCAAATTAAAAGGGAAACAGGAAAGTTAAGACAAGAACTTCAAAGCATTATCGAATTGTGCTGTGAAAATAAGAAGTGAATGCATTTAAAGAGCATTCAATCTAAGATGCTCAGTACACATTGTAAGTGGGAAGACAAGGGTGGAGCCATAGCTCAGTGACATTTCATCTGATGAACCTTGATCCAAATTAAGTTGAATGCTCAAAACTATTATGGGGAAAGAGAAGAATGACAGGATATCAATGCACCAAATGACCATTATTATTTTTGTAAGCATGGAAGGAAGGACTAAGGCTAAGAATACATAAATTGACTGAAAAGGAGCTCCATAGACGTTGTAGAATGGACATTTTTTTAAAAGAATGAAATTGAATGAAAATATTATCGAAGGATCAAGTTCCAAAACAGTGATGAATATTTACAGTTAAATCGTTAAAAGGGATAAAAAAGAATAAGAAGTCAAGCATGTAGAGCTCGGACTTAAAAATGCAATGCAGTTTCATTTTTTTTTTAATAAGAAACAAGAATATATTATAGAGCAGCATCATCATGATTGTCAGACAAAAAAACCACCAGAGAAAAATACACAATGATTCATAAACGTAATCCAAGATTAAGCAAGATCATTATGAGATAGTAAGATAGCCTTGATTTCAAGGAACATTCAATGATCCAACCAAATCATATCTAGATAAAAGAGAAAGAAAAGGAAAAACTAATTGTAAGGAAAAGAGAAGGATGAATTAAGGGGAGTAGGTAGCAAAAGAAACAACGCTTTAAGAGATACATAGGAATCGAGGACGAACTAATCCAAGCTCAAAGAGTGTGTTGGGAAATGACAAGCCAATTAGAGAGGGCATTGCTTTTGAAAGATTACTTTTGAAATATAAAATTAACTTTAAGGAATGACGTGGGAGCCTGGGCGAGTCCCTCCTTAACTTCAAAACCAATAAGTTAAATATTGAGAAATTAATCTCTTAAACATTAATTAAATATTGTCAAAACATAAAATCCCAGATTAACCAAACTTGGATGGATTTTTAATTGGAAATAAATGAAAATCTCTTCTGAACATGTTCTAGGACAGGCAAATCTAGTTAATCCTAAAATGATTTATAAATTCTGATAGTGAGAAAAATGATTGGGGAAATGGCAGCACACAACAGGTTTTCCGTGTCCTAATTTCTATCAAAACCGATAAATCTAGAAATAATCCAAAGGAATTTGAGTCTTCTACCAAAAAAAAAAAGGGAAAAAGAAAATGTGAGATGAATGGTTCCAATTCAGTAAATTCCAGTCCGAATGAATCAAATCATGCAACATAAAGACGTCCAAAATGATAAGCTGTGAAATACTAATCTGCCTTTGTAGGAGGAAAGATAGATTATCGAAATGACTTAGAGGATAAGGAAATTGTAGAACTAGATCATATTAAAGCAAAAGGTATGCTGCTGCTTGTAAAACGTCATGATATGAGCAGTTGAAATTCCTAAAAAGAAAGCTATGCTGCTGCTTGTAACGAGACCATGATATATTTTCAGCTGAGAAACTTTCAAGAAACTAATTCCCCGTCATTCCAAACGACAGATTGATAACAAAATATATTAAACTTGAATTTACAAAAGGATTGATTAATTAGAACATATGATGATTCTGGATGCCTTTAAAACCAGAGGCGACCTAGACGGTGTTCTCTTGGGATATACATGTATTATTATGACTTGACGAAAGAAGCATGTGTAAAATGAAAATTATAAAAATAAATAATGACTGGTGAGAATTCATTAAAATTAAATTTTCAGAAATTGTGAGATTTCTACCTGGAATCTTCAGAAGTGTCACTAAATTCACTAATTTAGTTCATCTTTTTATAATATTAGTTCTGACCTATAAATTCTGTTCAATGAGAAAAACATACAAACAAAGAAGGCTCAATTGTTAAATTTGGCGAGAAATTTGGGGGGGAACCAGGAAAATTAATGAAGTTACCGATCAAGGCAACAAAATTTTGAAGCTTTGAACAATCAATCAATAATTCATACATATCCTCCCCTATGAGATGTAGTAGTAAACAATGCAAGTCACCCTCCTTGTTTTCTAAGGCAGCAAATTAGTTCCCTGACTCACATCAATGGTAACATATTCAGAAACATCTGATCAAAACCATCCTTATACACACATCAATGATAATTTGAGTATGATTAAACTCGGTGTTAACAGCACTAAAACCCAACTCAACCTTTATTATTTTGATAAACTACCACAACTCAAGTTTCCAAGGAGGAAATACACTTAAAGTCAAAGAGGACGGTAATTACTACTATTTGCTGAATCAAATCAAAAATGAATTTTGTATTTGCAAGGTAGTTTGTCAGATATGACAATATCACTCCAAAAACGCTCTTGCACAATGCCATAAAGACACCTAAATCCCCCACGAATCTTTCACTTTTGAAGTCCACAACCTGAGTCAAAAACATTATGGTAGAGAAACACATTGGAGTAGAATTTGATAACTGAACAGCCAAAGAGAAGAAACCACAAACCCGGCTCTCGATCCTCAATTCCGCCAATCTAATCAACTTATAAACCATGAGGCACAAATAAAGTTGCCTTTCACACCACGAGAGACGCTACTCCCATCAGATGACGGATAGATGATAGATGATTGACAGATGGTGTCTAACAGAACAAATAAAATTATATCATCGAAGGGACACCATCCTTATTTAGAAAGCAATGGTTCATATAGAAATCAAGGAAATGCCTACCCTTGGAACAAAAAAGCGACTTCTCATCAAATAGCAAAATTTGATGACAAAAAATACTGAACCCTGAACCCTATAGCAAAATTTGTGTCATCTCATCCTGAACCATTCTGCCACCGAATACAATTGTTTCAAATGGTTTTGAGAGACGGAAGAGAAAAAAATACCAGATTAGCTTGGTGGTATCCACTCAGCATTCCAGTTACTTTGAAACTGTTGTGTTCCCATATGTCACACCATGAGAAAACTATACTAATTCACATCTCATCATATGAACCTAAACAATGATAATGATAATGGATCAAAAATTGATTATTTTAGAAGAAAATTTAGATCAGCTTCAAGAGTGGCTGCAGTTTTGGTGACGGCTAGCTCCTCATCTAATATTAAAACGAAGAGAATACCATACCAATACCATACCATCTGTACTTGGAATAGAAAATTATACGTGAATCTTGCACTATATAAGGACAAAACCCAATGAGACAGGGCGGCAGAACATGACATAGCCACACAACAACCAGGCATCAACTTCAAATTTAAATTTCTGGCTCATTTAAAGAACTGAAGAATATGGGAAAATCTTGAAGCCCCTACAATAAGGAGTCAATTAACAGAGAATTAAGATGAGCACAATAAATATATGGTTCCTTTAAATAAGTTTCTCAAATAAACAACTCCCTTCACAAAGAAATTTCCAATACTTGAGGAACCCATTGTGATCCATACGGTAGGTAATTCCACAAACAGGTACGCGTCTTTCATAGGATTTCCAAACCTCAGAGAGAGAACGCCCATAGATTTCCATACCTCGGAGAGAGAAAATGCCCATACATCAGAGGAAATACCATATTTCAAAATAGAAAAAGGAAAGAGAAGGGAATCCTTATGTCACAAAGTATCTGCACTTCGATTTACACACTACGACGAAATCCAGCGTCACTCCATCCATCCATCGAAAACTAATTTCTGATTGATCGTCTTAGAGAGCCAGAACCTTAAACACAACCCACAATAAAACAGCACTAGACGGATCATATAGGAACCACCAACACGGGATCATAACACATCAAGATTCAGTCAAAAAAGCCGTAAAAACTCAGACATACGTAATCAATTGTAAGAGTCGCAGCCCCATGCCGAGATTCTCTCTGTAGATTTAAGAACTATTTCAACAATGATTTTGAGAGATGGGAGAGAAAAAGTACCAGATTAGCTTAGTGGCGCCCTCCCAGCATTCCAGTTACTTGAAACTGTTGCATTCCTATTGGTCACCGATGGACAACTATACTAATCCATATCCCGATAGTATGAATTTAAACAATGATAATGATCATGGATCAAAATTTGATTGTCAAGTTAAAAGAACCTTTAAACCAGCTTCACGGATGGCCGCAGTTTTGGTGAAAGAATTACAGATACCTCCAGATCTAATATTAAAACGAAGAGAATATTACATCAATTATGCGCGACTCTGGCACCCTTAAGCACACAACCAATGGGAAAAGGCCGCAAAGAGAAGAGAACTTCAAAATGATTGTTTAAAAAGTTGGAGATAATTGGAGATAATGGGAAAAAGGATGAAGTCCCCTACAATAAGGAGTCAATTAACAGAGAATTAAGACGAGCACAACAAATATCTAGTTAACTTTAAGTAGGTTTCACAAAATAAACAACTCCCTTTATAAAGAATTTCAGATGCTCAAAAGAACGCGTTGTCATCCACAGGGTAGCTAATTCCATAAAAAAACAGGTTATGGACATCAAACCATTGAGCGTGGCGTTCGTTAAGCAGACCAAAGATTACAAGGCCTGCATCTTCCAAAGGATTTCCAAACCTCGGAGAGAGAAAACACCCATTCATCAGAGGAAATACCTTGACTTCAAAACTAGTAACCGAGTTCATATTTCAATGGAATACATAAATCTCCAAAATATAAAAAGGAAAGAGAACGGGATCCTTATGTCAGAAAGTGTTTGCACTGCGGTTTGACGCTTCATATCCACCGTTACCACAGACATAACCTCGTTTCACATCCATCGAAAATTAATTGACATAACGTCTAAAAACACGCGCTTCGATCCATCTTAATCGCATCAAACGAACCCTAAAATCCAATAAAAACTAAACAAGACGTTCTACAAATTGAATCCAACAACAAAATAACAGTAGATAAATCATAAAAGAACCAACACCCGAGCATAACCCATCAAGATTCAGAAAAGCCGTAAAAACTCACAGCGATACGTAATCAATTGTAATAGAGTTCCAGCCCCATGCCGTCATGAATCTCGTAATCCTTAAGAGTGATGTGATCCTTATAGATGTTATACCACTTCTGGATCCTAATTTTCTCAGTCCGGGTTCCGGTCTGAGCGGCGACAAGCTTCTTCAAGTCTCCGATCGTATCGTCCTCGTTACACTTCACACGGACCTTCTTCCCTAGACGATCGTTGAGCACGACCTCGATCATCCTCGCCCCCAATCGGAAATATTATGAACCCTAGGTGAAAGAGAGATTTTGTGGATGTGAAGAGATTTTGTGGATGTGAAGAGATTTTGTGGCAATCGATGCTATTTATATAATAGAGGAGGAGGGGAAGGAGGGAAGGAGGGAAGGAGGGAAGGAAGGAAGGAAGGGCGGTGGTGGTTTTTGTTACGTGTTGAACACGCTTTACGCGTTTTGTGGGGTCCACCAGACGTCTTTCTCTCGAACGTTCGTGTTATCAATTATCTACCGCTCGCGTTTGGTATCATCCAGGCGGTTCTTATATCCCGATTTATTTAATAATCTTTTTCCTTTTTCTTTTTGGGAAATATTCCCAAAGTTTCTAACATTTTTCATATATATTAAAGTCATTAAATTTCATGCTTAGGCAATAATTTAAAATGCGTAACAATTGAGAAGCTGTTTAGACTGCTATACAATATTATAATAACTTCATTTAGTTATAAATACTATTTTAAAATTTCAATTTGTTATCATATTTACTAATTATTTGAAATTTATTATTTATTATAACATTTACTATTTTCTTCCCAAATTAAAATAATATACCTCATAAACACAAACTAAACTGCTCACGAAGTCTTGCTCCAAACATTTAAGGACTCTAAAATTTATGGGAAAAAATGACAATTTACACCAATTAACAAAACTCACCGTTGTTTTTTAATAAATTTCAGATTTATTCTTTCTTTTATTCACATTATTACGTATTCTTCTTTATATTCTCACTTCTCGTTTACAATATCTTATTTCCTCTTCCAAAATTTCTTCATTCTTCCTCATCTTCCATCTTCTTCTTTTTTCTTGGTACAAGATCTAAATGATGTTAGTATATGATCTAAACGATCGTGTGCCAATATCTAAACGATCGTGTGTCAATATCTAAACGTTCAGTTGTCTATCCCATAAATAAATCATTATTACTAATATCTCGTTTAGATTTGGTAAACGATCTCCTAGAAATAAACCATTATTACTGTTAGTTTGTTTAGATTTAGTACGTTGAGAGGGGTATTAATCGTGGGGTATTTTTAAAACCATTTATGTGTGTGATCTATCTATTAATTTGTTTCACGCTTTATTCAGCTTTATTCTACTTATTTAATAAATCCATGAAAAGATTCCAATAAAAAATAATTTAATATCTAATTTGAGAAATTATGCCTAATTAGAATCACATTTATCTCTCATTCACCAAAATAAAAAGATTTTCCATAAAACGTTTTAACCTCTAGTTGAAAATAATTTTTAAGAAATCACATTTTATCTATAATTTGCATGAAAAGAAAAAAAAAAGTTTTTTTAAACATTACATTTTGTTTAAGAAAAAAAGATTTTCCAAAAAACGGATTAAAGCTTTTTTAAAATGACTTAACCAACTGCCTTTTCACCCCTAAATGTTTAAAATAAAATTATAAAAATTGAATCAATATTTTGTATCCTAACAATTCATTTTTATTTTTCTTTTTAATATACTTTAAAAATTATTTGGTATTTTCATTTTTTTTAAAAAAGTAGATTAATTGACATCCAAGATTTCTTAAACCTAAATTTAATTCAAAATATATTTTATTTGAATTTTGGAATGCAAAACATTACTTGCACTTCACTTCCTCTAACCATCTTTTAGAAGGAAAAAAAAAAGAATAATAAAAAGAAAAATAGATAATGGGGTGAAATTTGCACAAATCTAAATGAGGAAGAAATCAACAAACAACAGCGGAATTTATTTTATTAACAGATGGGCGGTGAGTAGAACCACAAAACAAAACAAAAGAAGAATTGACCCAAAATTCTTATTCCCGAGCAAAGTAATTGACCCAAAATTCCCCATTTCCTCGTTGGTAGAAATAACGAAGGTGGAAAACGCACCCACAGTTTTCTTTTTTCCAATACCCACGCCATTAACTTTTCTAGTTTACCTAAAAATGAACTTAATCAGGTTGGATCCCCTTTCCCACAAATGTTGTTTAAAAAAATTTACTTTTTAAATCCAAATCTAATCTAAACATATAACAGTGAATATGTATAAATTTAAAAAAAAAGCTTATTGACAGCACCCATTATTTTTTAAATATCCCTGTACTTTAAAATGCTATTTTAACCTATCTTTTCTCATACCTATTTTCTTTTAATAATTATAGAACTAAAAAGAACTAGAGTACATTGAATTAAAAACAAATGTTTAATAGAGAGATTTAAAGTAGACACTATAATCGATTTTGCATAAATTTGTAGACTATCATATCTAAGGAAATGATGAAACTCAAACTAAAGATCACATCTCGAGACTGAGGCTGACCCTACCAGTGCATGAAAGGGGAACATTTTATGCATTTAGTCCTTAAAAAAGAAGTCCAGTCAACCTTGATCTAGATGCCCTAAGTTAGAATTTTCCTATACATACAATATGACTTCAGAAAAACTAACGGCGGAACCAAAAGCAAACATAGAAAATAAAAATAATAACTGGTTCCTACTTTTTCTATTTGATTATCAACTGTTTACCTGGCTAATTAATTAAAACATATAATCGAGTAAAAACACATTTTTATTACCATCTCTCCTTCACGGGAAGTTATTTATTAAACTGCATACCTAAAAAATTTCCGAGTACTATAGCAGTGCATAGTACTTTCCTTTAGAATTAGACATTGTATTATTTTAACCTATGGTCCTACACAATTGTTAAATGAAGAGATACACAGTACTAGATAGATATTTTCTCCAAGGATAAGCTGCTAAGAATATTATACAACTCGTCCAACAAATTTGCCGACTATTATGCAGTTTACAGCCTGAGCCTACACTTCATCTATTTAAAATGAAAAGCACGGGGAAGGTTTGTAAGGAATGGAAACCCTGTTAATGATAAAGTAATAAATATATCCTTAGTTCAAAAACAAGATTTCATCAGCCACAGACATTATAAACAGCAAGCTCTTTGGCATTTCAAGGAAGGGGCAAAATCCGGCAACTGACCAACAAAAAGATAAATGATGACACGGTTTGCTTGAGCAACTAATCATATAAAAGAAAGAACATTTTCTTCTCGAGGCAATCGATGCAAAGTCATTTTTGTTTATTCTTATTTTAGCTCCACTAGTTTCTCACGCTGATCCTCCATGCATAAACAGGATAAAATAATCATGAAAGCTCGTGAGATTTTTCGCTCAAAAGGATTTAAACGCACCATGTTACGGAAACACTTCTGATCCCATTGAATAGAAAACTTGCTACTGCTTCTTAAGCGCGTTCATTTTGTCCCTAAGATAGTAAAGCTTAGCTCTGCGCACTTTCTTCTTCTCCAACACCTTAATCTCTTTTATGTTCGGTGAGTATCTGTCATGCACAAACCACTTATTTTAGTCAAAAGCACACAGTTATCAGAGGCGAGTATCATTTAAAGAAACAACTATATAGAGAAAGACCATACATATATATGTTCATATTAATACATAATCTTCAATAAGTATTGTTCACCAATCACCATATACATTTTTACTAGTATCAAGGGTGAAGGGAAAACCAAAAAACTCTAAAAGCCGAAATAAACCGACTGAAACCACTGTCAGTTCACTTTAATATTGGTTTGGATCGACAGGATGGCTTTGTTTCCAGTTTAAAAAACCAATTATATTTAAGGAAGACTCAAATTCATAAAGATTTGCACCTTAAGGTTAATGATTTGTATTAAATTTTTAAGAAGCACAAAGACGACAGATAGGCATGGTGACATGTCAATTTCTAAAAAATAGTACACATACATGTTGCGGACACGCTTTTTAAAATAAAATACGTGAAGTATTGACACTTCTTTATAGATAAAAGTACATAAATTTATCATAAAAATATAAAAAGTTAAGCCATTTAATCATATTGAAATCTTAAAAGATGTAGAAATTTTAGTTGGCAGTGACCAAAGAAAGAAAAGGTCGTCCTAATACTTTAGGATGGATCAATAATTCAATATTTATGGATAAAGTCTATCATAAAATCTCCATTCCCACCCCCACCCCCATTTCTAGGTTAAATATTTTTGAAAGACTTGTCCAAAATTAGGATAATAATAATAATAATAATCTTGAAACATTTTTTAGTGTCCCAGATACGTGTCAGGTGAATGTCTAGATGTATCCGGGTCCTTTTTCCCGGATACACAATTCTTCAGTTCTTCATCACAAAGGTGAGCAGGGCCAAAGACAATGAAATTAGGAATGTAACTTTTGCAGAAAATAATTATATAAAAAAATCAGCAATACTTACAGAGGAAAGAGGGACTCAATCCCAACACCAGCAACTACCCTCCTTATTCTAAAAGTTGTGTTTAGACCGGCATTTCGTCTGGCTATCACAATACCTTTCAATGTTGAGATACGTCGCTTGTTCTCAGGTACTTCCTGTTCAAAAGCCAAAAGCTGTTCGATAAACTCATCTACAACTGCCTTTAGGTATAAAAATGTCTAAAAGTAATGAAACAACATGATATGATTTGACTGAAATGAACTCTACCCTTCTTTTTATACAGACAACAACTTTCATAGAGAACAATAATGAAAGAATACGAGTAATGAACTCTACCACTTTGAGCTGCACAATATAGCCTGGCTTTATATCTGGAATTTCTCTTTGTGCTTTTACCTCTTCAACAGCTTCCTTATCTAAAATCTGTGAGGAGAAGAAAGCAATGTATTGAAAGCATACAGAAGGGAAGATGAAGTGAAATTAATTCTTTTCCAACAATACTCAGAACTGTGAATACCTGCATTATGTGTCTTGAGGTTTTATCAAGCCTCTTAAATTTGATGCGAGGTGGCATAACAGAATCAACTGCAGGGGATCCCTGTAGAGCTGATTCCATCGAGCTTGTCGTAGCCATGCCCCTACTAGAAAAAGGAGCTGCAATTTCTGCCAACTGAAAAAAATGTGGCCTAGAACTTTGGAATGCTGAAAAAGTTGAAGATGCATGTTTTCTCAAAGGCACAAATTCCATTTGAGAGCTCATATTTTTCTGTTAAATATTGATGTAAATTGTTACAAAGTGATACGTTTCAAAACAGACTCTTAATGAATAGATATTGCTTCCAATGAGTACCCAAAAACCAATAGCAAGTTAATTTTCAGCAACATTGAAAGAAAACATTTATATATGGTCTTTCTCAACGAGTACCCATATACACAGTTTCTGAAAAATTTTCTCATGAGGATAGTTGAAATTTTTTTCTAATTTTCAGCAACATTGAAAGAAAAGAGGTAGATAAGTGGAAGATAACCAATCTCCAATAATGCCAAGGAAATTACAGAAAGGCACCAATTATCAAGGATCATAGAAGAAAAGAACTATAACCACATTGTTTTCCTAGAAAAGTTACATCAGCTTGACGCAAGCTAAATACAGCTCAGCAGACTAACTACAGAATAAATAGGTGGTTCTCTACACTTATTTTGTTGAGAGGGAAAATAGGATACTGTTAGACCTTCAATTGTATTTAAATATAGCAGGAAAGGGAAGAAGGATAGCATACGTGCGAGTGGGAGAGTGAGCACTAAGGGTCCCACAGTGGTGGGACCACAGTTAGCTAGAGAAAAATGAGTGAAATAGAGAAGTTGCAGGCAGGGAGAAGGGGGATCATTTTGTGAAGGATTTTTGCAAAACTTCCTTGAGAGAGAGGAAAGGCAGAGAGGGTAGTTTCTTTTTATTATGTTCTTAGTTTTTCTACAATTCTCAATTCCGAATTGAGATTATCAATTTCCTCTTGTAATTGTAAAGTTTATATCAATATGTTACGAACACAACTTCTTGGTGTTCTATCATATACATAATAAATAAGAGTCTGAGACAAGACAATAATTGTGAAGTTTATGTTTTTTATTTTTTTTGACACAAAAACCTTACATTGAAAAAATGAAAGAATAAAAGGAAAAAAAGCTCCTGAAAGCAAGAGACCAACACAAACTACAATAAAAAAAAAAAAAATAAAAAAAATTCCAATCCAAGAGAACAAGATCAATATCATAATTACAAAACAATCTAGTGACTGAAACTCAAATGGAAGCATTAGACTTCAGTCCTCACCAACTACCAAACTACCTCTCTAGATTTCTCCACAACCCTAAAAATTCAACTATTACACTCCAACCAAATACTCCACAAAATAGCAAAGAAGTTTGCTTGCCACAACACTCTTCTCCCAAAAAAGCGGACTCCAAAATCACTTTCCCTCCAACAAAGAACACCCATCCCCCCAATAACCCCCCAAAAAAGAATTGTCACCTAAAAGGTAATTGGAGAGCAGGCATTCCCACAGGTACACCAAATGACTCAGAGCCATAATTAAGTTCAAGAGCCAGTTCTAGCTCATGTATTCATACTCTACGTTACTTTATAGCAATAAGACGTTCAGCACATATCACGTCTGGTCAGTATTAGAGGCATGTTCATAACACACATAATTGATCAAATACTATACATATTACCCTCTCCCTGACCACCAATCAGGTGTTGGCCAATACCAATACCAATATCACGAGATTTACTTGTCTCGCTACTTATGAATTAAAACATTAAGCACAAATGAACGCATAAAAGCTTGCAATTTGAACTAGACGAAATGTTATTAATTATATATGCAGTATGAACCAAAGTGAATTTACTGAATAGTTATAGAACCTCCCAAAACAACACAGGAATAAAACATACTAGTAAACGACCTAAGATGAAAAGTAGGTATACGAACAAAAATACATACGAAGGCTTCTGGATATTGATTGCCCGACCTCGAGAAAGACCTCAAGAAGGAACCACACAAAGACCCATATGACTTCCCAAAAAGACAAGGAATAGTAAAACTGTTTTCCATCGACATTGGGGCCGAGCAGCTACAGCCAGCATCCCCATTCAGAGGATAACCTCTAATCAATTTGAAATTAGCATCAGGACTTTGCCTTCGTACCAATTGATTAATTCTGCGAAAACCTTGCATTTTCGCACTAGATTTCCAGCTGCACTATCCACAGAAAATCCATGAGCGTTGAGTAACATAAAACAATGTCCATAGAATTTTTACAAAACAAGCAGGTGAGAAGAAATATGATGGAAGTGAAGCAGCGTATAAATAATGTAGCTTAAATATACATTGCACTGATCAAGATTTCTGGAAATGTCAGCTTATCCTAGATCACCAGTAAACAAGAAATTCGAAAAAGGAAACCAAAAAAGAAAAAGAAAGTAGAGCACTGGATGATTGATTCACGTCCAAATCAGATCAGCCAAATACAAACCACGTTTCAATTTTGTTATTAAAAAAAAAAAAAACACACAGCTCTTCCACTGTTTCATTAGACAAGTTCAAACTCATGTGTTTTCAATTGACAAAGAAAACGCAGATGAAGATTGGGAGAATACCAGTCACAACAAAGGAGTAAGAAATCAGTGCAAAACCGCTGGAAATGAGGGTTCGACAGCACGAGCGTAAGAAAGACGACGGCGGCGGCGAAACCGATCTGCTGAAACAGAGGAGGAGACGGCGTGAAGATGAAGAAGAAGGAGATGATGATGATGAAAGAGTTATTTTGATTTTACGAAATGGTTTAGGGTTTTTCGCTTTCTTTTATTCATTATATTTATTTTACAAGAGTGTGCTCCTCCTCCCTCACTCAGCTTTACTTTCCTCAAAAAAAAAAAAAAAAAAAATTGTAATAAGTTTAGCTGATTTATTTTCTCTTTGTTTTTGTTTTTGTATACTTCAACAGAGGTAGAATCCTTGAGGTGGATAATATAAGCAGTGTGGCAATTATATTATACTTATTTTAGCTTCTTAATATATGCTATAAATTTTGTGTATAACCCAATGTATACCTTTTTTACAAATATCCAAATTAAAAAAATTTGTTTTAAATATATATTTTCTAATCGTTTTATTGTTCTTGATGTTTATTAACGGTTCTGAACTTCGACATCTTTTAATCTGGCTTCAAAGACGGTTTTAAAATCGTCAAAAAACCGTCAAGAACATGGATTCTTGACTTTTAAAAAACATCGAGAGAGTCTGTTTTGTAGTAGTGTTAAGTGTATATTTGTGTTTTATTGTAGTGTATATCTATTTTAGCACATATTTCATTCATCACATGAGTTGACGCCCACCATATGCAATTGAATGATATAAACATGCTCTTCTACGAGTTGAAGGATGCACAAACCATGCACCTGAAGCAATTGGATCAAATATGAACTAATTACATGAATTTGATGGATTAAACATGCTTAAACTTTTGACCCAAAAAAACAGAATTTATATTACATACCTTATGTAGCTCAAATCTTCATGAATTTGGTATTGAATTTGATCACAAAACCTCTAAGGACACCCACCTAGATCTTCTCTACTATTCTCTAGGCTTAGAGCATGGTTGTGGGACCAGTTTTGTGATAAATTTAGTGAGAGTTTGAGTGAGAAAAAACTATGAACACTCATGAATTTTCAGGGAAATTCACTAAGCTTCATCATCACATTAACACAATTAAATTGTGTAATATATAGCCAAACGACATGCAAATCCTATTTTGCATTTTAATTTGACATTTAACAATCACTAAGTAAGTGAATTTGGTGGATAAACTACTTGATGAATAACACACCAAACACAAAGCTTATTCACCGTAGATGGGATAATTCCATTTAGAATTATCCACTTAACTCAAGTCAAAACATTTTAGAAATTATGAGTTGAAAAACTCAGTGAACGATTTTGTTAATAAAAACATGTTTTTTATCAAATAGTTACGCTCAAACTTTAGCTTTTGGAAACGTGCAAACAATTAAATAACATTTCATAAACTTTAGCTTGTACATTACTCTATAACATAACATAGGTGACGTCTTACCTCATAACTCTCAAACATAGGCACAGTTTTAACTACAGCCTCCTCTCTTAGGTATAATATTCAGTACCTTCACTGATGTACAAGAAAAATAGGCCTCATTGCCTTCATATCAGTATGAAAAACATGTAAGAGTAACCATTGTGCATAGATTCATGTAAAACATACTTGAAGTTATAGTTTGAAGACATGTTTGATTAAATTCTTACTTTACTCAAACCACTTAATAGCTTAAAAACATGCTTTTCTAAATCTCATTAGAATCCAGCTTGCAAATCTTATATGTTTAAGACATGCTAGGAAATAGCTAATAAATCATGATTTACATAAACTCATGTGATAACTTGTGCTTTAAAACTTATACTTAAGTTCATGCCTTGCAAATTTGTTGCTAAATCAGTAAAGAAATATCATTCGGAATTAGTTAACCAGTTTTTAATTAAGTCAAGCACCTCTCAATGCCATGAAAGCCACACTTACTCGCCTCCCAGGATGCAAATGATAAAGCTTAGTTAAGCGATAGCCATCTAGAAGTTGTTACTTATAAGACTCATATTACCTCTCTTCTAAGGGTGGCAACCTCACAGCGCCAAGTCACCACACTTGTTCTCCTTTTAGGACACAAATGATGGAGGTTTAATCGCCAAGATGAAGTTTATCTCTAAACTCCTTCTTGTACGCATTAGCTATGTCCTTGCTACTTACTCTCTCAAGTAGTTGTCGACAAATGATAGAGCTCAACTAACACGACAAACCTTATAAGTTAGACTTCTTATCAAGAACTTATCACAAGCCTAAACTACTTAAAACAATTTGACAAATGAACAGTAAAGTCATGATGGATTGAAAAGAGATAAACTTGCAATGTATTAAGGTGTAGGCCTTTCGCAACCATACATAATGAACTCATACATTACAATGAAATACAAAACTAGAAAATAGGAAGAATGAGCCGAGTTGCATAATGCTTGCACATTCCTTAGCTCTTTTACAAGTTAGGGGAAAGGAAATGGTGGTTCTCTCTCTAGTTTTCTCTAATCTCTCACTTATAGTTGACCGAAGAAGAAGATGAAAAACTTTTATAGAAGGCGAAAAGGCTAGTCCTTTTCGTCGGCTCCAATGGAGCTCTCTAGGTTCTGGTCCATTCAGACCTCTGTGTAAATGGTGTACAAAGAGGCTTTATATTGACTACTTTTGGTGGGAACTTATATTCTTCTGATCATGTCAACGTCGATTGCAGCCTTGTCAAGTCACATCAACTCTAACTATCATTATTGTCTACAGGTGAATCATCATCGCGTGATGAAGTGGTTTCTTGCTTAAGAATTGTCGTTAGACAGGGTTCCTATCACATGGCTTTTTCACACGCTCCTCTGTGATTCACTGTCTCTTCTTTTCTTTACAATCCTACGATAAAACACTAAAAACAGGGTAAAACATGCGTGAAGACTGTGCAAGTTGTGTTCTCTTATATTTATGAATTTGTAATAGAAGTTACACGTTTTGACACATTATCTCGCATTTTGGCTCCATTGTTCTACCTAAAAGATCATAATAACTTATATTTCTAAAAGTTATCACTGCCCAAATTTAACGCCTAACTTTGTTAACCTCTTGCTTGAAGCTTCAAATTTTCCTTTGAACTTTAGAAATTCATAACTTAAAATCCAAAACTTAAATTAAGAAATTTTTTTCTACAAACTTGTTTCTCATCATTTAAATACATTACCTCAAAATTCCAACTCCTAATTTAAAGCAAGAAGTTCTGTAGCCTTTAGAGAATCAACATTGCTCCAATTCACCCGAGAAATGACCTTCAAGGATTTCTCTCAAAAGTTGAAGGTCTTTCGAGCGTCCTCTTTGTCCAGCAGCCTAACCCCTTAAACTAAACTCACTTTGAGAGCTTTTGCAATTAGAATTACTCAAAACGCACAAGTGAAATGGAATAATTTCTTTCTTAAAATTACCTTAGATACTAGTTTGTGCATGGTTGCATTAGGACACCTCATGCTTGCCGTTTTGTAAGCTCATGCATGCCTAGGCATATGAAATCTACTCCATCGAGCACTACCAAAATGCCTAAGCTTCACATAGTCACATGGCAACTAACATCAACTCGCATACCCTTTAATCTCATCGTGTCACCTAGCTAACCTTGCTTAAAACTCATGTCGCACAACCTTTCCTTTGTTGTATAGCCCTTGGCCGCATGCCACAGGCTCATCCTTGTCTTTAGAGGGTTTCTTTGATACCTTTTGGCCACACACAATAACTACCTTTGGCTGCCTACCTTGCTTGTCACTCCTCGCCTAAGGTGTGCTTTTGTTGCTCAACCTCACATCCTTAAAGGTTTTATTGACATGGTTGGCCATCCAACCTTGCTTCTCGCCTAACACACAAAGCTGCCTAAACTTGCTCTTTTGAGGTTCACAAGACACCGTTGACTGCCTATCACTATGAAAAGTGCCTAGTCCAACACTTAGCCATAACTTACTTTGGGAAAACTAAGGATGACTAGGGTTTAAAATATCAAATATTATTTATGATATTATCTTTGATCAATTTGAGCGATTCAAATTTCTCGACCACTATGTTCTAAGTTTAATTCTACAATGAGCTAGTTGAGAGACCTAATGGACCTACAGATCATGAGCTCCAACAATTCGAGATTAACTGGCTAAACTCTTTTAATCAAGCTAATCAAGACTATCCATTGTGGTCCATAGCTACACTCTCCTTACTGTAGATATATTTGTGTCCACATGATATAATCATTATTATTAAATCAACCCTTCACAGATTGTTCGTAATCTCAACTAAGTTAATTTACCGTTTTACCTTCGAGATTACGTCTTGTTCCTTAAGCCTTAACTTATCCTCTAATGAATAATTGGTTCGGTCCAACCTATAAACTGAATCCCTCTCGAACGTACAATGAGAAGGTGGGGCCTCTTTGTTGAAAACTTAGAGCTAGCACTTAAGAGAACAACTTATTTACTTGATGGGATTAAAACCCTTTCGCAACGAAAACAATAGAGAACCTTAAACTCAATGGTCATAATCCCGTCACAAATAAAAAAATTTCCTTATTGAATGTAACAATTGTGTCATTAAAATAAAATGTCATCACATCCCTCTTGTTGTCTTTCGCCTCCCTTAGTAGAATGTAAAGTATTAGTGGGTTGTTGAATATTATATCCACATCGATAAAGCGCCATAATATTGTCTTTTTGAAGAAACCAAGTTGAGTAGGTGTAAGCTTCTCCTTCACTATCTTATTACCTTGTGATGTGGAAAGAAAAACGAATGGCATGTCAAGAAACCAATTCCTCGTATGAATTTTGAATTGCCTTGCCATACTGAATAGAAAAAAGAAAAAAAAAATGATAATTAGGCCATTGATAAATCCTTGTTCTTCACTCATCACTGTACTCGATACTCGGTGCTCGATACATGATACTTGATTCTCATGGACTCGTTACACAATAACCTCTACTCGACACTCATGTTTAGTGTTCATTACAACACTCGGATATGAATGGTTATGCTTGAAATAACTAACATAAACATTAAACCTAGTTCTATGCACCGAAATTGAAAGGAACACCAAAAAAATAAAATGTACATCCTAATTCGAAATGAGACAAACAAAAACGAAATGTATGTGCTTTGAGTAAGGTCGAGTATCTCGATAACTAGTTACATGCATGTGATTCAAAAGAATTGTTACCTATCACAAATAGAAGAGACATAAAAAGGATGATGAATCGCAAGAATATGATGAACTGGTGTTAGAGGAGGAGAGAACTAGAGAATGAGAAAATTTTCGTCTTAGATATGAGGAGAGCAAACATTATGACGCAAAGTGAACATTTTGTTTAAGTATTTGAAATCAGTTGAATATTGAGGATCGAGTAACGTGTAATCTGACGACGTGTATCGAGTAAGATATTAAATGTACTAAATTGTTCATAAAATGTGGAACGAGGAAGCGTGTGTCGAGCAACGAGTATACATGCATCGAGTAGCAAGTGGCCTAGAGACATAGAGACTGATTTTAGGGACAAAATGGTAATTCTCCAAACCTAAGACCATATTTCATTGAATTACAAAAATTAGACCAAATTTGGTTTGGTACAGAAATCCCAAAAATCTTTAACCCTCAAACTTGTCATTGTTTTGTTTTTTTTTTTTTTGGTAATTTCCCAACATTCTCCTTGGATACAAAAATTGAAGGATAGGATCTCAATTCCTCTCTCACGTTCAGATTCCCACATAGAATACATATAGATTTGATTTCCGAAAATGGCTCCTTGAGATTCTCGATCAGCTTGAGAATCCGAGAAAGGAAGGAGAGGTTCAGAGAGTGACGGCATCCTCAATTCCGGCCGTGGCAGAGAAGAAGACGGCGATGCGATTGGGGAAGAGATGATGAACTGAGGCATTGAATTGTGGAGACATGAATGTGAGCCATGCGACGGTTCACCCGGTTGAAGATCCCCCCACTACCGATGGCGCGAATGCGCCTATGGTCAGGATGAAGGACATGGAAGGAATGCCCGGCACCCGGGGAGGACTCGCTTTGCGATTCTTTCAGTTTTTCTTTGCGGCGGCGGCGCTGGGTGTCATGGCTACTACCAGCGATTTCCCTTCTGTTACTGCTTTTTGGTAAATCTCAATTTTTCTCAATTGAACCTCTCTCTCTCTGAAACTTTGATTCATACAACTTTATTGTGTCTTTTGTTACTCGATTTCGCTTCAATCTCTGTGGATGGTTTAGGCGATTTGTTCTATTTATTATCTTTTGGATCTAGGATTGCTTTTTCGTGTCTGCTGCAGTTTACTTTTGGAGTAATTGAACTTGCTTTGGGAAATAGATTCAATTTTGCAGAGAATAAATTCATATACTTCGTTTTAATTGGTTGTGCTACTTATCCATGTAATTGTGATTGGATTTTCAAATGAGTTAAGGCCGAATTTTGGAGCTAATGATCAAGCGTTCAATAATGTATCGATTGGTTATTGATGACAAACTCAAGTGGAAGGTTTAGTATAGAAGAGCTTGATGATATAGTTGATGGGTGTATTAATCAGTTGCCTTGCTCCACTGGCTCATGAACTTTTATCTCTTCATCGACCATCAGAAACCATGGACCTCGGTTAAGTAGTAAAATGCTGTGTCTAGTTGGAGCATTTCATGGTCCTATCTTAGGAGGTTGTAAGAAAGAACATAGGGTTAATGAGTCCCTAGACATGTAAAAAATGTTAATTACTTGCTCAGACTGTTATTATGCTTTGTTGGCTGATAATAGTGGGTGGGGTGGTCACAGACTCATTGGGATTAAAGGTTTATCTTTTTGTCCTTTACTTCACATTTGAGTTTTTAGCACATGTATTTACATCTTATGCTCTGTGAAGCCATGAAAATTTAAATTTGCAAGTTGATTTTCTATGTTCTATGTGTGTGCGCTGTTCCTTAAACTAACGAATCTTCTGCTTTTTCAGCTATCTTGTTGCAGCAGCTGGTTTGCAGAGTTTGTGGAGCCTCTTATTAGCCTTCATTGACATGTATGCTCTACTAGTGAAAAGATCCTTACAGAATTGCAGGATAGTCAGCTTATTCACTATTGGTGATGGGGTATGCTTATAACAAACTTTTTATTTTGGCATCCGTTGGTTCACTCTTATGTTCTTCAATATTCCAGAACTTGATTGCTTTGCTGTATTACTAGTTATCTTTCGCATATTTTTAATGCTCAAAGCGCAATAATCTTAGGGGACTTAGACACAACGGGCAAATAAAAGACCTTGCACACAAGATATTTTGCATTTAGGCTTAGTAAATTTGATTTTTTTTTGCTTAATCGAGAAGGAAAAACCCTCATTAATACCATTTTTTATAAAATAATGACAAAGGCCCAAGGCCAAGAGCTTTGAACCTTGAGGGTTCACAAGGTGCACCTTATTTTGAAAAGGCAAGGTGCCAGGCGTGCGTCTTGAGCCTAGCTGCGTGCCTTGAATGGATTTTTAAAAGACTGGTTATCCCGAGACCATTTTTCTTGGACTTAAATGGTGTGCTTTAATAATGAACTTGCTGCTGCTTCTCTTATATATGTATGCTAACTTCAAGCCTGATTGTTCTTTTGGAGTTGTGACCAATCAATGAAATGATTGGTGTTGCTAGAGATAGTGGATGCTTATTATGATTAGGGAAATTATTATAAATGACAAAACTGTTGAAATAATTACAAATATAAAAAAATTTCATATTCTATCCGTGATAGACAGTGTAGTTATAGACATCTATCAGTGTTTATCAGCATTTGTGAGTGATAAATAATAGTAGTTACCTTATCTATCAACATCTATTAGTGATATTTTGTTATAATTGTAAATATTTTGGTTATTTTACTAGATTTAGAAACTAACCTTTATTATTATCGGACTTCCGTGTACTTTGTGGTTTGTGTCAAAGATACCCCTAAACTTTCAAAAACTTAATAAATACCCTTGGTTAAAAACTTGTCCTTACTATTAGTTTTGGATGGAAACTGATAAACTTTTGTTTAACAAATATCTCCACACTATTGACATAAATACCCTTTAAAAAACGTTAAAAAATACTTGATTTGATTCAATTTTTACACCAAATTTCTTAGCAGGCAAATAAAAACAAAAAATTTAAGTTAAAACATAAACTGCACAATATCTCACAGATTCCAATTTAAAAATCTCCTAAAACATACTAAAACAATAATTAGTCGAATAAAAAATTGAATTTAGCTATTAACACACTAAACTATTGACATACAACTTCTTTAAAACATTTAAGTCCTAAATTTCGATCTTGGTTCTTCCATTATTCTATTTTTTTTTATTAGAGTTAATATATCTTATTAAAGTGTGTAGCTTATTTATTTATTTGAATTGAAAAAGTGGAGAGAAAAAAAAAGAAAAATCTAGAAGTAAAACGATATTAATGGAGAGAGAAAAAGAAAAATATAGAAGTAAAACGATCTTAATGGCGCGTGCATATAACAAGAGATTTTTTTAGCTTTAAGAGTCTTTTTGAAACTTTTGAAAGTTTAAAATATTTTCAAAAGCTCAAAGTGTGTTAATAGTTAAATAAATTTTTTTATTTGACATTGTTTTAGTATGTTTCAAGGATTAATTTTTATTTTAGAATTTGGTTAGATTTTGTGGAATTTTGTGTTTCAACTTAAAAATTTTAGTTTTTACTTTGGTTGGTGAGAAAATTTGTACAAAATTTGGATGCATGAGAGTATTTTCTTAACTTTCTTTTTTTGTTTTAGGGTTGTTATAGAACTTTTCATTACTGCATGGTTATTTTTTAAACAAAACTTTAACGGTTTACAATTAAAACTAACGGTAAGGGTATTTCTAAACCATTTCTGAAAGTTTAAAGACATTTGAAACTTTAAAAGTTTAGAGGTATTTTTGACACAAGCTATGAAGTTGAGGGACATTTTTTTTTATATAATTTAACCTTGTTATTGTTATTGTTATTATTGTTATTATTATTATTATTGTTATTATTGTTATTATTATTATTGCTATTATTTTTCATATACAACTTGCTTTGTTATGACGAAATATACAATTTAATATTGTTCTAGCTCCCATTGAATTGAATCTAGTTCTGTCATACTCGTATCAAGTTAAAATTTATCAGATGCAAATCTGCATTAACAATTTAAAGTAGTTTTGGAAAAACAGAGGTCATATACTTTGCATTATTTTTCTTCTTCTTACTGCAGCCATATAAGTGAATTGGACTTTACATTGTTGCTCTTTTACATGAGCCATGCACAGCATCGGTCTCTGTAGCTGTTTTATATAAAACTTTCATGATTGCAATGCAATCATTCTCATATGATCACTTATTGAATGCTAAGAGATCTCTTTATTACACCCACAATTTCTGCTACAATTTACTTCTGACCAATTATTGAGAATGTAATTTTACTAGCCTAACACCCGAATGTTTTTTTTCCTTCAGATCACATCTACACTCACGTTCGCTGCGGCTTGTGCTTCTGCTGGCATCACAGTTCTTATAGACAATGATCTAGGTAGCTGCAGCAAGAATCACTGTGTACAGTTTGAAACTGCAACGGCTATGGCATATATTAGCTGGTTTACTGCGTTGCCTTCATTCTTCATAAACTTCTGGTCTCTTGCATCCCGATGAATTCGGCTATGAAACCTAAAAATATCGATTCACCTTACTACACCCTCTTCTTTGTTGCTGTTTCTTGCTGTTCTATGATAATATTTTGTACATGTCATGAAATTGAATCTTGTAATTCCAGTGTAAAATTTGCAGTTGAGGTGATAAATATGGGTGTTTTAATTTGGAAGTCCTTTCATCACTTGGTCGTTATTGCAAAAAACTCAATGGCAATCCATTATGTACAAATTGTTAACATATTTAAATTTACTTTGGTTTTGGTTTGAGTAATCCAACATCATTTTCCATTCTTATCATTCAACAAAAGAATTTGACATCGTCAGAAAACTTCTCCTGCCAGATACATACTTATAATTCAAACCTGAGACTGATGTAGATAAGATGTTACAAAATTGTAGAAACCCTTCCTATTTTCTTGGACTGTTCACATAATTTTCAATAAGTGTACAGGGAAAAGAATCACAGGAACGACCAATTGACGAAGGAGAAGGCAAGACAGTGCACGGTAGACTCATCTTCTGCAAGGACTTTCCATGCAACAGCTTGTTCAAAGGAAGCATGTCGTCCCATTGTTGACATACAAATTCCAGCAGGAATGTAAGCAAAGCCCTGATGAAAAAATAAAATTCAATTTGGTTCGCATTGTTATATTACTAATTGATCTTAGAAATAGTAAATCATCACAAGTCTCCTTTATGACCAGCCATGACAAGTCAACCATGATGAATAATAATAAACTGCAAGGGAGATTATAGTAGATAACCTGGTTCATTAAGCTGGAAAAAACAGCAGAGAAAGCCTTGCGGGCCGAATCACCAAAAATTTTATCCAAAGTGATGTCTTGTAAGGCAACCAATGTTGTCTCCAACATGTCAAGGCCTGCTTGGTTTGCAAACATGAACACTGGGGGCAGTGACTGCAAACCATCCATCAACATAAATTACAAGGCAGTTATACATAAATTACAAGACTGTTATTAAGTTCATTTTTGTTCACTTGGGTGTGTACTTTATTTTATTTAATTTTTACCTTGAGGGAACAGCAGAGAATTGCATCCTGATGATTCCATAGATGTTTCAACACTGAGTCACCGTCCACACTCTCAGATGTTGCCAACTCTGTTCCCATATGGCATCTGTGAGACAAGAGAGAGAGAGTCAACCTTTTGCCTTTATGGCTTGTTAACTGGAAGGATAATTTTCTGGGTTATTTTGATAGAACCTAAATTATTGGAAGATTAACAATATCAGAATTAAAAGATAAACCAAGTCGAAGTACTTAGACCCTCCCAATCTTGAGATACCCTGAGTTCTAATTCATACTCTAAAATATTGCCTATCTTCCTTCTTCCCTACCCACTCTATTTATAACCAATAAGCCTAAACTCTAACTAATTACTAATAATGTGCCCGTAATAATATCCCTCTAACATGCTAATATCATTCCTATCATGTGTGCTTTCAATATCATTCCTTCAATGGTAGGATGATTTTTATTTCTAATGGGTTGTTTTCTGGTTTGGAAATTGGTTCTTTTCTTAGATAATAAGTATGCCTGATAAATAAATTTTTATTTAATCCAAAAAAAAAAAAAAGAATTGTGTGGGGGAATTTATTGAACATGTGTGCTTTTGTTGGGAGAAAAAAAAAATCAAATATAGCTCTTACTTTAATAGATATACCGTATATAGGATAATAATAAATCTACATCCATATATCTAGGCTTGAAAATGTAATCTCTATTTAGGCTTCACATGTACTGGGCATACTGGGAATCAGGAATACATTAATCCAATTTTAGTGATTAACATAGAATATTTAAAAGTTAAGAGATTGAAACAAGATATTTGAATGAAAAATTACTAAAAGGTTTTTTTTAACAACAAAAAATGTGAAATTTTTAAGAAAAGAGAAATGACCTGTAGCTATGACAGATCCATCGAGCCAGTGTAAGAGCTTCTGGACAAGCAGATGATAGCTTTGGCTCTGATGGCGAGCTTAACCCAGAGGGAGATATGGCAACTGCAACCCTCTGCACAGCTGAAACGACACTCCGGACATACTGTCTAGCCATTGCTGCAACATTATTCTGCAAGTTGCTACCGAATGGGAACTGGAAAGCGATGGTCAAAACCGATCTGGAGTTAGAAGTAGATGCAGCAGCCGCCACAGCTGCATCTTGAGAAGCAGAAGAGCCAACTTCAAGACTGGAAGTGAGATCCAGAGTCCTATTCGAGTTCCATGTATCTTTTGGGTCACTCTGAATGATTATAAACCAAACAAAAAACATGTTGGTCAAAATTATCAGATTTCATTGAAAAAAGATTTCTACAAGAGTGTAAACAATTTTATGAGAAGGTGAATAATATTATCCAATATTTTCTTAAAAGTTATTTATTGAGTGTTCAACACTTTGGCTTGGATTTTGAGAATTTCTAAAAAATAAATAACAAAACAAAGAAACCAATTGGTGAAAATGATGTTTATAAACTTCATTTTCAAAAACTGAAAACAAAAGTTCAAATGTTTATCAAAAGAATGTCCCTAAAATACAGTTTTCATGAAGGAAATCGAAGTTCATAAAGGGCAGTTCTAAAAAAAAAAAAGAAACCAAGTGACTTTCAAATGTTTTCTTTAACTTTTTCCAATATATTTTGGATCAGAAAAAGCCTTTGGAAGAGATCTCTCTCTCTCTCTCTGTTTTTAAATGCTTTCCAATTATTAAAATGTTGATTGAAAGAATTGCAGAAAGTAATACGGGTGATCGGACAGTGCATTACATTAGATTAAAAGAAGCACAAATTAACTCAACTGTTTTAGAATGTAATGGGATGATCCTGAAACCAGAGGCCAATAGCACAGCATCATCAGGAAACATCTCATCGATTGGAGCAAACACAAGTTCGGAACATGCCCCAACAGCATTCTCATCAATGCCGGTACACATCTGCTTGACACGAGAAATAAGAGAGCTATTAATTCATCCAACACAACAATCATCAGAATTTTTCTTTACAAATAATGCATTTGATGGCTCTCCTGATTGAGGGGAAAATAACTATGTCCCGGGACTACGTAATGGACTACATATGATATTGACACAGCAGAGAAGACAATACCTGCAAGAGATGAATGTCCCGGGACATAAAAGCATCTTCTTGAGCAAGAGGGTGACTTTCAAGTCTTACAACTTCAAGCAACTGGATGAACAAAATGAATATGGAGTTAACAGATTTCATTCCCAGCATAAATCTTGGTGGGTGATAAGCAAAAACAAGTAGACAAATATCTGTTTAAACTGGTCGTGTGATATATGCACAAAGCCCAATCATGCATTAAGAAAAAGGATGAAACATTATGGTATCGCAATATGTTCCGATGTGATAAATTTGTACACGAAATACTATTATTTATAAATGTGGGGTTGGGAGAATAAAATCAACAGAACTTTATAACTTGCTCTATCATGGATGGGTTGGGTTCTATACATATCACTCCTGCAGAAGGTAGATGGTGCAGATACAATTAGTCACTTACCTCCTCTTGTTCAATTGTATGACCGAGTGGCATGATGATTTGGCTCCCTGTAAACCTTGTTGGTCTCATGCCTGGGTACACATACGATCCAGTTTTTAATGATGCAGCAGAGTAGGCATCAACATTGAAATCAGCCCACTCGGACCGATGCTCCCTCAAGAAGCGAATTAGAGCAATTGGAGGAACATTCTGAAAGGAAGACCATTATTAACAAACTCATTAACTAATCCATTGGAGTTTCATCTGTTTCAGTTTCACACACACTAAACATATAGAATGTTCAGAAAGGCAAATAATCTTCAATTTCATAGCCGTTTAGAAAACATCCATGGCCAAATAAAAGATGCCTATAATTTTAAAATGGTTACGTTATTATTTCAATCAATAGTCTTAAAAGTTTCAATGTGGTGCCTAGTTAGGAATTAAATCTCTCAAATCATCATATCACCAGTTTCATCTTTTATTTTTTCATGCTGCATTTTCTTTCGCATTAGCTTATCTTATCTCTCATTTATCGTCTTGCTAACGCTGCTAATAGCAGTGAATAACAATGATACTTTAAAGCACAACCATAAAGAAGAATGAAAAATTCTAAACGACCACAAAAACAATTTTAACCATACTTGGAGAAGCATTGAAGCCTTTGCACAAAGGATTCCCCCGTGGAATGCAAGAGAATTGACTGGATCATATGATGTATTTAGATTCTTACTCGAATTTATGGCAAGGATCACATCATCAGCTCCATCACAATTGACCAAAGACCACCCATCATCATTGAATCCGTTGACAGCATCATTAAATCCTCTACAAGAAGGTAATATAGGAAAGAGACCTTCAAAGTGTTCTTGTTCAAAACCATGTTAAAAATTAAGTGAAAAGATCAATAAGAAACATTTATCAAGTAAAAGATTGTATATCTACCTGCTCAATCTTTGGCTGAAAGTTCGTAGAACAGCTGGTTGCCTGCCTAAACTGTATACTACTTCACCACTGGTCTCTTGAGCGATTTGCCTCACATAGCGAAGAGCCTAAACATTTGAAGTAATAAAAAGGAGATGATGAAAATTTGACCAAAGTGTTCAAAGGAGCCAATGGTTTTTAAACTTTTCCTTAGTATCAATCAAATAGCAAAAAATCGTTGCCACAATCTTGGACTGTAATTAACCTTTGAATATTAAGTATTTTTTTTCAAACAATAGAGGAAATCTTAATTTACTCACTGCTATAGTCATTTTCTGGGCCACAGCTTTTGATGATTCGTAAAGTGGTCGTACTACCTCTGGAACACCCCAAGGCTATTGAATTGAACAATCATTTTTGAGACTCGGCTTTCAGAAATAGTATTTACAAACAGTATTTTTTTCAACAAGTAGACAAATATTGAATTGAACCTCAAGATTTAGGTGGTCTACAATGTGGATGATCGAACCACCACCATCACATGGACGAATCAAATAGCCACAGGGAAGCATTTCGGCTCTTATAAATTGAGAAGCAGAAGCTGCATTCGGCCCGGTGCCAGATCCAGACAGCGATCTCTCACAAACCTCAAAGAAGAAGAGAAGTAAGCATACACTATTATTCAAAAAAGGATAATGAAGCATACTAGGAGGAACTTTTACCACAAGATTGCCATTTTCTAAAGTTTTGGTGTATCTTAGAGTCCAAAAATCTCGTGCAGGCGCTAATGTAGTAGGAGCATACACCTAAAGTAACTCAGTCGTCATTGATTCCCTCTAGAAATCTGTCATTAACCATCTACCAAAATTGTAATAGATGTCCAAATATAGTTCACCTGCGTATAAACAAGTTCGATTGTTCCACCATCACCAGTGGGAAGCGTTGTAAAGACTTCAAGGCTCCGACAATCCCGAAACCAAGATGTACGATCTTTTAGGATCTCTGCGATCTGTAGAAGTACTTGTGATGGTGAACAAATAAATTCAACTTCACACTATTTACTACCACAATACACATTGCTATATCAGTAGTATGAGCATGCTTGCCTTCATGGGCTCTAAACTGACAAGACCACAAGCTCGTGCGGCCACTCCACTGCAACTTTGTGAAATGGCAAAGATTCCCACCGAATCCGGACCAGGCTGGACAAAACATTCCCACAACAAATCCAGATTAGAAATGCTATTAGGCTAAGGAATATTAACTTACGAACAACATACGAAAGTAAATTAGAACCTTCATCCCAGGCATCTGGACCCAATCGACAGCAGTTCCTGTAGCCTTTGACAGGAAGGCTGCCAAAATCTCCTCTGCAATAGACAAGAGTCTGCGATAATTTTTATAGATTAGACCAGTAAATTAACATTATAGCTTGGTAAACAATGCAAGAAATAACATAGAATGTGGCTCTGAAATTACCCAGCAGGGCTACTAGCATCTCTAAGTGAATGCTGAGGCGTAGTAGCCACTGAGTCACAAGCTGCATCAGTAGTTGTTGCTGCTGGTGCCTATAAAACAATTGAAATGCTATCAATAGACAAACAAGTACCCAAAAAGACAATGACCCACACAACATTGATCATTTCAATCCATAATTCTCATAAATCTTCAACACAGGGCATCCCATTTTTCAAAGTGAATTAAGGCAAATATCAACATAACATAAAAGAGAAGCTACTCAAAATGTGAAAGAGAGAGGACGAAAATTAAGATGAAATGATCTCCGAAGAACGAAAAACAGGAGGAGAAAGGCATACATTAGTAGTTTGCAAATGTTGGCGCATATACCCATTCTCACAGACGAGCTGAGACACTTGCTTCTGCAACCTATCATTCTCCTCCATCAACAGCTTGTTCATGGCCGTCAATTTACTGTTTAGTGACTGTAAACGAGAAGCCTCTTTTCTTTGTTTCTCTCTACATCTACAAAAGACCAACAAAACCCATTAAAAACATCCCAACTCCCAAAAAAGCATATAAACTCAGCCAAACTTCACAAACGATGGAGATTCCACAGTTCCATAGTACGCAAAATCTACTCACAAATTACAATACCCTCAATCAATGATTTCAAAAGAAGAACAAGCAGAAGAAGAAGAAGAAGAAACCCATCAAGATTTCTAATACCTGCGGTTTTGGAACCAGACTTTGATCTGCTTGGGTTCGATGTTGGCTAAAATGGGGCAATCACGAACCAGCTGCTGGCGGCGCAAAGAGCTTGGTTTAGGGCATTCCGCATAGACTCGCTCAAGAGCTTCCACTTGCTCCGTCGTGTAACGGACATATTTCCCAGTGCTGTCAAGGTGGCCATTGATACCCCCATCGCCACTCTCCCTGTGATGGGCCATAGCCATGGCCATTTCCCCAAATCTCCAAACCAAAACACTCAAACCTCAACAAACAGAAAAAAGAAAAGATGGGTCTGTGTTCAAACTAAAGAAAACAAAGTTCCTTGGTAAACTCCGCCAGGTGTGAAAATCAAAAGTCTCTAAAGAGACAAAGTTCAGATGAACGTAAAACAGAAGATTCAAAGAAAAAATTCCCTTGATCGTGAAAAATCCCAACAAAATCTGTTGGGATTAATCTTTTTTTCTTCTTTCAAGCTTGCCAATAGATTTTTCAAGCTTCCAATGGTTTTCACGTATCCTTTTTTTTAGCTTCAAAGTTTCGCAGAAAGTTCCAAAAGTTAAAACTCAGATTCCTCGCTACTTTTTGAACCCCAATAATCCCTTCTTCTTGCCTCCTACTTTATCCCCAAATCCCCTAAATTCATATTCCCACTAAGATTCACCAAAATCCCACTTCTTATTCCCAAAAATGTATAAGCTCCAACTTCTAGTCTTCCGCTAAAACTTCCCCAAAAACCCACTTCAACCACAGAGCAAGAAATTAAAAAAAAAAATCTCCACCAAACATTCAACTAAAGAACAACCCCACCAACTCTGCAGAAAAATCAAACAGACCCATCAAACATTCAACAACAAACAGCAGCAGGCCCTTTCTTTCAGAATTCCTGCAGATATATACACACACACACACACGTAGAGAGGGAGAGAGAGAAAAAGTCGGAGAGAGAAAAGGGTATAGTCTTGTTGCAGAGATGATCCAGTTCTTCAAAGGTCGCAGAGTTGTTCAATTTTCTTTTTCTTTCAATTTTTTTCTAATTTTCTTGTTTCTTGAGTTTCGTCGCTGTCGATGGTGTTTGTTTGAAATGACATGATAGACAGGTAGCTCTTAGGCCCCTCCGTCAATCTGTCTTTCAATTCTTTGACAGAAGAATGACAAAAATCTTTTTCTATAATATTCTTCTCTCTCTTTTTTTCCTATTAGTTTTTCATTGTTTTTCTTCTTTGTTCATCATATTTCAAGAGCTCTTCTGGTGTTTGATCTCTGACCCTCTTTATGAACAACACCCAGTTTTCAGATTGCTCAAGTGGAGTAGTGGGCAAAAATTTTGAGGCCACTATTACCAATGGTGTAATCCTAATGAGTTTTCATTATAATGTAATTACATTTGAAATTGGATTGGTTTTTACGATGAACTAATTTTAAAAATAAGTAATTTGAAAAATAATTAGAGAGTTTGACAATGTTCATAATAAATACCAATTTTAATTGACTTGGGGAAGAAGTTCCTAAAAAAACTAATTTTGATTTAAACATTGTACATTATTATCAATAACACTTCAAAAGTTATTACTAGTAGTTGTTAAGCACTCCTTTTTAAATGGGAGTTTGACAACTTGAGTAATTTGGAAGAGCTAGTTTGAGTGGGTAAAAACAAACCAATACAAAGTTACCTATAATGTTGTCCCACATTGATAAGGTTGGAAGAGGCAAATGAGTATAAATAGTTAAGTGCCACTAGGAGAATACAAATTATGTTGATAGTGATAGTATGAAGATAAAAATTATGAAGATACAAAGTTACCAATCACCACACGTGTTGTGCATATATAGAAATATATGCTTACCTTTGATTTTAATGTATGTTAGGGCTAGAATAGACATATTATTGTTGGAATTTATGTTATAAAACTCGTTTGTATTCAAAATTCTGTTAAATAAAATCGTCTTATTGATACTATAATCTAAAGCCAATAAACTAATGTTCCGAGTCAATTATGTAGACTTGAACTTTATGTACATACATATGCGGCCTACTTCCATGGGGCATCCTATATAAAGAGTTTACATAAGACTGAAACCATGAGATAGTCGCTTTTAAGTTATAACACCCTCTCATTGGCCCTTTTAAGTTATAACACCCTCTCATTGGCCCGGGACTACCTTAAACCCACTGAACTTAAGGAGAAAAGATATAATCTCGGATAGTGAATAGTTCGAATTAGGTAAAGAGAGAGAAACCGACAAATATATCTGATATAGTCATCGGTTATAACTTAAGATAGAGCTTCATGTTTAAATGTGATGAAAAAGGTCAAAGAAGTATAGGTTCCCCCACTAGCTCATAAGGAATCAACTTAGAATAGTTCGAATTAGGTAAAGAGAGAGAAACTTAGAATAGTTCGAATTAGGTAAAGAGAGAGAAACCGACAAATATATCTGATATAGTCATCGGTTATAACTTAAGATAGAGCTTCATGTTTAGCAAAAAGTCAAAATGTTGACTTTTGACTTTGAAAAATCAAACTTTGACCGACTTTATATTCAAATGTGATTTGAATTTTGGAGAAATAAATACGGATTCATGCTTGGGAGGTTGAAATTAGTCAAGACGGACAAAATGGTTAAAAGTCAAAATGTTGACTTTGGTTTTGAAAAAGTCAAACTTTGAATTTGATTTAAATGTTGAATTACCATATTGCCCTTAGACTAATTTAAATAATAACACTTGTTGAGATTTGGTAAGCTTATCACTTGCATGTTGTATGCAAGTGGCTTATTGCATGCAAGACACCGATCCCACTAAGAATGTCAAGTGGTGAGATAGGGAAGCTCTTGCATGTAGTTTGCTTGTAAACAAGTTTTATGCAAAGGTGAAATGACTCTTGGATTTGAAATTGAAAATTAATTTTGTAATTGAGAATTACAAAATAAAACCAAGAACTCTTTTCATTTGAGTTTTAGTTTTAGGAACATCAAAAAAAAAAAAAAAAAAACCTAAAGGTTAGGTTCCTCCAAAGAATCTCATCTCTCTCTATTTCTTCCACCATTTTTTAGTTCCACAACTCGATTCTAAGTCTGGAGAATAGCAGGTCAACGCTAGTGGTAGTCCCGGCTTCAATTTCGTGAGGAGATCGTGAAAAGCACGTGAGGAGATTACATGAAAAGAAAATCATCAAAAGTGAGGTTTTTCTTTTAACCATATCTTTGTTATTTAGGGTTTTTTATGCATGTTAATCACTAAACTTGTTTAGTTGCAATTAGAGTAAAAATTTGATATTTACTCCGCTGCGCATGTTTACCGTTTCCATCAATTATATTATACTTAATTCTATCTTTGTGAAACTAGACTCCAACACGAGAACAACGCAACGAAAATCAGCTAAAACAGAGCTCAAATGAAGGAGAATGGGTAATTTGAAGACCAATGGTAAAATTGTAAATATGTGGAAGTTCATGAAAAATCACGTCAAATGGCGCTCAATCCACTTAAAGGTAACCAGTTAGAATCTTAGCTGCGCATGATTTTCTTCCGTATTCCAAGTTCCCCTCGGCGTGTTCGAACCTCAACGTCTGCAAAACTATTTTTTTAATATAGCCGAATTCCTCCATGCGCACGACCCCGACGTCTTGAGTTCAAATCCTAGGTTCTGTAGAATATCTTTTTAGTGAAATTTTGAATGGCAATTCTGTAATTAGTTTGATTTTTTCCAAAACTTCTATTCTTCCCTCCCTTTTTTTTCGTGTTTTTCGTCCCTGAGATCATGTTTCAAATCCTATTGACAGTTATTTCATATTTTCTCTTTAAATACCCTTTTTCCATTTTCATACCATTCATCATTTCTTTATTCTTTCATCAAATTCTACTTTTAACAATTCTCCCAAATTCAACAAAGTGGTGGAGTTTGATCTCAATTTATGCCTCTTCTCTATTAAAATTCTGCTGAATTTTCTCTATGACAATGCTAGACTAAGGTAAAATAAGGCAATTGGTCTAATTTTCACTTCATTCTTTGAGGGTTTCCTTTAATTTTGTTTGTTGAATCATGATTATCATTTTATGATTACTTATTTCTCTAATCAATGTTACTTTAGATTTAATTTTGGCCAAATTAATTTTTAGAATTCAAGAATAATTTTAGTATGCAATGTACACAATCGAGAAATTAAGGTTAGCTATCTCATGCATCTTTCTTTCCAAGGTTTGAATGAGCATTTGATTGTTCAATTGAACATAATTTTATGAGACAATCTTGTCTAATTAAGCCTTGGTTTGAAATTCATTGATCCTAATGCGTTGTAAGGAATTTTGTGTGGAAAATGTAAGGTGGGAAACCTTACTTTAGATTGATTGATTTTTCTTGTTAAAAATTACGCATGGAATTCGAGCAATTAATTCAAAAAATAATTAAGCCTATTGATACTTAAATTAATTGATCAAAAGTCATGATATTTGTGTAACTGACTCAACTCTTTATACTAAGCTAAGACATTACTAATAAAATAAATAACAAATTTTGCATTTAAAAGAAAGAAAAAATTAAATTCTCTATTAAAATGCTTTAAATATTCTTTCATAATTTATAATTTAGAAAGAAATAAATAAATACTAGAAAATTTAGTCCTAGTTCGAACCCTATCTAACTTTTAAAGAAAATAACATAAAAGTAAATCATAAGTTCGACAAATTAAAAATATAATAAAAGTCAAATACTAAAATATGAAAGGCGAAAGCAACATAAGATATTCCCTATGGCAAGTCACGATCACTTCTTGTCATTTGCCAGCTTTCCTCTACCTTTATCTCTGTTTGAAAACTAAACATAAAAAGTGTGAGTATAAACATATACTCAGTAAGGGACCGACTACTAGTCCTCCCAGGTGTCTGTTAACTTTCCTTCAGGGTTCCATGAGGAAATACCTCAAAACTATTGTGCTCTCGAACACACGCTATCTAGTGATCCCATAGGAACACATCTAGACTGTTGGTGAACAAGAAGGAACATCGCAAAGAATCGATTGTAAGTGACCCCATCGAATCACTTATAAAAGTTATCATCTATTGCCCGAATACACGTTATTCAGTGAATCCATGAGGACACATTTGGGCTGTCGGTGAATCCGAAGGAACCCTGCAAAGAATCGAGCTGTAAATGACCCCGTCGAATCACTCATAAAAGTAATCTTAACAGACTTGTGGTCTTGTCGAACCACTCGACCATAAAAAGGTGGTGATCCCGAGGGACACCCATGTGGGTACGACCCTAATAGACAAAGTTAATAAAACACTCATTTCATAGCATGTATAATATCATAACATGACATGAATATCAACCATAACGTCCTCATCATGTGATTAATATATCATGCTTCATAACATATCAGTCATATTAGTCATAACATATCAGTCATAACATATCAATAATCCATATAAGTTATCCATAACAATCACATTATACATCTTAGCTATATCAATGTATAATGGAAAATACATGCAAACTCTTAATTCTAGTTTTGAATGTCAAGTAGTAGAATCTCTTATCTGAGAGATTAACTTAACAAATATTATACCTAACAGCCAAAGTCATTCTTTTCCAAACAGACAAATCCTAAACATAGATGAAACTGAATTAATAAATTTGTCATCTAAACATTCGTATTTAACTTAGGTCTCCAACTTACATCAAGACTAAGGTTGAAACCAAAACAACCTTGAATGAGATTAATTTCACAACTACACCTCTTTCCAAAATGCCAATGACCTTCAAAGAAACAAAATCCAAGTTTAAGAAAAATCAACTTAACCCAAAATTAGTTTACTTATACCAAAGAAATTGATATTTGATGAGCATACTAAAACCCAATCAAATAGTCACGAAAGAAACTAACCAAAATAGGAAAGTGACTCAACTTGACTCACTAGTGGCTTGGCTAAACAAGAGGAAGGGAACAAATTTAGCTTGGCTCATAGTTAGAGGAGGAGGGCTCGAAGTAGAGAAGAGCCAGCTTGAGTGCTCCGCGTGACTTGGTGAAGGAGGAAACAGTGGAGGCTCATGCGGGATGGATTAGCTCGGGTCCCTGAATGACGACTACCCTTGGCTGGAAACTTCGTCGATGACAAGGAGACCGACATCATCATTCAACAGAGGAAGGTGGAGAACTCAGTTGACGACAACCTCAAACTGCGAAGAGTTTAAAGAAAACCAAACGAACGCTCATCTTGCACGAACAAGGGAAGACCAACACGACTTGGATCGGCAGGCAACGACGACGCTGCGATGCACAACTTTGACTCAGTAGCGAGGTGCGACAGTCAACGAAGAAGAACCGGTGAACAAAGATGGGCGGTGGCGACTAAGGCTTGCAAAGAAAGGAGATGAGAAAGATGATAAAATACACGTTGTTCGAGGGGTCCTATTTTTTAATAATATTATTATTATTTCTCTTTTTCCTCTTCTTATTCCTTTTCACTTTAAAAAATAAATTAAAATAACTTTATTCTCTTTCCTCATCAAATCTTTCTATCACATCATCTCTTTTTATTTTTCCAAAATCAATAATATAATATGTTTAATAATTATATTATCTCCAATAATATAATTATTCTTAACTTTCCATAACTTAATTGATTATATATATATATATATATATATATATGTATATATATAATTAACTAAAATCCTTATATATATATTCATAATTAACTAAAATCCTTAAGTATAACCAAATTAATTTATCTAAACCATTCAACCTTCAATTAAATATTTTGTTGTTATATATATATTTTATATATGATACATAATTAACTAAAATCCTCAAGTCTCACCAAATTAATTTATCTAAACCATTCAATCTTCAATTAAATTTTTCACAACACCAAAATCCAAAATTCAATAATTAATTAAATATTCTTCCACTAAATATTTAATTAATCATAATTTCCATAAAATCAAACAAATCTCACAAATTATCTAAATTAACAAGCAAATAATTCCAACATAACTAAATTAAACTAAGATAATTAAATTTTAAATTACTAAATTAAACTAAGATAATTAAATTTTAAATTATCTTCATTTTTGGAGTGTTACATTTTCAATCAACATTTTCAACCCTATGATGAAAATGGATGAGAAAATTGCCCAATGCCCTTTGTTTCATTATTTCTTATAGAATAGTCATATAATTAAATTTTTTAAGCAAAATTTTTCTTTCATAATCACACCCCAACTTAGTTTCTTGGAATCTTACAAAATCTAAGAGGTATTCTTATAATTTCTTTTTGTATTCTTGAAGTTACTAATTAATTTTTTTCTTGAGATTTAGGTTACAAGAATTCTAGTCACTAATTCTTACATGTTCCATCCTGACTTGCCTACTCTAGTAAGGTTGGGTTACGGTTTGGTTAAAAGAATCATTTGGCAGGCTAACATCATCATATCTCTTAATTGCAATTAAATCATTATGTTAATTCTACACATATTACTTCATAATTAATTTTTGCATTCTTGCATATTACTTATTGCATACATCACGACTCTATCCCAATGATCACAATCTTTCAACATGTAGGGTAATTTCATGTGGTGTCTGTACAATATTGTTATATTCACAATATGGACTATTCTAATACTAATTACACTACATGCGAGGGGAACGAGATGGACATGGGTGTGATTGTTATGCGTGATGTGTACTTAGTTTATCTGAGCAAGATAGATGAAGGAATGTTTATGTATTTGGACATGTTATAAGGTTAAATAGTTAATTAAAGTGATAAAAATCATATGTTAATTTCATACTGAGAATGAGCATCCTCTTAGAGCCTTTGCTATACTTGCTCACCTTTTGGGATACAAATACTTGATATTGCCATATGACTTATATCTAATCTATTTGGTTGTATTATCTATAATTCATCCTATATTAAAGCGAGCAACCTTTCGACACCTTATCGCCATACATACTCACATGTCTTATATGTATCTTCACTTTTCTTTTCTGTTTGGTTTGACGTTTCAATACTGCTGGAGAAAAAATTCTCAGTCTTCTATAGATGTCATTGGTAATCTTTCCAATTTGTAGCTCCAGATTGCGAATGGTAACGACACGACTTTGCAAAAGTGCATCACTCTTCTACATGTACTCACGAAGGAGGCTTTTCATTGATGACGATGATAAAGTAGCATGTGGGCTAGGTGATGTGGAGGTGGATGGTTGTGTGACCTATTGTTATAGTGTCCTTGGTGATAGCCAGATGTCTCATCACATCCTCCACCACGACCACTCTATCGACCTTGTTGTTGTGAGCCCAATCTTCCCCATCCAAAATTAGGGTGATTTCTTCAACCAAGGTTGTAGTTCATTATGTCCCTTCGATGCCTGGTATTCTCATGGAGCGGGAAGAACTTCCTCGTGAATTTCTCGATTAGGTCGTCCCAAGTTCTTAACCTCCCCAGCCTCTAATGATTCGACCCATTTCTTTAGCTCATCCCTCAAAGTAAGCTGGAAGTGTGTGAAACAAAAATCCTCTTGTGTGATGTCAAACATGTGGAGTGAAAAAACATAATGTGTAAAAACTCTTGATGTGGTAATGTAGATCCTCTCCTTGGTATCCCCTGAATTGGTAAGCATTTTGGATCATTTGAAGCATGGCCGACTTCATCTCAAATCTGGCATTGTCGCCAAATATGGGGTAAGCAATATCGGGATTGAAACCGTACAAGTTTGGCAATGCATACTCCTTGATGGGTCTATTCATATCATGGGCTATAAGGATGAGATATTCTTGTCCAAGGGTGACATTGTTGTTTTCGGTTCAAAGGGACTTCGTTGTTGTTTGCCATTCCGTCAGCTTCTTGTGACCTTTGATTTGTATCTCTTCTTCGCTATCGAAAAGTTTGTTTAAATTAAATCTAAAAGTAAATAAATTAATTCCCCAATAATAGTGTCAAAAACTTGTGTGTTTGTTTTTGTATGTATATGTTATGTTAACTCTAAGTTTGCGACTAGGTTAGGCAACTATGATAGGGTCATGCAATAAAAAGGGCTTACACCTACTTAAGCATTGCTAATCCTAAGAATACAATGTGTATGTATAAGTTTTTTTTTCTCTTGCTCAAGCATAAGCGAAAAAAAAAGAGGTTTTCTAGGTAAGCCAAGGCGAACACAGAAAATTAATGCCCTTAAGATTTTAATCATGCAATCTGATTTCATGCGGTATCTATTAAATAATACTTTATGAATAGTACGATTTATACTACATATACCTATACTATATGTGTTGGAGAAATAAGGTGGACATGGTTGTAATGATTGTGTGGAATGTAAACTCAATTATTTTTAGGTGTTGTGGATGCAAGAATGTATAAGTAATCAGATGAAATACAAGGGTAATAAGTCAATCGAGGTGATACAAAGCATTCATTAACTTCAATTTTAGGCCGAGCAACCTCTTGGTGCCTTCGCCATACTTGTTCGCCTTTTGGTATGCAAATACTTAAAGTTATTAGAGGATTTGTATCTAATCCATCTGACTGTATTATATACAACTCATCCTATATTAAAGCAAATGACGTCTCAGTGCGTTATCGCTACACACTCAAATTTTTTATATGTATGTTAAGAAGGAATTCTGAGACAAAATGTATTACTACATTCTTTTTGTTGCCTGCTAGCTAAGTACATGCCATCACTTTGTCGAATGACAACATTCACTACTTTATTCTTTCTCTCGAATAGAAGAAGGTATTAATTGGAATATTTAACTGAACTAGACAAATGATACAAACATCTAGATTCTCTAGTATGAATTACACCTTATTTCATATCATTTTTACATAGAAGTAATAACATGAAGAGATAAAAAAATGGGAGAATGAAAATAGAAGGAAATAGAATTCATAACTAAAACTTTTGGCCTTTCGACCATGTTGTTTAAATTATAGATACGACATAAAAAATTACAATTAAAAGTACAAGGAAGTGCATCAAGGTTTTGAGTACAATTTCATATACTCATCGACTCTATTTTCTATCTATTACATTGAGAGGAATCGTGGATCCGGATTTCTCTCGAATATGTTTCAAGCTCTCACCTAAAACACAGAAGGAAGGTAAGGGATGAAGTGATTTTGTTCTCCAAAATTCTGCACCCTTTGTTCTAAATAGTTCTATTTATGGGTGAGGACGGTTGAGACTTAACACCCCCTGGGCTTCATTAGTTCTTTGATAAAGTTGTTTAGCAATGCAGACGTCCTTTTTGTCCTTTCATGACATTCGCGCCAACCATTTTATCTTTTAACGATGTAAATCGCCTATCTTCATTTCTTTTATTGCCTCATAGTCGCATATCTCCACACTTGACGCTCGTTGCTTGACTATACTTCTCTCTTTTGACTAAAAATCTTGCATTAAGACATAAGAACCGTGATAAACAAGCATAAAACTCTTTTGTTAGTAATAATACGTAATTGTCTGATGTCATCTATTTAGCTACTCATTTTCTTTCTTTTTTTTTTCAATGTTGAGACTTATTATACCGAAAAGGCCATTATAACTTATATTTCTACATGTTATCATACTTGTGGCCGTAATTACTATGTCGTCCTCCTCGAAAAGGTTGATAATGGTTGACAAAGGAGGAGGATCACGTGGCGGTTCTCCTTCTAGGTCAAAGAACTTTTCTTCGCCAACCACACCCTTTTGGTCAAGTAATGGATGGATAAGGTCAGGTTATGAGGAGGAGGGTGAGGGATGATGATAGAGGCTATGTCTGGATTGAGAATCTATGTCCTTTGCATGCTTAACTTAAATTTCAGTAAGCTGAAGGTATTAAGCATGCAAGCAATTAAATTTCGACTAGAGTAAGATGTCAAAAGCAGTGGTGGATCAAGAAATTTTATATAAGGAGGGCACCAGACACTATATAATAAACACACTAAAAATGTTAAAAAATATATATATTGACGTTTCACTGATGCTCCAATAACATTAACTACATTTGTAGCAAAAAAGAAAGATCGACAATTTCCACATGATTTTTTGTAATGTAAATATGTGAATTTAAAAATTGCATGAAAAAATAAAAAAAAAAATACATTTTTCATGGAATATTGTTGAGAGAATGGAAGTTTGGATCACCGACCTTGTTGCATTTTTTAAAAATATTTGTTAGATAACAAATTAAGGCTAGGAAATAAGTTAGGGTTTTAGCTTAGATAGGTTTTTTTTATCTCTTTTTTAAAAATTATTTTCCTTCTAAGAAATCAAATTATATTCCTTTTAGAAAATCAAATTATATTATGTTTAGGAAATCATTTAAATTTAGAAAGAAAAATCAAATAATCTTCATTTTAGGAAACCAATTGGGGAAGAAAATTATTGATATTTGGAATAAGAACTATTTCGTCAAAATAATTGTATTAGCAATAATCAAACCCATAATCTTGTGATTTTGCAGGGGGTACAGCAACTACACCAGAACTAGAATTTAGTAAAAATAAATCATTATTTATGTAACAACCCAACTTTCCTATAAGTTGAAGTCATTAATATTTAAATAAAGGTAGTTTTTTTTTTAAAAAGAAAATTAATTTATAAGTTGAGAAAAATTTAAATAATAAGAAAATAAATAAGTAACTAAAGTGGTAAAACAAAATACTAGTTTGGGCCCTTAAAATAAAAGAAATACTTTAAAATAATTCAAGTTCTGAAATTCTAAAAATAGTTCTTGAAACATAAATGCGGAAAAACTGAACTATTCCCTATGGCGAACCACGGTCACTTCTTGTCATTCGCCAGCTTGCTCTTGCCTTTACCTTTACCTGAAAATTAAACATTAGAGAGGATGAATATATAAAGTTATACTCAGTAAGAGACCCATACTTAGTCTCCCTATTTGTTGTTAGTCCCTTTGTTAGAGTCCTGTAATAAAGTACCACGCTCTATGGTGCTCCCGAATGCACACTATCCAGTAGTCCCACCGGGACTGAACTGGGCTCTCGGTGAACCCGAAGGAATCACCCTAAAGGAGAGTCGGGCTGTAAGTGATCCCGTTGAATCACGTCTATGTAATATTCAAACATATATATGGGAGGACCTTAATGGACCCCTCGTGGTACGACTCTAACCAGCAGACCAACAAAACACTATAGGCTATACATGCTCAGCACAAAATTAACATTCAGCTCAACATACATACATATAATCACATTATGCATCAATAATATGCATCTCAGGCAATATGGGGAAAATCCTCTTACCAGGAGATCTGCTAAAAGAAATTCACAGGTTGGCAGTCAGTTCCTCACAATACTCAGTCCTAAACACAAACAAAACTAACATTAATAATCTTGTCAACCATCTTTAATTAAGCAACCGAACTTATCAAGGCTTACCCCAAGATTAGGGTTGAATCCAACACAACCCTAAGTGGAACAATTCACAATCTCAGTTCCTCCAATATATTCGTTCCTTCAAGAAAATATAGATCCACTTAAATCCATAACTTAATTCATTTGGAACAAAATAGACAATTAATGGGAGTACCATCACAATCAACAATAGCCAAAACCCACCAAAGGGACCCAAAGCAAGGAACGGCTCGGACTGACGGACACGGCTCTCGGCTCGGTGAAGGGAAAACGCTGACAGACCTCAACTGCAGCTCACGCGGCTTGGTGAAGCCGGACGCTAGCGGCTGGACCCGTGCAGCTGGCTTCGACGATGAGGAGAAGACGTGCGGCTGCCGGCTTGCAACTTGAAGAAGCCGTGCGGCTGCAGGCTTGCAACTCGGAGAAGACCTGCGGCTGCGGCTGTGGTGTCGATCGATTAACTATTTGAATTGATTTTGCATTACTCAGTTGAGATTGTTATACTATGCGACATCAATTAGTTTCAAATAAGGTTTGGATGCTGAGTTCTAATCTTGAAACTTAATGTTATATTATGAGTTTTCTGATAGTTTGAGAAACATTTTTTAAACATTTGGGTAAGTAAATTTCTAACAATTGGTGTTTGTTTTTTTGTGTGCTAGTATGATCATTGGTTTATTACTATTATGCATAAGTATTAATCTTATTATTTTATCTTAACTATTTATTTTGTAAAAAAATAATAGTAGTATTAGTACTGATACTTATCAATTTATTTGATATTAATCTATTTCTATTTTCTAATTTTTTTTTTCAAAAAGTGTTCCCTTAAAAAGACTAAAAAAAGTGAAGGTATATCTCTCGTATATTTATTTTTTTGTTATTTATTATTTTTTTTTCATTTTAACATTTTAACCTTTTTTATTTGATTTATAGATTGATATAAATTTACTTATTTTAAAGAAAATGACAAGTAAACTTAGATTAATATAGTAATGGGCATTAAAAAATAAAATTATTACTTGAAGTAAAATGAATTTAAGTTTATTCTAAAAAATTAAAATACTATATATTGTTTAGAGTTGAAGACAAAACCTTAAAATTAAAATGAGTGGTAGGGTCAACTGTGGGAGAGAAAAGACAAATTCATTCATAAGTAGCTATTGATTTTTTTTCAAAATATTTTTTTGGACTATATTATCTCAATGATTTAAATGAAGTTTTTTCTTGATTCAAAATGCAATGAGGAACATTTTGATTTAATGTTCTTACCTCATTTCGAGATCAAGGAAAAGACAGTGAGAAATATTTTTCGTGTGATATGTAAGCATTTCTAAAATATTGCTTTTATTACGTTTATTTCAAGGATTTTTTTCCAACACCACAATTTTTTAATCAAATTATTACTACTATTCTTTTTGTATTAACTAATTTATTTGTGATATTTAATTTTTATTTGAATAACGTCTAATAGTTAGGTGTGTTGTTTTTTGAAATAACAATATTTATCTTAAATCACCAAAGTTTATAGAGTCATTTATGTAATTAGAATAGTTATTATTCTCATTAAATCATTTGTATAAAACAATATTTACAATTATCATGTAATTGTGTAAGTAAAACAAATGATACCAAAATATTGTCAATTAATCATATAAGAAATTAAGTATCTATGGTCTAGAATGTGCGATATTTTAAATAATAATATAATATCGATTGAGAATTGCATTGCAAAGTTCAATACTATTTTTTTTACAACTACAATGATTAGGTAATTAGATAATCTAAATAAATTTAACATTTTTGTTTATGTCTAAATAATGTTGGAAGAATATTTTATTTTAGTTTTGTTGAAAAATATAAAAATGTTTATTTTTTGCATATGGTTTTAAAATGTCTTAATGTTGAAAGTTAATTGTTATTGAATCATTTTTAAATACTTTTTTTTCTTAAAAATATTTTATAGAGTTTATCACATATTATATTAATACTAACATTTTGTATTTTTTATAACTAATTATATTACTATTGGACAATTACAGTTGCTATTGGAATTAAAACAATTCATAACATTAATTACAACAAAAGTAAATTTTTTTTTTAATGTAACACATCAATAAGTATTTGATTGTCTTATTGGTAAGAGAGACTTAAACCAAAGAAGTCAATATAAATAAGTTATGTACAATGAAAGAATAAAAAGAGAAAAATCATCAATTCAAAGCGAAAATGAGAAATTATCAATTCAATAAAATAGGAAAAATATTATACATCATGTTATTATATTAGTTTAATATGTGTGTAGACATGGATGAAAATTGCTTCATATGAACGGTTATGTGATATTAATATCTTAAATTCAAAGATTTGACAACAATATAATTAAAATACTTATATAGTATAATCACCTTGGTGTTAATAAATTTAAATGAAACAAGTGAACTAATAATTACATTACAGCAATATAATCAAAATACTTATATAATATATATATATAACATATATATAGAATATATAGGATATATACGAGGTTTATATGGAGTATATAATATATACATGTACTATACTATAGATATACACATAAATATATGTGTAATATAAGTATATATTATGAATCATGTATGTTTTTTTCTTACATGTAATTAAGATAAAAATATTTTTTAGCTAAACCTAACATTTTTCTTTGACGGTAGGAAATATATCAAGCATGTACTAGAAGATGTGAACGATGTAACAAATGAATTAACTTCACATGCTGTTTTGGTAGTAATGATTGTGGAAGAAAACAAGAAGAAATATCAGATGATAAAAAATAGGTAGAGTGAGGGATGCAATGACAATAGCTGCGAAAAAGGTATCTTGAAATTATTTTAAAATAAAGGTAGTTCCACTATATTTGTTATTTAAGTTTTCGTATCTAAAGATAAACAAAAGTGATAACTAAATTTATATTTTTTATTTGTTTTTACTATTATTGCAAACTTATTGGGATATCATGTTGCAAAATGTTTAAACTTTTTTTTTTTGTCTTTTTGCCAATGGAATTACGTTTAAAAATCAATTTCTTATCTTTTATACAAAAGAAATAATATTTATTCTATTTCAATGGTATATATGTAAAACGAATTTTTGTAATATGTTTTTTTTTTTATCAAATTTTAATTATTTTGATTTTTTTTTTTAATTTTTGAAGTTTTTAGAATTTGCTAATAATTATAGTTAGTCCAATTAAAGTGAAATCAAATGAGAAACTCTATATTTGAAACTAATTTTTGGAATTTTTAAATAAATTATTTTTTATAATGAGTTAAAAGAAGTGACTATTTTTTATATACATATTTTTTTGTCTTATATTCTTATCTAAAGAAGCTAGTTAACTTCTGCCATTATTCTGTTTTTTCATATCAAATAATTTAATTTGTTTATTAGTCTTCCACCATCTTTTTTATTTTTATACTATTGAAAATAAAAATATTCCAAAATCAAGATTATAATATTTTTTTTGCCAAAATTCTACCATACTTGACCATAGAAAAGAAATTAGAAGTAGGGTCACCAATAAATAAGTAGATTAAGGAGATATATTCTTTCCACGTTTGGTAGAGCATAGTAATAAATGTATATTTATACAAAGATGATAGGACTGCAAAATGATAACCTTTCCATCAAAATATTTTAATGAAAAATTCAAATATATTTATTAACATATTTTAATGATAAGATTATCAAATATATTTATTAAAATATTTTAATGAAAAGATGATCAAATAAATTTATTAAAATCATTTAATGAAAAAATATTAAATAAATATATTAAAATATTTTCATCTTCCTATCTTTTCTCTCGTAACCCTCACGTCTCATCTCCATGTTGCCACATCTCCTAACCTCTCCATTTCTGACCACTCATATTGTCATTGGACGGTGACGAACGACTTCTATACAACACATAGCAACGAACGACCATTGCTTTTCTCTCGTACGCTCGAAGCTGCGAACGACATCCACATAACACACAACGACTGATGGCAAACAACTTCTACACAACACACAACGGTGGACAGTGAACGACTTTCCTACATCGAACGACTTCTTCACATAGCAAACAGATTCTCTACACAACGGACGACTTCCACACAGCTACCCACTACTGCATTCAAAGGTTTTTTGCTCCTCACTCTTATTGTATTTCACATTTTGCTATGAACAATGCTCCCTTCCGTTTGATTTCTTTTTTGTGATTGAGGATGTTATTGAAACCCAAGTAAAAAAAACAAGGAAGAAGGAACTTGAGAGTGAGTCTCATATGGTTATATTAGTTGTGTTATGTGTTTATAGTAATATATAAGGTTTACGTTCAAATTCGTAAACAAATGCTACAATCGAATTGACGAATAGAAGACGATCGATTAGATTATTTTGAAAATTTATGTTTATTGCTATAGTTATCGTTATGGTTATGATTATCGTTGTTTTTCTTTTAGAAAGACAGTAATGAATTTTGATACATTTACTTTATCGTTAACATTATTATTACGATTTGACTACGAGGTAAAAGTAATCATAGTTGTAACTGTAAATTTGGTAAGATTCATACTTTTAGATGAATGTCATCAAATGCAATTCAATTGCAACTCTAATATGATTGTGATCTATTACTTTGATCTATTAATGCAATTTTCATTACGATTAAACCAAATTTTATTACAAAATTAATTGCATTGATTTTCTTATATGGGTCAAAATACCATTTCTTCTCTTGTGATTTTTAAAATATTTCATATTTAAGCTAATGTTTGGTTGTAGATTTTAATTTTTTTTTTAAAAATGCAAATATTGTCTCTAAAGTATAATGACAATTGAAAATTTACTTCTTCGAACTTTCAAAATTAAAATTTAAGTCATCCAACTTATCTATATTTTAAAATTAGACCCCCAAATTATGCTCAAACTAAAAAGAATGTGCACATGGGCTAATTCGAATATTCCAGAATTCCTTCCATTTTGATATCTTTCTATCCAAGTTAATTAATGGGGTTTTAATGATTATTCTCTTGAATTAGGATTCATAAATTTTTTTCAGGTTTTGGTTGAGTTTAGATTGTTCATTATCCTTATGAATGTGCTATTTCAAATCCTTTGTATGTTTTCTCATGATAGCAATATGTTGATATTGGTTGAGATTTTGTTTTAATTTTGAATTAGGTTGCAATACGTTGAATGAGTGTTACTAACTCTTATGTAATTTTGAGCATAGTTTAGGTCACTACTTAAGTTCTATAAGAAATACTAGTTTTATGATAATATTTATGAGTTGTATGAATTACCTAATTTGGAATATTGTAAATTTTTTTTGTAGCTCCAAGATTAGCATATTATAAGTATGGATAAATCATGGATGTCAAAGAGTAGATTATCTAAAGAGTTTGAGTTGGGTGTAGAGAACTTCATCATATTTGGATTTTCCAATACAAATAATACTTCTATACGTTGTCCTTGTTTAAAGTGTGAAAATTGTCAAAGACATAAAGCCAATAATATTAGAGATCATTCATATTTTGATGACATTGATGAAAGTTATAAGATTTGGTTTTGGCATGATGAAGAACTTCCTAAATCATCCTTCCATGGAGAATTATCTAAGTGTATGTATGGAGAGAATGATGTTGGAAATATAAAGGAAATGGTTAAAATTGCTCATGAGCAATATTCAAAGGATCCATGTGGTTTCGAAAATTGCTAATTGATGCTGAGAAGCCGTTATATGACGGATGCAAAAAATTCACGAAATTGTCTACATTATTGAAGTTGTATAACTTAAAAGTTAAACATGGATAGAGTAACATTGGTTTCTCAGGACTACTAAAAGCGTTAAAAGACATCTTATGTAATAACCCAACTTTACTAGAAGGTTGAGGTCATTACTATTTATAAGTATAGTTTTTTTTTTTAAAGGAAAATTAATTTATAAGTTGAGAAAAATTTAAATAATAAGAAAATAAATAAGTAATTAAAGTGGTAAACAAAATACTTGTTTGGGCCCATAAAATAAAAGAAATACATTAAAATAATTTTACCAAAGTTCTGAACCCGAAGGAATCACCCTAAAGGAGAGTCGGGCTGTAAGTGATCCCGTCGAATCACGTCTCAATAACTACTCAAACATATATAGGGGAGGACCTTGATGGACCCTCGTGGTACGACTCTAACCAGCAGACTAACAGAACACTATAGGCTATACATGCTCATCATAAAATCAACATCTCAGCTCAACACACATAATCTCAGAAATACATATAATCACATCATGCACCAATGGTACTGCATCTCAATCAAAAGGGAGAAAAATCTCTTACGAGGAGATTTGCTAAATAATTCACAGGTTGGCAGTCAATTCCTCACAATACTCAGTCCTAAACATAAACAAAATTAACATTAATAATCTTGTCAACCATCACCCTACTGTTTAATTAAGCAACCAAACTTATCTAAGCTTACCCCAAGATTAGGGTTGAATCCAACACCACCAACTGGAAAATTCACAGTCCTATTTCCACCAATTTCACTTGAACCTTCAAGCAACCATAGATCAACTTATTCCAAATACCATCTCATTTAAGATAAAAAAAATATTTAATTGGGTGTACCAAACCCATACAAACTCACCCCAAATGGCTCAAAAGGTTGCAAGAGGCTAAACTTGAAGATGGCTCGACTAGAAGAGGCTTCGGCTCGGACGCGGCTTGGTGGAGACAGACGCGTGCGGCTGGACGAACGACTTGCGGACGTGTGCGGCTGGACGCGTGGAGGAGTTTCTTCGGTTGTAGGATTCGCGGCGGTCGTCGTCGTGTAGAGGAGTTGGGTCGGTTGTAGGATTCGCGGAGGTAGGAGACTCACAGTGAAGAGGGGCGGCGACTAGGGTTTTAACATGGAGGAAGGTTGAAGATGAAGTGCACATAATCCAAGGAGTCCTATTTAATAATAAATATATTATTATTATTTCCCTTCCCTATTCCTATTTAATTTCTCTTTCTTCATTAACCACCCCTTCCATCACCATAAATTTGCTCTTTTTCCAAAAATGCCAAAGTACTCCTCTCTTAATAATTATATTAACTCACATTATAATTATTCTTATTCCTCCATGATTTTATATATACACATAACCATATTTACTCATAATACCTCCAACTTTACAATTTAAATCCACCAACCAATAAATCCAAAACCAATTTTAACAATAGAACTCCAATTTCCATAAATTAACCACTTATCCTTTCAAAATACTTAATCTCCACAATTTAAACAATTTCACAAATAACACCCAAAACTAAGCCAAAATAAAATGATAATAAAAATAACCTAATAGTTTTGGGATGTTACATCTTATCTTCTACTAATGACCTCCTTACATCGATATATAAAACAAAGAAAATTTTAAGTCCACTAGGAATGGAATATGAAAAGATTCATGCATGCCCTAATGATTGTTGCTTGTATCGAAAGGAATATGCCAACGCATAATGTGCGCTGAATGTAGTGAGTTGAGGTAAAAATATGGTAAAGATGCAAATAAGAAAAAAAAAATCCTTGCTAAAATAATGTGGTACTTTCCACATATTCAATGATTTCAACGGATGTTGAGAAGTGTTGAATGTCCTAAAAACTTAACTTGACATGCTAATGAAAGAGAAATTGACGATAAATTACGCCACCCTGCCGACTCTCCAACTTGGAAGTTAATCGACACTATGTGGCTAAATTTTAGTTATGAACCTAGGAATCTTCTTTTAGCATTGTCAGCAGATGGAATAAATCTGCATAGTGATATGAGCTCCAAGTACAGTTGTTGGCCAATTGTGATGGTGATTTATAATCTTCCCTTATGGTTGTGTATGAAATGAAAGTTCATGATGTTATCAATATTGATTTTGGATCCAAAGCAACCAGGGATGAAATTGGGATATACTTAGAACCATTGAATAATGATTTAAAACTTTTGTGTGAAAGTGATGCGCAATGTTATGATGCCTACAATGAGGAACTATTCAAACTAAGAATAATTCTATTATGGAATATTAACTATTTCCCAGTATACAGAAACCTTAGTGGATGTAGTGTGAAATGGTATAAGACATGTCCAATTTGTGGAGATAACACATCTTTAATACGATTAAAATATGGAAAAAAAATGGCATACCTTAGGCATTGCAAATTTCTACCACAAAACCATCCTTTTCGTTGTCAAAAGAAATCGTTTAATGGTCATCGAGAACTTGAAAGTATTCCCGAACCTTTGTTTGGGGAGGTTGTATTTGAAAAAACTAAAGATCTTGACTTTCAAAGAGGAAAAATAAACAAGAAAAGAAAACACTCTAAAGGAAGCACCAAGAGTTGTTGGAATAAGAAGTCTGTTTTTTTTAAACTTCCCTTGGAAGCATTCATGTTAGACATTGTGTAACGCCCTTGGAAAAAAAAAAAAAAAAAAAACCCGCCGAGCCCCTTTCCTTTTCCCTTTCGTCCGACCGGCCAAAATCCAACCGAACCCGAGCCGAACCCCCTCCCCCTGCTCAGATCTACCTCCCGGCGTCTCCACTCGCCGCCGCCGTGACTCCACGCGCCGCCGTGACTCCCTGCGCGTCCTTCTCTATCCAGCCGCGGATCCAACGTCCATGTTGGAAACTTCATTGGTTGAGGGTAACGCTTGAAGTCGTTGAGTTCACAACGAACAATTGTTAATTTGGGACTCGTTTCGTGACATTGAGTTGTTGGCAAACGTGGGATTCAGTCAAGGGACTAGAGTAACGCCAAGGTAAGGGACTTTCTACTGGACTCAATAAATGTTATTTGAATGTGTTGGCTGTATGTTTCGTGCTGTTATACTGCGGAGAAATAACAATTATGAGGTGTATGTTTGAATGTGGATTTGTGGTTGATAGTATGTTATGACTCGTTGAATATATATATGTACAAATGTAAGGGTGTGGAAATGTCTGGATATCGTAGATGTGATTATATAATGTGTGACTTGAATGAGTAGATTGTTGTGTAAATCGAATGCCTGGTAGACGACTATGAGGATGTATTGTGAACGGAAGAAAAATCATGGTCGTGCTATTTTGGATTGAAGTGGATGTCATGGTTGGTTTTGCTGTCGACTGATGTATTAACGTGTTTGTGACAGTCCTCGGGTTAAATTGGAATAAAAATGGTTGTTTGAGGTTAAGGGAAAAGTTCACGTGATGAGAACGTTTGATTGAGTTGTAAATTGACTGTTAAGAAGTATAGAATAGACTGAGGGGATAAATTATTAGTTTTCCTAGTGGATAGTTACCCTGCGGGTGTTGTAACACCCCAAAATTTTTTAAATCATTTTATTAATTTTGGGTGT
>CM046894.1:11991982-12037158 GCA_025688845.1 Cucumis hystrix | reverse complement strand
CAAATTGACGACTTAGACTGTCAGTCAGAAAAGTCTGGGTCGTCACACTGCAGCTTTCAATAGAAACGTTACATTACCTGTCGTATTATCACTTGATCTTATCAAAATAAAAACCCATTGTTCAGCTCTCTTTCTACTCATTTAATAGCTCTGGAAGATAGAGTATGGGAATAGACCGGTGCACATGAAACCTTTGAAAAGATGAGAGCTAGGGGAATGGAACCATCGTCTTATGTCTTCATAAAGTAATAACTACTCTTATTTTCTCCTTTTCTTTTGTCATATGTTAATTTGATCTCAATGTTAGCTTAATATTTTTGCTTCATTTATTGACACAAAGGTCACCATTCCAATTTTCAATATGATTAAAGATTGATTGATTTGTATAGAAGGTCAATTAAGCATTTTATGCTTGAAATATATATCCTGATGGTAGATATGTCCTTGCCAAAGTATATTTACTATATAAATTCAATCTAAATGTTTTTTCAAGTGTGTCCTCTTGCGATAACAATAAGCTTTAATGATGTGCAGCCTTATCCATACTATCTTGTGTTAGAAAAATGAAAGAAGAAGGCATAGAAATGAGCTTGGTAACTTACAACATTCTTGTGGGTGGATTTGCCCAAATGAAAAATGCAGAGTAAGTAATTATCATTAGATGTGTGCATGCGTAGGTTCATAAATTTTTTATTATATATATACATATATTTCTTTTGCATATATAATGTTACAAAATATGGCCACGAGCGTGTTGCACTCATAGAAATACATAATCATTGTGATGCTATTGTGAATGGAGCAAATGTTGGCCTCTATTAACATAATTTTGCAGATTTTGGATTTAATCTTCCTCAGGTTGTAAAGTATATATTTTGGTCTTGGATAGCCAGCCAAGCTAAGCAATTATGTAGATATCCAAGCGATCGTTGAAAGTTGAAGACTGTGAAGGCGTTTAGGATTTCTTATTTAAGTATTGTATTAGGATCTTGTTTCATGTATTATTGTAGAATGTATATACAAACACAAGATTTCATTTTGTGTATACAAATGTAAAAGAAAAATATTGTAGTTTTCTAAAATAGTATTAATTTTATTGCTTTGTTGGCATGAGAAAAAATATTTATCTACACGTACCCAATGTCGATTTATAAAAAATGGCAATAACGCAACAATTAAATAAAAATAAATTTATAAAAATAGATCCAAAAACAAGACTTTAATGTTGGTTTTAAAACGACATCAAAGCCCAACCGACACTAAAGATCTTCATTAACACCATAAAAAATGTCGATTTAAAAATGACATTAAAGGCCTTTAATGTCGTTTCTAAACTGACATTAATGAGGTCTTTAATGTCATTTTTAAACCGACATCAAAGCAGAAACGTCATTAAAGGCCTTTAATAACGCTAGCATAGATGTTGGTTGCAAACTGACACTAAAGCTATTAATGTCAGTTTTAAACCGACATTAAAGGCCAGATTTCTTGTAGTATAAACCATTTTTTTTTGTTTTATACCAAAGAAATAACCTCTTTTATTAATCAATTCCTTATAGTTTCATTTCTATTATATATTAATTTGATTTCCTTGAAGTTCAATAACAAAGTTTGACTCATTGGTTAAGAGAAACAAAGTCCACCTTCTTGAATTGATTATCTAAGGTGCTTAACAATATTTTTAAGCCACGTTTCAAACATCTATTTTATTAGTATTAAATCTCCCAACTAAAATTGTATTTTTAATTATAAATTCACTTTGCTTCTTCTATGATTTACGGTTGATTATAGTCATTATCTATTGTTATTATAATTATTTTCTTTTCTTTTCTTAAAAAAAAAGAGGGAGAAGACGCGCACGCCCCCCTTCATCTTCTTCTTTTCTTCTTCTTCTCCTCCGTGACCATAGCCGTCGTCAACCTACCTTCTTCTCCTTTTCTTTTTATTTTCCGTTCAACTCTGCAGCAAACTAGTTTCGTTCGTGCACGTTTTTCGTCTGCCGATCAGAGAGTCCTCTCCGTCTTCATCTGCCAACCATCAGTGTCGCCAAGTCTTCATCGGCTACCCGTGAAGCAACCGTCGTCTGGTGCCTGCAGTGAACTCGAGAGCCAAAGGTGCCAGATCCAAGATGTGCGTGCTTCTCCCCATCCGACTGAGCCATCCACCATCATCCGAGTCGAGCTTCTTCTCCAAGCACAACCTTGTTTTGATTATGTTCGTACGGTCGCTGGGTAACTTTCTGTCTTCTAACCGCGGATCAGATGTCCATGTTGCGAGTTCATTGGTAAGAAGAATTTTGGGTTTAATAGTATTGTTCTTAGCTAGTGTAAGCTTCAAGGATGGCTAATTGATTGAGTATTGTTTGATCTTAAGGTGATTTTTTGGAGAGGTTGTGCTTGAATATCTAAGTTTCGAAGCGAGCTTCATTGGAAGTTTTCCTTCATTTGAGTTGGGTAAGTGTGAATAATCAAATTGGATTGGCTTTAAGTGGATGGTGTTGTTAAGGAAAATATTAAGTATTTATCTTGGTGTTTAGGTTGTTCGCTGATCTCAGTTCGATCAAGAAGAGTAGGTAACTTTAAGGTAAGGGTTCCTACTACTGGACTCAACGATACAATTGAGATGTATTGTCTGTGTGGATCCCGCTAAATTGGGAAGGGCTGATTGATATGTAAATTTTAATTGATGACTGTTTAGCTGTATGAACTTTGTTGAACTGAGATGAACTGACTGAACTGAGAACCTTGATTTGATTAAGTTGTGGTTTGTTGGCTGTTATGTTAGAGCATAGGTAGTGTACTGTGATTTATGAATTAAATTGAACTGACTGAATGGAGTAGAGTGATGCTTATGTGTAAGTTTATTGTTGAGGAACCGTTCTGAAAATGTTTGACTAGGCGTTGGATTGCATAAATTGGCTGTAAATGTGTTGAACTCGGAGAATGAAATAGTGGTAGCTTGAATTGCAAATCTGTTTGACTGATTAATGCTAGATTAGGACTGAGGGGAAATTGATAACTTTATCTATAGGGTAGTGTACCTTGCAAGTGTCCTACGGGATCACCACCTGTTGTGCATCCTTCGGGAGCACTTGACTGATATGTGTTTTCTGTAGAGCACTAGACTGATATGTGCGTCCTTCGGGGTGTTAGACTGATTATGTGTATCCTACGGGATCACAAGACTGTTAAAGTGCAGGGTACCCCCAATAGGAAGTTGATAGTTTTATTTTCCCCCTAACGGGACTAGTAGTGGGTCTCTTACTAGGTATGTTAATACTCACCCTTTTATGTTTAACTTTTCAGGCAAAGGTAACTCGCGGGGCAGATCGACGAGGGACAAGAAGGAGTCGTGAATACCATAGAGGAAATGTCTTTTAAACTGCTTTCGCTGATGGTTTTAAATATTTTGTTATTGAACTGAGTTTATGAATAGTTATTTTGATAAACATTAATTAGAATTTTATTTGGTTGAAATAGGGCCTGAATAAAGTTTTCTTTGATTTCCTTATTGTTTTAACTAAAGTTTACTATATCTTGTGTCAAACAAATTGTTTTGTGCTAAAATAATGACTTTGACTTAGATAGATAAGTTGGGTCGTTACATATATATATATTTATTTATTTATAGAAAAAGGAAAGATAATTATATTTGTGAAAATATAATTATTTAAGGGAGAGATATATAAGGGAGAGATATTGTATTTTGAAAAGATGATAAAGATAAATTAATTGTTGAATAATTACACTCTATAGAACAATTTTGAAAACGAAAAAAGCCCACAGGCCCATAATTTGAAATACCAAAAATGTCCCGAGATTAATTGGCATTCAACGCACGCATTCAGCGAGTAATGTATTTGAAAAACGATCATTTAGATTTCACTGTTCTTTCCTACACGATCGTTTATATTTTTATCGTTTAAATTTGGCTACCCAAATCTAAACGATTTTTTCAAGATTTGTTGGTATATGATCATTTAGATTTAGCATACGATCGTTTGGATTTGATCGTTGAGATTTGGGTTGATCGTTGAAATTTGGGTTGATCGTTTAGATTTGGGTAACCAAATCTCAACGATTTTTTTCAAGATTTGTTGGTATACGATCAATTAGATTTGGCACAATATCGTTAAGATTTGATCGCTTAAATTTGGGTAGCCAAATCTCAATGATTTTTTTAAAATTTTTTTGGTACACGGTCGTTTATATTTGAAACATGATCGTTTAGATTTGGCTATTTTTTTGTACTCGATCGTTTACATTTGACAATCCAATATCCCTTCAATTTTTTTTACAATCTTTTATATTTGACACACGATCTTGAACCAAATAACAGTTTGAATTTTTTTTTAAAAAAAATGTAGAAGAAGAGAAAAATGAAAAGAAAAATTGTAAAAGAAAGAATATGGAAAGGAAGGGCAAATGAAAATATTTAAAAAGATTGTAGAAGAAGAGAAATGATGGAAAGAAAAAAATCAGAGAGGAGAGAAAGAAAAAAATCGCAAAAGAGAAAAGAAGAAAGATGATGATAAGAATTAGCAAACTTGGAATTTTTTTAAAAAAATGGTTAGTTTTATTTTGTTACACGAGCCGTAAATATTTTTCCGATTTGTTATATTTATGAAAATTAATCTTAATATATATATAATTATTTAATTAAGTTATGGAAGGTTACAAATAATTATATTAATTGGATAATATAATTATTAAGATTAATATATTGTTATATTTTGGAGAAGAAGATAAAAAGATGATTTGATAGGGAATTTAATGAAGATAGAGGTTTTGATATGTTTTTGAAAAGAATAAAAGAAAAAGGAAAATATTCAGGAAAGGGAAAAAGAAATAATAATAATAATATTATTATATTAAAAAGGCCCCCTCGTGAAACGTGCACTTTATCTTCCTCATTCTTTCTTCCTCAGAATAACCCTAGTCGTCGGTACTCATCACATCTGCCAAACTCTGCTAACCATCACGTTCGCTGGTCATTCATCTCCATCAATCCACAGTGCGATGAGTCACAATTCGTCAAAGAACGTTGGCCAAATAAAGATTGTTGTCGTGGAAGCCTCTCATTCAATTCGATTTATTGATTTGTCTGCGTCCGTTGTAACTCCACTACATGTCTCTGTTCAGCCGCACATCTCATCTAGTTCGCCCGTCGGCCGTCGAGTCTCTCCACAAGCTGCTGTAGCAAGCAATGTTTTCCTTCCAGTCGATCTTCTCCCACCCTTTCTCTCTCACCAGAGTAGTTTCCCCTTCGTGAGCCGCATCCAAGTTGATCTCCTTAGAACCGAGCCGAGCCACTGCTTTTCCAAGCCAAGTGTTTTTTAGCCATCTTTTAGGTGATCTTTGGTGAGTTTTTTTTTATTTGGGTTTAGTTATACCCATCAAGTGTTAATTATTGGTCTAAAGTAAATTAATGTTGGATTATTTTACTTGATGGTTTGGCTAAATTTAATTGGAGGACTTGATCTGTGAAATTCTACCCAAAGGTTGAATTAGTTTCAACCCCTGTTGTTGGTAAGTTCAATTGGAAAAGACTTGGATGTTAGACACATTTTATTAAGTTATTAAATCGGTTCCTTTTATGTTTAGGACTGAGTTAATTGGAAATCTACTGTCAACAAAGAAATATTGTTTTAGCTAATCTCAAGGTTAAGATATTCTACTACTAGACCTTTGAACTTAAAATTAAGAGCTTACATGTATTTTTCATTATGCATTGATGTAGCTAAGATGCGTAATGTTTCATGATGATTGATATGGATAACTGGTATGGATGAGTGATATGAATGACGTGTATGACTGATATGTTATGATAGATATGACTGATATGTTATGATCGTTACGACTGATATGTTTATGATGTTTATGATACATGATATATTAATCACATGATTAAGGATGTTATGATTAATATGCATGTCATGTTTATGATGATGCTACATGCTATGGATAAGTATTGTGTTAACTTTGTCTATTAAGATTGTCCCATATGGATGTTCCTCGGGATCACCACCTTTTCACAAATTTATAAATGTGTCAGTTTGATAAGGCCACCAGTCTGTCATGTTTATGTTTATGAGTGGTCTGACGGGATCACTACAGCCCCATATCATAAGTGTTCCTTTGGATCATCGATAGATAAGAGTGTTCCTTTGGGACCACTAGATTGCATGTGTTTCATCGGGCACATGAGAGTGTTCCTTTGGGATCACTAGATTGCGTGTGTTCCATTGGGCACACGATAGTTTCGGGTACATCCTCACAAAATTTTTAATGGGAAGTTAGCAGACACCTAGCGGAACTTGTAGTGGGTCCCTTATTGAGTATATTTTATATACTCACTCTTTCTCTATGTTTAATATTTCAAGCAAAAGTAAAGGATCTGGAAAGCTGGCAAGCGACATGAAAGATTTGTTACATGCCATATGGGGACACAGTTCTGCTTCGACGTTTATGTATGACTTATTTAATAGTTTTTTAAACATTTTTAATTAAACTTTTATCCTATTTATTTAAAGAATTGTTACCTGCACGGGTCATGTTTTCACCGTAATTTACTGATTTTGCAAATTTTATGTCTTTAGAACATTTATTTAATATAAATTTCGTTAAAATTTTAGTTTTCCTAAAGTATCTTTTACTATTGGTCTTTTGAGTAATGACCTCAGCTTAAGTTTTTCGAAAGTATCTTTTACTATTCCGAAAGAGTTGGGTCGTTATAGTTGGTATAAAAGCCTAAGTTTTTAGGTTATGTAGATTACGTTACGATGTAAGTCTTTGATTTTTATCCCTATAGCTATAATAGGGTCCTTCGTCACTTGCCAGATATGTTTTATGATACATGATTATGCATATGTATATGACCTTGCATGTATTAAACTAGATTAATATGAATGTGATGAATTTGTTGTGAAATGTTCCCACACAGAAGTGCATGTAGAGGAGGCAGAGGAGTTGGACACAACCAGCCTGAAGATCAACATGCTGTGCAAGCTACCGACCCTGCTGCATCGGTCACACATGCGGACATTACTTCAATGGAACAAAGGCTTAGAGATTTGATAACACAGGATATGGCACAGTCTCAACCAGCTCAGCCAGCCCATGTCCAAGCCCTAATTGCATCTGTCCCAGCCTCAACTGTAACCCCGTACCTAATCAGCTATCAGCAGAAGCTAAGCACTTAAGGGGCTTCAGAAAGTATAGCCCTCAGACTTTCGTTGGATCCTTAGAAGACCCCATCAAGGCATAGATGTGGTTAACTTCTATGGAAACTATTTTTGATTACATGAGGTGCCCTAATGACTAGAAGGTACAATACGCAGTGTTCTTACTGAGGGAGAGAGACACAGCCTGGTGGGAGTCCACAGAGAGGATGCTAGGTGGGGATGTAAAATAATTCAAGGAGAATTGTTATGCTAAATTCTTCTCTGTTACCCTGAAAGATGCCAAGCGTCAGGAGTTCCTAAACCTGGAGCAAGGTCAAATGATTGTGGAGTAGTATGATTAGGAATTTGACATGTTCTCTTGTTTTGCTCCTAAGTTAGTAAAGACCGAGGCTGACAGAGCCAACAAATTTATTAGAGGCCTTAAGTTGGAGTTCTAGGGTTTTATTTTAGCTTTTAAGATAGCTACCCAAGCTGACGCATTGCACTTGGAAGTGGATATGAGTATGCATGAGAGGGTTGACCTGTCCAAGACTTTAGAAAAGGGTCAACCTCAAGACAAAAGAGAAAGGTTGAGCAGCAACCTACTGTAGTGCCACAAAGAGATTTGAGGTCAAATGGTACCTTTTGTCTATCAGCAGGAGAATTTCTGAGGCAGGTGAGACCATGAAAGTGTTGGGATTTATGTCCTAAAACTCGTATATTGTAAATATAATGCCTTGTTCGTTTTAACAAAGTATTATTATTGTAATAATTGTTATTGATTATATTATTAGCTTTGTCTTAATAACCCAAATCCAATAAACTAATATTCTAAGCTGTTTAATGAGTCTTGAACAATATGTAGAGACAAACATGGACCAATGTTCGAGATCAGCTTAAAAGGTCTATATTATAGGGATAAGGCTGGGTACCTTATCCTCGTAACTGTAACACCCCAAAATTTTTTTAAATCATTTTATTAATTTTGGGTGTTATTTTGTGAAATGGTTTTAATTGGTGAAGATTTATAAGTATTAAGGAGAAATATAAAAGAGGTGAGATAAGGGTTATTAATGAAGAGAGAGGAAAATTGAATAGGAATAGGAAAAGATGAAGGAGAATGAGAGTTATTTGGGGGAAATTAAATAATAATAATAATAGTGGCATTATTGTTATTATTAGAATTTTATGGATTTAAATACACCTCGGGATGCGTGCCATACTATTCATCTTCTTCCTCACAAGAAAAAAAAAACCCTAGCCGCCGCACGACTGAAGCTGCCGCTGCTCGACGACGGTCGCCGGACGAAGCCGCACGCCTCCCTCGCGTCTCACTCGGCCAGTCGCGCGCCTCCAGCCGAACGCGCGGCCTTCTTCGAGTCGCAGCCACACGCCTTCAGCAGCAGCCGCGCGCGCCAGCATCCTCCGAGTCGCGATCGCACGCATTCAGCAGCAGCCGCGCGCGCCAGTTTTCTCCGAGTCGCAAGTCGCAGCCGTAGTCGCACGCGTGGGTTATTCTCCAGCCGCACGCGTCCGTCTTCAGCCGCACACGCCAGCCGCACGCTTTCTTCTCCTCTACAAGCCGCACGCCCGAGCCAACTGTCCTGCTGAGCCATTTTCCTTGTTTGGAGCCTATTGGGGTGAGTTTGTATGGGTTTGGTACACCCAATTAAATATTTTTATCTTAAATAAGATGATATTTGGAATAAGTTGGTCTATGGTTGCTTGAAGGTCCAAGCGAAATTGGTGGAAATAGGACTGTGAATTTCCATTTAAGGTGGTGTTGGATTCAATCCTAATCTTGAGGTAAGCTTGGATAAGCTTGGTTACTAATTAAAACAGTAGGGTGAAAAATTATCAGAATAATTGATTTTAAATTTTACTGGTGGTTAGGTTTGGGTATTGGGAGAACCTGATTATCGACCAGTGAATTATTTTAGCAAATCTCCAGGTAAGAGAATTTTCCCCTTTTTGCCTGAGATGCATATTATTGATGCATGATGTGATTATATGTATCTATGAGATTATGTATGTTGAGCTGAATATTGATTTTATGATGAGCATGTATAGCCTATAGTGTTCTGTTGGTCTGCTAGTTGGAGTCGTACCACGAGGGGTCCATTAAGGTCCTCCCATATATATGATTGAGTATTACTGAGACGTGATTCGACGGGATCACTTACAGCCCGACTCTCCTTTAGGGTGATTCCTTCGGGTTCACCGAGAGCCCAGTTCAGTCCCGGTGGGACTACTGGATAGCGTGCGTTCGGGAGCACCATAGAGCGTGGTACCTTATTACAGGACTCTAGCAAGAGACTAACAACACATAGGGAGACTAAGTATGGGTCTCTTACTGAGTATAATTTTATATACTCATTCTCTCAAATGTTTAATTTTCAGGTAAAGATAAAGGCAAGGGCAAGCTGGCGAATGACAAGAAGTGACCGCGGTTCGCCATAGGGAATAGTTCAGTTTTTTCCGCATTTATGTTTTAAGAATTATTTTAAGAATTTCAGAACTTTAATTATTTTAAAGTATCTCTTTTATTTATGGGCCCGAACTAGTATTTTGTTTTATCATTTTCATTGCTTATTTATTTTTTTTATATTTCTCAAAACTTATAAATTAATTTTCCTTTTAAAAAAAAAAAAAAAACTACATTTTATTTAAATAGTAATGAACTCAATCTTCTAGGAAGGTTGGGTTTTTACAGTAACACTATGGATACGACTCACTTTGTATTTGATACTAACGCAATGATCCAACGCGTTCGTGTAGTTGACATGCGATTGAGGGTATCCTATGCAATGAGATTTCATAAGACTGGACCGCAAAATAGTAACCACTAGATGTAACTCCGTTATCTAGTTAGGTTTCTATTTCATTAGGATGACCTAGGTAATTTAGTCTTAATCCTGAGTGTGTTACGAACTCCTGTTCGCAAGGGATTGTCCTATGATTTGTACGGATGAAAGTGGCCAAATGGTAGACTCAATAAGCTTATCATTTTGGGGACAAGACTGAGTGGGGAGCTGGGAACATAATTACAGAAGATGGAATTCATTCATTTCCTACTTTAGGGTAAGTACATGAGTGTTCCCTTAAACGGTGTCTCCATGTATTGAACAAAAGGCCCTACCCTTTCTATGACACGAGAGGGGATTCTGTTTAATGGTAGGACCATAAATAGCTTGTTCATTAGAGAAGCACTAGTATTTAAGGATTAGAGGTAACCCAGGGGTATAACTGTAAATTGACACAACTGGTGTTACAAACACTCGTGAAGGACTAATTACTGTTATTGGTCTATATACGTGGACACAAAAATATATCTATAGTGAGAAGAGTTCAACTGTGAGTCTTTAGTGGAGTGTACACACAGTTAACAAATATTGATTAATGTGGTTAATGAGTTTAGCCAATTAATCTCAGATCGTTGTAGTTTCTGATCTATAGGTCCATGAGGTCCCCTTTCAAGCTCGTAAAGGGTAATGAGATTTATTAATATTGGTTGTAATTTGAAATGTTCAAATTTACTTTTGAAATTAGTATAATGTATAGTGATACATTATAATATAAAGTTTATCAAACTTTATTATATAAATTTAATTTTGGATATGATTCAAAATTAATTTATGAGAGATAAAATATTTGAATGAGTTCAAATATTAATTTAATGTGAATTGGATTCATATTAAAATTATTAGTTACGAGAGAAACTTATATTTGAATATGATTTAAATTTAATTTAAGTTAAAATATAAGATATTTAATTTAGCTATTAATTAATTGGAGAATTAATTAATAGTTTAGTTTTAGGGGAATTTTTAAAATAGTAAATTTTACAAAATATTTACAACCTATAGAAAATTCTATCACTGATAGTTATTGATATGTTATAGTGATAGAATTCAAAATTTTGCTATAGCTTGTAAATGTTTTAATTTATTTTGCTATTTTTAAAAATGCCCCATAGTTTTATTTAATTAAATCTATAAGATATTGGAGAGATATTCATTCAAATCTTATTTGAATGATATATTAATTAAATATGATTTAATTAATATAAATCTATAAGATATTAGAGAGATATTCATTCAAATAAAATTTGAATGAAATATTAATTAAATATGATATAATTAATTATATTAATATAAATCTATAAGATATTGGAGATATTCATTCAAATAAGATTTTAATGAAATACTAATTAAATATGATTTAATTAATTATTAACTAATTGATTAATTGTTAATTAATTAGTAGATTTGATAATAGAATCTTAGGATTCTCTCCTACTTCTTTTTCTATTCCAACAAGGAAAGAGAATCATAAATATCTAGAAACAAACAGTTTTTTTTAACAAATTAATCAAGAAAAAAAAAGCCAACGCTTTTGCTTTCTTAAAGAGAAAATAGTTTCTCTCAAATATCTCTAAACCTTTGTCCATCCCAATTGGTTCCAACAAACCAATCTCATCCCAGAGGATGAGGAGGTCTCCAATGGGTGGTGTCCCAATTTGGAGAATTAATTTATAGATTCAGAAACGTCATCGAAAGTAAGTTCTCTGTAATTTTAAAATTAAAAGCATGCTTAGTTTTTATTTAGAATTTTGATTCTAAATTTTGCCAATGTACTAATATATTGGGATTTTAAAATTAATTTGAGTAATGGTTCTGTAAAATCTTCTACTGCCATAGGGCTTTTATCCCTTCAGAAAGAAATACCTAACTGTCGTAGTTGTAGGAAACCTCATCTAGGTCGTTGTCTGGCATGGAGTGGAATTTGTTACAAATGTAAGCAAGTGGGGCACACAGTTGACAAATGCCCTCAAAGAGTTGCTGCCACTAATCAACAGGGTTGTTAAGTAAGCTTGTGCGACATGAGAACCGTCTCATTATACCTCACGTTGAAGAAGCCGGTTGGTAAGCACATTGCTCCTTGATGCAAGTGGCTTAGTTTAGAAAGAAGGCAAGTGCAACACCTAAGCTGGTAAGGCCAAGCTCAAGGAGCAAGAGAGTCGAAGAGCTGAGTCAGGGAAAGGAAGCCCTAAACTTTGTCCTCAAGTTAGGTTGTTAGGCAACCAAGGCGAAGGAAGAAAGGAAGTTTTTACACCTCTAGGTACCGCACCTCAAGAAGCAGTATTGGCGGGGAAGAAAGAAAAGGAGTCTTATACTCCAGAACACCTTGGCACGAAGAGACAACACCTCGGTGGAAGAAGAAGAACGTTTATATCACACTTGGTTTTATTTCAGTACAAGAAAGAAAAGGAATGTATTTGTAATTTCAGAACTCTATGTAAAGTGTTAAGGTATTAAAGAGATGGAGTTTATTGTATTTCGCTGTGTTTTATCGTTTATGCTTATCGCCTAGAGGAAAAGAAGTTGTTTAAACATGATTGTTAAGTGCTAAGCGATGGAGCATAAATTCAAGAGTTGTTTTTTCACTATAAAGTTGTGAGGCCTTGATCCGAAAGAGAATGGACCCTTACTGATTTTGGAAGTGTTGAGAGCTTATGAGCAAAAGGATGCAAAAGAGAATGGATGTCGTGAAGAGAAATGTGTAAGCCAAGATTCTGTTGCACGAAGTTAGGCAACACATGAGGGTGATTGGCGAGAAAGGCATTGTGTTAGGCACCAAAAGCTAGGCGTTTGGCAAGATACTATTAGAAAAAGTTGTGCGACCAAGAGGTTGAGGTGAGGAAGTGAACGTCTTGTCAAGCGACATGACAACTCACTATGGGAAAGGAAATAACGACAACTTTTTGGGAAGAGAAAAGGGCAGTTAGACAGTTAAGAATTTGGCTTCCTAAAGAGATAAGTGTGCATCTCAAGGTAAAGTCAAATCACTGCTGACAATCAGGTTACATGTCAAGTTCGAGTTAGTGGTATGAAGCGGTGCATTAATAAGATAACACGTGTTAAGCAGGAAAGTGACTCTTGGAGATGAAAGACCTTTGTAAATAGAGGCGAAAGCCAAAAAGAAGAAGAGGGCTTTTAGACAAAAAGAAACTCTAAGTTTTCTAATAAAGTAAGAAGGGAAGTTTCGAATTCTGAATGGAAGGTTCTTTCAATCGTCGGACAAAGGAAGAAAGCTGAAAGCCAAGAATGAAGACGTTGAGGCTAAGTATCTTCAATGAGTGACAAGATAAATGTATGTTTTATTGTGAATGCTATACTGTTTTGTTTAATACGCATTATTGATAGTAATAAATATGATTTAGTACCCTTCTATGCACGATAAAGTATGTTTATGAGCCTTATTTCTGTGAAAGATAAGATCTGTTTTATAAACATTTTCTAAAAACAAGAGAAATGTTAAATGTTTTCCAGGAATATGCGTATTCTTCAAGAAGTGATAAAATGTGATTTATAAACGGTTGTGAATGGTTAATTGGTTTCAAGTATGATTTCTAAACTATTAAGGATGATTAAATGTTTTCCAGGAACATGCATATTCTTCGAAAAGTGATAAAACGTGATTGAACGTGATACAACATATGGCGTTGTAGCACTCGCTGTGAAAAGTATGAGTAAGACAGTGATGGAACGTTGGTTGAACATGACTCCTAGATCTGTGAATGAATGAATATGGCGAAAATCTTATGAAAATCCTAGGTAACTCGCATGATACTAGTGAGAGTGAATCCTAGGTCTAGGTGAGGGAAGAATCTCAGGTCTCAAGATTGAGTTTGATGAGAAATGAATCAAGCATATAGCTTTGTAGCACTCGTTATGTGAATGTTGAACTGTTGTGGATTATGCGGGTGTATGTTAGTTGTTTGATGTGACGTACTTTATCTATTGTGGTTGATATTATTATTATCATTTGTAGGTTCTATGAGTTTTTCCAAAAAAAGTTTTCTTAAAACTCGTCGCTCACTAAGTCCGTTTGACTTATGTTTCAAGAGTTTCTCCTCCCCAGGTTGTTAGGCATTTAGGCCATGCGAAGGTTGGTTCTAAGGCGTTGTAGCCTAGTTAAGGAGGAAAGTTACTCTGTAGTTTTACCTTAATTTTATTCGGCCGTATTTAAAATTAATTTAATTGCTGGATTAATTTTTGTCTTAATTTGGCTATTATTTTGTGGTTAGTCAATTTTTGTAAAAAAAATCTTATTTAATTACTTTTAAAGTTTTGTGGGTAGTTTGGTTAGAGGAACTAAATCAATTAGTTAGTCTAATTAAGGTAGGTGGAGAAATAATAAATATGCTAACTTTTTTAATTTTGTTTTCGTTACTGAAGGCTCCATGCTATTTTGAAATGAATGCTAATGTTAGTATTATTTTTAAATTATAAAAAAACTAGCAATTTTGAATTTTTAGCCATTTGGAGAAGCTTTTTTGGCTATAAATCCTTAAATAGTGTCTCCGAAACTTGAACCAAAGGTCCTACCCTCTCTATGGCACGAGAGGGGTTTTTGATTATTGGTTAGACCATAAACATGTTGTTCATTAGAAGAGTACTAGTATTTAAGGACTAGCAGTAACCCATAGGTAAAACGATAATTTGATCCAGCTGGTGTAACGAACACTCGTGAAGGACTTACTTATTGTTATTGGTCTATATCCGTGGACATGAAAATATATCTACAGTGTGAAGAGTTGAACTGTGAATCTTTAGTGGAGTGTACACACAGTAATACGCAAAAGAAAATCTTTAGTGGAGGACATGAAAATAAAATCTCATGATTCTCTCCTTTGCCTATGATAGAATCCCATAATTACTTGAAGAAGTGGGAGTTATAAATACGCAAAAAAAAAATAGATTTTTCAACCTAAGTCTTTGCCTCCCTGGGAATTCGCTCAGAGATTTTCTCAAAAAAAATTTCCATTCCAATTGGTTCCCACAATCCAATCTTATCCTAGAGGATAGGTAGGTCTCCAACAGGTGGTGTCCCTAATTTAGAGTTGTAATAGATTTAGAGGCGTCAAAATACGTGAGTTTTTCTTTCTCTAATCTATAATTTTAAAGCATGCTTAGTCTCAATTAGAAAATTGTTTCTCAAACTACTGCCAATGTACGATATTTTTAAGTTTTCAATTAAATTGATCTAAGGTCTCTGTAAAATCTTCCACTGCCAAAGGCTTTAATCCCTTCATGCTCGAGAGGAATTCAATTATAGTGGGACTATAATTATTGTTCATTATAAGAATTAGTGGTAGTTAAGGAGTTAAATGTAACTACAGGGGCAAAACGACAATTTTTGGCCTAGTTATACATACGAGCAATTTGTGAAGGGTCATTGGGATGTTCATTGATTATATCTAATGGACACAAAAATATATCTACAGTAAGAAGAGTGCAACTATTAGTCTTTAGTGGAGCGACCGATAGTTAATAAATAGAGAATAATTTAATTAAAGACTTTAATTAATTAATCTCATATCATTGGAGCTTTAATCAGTAGATCCATAAGGTCCACTTGTTTGCTCAATAAGGATAAATGAGAATAAAATTTATTTTGTTTTAGTTTGAATTTTTCAAATTGATTAAAGGGAATAAATTGTATATGATACAATTAATATAATGTATTTGATACATTATAATATAAAGTTTTTATGAGAGAAGTTAATAGTTGAATATAATTCAAATAATAATAATATGAATAAGATGCATAAATAAACTATAGATTAAAATTAATATGGATTTGTTTCATATTAGAACTATAAATTTTATCAGAGATTTAAACCGTTGGTTATAATATTGTAACACCCTGAAACCTTTAAAGTAAGGAATATTTTTTTTTCTTTCTAAATTTATTTACATCAAATTACTTTTATTTAAAGATTGTTTTTATTTATTTATTTAGGGGTGCTACTCAAGGATTTAATTAGATATAGAAACAATAATAATAAATAGAATATAATAATAATATTTATTTATTATAATTGTTTATAAAAAAAAAATTAAAAATTTCTTTTTTTTCCTTTCGTTTTCCTCCCGTGCGCAAACCCCCCCTCTTCTTCTTCTTCTTCTTTTCCTTCTCGTGCCCTAACCCAGCCGTCATCCACCTTCCATTCCTTCGACTTCAATCAGCCGTCACCCACCTTCCAACCTCACGCCGACCACCCTCAGTCGCCACTGCAAGTGCCGACGCGCACCGTTGAAGCCATCGTCACCCTGATTCCTCCTTCTCCTTCACTTTCAGCTAGCCGAGCCGCTCGCGTCCATTAGGATTGAAGCTTCGCGTCATTCGGGTCACGCAAGCTGATAGTCGGACGTCACGTTCGCGAAGCGCCGCCGCACGACTTCGCCTTCCAACCGCGGAGCTTCGTTTCTGATTGCGTCAGCGTCACAGCCGCCACCGCGTCGTATGAATTGGAGTCAGGTGGTCGCGATTTTCTGTCTCCAACAGTGGGTCCAACGCCCCTTCACTTGTCGTTTAAATTTACTGTCGATTTCACCTGTACTAAGTTGTGATTGCTGCCTTGCCACAAGAAGTATTGGGTTTTAGTGTAAGCTTGTAATTGTAAATTTGATGGTTTCTACAGGATTGATTCATTGAGATGTGATGTTTGTTTAATTGGTTGAATTGATGTTTGTTCTTGAAGGCGATATTGGTGATTTGGAGTTAGGATCCTTGAGTTGTGCCATAAGCTTCGTTGGAGTTCGTTTCTCCACTTCTTGGATAAGTTGTGGAATTTACGTATGGTGATTTGAATGGATGAATCTATTTAGAAGGATGTTGATTTTATGTTTGGTTATGTTTAGGAATTTATTTATTGGAATTAGTTCGATTGAAGAACTTGCATAAAAGTGAGGTAAGGGATTTTCTACTAGACTCAATAACAAAATTAAGATGTATTGACTATATGGACTGTAGTGTTATATCTGGACTGAGTAGGGATAACGGTTATGATGTACTTTTGGGTGTGGACTGAATGTTTAATGTATACTGTGTTTGACTGGGAGAAATTTATATATTTATGTATGGATTGATGTGGACTTGTGGTTGAGTGTATGTTGTGACCGTTTGGCTATATATATGTACAAACATAAGGATGTGAAAATGACTGAATCTCGTAGATGTTACTTATATTAAGTGTGGATTTTAACTTATAGATTGTTGTTTAGACTGAATGTATGATATACTGTTATGGTCGTGTGCTTGTGAACGGAGGAGACATCATGGTTGTGCCCTTGTAGACTGAGAAGAATGTTATGATTATTTAGTTCGTTGACTGATGTACTGATATGTTTTTTACGGACCTTGGGTTAAATTAGAATAAAATGGTTGTTTGAGGTTAAATGAAGAGTTTATGTGATGAGGACATTTAACTGGATTGTAAAAGACTGTTAAGATTATAGAATGGACTGAGGGGAAAATTATTAGTTTCCTAGTGGGTAGTTGTCTTGCAGGTGTCCTACGGGATCACCACCTTTTGTGCATCATTCGGGAGCACTAGACTGATATGTGTTTCTGCAGAATACTAGACTGATTTATGCGTCCCTCGGACGTTAGACTGATTATGTGTATCCTACGGGATCACAAGACTGTGACTGTGCAGGGTACTCCATAGGAAGTTAATAATTTATTCTTTCCCTAACGGGACTAGTAGTGGGTCTCTTACTGAGTATGTTTATACTCACTCGTTTATGTTTAAATTTTTCAAGAAAAGGTAACTCGAGGGGCAGACCGACGAGGAACAAGAAGGAGCCATGATTTCCATAGAGAATTGTCTTTAAAACTGCTTCAGCTGATGGTTTTAAAATATTTTTTTATTGAACCGAGTTGACAAATAGTTATTTTTTTTTTGTAAACAGTACTTTAGAATTTTATATTTTGAAATAGGGCCCGAATAAAGTTTTCTTCGATTTCTTATTGTTTTAACTAAAGTTTACTATGTCTTTTGTCAAACAAATGGTTTTGTGCTAAAGTAATGACTTCGACTTAGATTTGAAAAGTTGGGTCGTTACAAATATATATGACATAATATAAAGTTTATATTATATGAGATATAATATTATTTAAATTTATAATTATTTCATTTTATTTTTATTTAATATATTTTGAATTAATAGAATAACTCCCAACAGAATTATTCTACGTGATGGAGAGGGAGGAAGTTATTGATAAAAACTTTAAAACTCTCTGCATGTCACTATCTCGTTGAAAAAAAAAATCTCTCTGAAAATAAAAGTTTTCCCTTTCACCAAACCAAAATCACATAAGCCCACAACTCTCTAATTATTTTCACCTTAAGAATAATGAGGAAGACTTGTAGTGTTTTTGGTAGATTCAAGGAGTCTTTGGGAGATTTCTTGGAAGATTTCTTGAAAGATTCTACAAATGTTAGTTTCTTTTTCCTTTTCATCCTTATAAGCATGTTTAAGCTTTTCTTTTGTTCTCTCTGAATTCTTTTTTTCTTTTTCAAATTGAATTTCTTTTGCACTGTGTTCACACTGTGTGGCGGAGATGGCCTATGCGATAAGAACTACTGTGGTGAAAAAAGACTACGCAGGGATCCTTGTTATGATATCAGCTTACTTTACTAGGAAGTGATGATGTCATTCTCACATAAGAAAGTGAGCGATTGATTTGACCTTGCCACCCAATCCAACTCTAGGATCAAGATATGGCAGAGACACGTGGTGTCCCAACACTGGACCTGAGTTTACTTAAGAGAGGTTTCTAAAATCTATAAATAAGAAGGCAGAAATAACCATTTCGGCATAGGAAGGCTTCACTAGAAAAGTCTATAAATAGATAATTTTGATCCTTTTGAAGTTGCTTTTATGTTGAGTTTACTTAAGAGAAGATTAATAGAAATTCCAAGGTTTTAAGAGATTCTAAACAACCTTGAATTCAACCGGGAAGTGCAAGAGAGCTTGAGGGCTAGAAGATAGTTGATTGTGACTGTGAGTGGTTCTTAAAATGTTTTCCCAAATAAAAAGGGTTTCTAAAATGTGTTTAAATTCTTATTATATTTCTACTGAAACTATTAATGACATGATTTTCCTTATGCTTTCCAAATCTTAAAATATTTATAATCTATAGATGAGTTGGATTCACAAATGAACTAGAATGATGTGATAAGATGATGTGCATTTGATATAAACTTATAATGATGAATTGAGATGATCTTTTGTACCCTATGTCCTGAGAATGCCTTGTCCTTGCTGTGTGATCTAAGATAAGATGCTCTAATATTGTTGTGTGTTATGGAATAGAATGTCATATTCATGTTGTGTGATCTTGTGCTGGATGTCTCATACTTATTGTATGATCTGGTATGAGATGTCTCTTGCTTGCTGTGTGATCTGACATGGCAAGACGCATATCGCTTAGTGGAATTGATGGAACTTGCTAAATGCGTTGAGCTTACTTCGCATAGCTGCAACTTGGCAAAAAAGTGTGGTAAATGCTTGAGTTTAGGAAAGGGTACAAAGATGTAATTGAACATGCAGAATGACTCTGCAGAAAAAACTATGATATGTGAAATGCATACTTTGCGATATGATGAATAATAAAAGAATTAATTCTTCCCTATGATTTATGATTTGTGATAAAAGAATTGAGATGATGAAAAATGTCTAACATTTTGAATGAATGTTTTCAACTCAAAGATATAATGATTGACCTACCTATTGTTTATATTTCTTGATTTGGCAAAATGTATATAGTGTTTTATGACAAACTTGGTTTAAATGAAGGTGTTGATAAAAGATCCCACTCACTAGACGTTTTCGTCTAATCTTTTGAATATTTTATTTTCTTCCCCTCCCCCAAGTAGCGAAGGACATCCAACATTGAACTTGCTGCCTTGATCACCTACTGTGCCTTTTGAGAACGCATCAAGATTTATGAAATTATGATCGATTTAACAATCAAATTGCTAACCCTAATTTTTCAATTGAAGTAAAATTTGATGAAAGAATACAAGATCTCAAGCAGTCCTAATTTCTCAATTGAAGTAACAATCAAATACAAGATCTCAAGCAATCACAAGATCATAATTATGATTTAACAAACATAATTAAAGAAAAAACCCTTAAAGAATGGAATGAAAATTAGCCCAATGCCCCTTTCTTACCTTAGCTTAACAATTCCATGGAGAAAATTCAGTTGAATTTTGATAAGAAAAGGGTGGAAACTGAGATTAACTCCACACTTGATTGAAATTGAGAGAATTCTTAAAAGAATTGAAGAAAAAATTGATGAAAGAATGAACTAGAGATGAATTAGATGGAAAAAGGTTATTTAAAGAAAATATGGTGAGTAACCAATGCTTGGAATCAAACTTACGACCTCAAGGATGCGCACGCTTCAAAAATAGGCAAGAAGAACGGAGAATTAGAGTTGTTACTTATTTACAAAAATATCATTTGAACATAATGTTTGATAATTGTTTTTCAGGTGGGTCGATTCGAACTCGAGACTTTGAATTGCTGGCTTCAACGTAAAGTTGTGAAAATATTACAATTTTTCCACTCAATTTGTAACAACCACATCTTCAATCTTATTTACTTGTTACAAGTTAAAAAATGGGCTAAATTTACCAAAGGACCCTCAGGCCATACCAAGATCTCAAAACAACATTATGGAGTTTAATAAAGCAAAGCAAGTACCCAAAAGTGATATCTCGAGACAGCGGTGCTGAGACTCAGTCTTTGCTCGACCGAGAGCAAAGATAGAACACAGTATAGTAAGAAATGTCAAACATTCTCAAGGAATCTTGGGTAAGATTTAAGATAGAAAATAGATCTCGGAGCTAAGGCACAAGCATCTTGATGCTTGTTGGCCGAGATGAAAGATAGAAAGGTTTAGAGATGTGTTCTTGGGACATCTTGGGGCTCTTCCTAATTGAGACTAGAAGCAAGAAAGGAAAATCAAGGGTTCTTGAACAGATTTTAGACATATCCAACTGAGAGGTATGTAGTTCTCGAAGGATCTTGAGCCGTTCTCGATCGAGATCATTAAAGGACGCATGTTGAACAGACTTTTTAGAAATTTTTTTCGTGCAAGGGTTGGCGTTGTTCAGATGCAAAGTTTATTTTAAACCTAATAGACCCTTATTTCGCTTTAAGAGAAAAGTAGAGAGAAGAGTTGAGATTTCTTGAGAGTTGGAAACCAAAATGAGAAGGTTTTTAGGGTTTTGGCCAAGAGTCATTTGGAAAAGTAGGGGTTTTTAGCAAGTTGAGCTACAAGGAAAGAGTTAGAAATCATGGGTTGAATCCAAGTAAATTAAGAGAATAGGATCAACCCACTTGTTTAATTTGATTATCGTATTTTCCATCAATAAGTTTTCATGAATTAGTGTTCTCAGCCTACTTGGCTAATATATTGGGACCAGAATCTCAATGCAATAATAATTTCTTAATTAAACTAGATACTTGATAGATTGGGTTTGTAGTGTCCATATTAAAACCAAACATCCAAATTAAACTTAGGAGATTTCACTAAGACAATTAATTAATAACTTGAGAAGCTTCTAAATTATTAATCGATTGTGTTCTTGAACTATTCTAATAATGAAATGTTGTAAAAGGGTTGTTTTAAACAACATAAAATTTACAAACAAGCATGCTTCAAATTTTTTGTTTGTAATGAATACATTGATACAAATATATTAAACATTAACCTATTTGCTATACATAGAAGTTGAAATACACCCAAGGCCTTAAATTTTGCTACTTGGTGAATAACACATTCATGTGAAGCAAAACATGCATCAAACTCTAGCTTAACATAAAACATATGAAGATTACCATCATCAAACACACATTCCAAGCATTGAAGTCAAAACATATTCAAGAACCACAAAATTTCAATGAGAACTAAGAAATTTACCTTAGATTCTCAAAATCAAACGAGTTTCACTTGGCCCTAAGCTAACGTACTTACTTTAGCCATATATCCAATCAAAGATGAGTATTACAATCATATACAATTCCTAAGAACTAAGAAAAATAAAGGAAATAAGAAAAAGGAAGGAAAAATCAGGTGAGGATTGAAAGTCTCAAATAATTTGAATTAACATTGGAAAAATAGCCTTTATAAACTAAAGATGGCATTGTGACTACACTGAAATTGGATCTTTTAGTTTTTGCGTTGCCGCATATTTCTCATGGCAAATTCTGTAATTTTTACAAATTTTGCACTTCCTCTCTCTTCCAATTGATCTAGTTTCTTCATTAAAGCTCTCAATTTGGTCCATTTTAGTTCTGTTATTTCCTAACCCTTAGTTCTATCTATTAGGTGTTTGTTACCTATAAAATAGCATATTAAACTCATTAAAATGTGAAAGGATTCCAAGTTATGCTAGAAGAAAGGGCACTTTTTGAATGCTATCAATTTGAAAATCCTAAAATTAGGAACCCAATTGGTAAATCCCTAATACCAAATTCTAAAATTTCTAGTCAATTTTACAACAACCCAAAGAGAATCACTAGAATTGAATTGCCTTCTAATCAAAGACCAAACGATAAGACTCAAGGTTTGGACACTCCATAATCAAGATAATCACACTTACCTGAATGATCAAGCATGCGACCCTAAATAAATAATTGAAAAGGTTGGTGATGAATCTTCATCATCAACACATACAAAAATCTCATTCCAAATTCAATATGTCAAAAAACTGTTTGTACAACCTCATAGTAAGACTTAAATAGTCTAGCAATAATAATAAAAAATCTAATGCATTGTAAGCATAAAATAAATTACCCCTACTTAAATGTCATTTAAAAAAAAAAAGATAAAGTTGGAAAAATGCTAAAACTACATCAAAATTATTAAATACAATTTAATTAATAATTTGATGTCTTCATGGTTCATATCATGCATAGTACAAAACAATAGCATGTCTACTACACAATTTAACCATAGGAGGAATGTGTCCAAATCCAACGTTAGAAGAAGTCAAAGCTATTGGAAAAAACCTCACTTCTATTGCAAGAAATAAGTAGAAAAATAATAGATAAATCAAGAAAAAGAAATAAAACTAGAAACACAAGAATTTACGTGGGAAACTTCCAACTTGAAGAAAAATCACAGACAATAAAAAAATTCATTATGTGAAAAATTGTTACAATCACAAAAAATAATTTTCTTCCACCAAACCTCAATTACAAAAACACTCTCTCAAAACTTTTGGCCACTCACACATTTGTTCCTCTCCTACTAGAGAATACAAAAGAAATTTAGTTAGAGTTAGAATACTAAAAAAGCTTAAAGTGTTTCTAACTGAGACAATTAAAAACCAAAGGCATGAGCTTCTTTTATAGCCTATGACTTTCCTAAACCTTTCTAATATAGGAAAAACTCATTACCTTACTAAATCTTTTCGATGTAGGACAAACTCATAACTTTCCTAAACCTTTCTTATGTTGGACAACCGCATTTCTAATATTTTACCAAAAAATCCAACAATTTCCACCTTGACAAGATATTTAAAGAGTTCACAGGTGCTACAACATCTATTCTCTTCACTTACAATCATAATTCCCATTTGATTAGAATTGTAACCTACATCACCATAAAAAGTAGACTTCTTGGAATATCACCTCCCAAGATTTTCTTCTTCGTCACATGTTGATAAATGCTACTTGTTTGGGAATTTTGCATTTGTTATTATTTTAATATTATTATTGCGTTATGCAAAATTCAATCATGGATGTATCATGAAAGGTTCTAATAATGCAACTAATACAAGCATTTAGGTTAAGATTATGCGATAAAAGATGCATGTCGTACATATGCGTTGCTAAATTCATAATAATCTACGTTGAGTAAAAGTTTTCCTGAAGCTTGTCCAAGTGTAAGCGAAGCGAGAGGTTTCCTGGGTAAGCCAGGATCGAACATATGAAATTTCTATCAAAACTTAGTTATAATGTTTACTTCTTAACCAAGTGGTATAAATTCTATACAGTATGCATATAAAACTATATTAATCTACTTATTTACACAGAAGATTCTGTAGAGGGGAATGGAATGGGATGATTATGGAATGCGAACTAACTTGCGTTAAGAGGGAGGAAGGAAAGTCTTAGTATTCTAGGTGATCTAAGCTAGCAACATGTCCTTGATTCAATATAGATCACTTGACTATCTTATATTTAAGGAGAGCAACCTCTCGATGCCTAAACACCACACTTGTTCTCCTTTCGTGACACAAATGGTAAAGATAAACCGAGTAAAATATACATCTAGGCTTCCTTACTTATAAGGACCATATTGACTCTCTACTTAAGACGAGCACCTCTTGGCCCTAATGATAACGTGTGTTAATACCCGTTATTATAACCTCTTTTATTAGAATAATGAGGACAAAACGCATAAGAAGATGATCAAAACGCGTAACTTATGTTATAAATACATAAGTATTTAGAAATACATCTTACATAAGTATTATGCCTGTTTTACTCGATTTTCATGTCTTAACGCAGGGATGGTGAGAAAGGAAGAAACTAGTGAATCGCTGGAGACACCTCGCACAAAGGCTACACGATGGGAACTCGTTTGACGACTAACACCTCTAGGTGAGGAACCACGTCATCCCATAAGGATGATTCACTAGACGACAAGGACGGTAGTTAAAGTTGATGTGACTTCACAAGACTGCAATCGACGCTGACAATCTCATAAGAAAAAAAGTTTTCCACTGAAAGTTGCTTATAAAAAGACTTCATCCCCACCAAACAGAGAGGGTATGAATGGGCCAAATTCTAGAGAGAATGGAAGAAAGGAATAGCCTTTCAGCCGTGTGTAAAGAGTTTCTTCTTTTTCTCCGATCAGACTGTAAGTGAGAGTTTAAAGTCAAAACGGATAAAAGTTGATGTCCATGTTCCCCCTAACTTGTATTTTTCCCAATCTTCTGTCTTCCATCTTTTTCTTCTATGTGTAATATTTATATTGTTCATATTGTACCATGGTCTACATTCTTTATACATATTACATGTTTATACCTTTTCAATCCATCGTGTCTCTACTTTCCATCAATTAATGTGTTATTGGTAGTTTAGGTTGTTGATAAGTTTTGATAGGAAGCTTCGCTTATCGGTCTTATCGTGTTAGTTGAGCTATTCTCATTGCTTGGCCAGCGTAAGTCGTCAACTACTCTAGAGGGTAAGTAGCAAGGACATGGCTAACGCGCGCAAGGAACAGTCTCTCTTCCTTGCAAGATTACTTCCATCATTTGTATCCTGAAAGGTGAACAAGTGTGGGCAATAGGCATCGAGAGGTTTCTACCCTTAATTGCAAAGTGCTATACATCTCATAAGTGAACCCTTCTAGATATATCTTACCCAAGCACTCTTAGTCATATGGATCCGGAAAGATGACCATGTGTGGCGTTTAATGACTCTGAGAGAAGCACGCCTTAATCATAAGATGGTTGAGTAAGCTATATCGCATTATGGCTATCACCTTACTTAATAATGTTATAATGCATAGAAATTCCTTCACTCATTCTCACATACAAGTTAGTTCACATTTCCATCCTATCATCCACATTCCCTTTTATAGAATTCTTTAGGTGTACATAAACATGTAGAGTTCTTTCTTATATTTTTTTATACTATTGAATTAATTCTTTTAGACTGGTTGTTTGGATTTGGACTTACTAGTTTCGTGTGTGTAACGCAAATGCGATAAGTCATGGGTTATGTACGATGCTTGTCATATACCTCTTCATCGCATAATACTTGAGTCATGGTTGACTACAAGTTTTCCTATTACTTGTCCAAGTGCAAGCAAGACAGTAGGTTTACCTGGATGATCCAGGGTCGAACACTGAGAATTATTTATAGACGTTAGTTCTAGCGAATTACTCATTAGTTGGATGGTATAAGAATTAACTAATAAGGTATAATAGAATCAAAGTTAGGATTAAAACTACTTATGTACAACTAAAGAATCTGTAAAGGGGAGTAAATGGATGCGAAATTGAATTGTATGCGAACTAACCTGTAAGTGAGAAAGAGTGAAGAAGGGTCTACGTGCCATTAGGGGATTAAGCAATGTAAGAGTTTTGATGCGATTTAACTTACTCAACCAACTTATGATTAAGGCATACTCCTCTCAGAGTATTAAACACCACACATAGTCTCCTTTCGGGATCCACATCACTAAATCTGATTAGGTGAGATATATCTAGAAGTATTCACTTTGACAAATGAAAAGTCAAGAAATGATGGATTGAAAAGGTATAAATGTGCAATATATATATATAGTATATAGGTCTTCGACCATTGAGTTCCTGGTTGTAGTCCTTGCGAGAAATGTTTCTTGTGATTCACTAGTTTCTTTCTTTATTCAATATCCTTCGTTTAGACATTAGAATCGCGTGAAAAAGACATAACATTATGTAAAGTATATTTCCAAGTACTTATGTGTTTACAACGCAAGTTATGCGTTCTGATTATCTTCTTGTGCGTTTTAACCTCATTATTCTAATAAAATGGGCTATAATAACTGGTATTGCTATCATATACCGCCGAATTGAGAAGTTGATTCTAGAACTAAAATCTCAGATCAATTCCCTGTGTTCAACCCTAGATCACCCAGGTAAACCTGCTATTTCGCTTATACTTGGACAAGCAGTAGGAAAACTTGTACTCAACAAGAACTCTATAGTCATGCGATGAAGAGGTACATAGTGAATAATTCCCATACAGTGATCACGATCAATGACTTATCAAATAGACACACTAATAGAGAACCTACCTTGCATACTCAAAATCCCACGGACCATCTAAACACCACACTTGTTCTCCTTTTGAGACACAAATGATTGGAGTCAAAATGCCAGAATGGAGTTTGTCCAAACTTCCTTCTGCCCGTGTTTAGCCATGTCCTTACTACTTACTCTCTCGAGTAGTTGACGACGAATGTTGGCCAAGAAATTGAGTCGAGCTCATCTAAACACGATGAGACTTATAATCAAAGAATCCTTATGAAGTACATAATATAAACTTAAACTTTTTAAAACACATCAACAAGATGAATAGTAAAGAAATGAAAGAGAGACAGTAGATAAAAATGTGTTGTATTGATAATATAGGTCTTTCCGCTATAAGATAAAGAATGTTCATACAATACATCATAAAGTACAAAAATGGAAAGAAAAGATATGTGTTGAGCCGCAGAATGCATTGGTTTTCATTCCTTGGCACTTTTACAAATTAGGAGAAATGGAGGGTGCGCTTCTCTCTTTCTAATCCTTCTCTAAGCTCTCACTCAGACATTGATCGGAGCAAGAATGGAGGAAGAAATACTACTACAAAGGATGAAGGATCCTAAAACTCGTATTTCACCTACATCCTTAAGGGATGGCCTCCTCTGTCTCTCATTTTCATGGTTGAGTTTACTTCTTTTATAGGCATACTTTGGGTAGGAAATTAATTATGCTATGTTGCACATCCGTCATTTCCTATGTTGCACATTTGTTCTTGCCTACAAATGTCAGCGAAGAAAGTAGTTGTTTCTTGTTACATCAGCCCCAACTATCACTCTTGTCTTCTAGCAAATTATCTCGCATAATGGTGTGTTGGCATCTCACGTTACAACTCGCCAGACAGCTATCCGTGCGATCCTCTCTTCATTTCTTCTTTTCGTCATCTTGCATGAAAAGTCACTTGAAAACGTAGTTGACCAAGGGTAATGACTTATGTAAGGTACATTCTTTTGATATTATAATTTTGCCCTATAAGCTATGTGCTTTGATCATTTATCTCACGTTTTGACTCCATTGTTTTACCTAAAAGGTCACAATAACTTGTATTTCTACAAGCTATCAATAAACCTTACTAATATTTTATGGTGAAACGTCCACCTACTTGGCTCACTTGGAAGCCCTTAACCCATCAACATAACTTTTTTCACACACCTTTCATAACTGTCAAGTCAATGCCTGCATGCAAAATTGTGGAACTGCTAACATCACATTCTCTATAATGGCAAAGAGAACATACTACGATGATGAATATTGTCTTGTTTCAATGAATGTCATCTTTAGTGACAGCTAAAGATAACGTTAGCATTCGACTTAGAGCTTTTTAACGAATCTTCTCTATTTTTCATGTGCTCAATCTGTCACATCCTCACTACCCTATCTTCCACTCGAAGACTATTATCTTTGAACCTTTACTGGAATCACCCTAGAACTTGCACTAGAACACCATCACCGCTTAAATTACACTTGTGTAACACAGCTTGTATCAACACATCCTTAACTTGCACTTGCCACAAACCAAAATTGATAATTCCATCAATTTTCTTCACATCAAACTTTACTTCGCTTATAAAGCTTGACACACATCTGCTTCTTTTTCTTGCAAACAAATAGTGAACAACTCGCACTGTTCACAAATATCGCAATCTATTTTTCAAAATTCTTGATATAGAAGTTCAAACAATGTTGCAACCACATAGCATACTTTGAAATTCAAGAAGCTACTACTTGTTTGTTTATATGTATGCATTATCTATACAAGATTCAGTATTCACAATATTGACTAGCAGTTCTATTATTTACAATAAGTATAAGGTGAAACGAGAGGGTATGAGTAGACCCTAAACTTTAAAGTTCTTAAGAATTTATAAGGTTGATGAAAGTCAAGTTTAGGATTATTTTGTTAATTTTTATGTCTATGTTAACATGTTCAAAAGAAGCCAAGTGATAAAGAATTTAAGAGAAAGTGTATTGTTGGCCAAAAGTTGTAGGAAGAGTTGTCATAAAGATTTTTGGCTAAGTACATGACTAGACAAGATGGGCTTGCTAGGCCAAGTGTGTGGTTGAAAACCTCTAAAGAAAAGGCTAGGTGCCAAGCCATGAAGTGTATTGAAATGGACAAGAATACCTTTAAAGTGTTGTTCTAGGCGGCCAAAGATTCTTAGAGGAGATGAAGCAAGGCAATAATGTTGATGAGGCTAAGTGTTTGATGGAAGGCGAGCACAGGCTATGAGTTGGGTGGCAATGTGCACAAGGAAGGGTCTTGCGGCGAAGTGAAAGAGGTTAGCTTGGTGTTTTGGTTGAAGACAAGCATGGAACTTAAGGTTTGGCAAGTTGAAGTGGTTTTTGAGTGTTCAAGGCAGGTCGGCTAAGTAGAGAACAAATGCCTACAACATGCAAAGCCCATTTTGACGGCAAGCAGAAGATGGCAAAGATTGTCATGCAAAGTGCACTATTAAAGAGTTAGTTCAAATAAGAAGAATTCACAATCTACTCGTGCCTTTTGCTTCAAACTACTTACAAAAGCTAACAAGTTGAGTCTACTTTCCAAAGTGAGGCTTCTAAACAAAAGTGAGGCTAGCAAGCTTGAGTTTGAATTCAAGAAAGAGGTAAAAGTCAAATTTCAAAGGAATCTAAGTAGTGTGAAGTCTTTAGAGGCTATAGATTGATTCCCTTCAAATTTATCACTGAAAGTTTTTGTTAATTAATTTAAGACAATTATAAACAAGTTTCAAGGAGGAACTTTTTCACTTTGATGCCTAGATTATAAGTTATAAGCTTTGGAAGTCGGAGGTTGATTTCTAAAATTTTCAAAGTTTCTGGATTGGCTTGAAGGTGGCCGAGCATCAGGGCTTGAAGGGCTTGTCAAGCACGTGCATTTAGGTAAAGAGGTTACTGTTAATCTAAGTATTGGTGCATGACACAACCAAGGTACAGCTAGGTGGCATGGGGTATGTGCTCAGGTCGTGTGCAAGGCCATGTACTTCAAGAGGTATAGGCACGTGTGAGGCGAGGCGTTGTGTGCAATGGCACACAAAAGGAAAGACATTATGTGTAAAAGTACGAGCAATGCGTTATCACGTGACCAGGTGCATGGCATGTGAGGTGTGAGTCAAGCATGCGGTCAGGCATCCTAATGGCCTATGCACACGCATGTGCTCTAACCACCCATGTCATGTGGCCAGCAGTGTTATGACACCAATTTTGGGTTGTTTTGGTGTCTTCCAAATTTTTTTGTTAAGTTTTATTATTATCTAACTTTAGAAGTTTAAATTGAGTTTAAATTCTCTAATTTCAAGGAAAAAAGAAATTGGACAAGTCTATAGGCTGAGGAGTTAGCGTTCATATGTGAGTGACAAAATGAATTTCTAAAGTGGTTTCTAAACCTATTTTACTAGTTAATATTTAAAGAATGCTTTGAGATAAATGTTTGAGCTTTACTAATTCATATTAAGATTTACAAAGCATCTATCTAAAGTGTTAGAAAGCTAAAAGTATGTTTGAGCAAAGTACTTGAACTTATTGAAGTGTTTTAACAAAAGCTTATTTAGAACTTGTGATTTGCTGAATGTTAGGATGGTTTATAAACATGCTACTAAGTTTGAGATTATGATTTCATAGCAAGAAATGTTTAGCATGTTTTAGTCTATACTTGAATTGTTCTGAGATATATAACAACAATTCGGGGGAGATTTTGCATGTGCACAAAGGTCCTTTGATGAGAGTATTCAGTAGATACCTACTTTTGCCATCACAGATATTAGGTTAGAGATAAAGGCCTCTAATGATGCCTAGATTTTCCATCTCATAGTATTTATAATGAGATAAGACACTACTGATACCTAGGTTTATATCTCATAAGTATCGTATCACGAGATGTGGGGAGAACTTTCACTCTAATAAACCTTTAAGGATAGTAAGGATAATGATGCCAGGTCCTAAGGGACGCAGGGGAATGTCGGAGATCCAAATTCCAAATCTTGGTCTGAATACTAAGCCTGGGTCGTTACAGATGGTATTAAAGCGGAACATTTTCCAATAAGATGTGGTTCGGGGACGAACCAAGCGGAAGTTGGTGGGCATGTAACACCCGAGATTAGGAGGGAGACATGAATGAACTGGTATCACATCTGAATGAGAGGAATCCTGAGGGCATGAAAGTCATGTTAAGAAAGACTTAAGAGAATTAAAAGTTAATACCTATACCAACAAGGTGCACTTTCCTTTTTGGTGGCTCAATCATAGGAACTCCAAAGTTAAGTGTGCTTAGTTTGGAGCAATTCTACGTTGGATGACCTCTTGGAAATTTTCCTAGGATGCATGTAAGTGAGGACAAAGCATGCTGAAAGGACTCGTGTTACTTTGTGGGGAGAACTTTCACTCTAATAAGCCTTTAAGGATAGTAAGAATGATGTTGTCAGGTCGCAGGGGATGCAGGGGAATGTCGAAGATCCGAATTCCAAATCCTGGTCTGAATCCTGGGCCTGGAGCGTTACACTTACTTTTCTCATCACTGATACTAGGTTAGAGATAAAGGCCTCTATGAATACCTAGATTTACCACCTCATAGTATTTATAATGAGATAAGACACTACTAATACTTAGGTTTCTATCTCATCGTATCACGGGATAGGGTTTCCATGTCTAGACTTTCATCCCATAGATACACATAGATTTATGGTATAGCAAATGAAAGAGATTGTTTGTGATAAATTGATTGAGTTTGTTAAACATATATTTGCTTGCTTTGCTAAAATGTATTTATAGAAACTATTGATTTCTTATGATTTATACAGTATGTTTAATATTTAAAACCAGCCACTCATTAAGCTTTAACTCATGCTTTCCAAAATCATTTTCTTACTTTCTGAGTAGAGTCTGTGGACCTGACACCTAAGTTTGACTGCTTATCTACTAGAGTCTTCTGAGAGTATTAGCTAGTATGTTCTGTACAGTAGTATCTTTTTGTTTGTACATGGTTTGTATTAGTAGTACTAGATGTGAGTTGTTAGGATTCTGTATTGGTAACTTTGACAATTTGGCTAATGTACTTATGTCTATATCTACTCACAGTTGTGTATTTGGTTGCATTACGTGTTTATATATATATATATATGTTTTTATTTATGTTGTATGTTGTGTTTTAAGTTTGGTTTAGTTTTAGTTCAAAGTAGGGTCAGCAAGTATCGTTGACTAGGAGAATGGTATCTATTGGCTTCACATCGCCTTTCAGGCTGAGAATAGGTTGTATAGGAGGGGGTGTGACAATATGGATGTGGTTAGTGTGCATGTGATTGAACTAAGTAAAAATAAGCAAGAGTCATGAAGGAATGTTCTATATAATATGTTGTTATACGAAGGTTAAGTAGTTCATTTATGTGATATACAACTTTTGTTAATTTCATAGTTAAGGCGAGTTACCTGTCGGTGCCTTATTATAAATCCTAGACCTAAAGAACAATACGTCCTTTAAGAGCTTTGGTGACGAAGTTGAAGTTGAAGTTGAAGTTGTATAGAATTAGTAGAAAAAATAAAGGAAAATTCAATTGAAAGTTGGTTGTTAACACAAGGTGTCATGGTTTAAGTGCCATTGTAGCCAAGGTTGTTAACAAAGTTCAAAATATGGCCAAGTGTAGGCTAGGTGTTTAGCATACTCTTAGGTGGCCAAATAGGGTAATGAGAACCTCTAAGGATAAGACTTGAGTGGACAAAATGTAAACCTAGATTCTCGAGTCTTTAGAGAATTTTCAGTATTCTTTAAATTTCAAATTTTTTTAGGAGCTTAAGGGTGTACCTTGGTGGATGTGGAATTTATACCAAGATTTTAAGTATTATTTATGGTTGAATTGAGGAGCTCGTGTAGTGTTTTGAACTAAAAAGAAATTCTATTTCAACACTTGGTTAAAGGAGCATTTGAAGGATATTGTAACGCCTCAGACCCAGGATTCAAACCAGAATTTAGAATTCAAATCCCCGACATTCCCCTGAGACCTAGCAGCATCATCATTACTATCCTTAAAGGCTTATTATAGTGAAAGTTCTCCCCACAAACCAACACGATTCCTTTCAGCATGCTTTGTCCTCAATCACATGCATCTTAGGAAAATTTCCAAAAGATCACCCGACATAGAATTGCTCCAAGCTAAGCACGCTTACCTTTGAAGTTCCTATGATAGAGCCATCGAAAAGAAATGTACACCTTGTTGGTCTAGGTATTAACTTTTAATTCTTTTAAGTCTTTCTTAACATTACTTTCATGTCCTCAGAATCTCTATCATTCAGATGTGATACTGGTTCATTCATGTCTCCCTTCTAATCTCGGATGTTACAGATGTTTTTCAAAGATCATGGGAAGTACATAGTTATAGAAATGCCTTGGTTAGAGTACCATGCAAACTTAAAGATCAAGCAAAGGGCTAGAAGACAAGAAGGATGGGCAATGCATGGAAAGTCAAAGAAAGGGGCTAGGGCAAAGACAAAAAGTAATGGGCAAGGAATGGAATGAAAAGATGCTTTGTTGTTATTAATTAGAACATGGAGAGCATGCAAATAACCTCAGAAAAACCTAGGGTTGACTAGGTAAGGGTGTCAAGACGTGGGCATGCATACATAAAGTAGATGATAGCTGTCATTTCCAAGCCATGCAGCTTTTTTATAAATATGGAGGCTTTGAAGGAGAAGAGCATCACATCCACTAGTGTCATTTCATTGTTTCCACTTGCTAAACCTCACAAATTGAGTTTAGTTTCTATTCTTTTCCTGCGAGACAAATTAGAGCAAAGGACGTCTGAATTTAAGTCGAGAAAAGCGAGAAAGGTTAGTTTTTGGAGCAATTTGGACAAGGCGAACTTTTGGAAGGCTACAGAGTACATCTTTTGGAGTTAGGAGCTACAATTTAGAGGTAAGATACTTAAGAAAATTCTAAGCAACTTTGTAAAAGGAAATTTTATCATTTGAGTTCTGGATTTTGAGATATTACCCTCCAAAGTTGAAGGACGGATTCTGGCTAAGAAAAGTTTATGGGCATGGCACAGGGAGGCCAAACGACAAGCGCATTGAAGGGATAAAAGACCTATGGCAGCGGAAGAATTTAAAGAACCGTTACTCAAATTAATTTAGAAATCTTAAAATACCAGTACATTGGCAAAATTTAGAATCAAAATTCTAAATAAAAAATTAAGCATGCTTTTAAATTAAAAGATACAGAGAACTTAACTTCGATGACGTCTCTAAATTTACAAATCACCAAATTGGAGACACCACCCATCGGAGACCTTCCTATCATCTGGGATGAGATTGGTTTATGGGAACCAATTGGGATGGGAAAAGGTTTAGAGATTTTTTAGAGAAACTCTTTTCTTTTTGCAGAGAGAAAAAACCATGGATTTCTTCTTGATGAATTTGGTTGAAGGAAACTATTTTCTTCTAGATATTTATAACTCTCTTTTCTTTTTAGAATAGGAAAAGGAGTAGGAGAGAATCATAAGATTTTATTATCAAATCTACTAATTAATTAACAATTAATCAATTAGTTAATAATTAACTAAATCATATTTAATTAATATTTCATTCAAATTTTATTTGAATAAATATCTCTCCAATATCTTATAGATTTATATTAATATAATTAATTAAAGAGGAATTTTCAAAAATAGCAAATTTTACAAAATATTTACAACCTACAGCAAATTCTATTACTAATAGTTATTGATATGTTATAGTGATAGAAGACTATCATTGATAGAATCCAAAATTTTGCTATAACTTGTAAATATTTTAATTTATTTTGCTATTTTTAAAAATGCCCCTTCATTAAATCATATTTAATTAATATTTCATTCAAATCTTATTTGAGTGAATATATTTCCAATAACTTATATATTTATATTAATATAATTCATTAAATCATATTTAATTAATATTTCATTCAAATCTTATTTGAATGAATATCTTTGCAATATCTTATAGATTTAATTAAATAAAACTAAACTATTAATTAATTAATAGCTAAATTAAATATCTTATATTAAATTTGAATCATATTCAAATATAAGTTTCTCTCATAATCTCTCCCATCAGCGTGCATAGCCCCTCTTGCTGATAACCCATGCGATCCAACTAACCATTTTAAGCCATTTTTGACATTTTTTGGTGTTTTTGCCAATATTGCTTGACGTTTTGGTATTTTCTCATCATTGGGGATTAATTGGAGTATAACTACCCTATTTTCAAGTAAAGTGAAATTTGGTGAAATTTCTCGAGCTAAGGAAAGAATTGTCATGTGAGTGAGTATATTTGGTTTTAAATTATTATTTGATACCATGATTTGAAGCAAACAACATTGGTTTGTGAGTGAGTAAAATGGGTTTTAAATGTTATTTGATACCATGATCTGAAGCATACCAGCATTGGTTTGTGAATACTTTATTCTGAATGATTTTAAAGAAAATTTACAAGTTTGATTGCATTTAAAGGCTTTCTTAAATGTTTGTGGTTTCCAAGCTAAGGTACAAGCTTATTAAATGTTTTCATGGATTTATGTCAATACTATACAATTACCTCTTAATGCGCTTATCTGATTCCCAATATGATTACTGGTGTGAAGGCTTTATAGAGGGGCCTAATGCAATTACATCATTGAAGGCTTTGTTGCCTATGGGACATTGGTTCAATGATGTCTAGCCTATATTATGAATGTATAGTAGGATACTTGTATAATATTCTTAAATGTTATGGATGTTTGAAGAATCTTATGAAAGGTTTCTAAAGGATTTATTGTACTATGCTTTAACGACTCCTATGTTTGCATTAAAAAGCATCAAGCATAACTATTTGAAAAAATATGTTTTGAAAATATCCTTCACTAGGCATTTTAAGCTCATTCTTTCAAAATGTTTTCTCACTTTCCAAGAAAGGATTATGTTGCCCTGGGCCGAGCTCGTTGCTGCAATGTCGACCAGTCTCTTAGAAGAAATTACAAATTGTTGTAGTTAAATGGAGGTTGCATAGAGAATTGTATAGAAATATAGATGAGTCAAACCTTAAGTAACATTATGTATAATTTAATGTTGTAATGAGTTAGGTTGCACTTGATTTTCTTTAATATTAGAATGAGATTTGTGTTTTTGCTACATTTTAAAAGATTAAAATAGTACTGTCAGCAGGTATCATCAAGGTAGTGGGTGGTATCGGTTGAATTTAGGCCATCTCACAGGTCGAGAGTAGGTGATTCAGGAGGGAGTGTGACACAAAAGGTGAGTTTTTTGTGTGGCCAAGAGGTGTCAAGGAGAAGCTCTAAAAAGACAAGGTTAAGTGTCTATGGTAGTTGCTAGTCGAGATGCAAGGATGGGGGGCCAAGACTTGCTAGGAGTCTAAGTTGGTAGATTGGGCTAGGCAAGGAATATGTGTTAGGCGAGTTGTACCATGCGGCTAAGGCAAGGCACTTGGGCAAGGGTCATGCAAGAAAAGATTAGGCCGACAAGGGCATGTGTGTTACGGCCAAGTATAATAGTCTCTAGCTGACATGGTTTGTTGAAGGCTTTTTTACGATGTGAGGTTGGATGTCATGCAACCAAGTGATGCTTGAGCGTTCTAGTAGTCCTCTTTGAGGTGGATTCCAGGTGTCTAGGCATGCAAGAGTTTAGAAAAACGGCAAACAAGAGGTGTTTTATGATTGTCATGTAAGAGCCAGTATTTAAGAAAACTTTAAGGAGGAAGTTCTCTCAATTCACTCATGCATTTTGGTGAATTATAGCAGTGTTCAGCTTGGGAGGGCTACAGAACAAATTACTTAGATTTTTAAGCTGAAATTTTTAGTTATGATACTTAAAATAATTATAAACAACTTTGTAGAAGGACGTTTTCTCATTTGAGTTATGGATTTTGAGTTATTGACCTTCAAAGTTAGATTTAGGTTATAGATGAAAAACGAACTTTTAGGTAGAGTTGAGGCTTGGCTGAGTGACAAGGAGGACGTGGTGAGTTGGGCGTGCAAGTTATACAAAAAGAGATTAGTTGGACATTTGAGCATGCGAGTAATAGGGCCAAAGCATGGCCAGGTAGCGTGAGGCACGTGGCTAGGCCATGCAGCATGCTCTACAGGTGAAGACGCATGCAACAACCAGCAGCCATGGGATGTGCAATGAGCCAGATGTGAGGTTAGCACACGGCAAAGCTTTCCAGAGCCCTGTGTGTGCGCTAACCACCCTATTGTCCATACTCTAAGCATCAGCGATGCCAAAAGGGCATTTTGTTTTTCTGTTTTTTATATTTTTGCCATTTGAGTAAAGATTGGATATTTTATAAAGTAAAGAGGTTGATTAAGGCCTAAATATGGATATTCAGGACAAGATGAGTTTGAAGGATTTTCAAGCTAAGGAGTTAACCCACGAGTTTGTGAGTGACAAAATGACTTTCAATGTTTATTTATAAACATGGGTTTAAAGTTAAATGTTTCCAAGCATGTTTGGAAACATTGAAATGATATTTTCTTACGGATTTAGTAAATGTTTAGCGAAGTATGAGTTTAAGCTTCAATTCAAAAGCATATGTTTAAAGCATGATTTATAAACTATTACAAGCATGTTTATAAATATGAGATCTGAAAGAGATTTAAAGCAAGCCTATGTTTCAAGCTAATTTTTCAAGCATACTTTCATGAATTTGTGCATGTATGTTCTATGTTACTATCTATGACTAGTTTATGTGCACATAGTGGTTTTCCATTACTTATGTAAAGGTTGTCGAGCCTATGTTCCTTGTACATCAGTTAAGGTGCAACTCGATGTGCCTATCCGGAGATTGATACAATTAGAAATGTACCTATGTTAAGAGAAGTACTTCATTGACGGTGTGGTACGGTGTATCAACGTTTCATGTTAATTAAGAATGTGGGTTATGGATTAATGATCAAGTAAAGTTTATGTTATGTATTTCAAATGTTTATATGTTTAAGTTTCATGTATACGAAATGTTATTAAACTGCTCTAATGTTTCTAAAGCTAAAGATTTATCCATAATTGTTTAAAAAAGCATGTCTTATAAAAACTATCACTCACTAAATCTTTCAACTTAGTCTTTAAAATGTTTTTTCACTTTTCAGGTAGTGTTCATCGTGTCGAGACTGCCCTACAACTGCTATCCGCTAATTGTGAGTTGAGGTTATTTATTGTTTAGTAGCATGTTTATGTTTTAGCATGAGTTACAAGTTGTGGGCTTAGTTAGTAAGATGTTATCAAGTCTAAGCTTCTACTGATGTACCATTAAAGTTATAGTTGTAGTCCAAGTGTTAGCAAAGCATTTAGCTTGTGTTGTTTCTTTTGAGTATCCATTTGTGTTGTGACTGCTGGTTGTGTCAAATAGGTTAGATGGCTGGTAAGTGTTGTCAAAGTATGGTTATGCTTGTCAACCCTCACATTCTCTTTTGGATTTAGGTTAGGAGTTAGAGAAGGAGATCCAAGAGGGGGTGTGACACTTATAGCCATACTTGCAACCTTTCGGGATAGAAATACTTGAACCTACCAAAAGCTTTAAATTTAATCTATTCATTCGCATTATTATAATTCATCCTATATTAAGGTGAGCAACCTTTTGATGCCTTGTCACCATACACACTTGCATTTCTAACATCTATGTTAAGGATGAATTCGATAAAATGATCACATTACTACAACCCTTTCACCGCATGTTTAGTGAGGTCTCAATTAATATTCTCTCGAATAATAACGTCCAATGCCCTTCATTTTTTTTTCTCTCAAATAGAATGACGCGTGTTATGCAGCACTAACTAAACAAGATAAGTAATACAAACATGATGACACCCTATGAACTTACTTCCTCTTCGCATGCATCATACTACAAGGAACATATGTAATTGAACGTTAAAGAAATAGGAGAGTGAAAATGATAGAATTATGCATTTATAAATAAAACTTTAGCCCTTTCGACCATGAGGTTCAACATACAATTACAAAACAATTGGGGATTAGAAATGAAAATGAGTTGAAATGGGTCAAGCCTCATAACAAAAAATTTTGTGTTCTTCGGCTCCAGTTTTACATACTGGTTACTACATTGAGGGAAAATGGGATTTGGATTTGTTTGCATATCTCACTCTAAGGTCTCACCTAAAGAAGAAAATGTAGGGATGAAGTTGAACTCGTTTTCACCATATTCTCACACACATGCAAATGAAGAAGGTGGACTTGTATTTATAGGCTTGAATTGATGGGACATGGTATGAGGAGCCATATCCTCTAACTTCTGATCACTATTATGCGGTGCTGCGACGTCTTTTTATTTTTTTTATCTAACAATCTTACTGGCTACTTTTGTCTTCTAGTGATTCATATTGTTTAATGTTAGTCTCTTCATTGCCTAGTTGGATGACAGGAGCATAGGTCGCCTGATGTGCTCCTTCATTTTGCAAATCCACCTTTTTTTCGTTAAAAACCTACGTTTAGAAAATAAAAATCATAAAAAACAGGCATTTTATCTTTTACTACTTGCATAATGCATTTGTTCTATTTCAACCTATTTTTTCACGCGCTATCTTACTTTATATGGCATAAACGTCATACTATTCTACAAAAAAAACCATAATAACTTGTATTCCTACAAGTTATCAACTATGAACCCAAGTCTCTGATACCACTTGTTGGGAAAAACATCCTCACTTCTACAGTCGAAAATAAGTATAAAAATAATAGAGAAATTAAGAGAAAGCAATAAAAACTAGAATATCAGAATTTATGTGGAAAACTCTCAACTTAGAGAAAAACCACGAACATGAAAGAAATCTACTATATATGTGAAAATTTGCTACAATCACAAATAATGGTTTTCTTCCTTCTGAAACCAATTACAAAAACACTCTCTTAAACTTTTAACCAATTACACTTTGTTCTTACTCTCCAACTAAAGAATACAAAGAAATTTAAATAGAGTTAGCATACTAAAGCTTAAAATACTTTTAACCGAGACAATTGAAAACCAAAGGCATATTCTTCTTTTATAGCTTGTAACTTTCTTAAACATTTTTAATATAGGAAAAAACTCATAACTTTCTTGAACATTTTTTTTTATCTTGGACAACCACACTACGTAGGAATGGATTTATTAAGGTGCCAGCGGAGGCACGTGCCTCCCTCCTCCTCACATTATCGGTTTTTGTATTTTAATATTAATTTTGAAGTCTTCAATTACAATATATATTTAATAATGTTTTATTTTGAACAAAGTTTGGTTCTGATGTAGTTGTTGTGCATAACTATTAAGTTAAGTGTTCAAATCTTGTATATTACAATTAATTTCACAAAATGATTTTTATTCCAAATATCAATAATTTTCTATCCCCAAATATCAACAAGTGACATTAGTGATTGATTTTTTGTAACTTTTATGGGAACGAATTCAAATTCTTCTTCTTTTTTTTTTTTTTAGTAAATATCATATATGTTTATGTGGGACTAATGAAAATGTAAAAAAATTTGTTCTCACTTATGTTATTACAGTTAAAAACATGTGCATGGATTGACATATTTAACCATTCGTATCCACTATCTACCAAACTTTTTTAAGGGATATGTGAATTCAAAAAGTGCATATTATTCTAGATGGCAGCATCAAGGTCGAAATCTAGAATCTCTAATAAACATATATGAACAGACGAAGTAATATTGTTAGTTTATTATATGGTGCAACTTGTCCATTCGAGTAGATGGACAAGTTGAACTGCTAGAAGAATGGGAATTGATCATGACTTGACATAGTGAACTATTTCGTAATTGGTTTTAGAAGATTAGTAATTGATTCCATTGCATGAAAACGAGTTGATCTCAAAAGAAATAACCCGAATTTTGGTTTCTAAAGTTCATGTAATTTACGAATGATAAAATCCATAAAACATTAATTACATACGATTGATTTGACACTCTAGAATCTCTTAATCTCTTTGATTTGATTGAATTTCTCTTTAACTCATCAATTTATATATTGTTATAGGATAGTTTGTATTTATCATGAGTTAGTTCTCTTAGTAAAATTAAAACAGTTTATGTCATATTTAAAAAATTGTTTACCTTGTTTCTAAAGGATGATACACAATCTCGAATCATCTCAACAAAAGTAGTGCTCGAAAATATATTGATTATTGATAGCATATAAAAAGAAAAATGAGATATTTCTTCATTGACTATTACTATGAGCCTTGGGACAATAGTGGATTAAACCAAACATTTTTAGAATTGAAAGAAAAATACACTATCATTGGTTGAACAATTTGACCCATTTAGTCTAATGTATATTCTTTGACTGAAATAGTGTGTGAAGATAGCAACTTTAAAGCCTAGAAATGGTGTGAAAATAGTCTAATGTATATTCATTTTCAAATGTATAAGAACTCTAACGAATAACATTTAAATTAATGTTAACATAAAGATTTTCAGCCACAGAATTAAAAACTTAAAGGCTTGCAAATTTTGATAAGTATATAGGTTTTTAGACATAATTTTAAAAGTTCATGAACTATGTTTGCATTCAAACTTTCCTTTTTTTAAGGTAAGAAAAAGAGGTTGCTATGAGGACAATTTCCAAAAAAAAAAAAAAAAAAAAAAGAAAAAAAAAGTCATACATTCAAAGTAAAATGGAATAGAATTGGGTTAGTGGGTGTAGATGGAAATTTGGTGTCCAAAGTGGGGTTGATTTCATACATACTAATGAGATGAGATTCAAAGCAAGAAGTGGCAGTAATAGTGTGGTACTATGAAGAAAAAGAACATTGATTTAGTGGATTTGTTTTTTTTTTATTATTATTTTTTAAATTTTTTCTTCAAAAAGCCAAAAAGTTTTCACAATATCCTTCCATTTCAGGGCCTTGAATTTCTTTTCCTTCCCAACCATTCCTCCAATCACACAAACATCCAATTGGCTTTTCTAACAAATTACTAATCTAATAAACAAAATGAAAGTTAGAAAGAAAAAAAATGAAACCACTCTCTCCAAAATTGATTTCTATCTATGAAGGTGGAGGTTGGTTTTATGAAATTTGTTCTTTTATGGTAAAAAGAAAAATATATATCTTACATTACTGTTAAGAATCTTTACACTTAAGTACATACATGTGTATATATATATATATATATATATTTCTCGATGCAATAACGTGTTAAAGATTAAAGATAAATGATGAGACATACCAAAGTCAAACAGATGTTTTATTTCTTTATTTGATGAAATCAACATTCTTTCTTCTTTGTCTACCATAACCTTTCTCACTATCTCTAACTAGCTTTATCCTCTCTCTCTCATAATTGTTATTTTTCTTTTTGTAAGATATGATTGCTTCTTGCTAATGGGTATAAAGGGCTTCCATTTGCTTTTGTCACACCAGCCAGCCATTGCTTTTCTTTTCTTCTTCTTCTTTTTTTTTTTTTTTTTTTTTTTTTCCTTTTTTCTTTTCTCTTTTCTCTTTTTCTCATAGGAAAAAAGGAATATTAATTACAAATTGGGCCCCATTTTGGGCCGAATTCAGTGGGCCCAAATTTGTCTCGGCCACCTCTCCATTCATTTCATTCCCTTCAAATCAATGTTTGTTTTGTGTAAATTATTAGAAGGCTGACATGGCAATTTATTAGAGTTGGGGAGGAATTGTTCAAAGTGGCTACTGCCTATTTTGACCCCTCCACCCCCCACTTAATCAGTCTCCCAATAATTTCATTTTTGCAAACTCATCTTTCTTTAATATTTTTTTTTCTAAAGTTTTATCCTATATATTTCTTTAATGATATCTTAGCTCTTAATTAATGGAATTTTTCCCTCAAAAGTTAGTGTGTGTTTTGGTAGATGTATGACTTGAAATTGGAGATAAAAATGAAACATGTACAATTTCTTTTAAATAGAGATTTTGTTTACCCTTTATTAACACTACATTCACATAAAGTTACTAAAATGAAACCTTGTGCATGAGGATTGAGCCCTTGATTGTTGCTATCTTGCTCTTTTGCTATTTCACTCACTCGACCTTTTCCTCTTTCTTCATTTCTCTCGATGTTTCAATCACCAAGTGACACATTTCTACAACATTTTGAAAGGCCAACAGCAAATGGAAAAAGTGAAAATGGAGAATGGTCGATGCAAATCAAGAAAGAAAAATTGTGAAAATAAAAAGGAAGATAAAAAAGATTAAAGATAATATAGCTTATGATGATTTAAGCAAGATGACAAAGTTCTTAAGTGAGACAAAAATCCATTTTGGAGCTTCTAAATCATTCTATCATTCAAAAATCTTTTTTTCAAAAGTTATATTTCTGATAATATGTTATCTTTAATAAGTCTTTAAGAGCTTTTAATAAATTTAAAACTTTATAACTTTGTATTTGATAATTTTTTAACTTATAAAAAATTCTAGAAGTGTCTTTAGATTATAGAGTTAGTCCACATTTAATGAGATCCAAAATTGAAATTTTATGGATTATTTATTAGATGTTATTTAAGCTTAAAGACCCACATATAAATGAAGTATGTCAAAAGACTTACTAGACACACAAAATAAAAGTTTTTTAAAACTTTAAACACATATTGAACAAATGTTAAAAATATAGAAACTAAATTTGTAGTTTTAACCCAAATAAATCTCGATTTCTCATCTAATACTATATTTTTATAAACTAATATAGACTATGTGAGTTTGAATTTCATGATTATACAATAAAACTCTAATATTGTATAAAACAATAAATGACGAGATCTTTGAATTTGATGATTTTCGCAACAAATTTTAGTTAAAATAACATATCCTTGAATAGTCTTCAAAGGATTGTACTTCTCTTTTTTGACATTTTTTTAGAACTTAATTAGATTTCTTGATGGGATAAGAGGCATCGACAGGATCAATCCCTAGGTTCTTTATATAGACATCTATGTAAATTATGTTATCTTTTTACTTAATTGACCTAATCAAATAATAAATCTAAAAGATAAAACAACATATAATGCACATAAACCACGTTAATAATTATATTATATTTAAATAAATTTAACAAAAATACTTATAAAAATCTTATCTATCTTTTCCACTTCCATCTAAATATGAAACTATATTCACATTTCCAACATGAAGAAGAAGCATAAAATACTATAGGACATAATAATTCATTTTATTGCACTATATGTAGCTATGTGTAACTAAGACATCCACGATATGAGATGTGACTGAATATATAAACTAAATTAAACGTGATATTTTCTAGAAAAGAAAATACACGTTGTATAGTGTATATATGTATTTTTCAACTATCAACAAATTTAGTGTAGGTCTAGTCACCTCAACTTTATGCTCTTTGTATATTTATTTTATAAAAGAAATTATAAAAAAATAGAACGTTTGATAAAATATTTAAAATTCATAGAAAAATCGAGTATAATGACTTTTTTTTTAGTAATTTTGTTTTACGAAGTGTACCTCGTTTGTCAAATTTTTTGTTTTTTAAAAAGTTTCTATATATAATTTAAAATAGCATTAATATAGTTAATATAGTACTTAATTTAATGGTAAAACTGTCATTTGACCCTCTTTAAACTCGATTATTCAAGTCACATCTCTTTGTATTTTTTATTTTTTAAAAAATTATTTTCCATCATCGAAATTTATGATTTGCATCGACTTCAAACCTTACTAATTTCTCATTTTAAATTCTCACTACTATCTTAATGGATTTTACCTCTCCATCCATTTTCATAGTAATCTAAATCTTTTTCCTAAACACTCAACAGAACATATCATAATCTTTATCCTAATGTCTTTTAACATCAATATGGGTAGAAGACTTACAATTTATGGCAATTTTGGTAATGAAAAAGGTTTCCTCTCTTCTTTTAATTTATATAGCTTACACCCATTCGAATAAAGGTAGAATGATGTAGGAAAAAAATATTTTTCAAAAATTCATTTTCATTTAAACACTTTTGATAAAAAATCTTTTAATATGAAAACTGACATATCTTCGATAGCTATTTTTCTAAAAGGTTTTTCTGTAAAAGTATGTTTGGTTTGTTATATACTAAACGTGTTTTCTTATCTTCAAATTACTATAAAAGAATTTGTCAATAACAATAATAGTCCAAGTTGATTTTCAGAAATGGTGGTTAAAGGTTAACTAAAGACGGTTGACGGTGGCATGAGAGATAGTGATCAGAGATTGATAAACAACAGTCGTCGAAAGTGGTAATCAAAGTTGACCTGACGCGGTTGTTGGAGATAATGCTCGAAGTTTCTCCTTCAATTAAAAAGAGATTAACTATTAAACATTTGAAATTCTTTTTTCTAAAAGTTGGTTTGGAGAGTTT
>CM046894.1:11953946-11991972 GCA_025688845.1 Cucumis hystrix | reverse complement strand
TTTCGTAAATCAACCTATTTTAAAAACTCATTTTTGTTAATTTCGGTTGTGTTTAATATTTTTTAATTTAGTCAATTAAACAAACACTCCAAACACACTCTAGACGAGTGCTCAAAATGGGCATAGGTCGAGACCTCGAAAATGCTTTGATATATGTGTATAATGTTGACCGTTTAGACTTGAAATAAGAGGAAACTCCACCTCAACTTCAGCATCCTCTCCTTAATGGTCAAATTTTTTAGCATGTTTTTAGTAATTCATGACTTTGTTGACATCTGTTGATTTATTAAATAATGCATTTTGCCATTTAGTCTCTTTCCTCCTAGAAATTATCAAACCCTCCTCTTTAAAAAATGGTTCGCTCTTTATTTTTTAAAATTAAATTTATAAACACTTCTTCACTCTATTGATTTTTTTCTTTTTTCTTTTTCTTTTTAATCTCTCTTAAGAGTACTTTTAAAATTCAAACTATAAAATCTAAAATATATTTTTAAAATAAAAGTATTAAGAGCTCATTTTTATTTTTGAAAATAGATTAAAAAATAAAAGTATTAAGAGCTCATTTTTATTTTTGAAAATAGATTAAAATTACTTATTTACTTGAAAAAGATGATCGATGCCCTTAAAGCAATTATGGTAAAATATATCTACTTTTTTTCAAAAGTAAAAACTAAAAACTAAAAAATTATGGAACATTAAAAGAAATTTGGTGATCCTTTTGGTTATTAGCAACATCGTTGCTCCATTAGAATTACTTTGCTACATTTTCTTTAATTCAAACTGTAATCAATTAATGCAAGTAACAATGGAACACAACACTTGTGATCTATCACAAACATCATATTGACCCTATAATTAAAGATTGTTTTTTGCTTCATGAGTTACACAAATAATAGAGAGAAACAATAATAACTTTAAAACAAAATTTGATAGGTGAAACCAATATTAAAAAAGAAAAGAAAAAACCCCAATAAATCTTGTTGATTAAATATATTGTCTCAATTGGGAGAGAAAAGGATTGATTTGTTTTAGCCATTTGGAATAACAGGAAAGGGTTTTATGAATGATGATGAAATATGCATACATGATACCATTCACTAAGGATCCAAAATCATTACATATTCTTTCAAATTTTTGGTTTCCTGCTTTTCAAGAAATAGGGGTAGCTATGTTCCATTATGAGTTTCAAGACCTCAAGTATCATGTTTCATTAATACATCAAATAATGCATCTTGGAGCTTTGGATTCTATGCTATCTATATAGTATAGAATCTCAATTCAAAACATTTCCATCAATCATTTTGGTTGTTTATCAACATTTATTAGCGTCTATCACACTCTATCATAGATAAATTTCTATATTTATAAATATTTTCAACAGTTTTATCAATTATTGACAAAATATTTGAACTTAATGAATTTCGTCTTTATGTAGTTTTATCTATGAAGTTTAAATAATTTCTTCTCTTTTTGTTGAAAACCTCTTTCTTTTTTCTTTTTTTTTTTTTGTAATAAACTTTCAACCATAGATATTTTCATAAACTCTGGACTTTGAGGTTGACATTTTAATCAATGATGTTGTCCATATATTAATTTACATGTTGAATTTTAACATTAAAAATAGTCTCCTGAAGGTAATATTTGTCTAGCTCTTGAGTCTAAAGCCAGTATCTGTAAATTTTGCAAGTTTGAAGAAGTGTTACTTGATAACTATTTAATTTTAAATTATTTTTAACTATTTGTCAATAGTTTCCTTACAATAAATTGCAATTTTTATAAAGAAATATTTAAAAGCAAAAAAATATGTTTCCAAACGAAACTTTTTTTTTTTTTTAGTTTTTACAACTTGGGTAACAGTATAATAAAATAAAGATACCCACGGGTGAAATTAATGGTTATACGTTTCATTTTAGAAAATAAAGATTAAGACCAAAGACCTATCAAGGTGGCTTAAATTCTTATATCTCAGTGGATTGCTAGTGTTTTTAGTTTTCCATTTATCAAAAATTATATTTGAATTTTGGCGAAATAAAAAAAGAAAAACTAAAAGTACATAATAATATGAAAGAAAGAGTTAGAAGTCGTGTTTATGAACTGAATTCTTAAAAATATAAACAAATAATTAAATAGACATAAAACGAGACTTTAATTTATAAATACAGCCAACTAGAGAATTGATAGCAAATATGCACAATCTCAAGGACAATGACACCATCACGCAAAGGAAATGTTTTGGTCAAAAGAATTGAAAACTGTGAAGCCGTAAACCAGATTGGCTCAAGGAGTTCGTTGGCCCGACGATTAAATAACATCTATTTTATGTTTTGTTAACTCCTAACTTTGCAACTTTGCCCCTAAAAATTCACAACTTCACTTATGGTTAGAAACACCTCTCAAGTGTATTTAAAGTGTTTGAGTTGAGTTCTTAACTTGAGTTACAAACTTCATGTTTGAAGCTAAAAGTTGTTTAGCTACATTTAAGAAATGTTAGGAGGGGAGGAAAAGAGAAGAGTGAAATTTTTCAATAAATATGCAAACTACAGTAGAAAACACTACTAAAGTTGATAGAGTTGAATTATTTAACATCTACGGGTGGTCAAACACACCTAAATCATTCTAAAAACTAGAGGCACTCAGTGCATTCATATTTCTTGACACTAAAACTACTACTGATGGATATTCATGCATTATCACCAATTACCAGCATCAATTAGATAACCATCAGGAAAAATAAAATAAGAACAATTATACTTGAGAGACGAGAGAATCAATCAAAGTTTCATGGGGCATTTTACTAAATCGAATTGAATCTGTATCAATTTTGATCTCCATCCTCAAAAACTGCTCATGAGTTTGAGGAAGATGAACTATTTCTCTTCCTTAGCAAACAGCAATTTCCAACACCTGAAATACAAGGATCGTTCACCTCGAAATTTCACCAACCCAACCTCTTTTAGTGGCCATTCAGAATCACTGTCTAGACAAGATTAGCAAATATTATATATATACATGCATGAAAATACAGAATAGCAAAAAATGGAAATGAAGGATCCCGAGCGATGAGATGGTTACCAGAACCGCTGGATGACGAACTTAATATGTTCGGTGCACCCTCATCGAGCTGGTCTTGGGGATGCAGATCAGAAGAGAGTTTTTGGAGAAGATGGGACAACATGCCCAAAGATACTAATATATAAGTACATAAGTTGACACAGTGGCTGTTGAAATGGCAATGCTGCAGGGATGCTCATACTAATTTTTCCACCTCACAACAACTCATGTTTAACAAAACGGGGCAAAAAAAAAAAAAAAAAAAAAAAAAATTTAAAAAAAAAAAAAAAAAGAGAAAGATGAAAAGAGAAAAGGGTTGACACTCAAAATAAGATGCAGACAAGATGAGATAACCTAACTTTACTGCAAAACCATACGACAATCTCCTATGTGGTCTTTTCCTAATGAATCACCTCATCAAATTTTGAGTTCTTCAAGGTTCTCTAATGTCTTAGTTTCTTCCGGACTGTTCACCACTGTAAATGTAGCTTGTTCTACTTCAGCAGTTGATACTACAGTAGGCGGTGAGGGCACGGTCACGGTCACAGATGCAGAAAGAGCAGGTGGGTCTTCTTTTGGAGCAGCTGGAGCTGGACATTCCTCTTTTTTAACTACAGGAGGATTTTCTTTGCGTACTGGGGGAGAAGCAAAGACAGGAATTGCTTGCCTAATAGAAACCGGTGGGGCAATCCGTATGGGAGGGACTCGAATTACTTGCTGTGGTGGAAGCTTTGAAGGTTGCGGTAGAGGCGGGGCAGAAAACACAGGCATTGCTGTTCTAATTGTAACTGGTGGGGCAATACCATGGCAAGATGTCCTAAACTGCTGAACAGGAATATAAGAAAGAGCGGTTCCGGCACTGAACTTCTGGGGGCGGGGTCCAGAGCCTTCTAGTGCAGGAGTTTGAGATTGAGGAATGGGAATTTTATTTGCTGAAAATGGAGCTCTGCTTCGAGGAGCTGCCTTCTGGCAAATTAGGGGAAGAATCTTCGATGTGGGAGCAGGGGGTCGTTGGGGACTAGTTGGCCTTGGAGTCTGAATTTGAAGTTTTTTGTGGAATGGTATTGTTGCATTTGGATTTGACATAGCCAATTTTTCTTTTTGGCGATAATTCAATAAGGCTCGAGCTATAGTGATCTGCTCCAGCTCATCATTGTTTTCTGGTTCTGATGAAGAGCTCGCTGATTCTTTAGCCACTAGTCAAAATTAAAAACATAACATTAGAAAAAACGAGTACAAAAAGGAAGCACCATGGGAAGATGAACAATTTTCATGAATTATAGTAAAATATGTTCGCGATTGATATTACATTAAGAGGTAATTCAGTGATGTGTGCTCTTACTCCTCTCAAAAATCTTAGCCACGTTTTCAGACTATCATCATAAAAACTGATGAGGGCAAAATATTTTATAAGAATGGCGGAAGCCATCAGGATAGGATATCTAGCTTCGATAGGAAGTAATAACAGTATAATAAAGAGCGTTCCCATAAACATTTCACAGAGAAACTTTTGAATTTAAACTCGATGTTCCAGCAGATAGTAATATCACATATGCTTGCATACATCAACTGTGCAGAAAAAGAGATGATCTATTATCTTTTTTATCAGGATAATAGTGATGGTATCCGTTATAAATTATATACATGCGTGTATTATGTATTTATATATATAACTCACATTGTTTTAAAGCTGACCAAGCTGCCATTGCAGCATTTTTCTCTGCCTGTTTTTTGTTCTTGGCAGGTTCTCCAGTAAATGTTATTCCAGCCAATTCTACTATCCCTGTAAAAACAGGTAGGTGGCCAAGGCCTGATCTGAATGTTGTATATTGTGGCAATGGCGCTCCAACTCTTTGGGCAATTTCCTGCAGGAGGTTCTTGTAAACTCCTGTTTCATCCTGATCACAGATGATTATAGTAAGTAATTGAACTAAAAATCGGCCAAGCCTACTCATCCATAAGATATCAGCACATCTTTAGTTCAATTCAAGAACATTTTACAGACAGATGAACAATATCAGAAAAGTTGTTCACAAATTCTATGCCCGGGAGGTTTGGTAGATTCCACAAAATCTTTTCTTTTACGATAATCCAATGAAAATATCTTATATGCTGTTTACATTTTAGCAGACACAATAAACTAACCAGAAAATAACTACTGGTATGAATGCATTTCATGTTTTCAATTAATCATAATGTACTTCATGTTCTCAACACTATATAAATCTGAAAACACTTTGACTTTTAAATAATAATTTCATTCCAGAGATCTGCTGCCCCAAAAACTATCTTCATCACTAATAATAGAACAAAACTTCAAATTTAAGAGATCAGTGACTTAAGTTTGTATTGAGAAAATCGCAAACTAAATTTGTTCAATTTCTTCGGAGAACAAAGAGACAATTGCAGATTCCATTTGACCCGAGGTAATCTGAACTTGAAGCTAATCAACATCATAATTTGATTTGTAATGCGTTTACTGTTTGGAACTGAATACAATTGAATTCTGTAAGATGTTTTTCCTAATTTATTCAAAACAATTTCTACGCTGCATATGAATAGTAAGCTATCTGAGCTCCAACCATTCTAGATCATTAAACTATTGCTTTGCATAGTGAAACTCCATAAAGTGGAGTGTTGTTTCATCAGTCTACACACTCCAGGCCACCACCACATAACCACTAAAACTATATTTCATGGCCACACCTTTTTGGAAAAAAGTTCAAAAATTACAATTTGGAGTTTACAGTAGTGAAATAGTTATTAAAGAGCACGGTTGCTAAATAGTTATATCAAACATCAGATACATTCCCCAATTATGAAGGATATCTTTAGTCTTTATTTTCAAAAGAGATGTTAACTGAGGGATGAGAGAAATTGAAGCATAGTTAATAACTTTAAACCAATTAAACCTCATTAAATGGGTTAAAAAAACAAGGTAATGAGCAATAAATTACTCAACCTAAGAAACATAAATTAACCAGGCCGCGCCTCGGCAACCGACAGAAACAAAATATTTGATCTTTTTTGCAAGTATGTTTGTGGCAAACAAATCCTGATTTTACTAAATCACTAGTGCGATACAATAGAAAGACCCATATCAGGGCATTCATCTTATTGGAACACAAGGACGTCCATGGAGAAAAGTAACCCAAAATATCCACCGAAAATTCCTCATCTCCCTCTTCAAACACCAAGATAAACGGTTTTTAAATCACAATAAAGTTGACAGAGACACATGCACACATTTTCTCGAACGGCGAAAGAGGATAACTTTTAAAAACAACAAAGAAGAGAAGTTAGTCAAACAATTGTACCCAAAACCGGTGAGGAGTAATTACATAAAATAATTGATGAACCCAAGTTTTAAAGCCTCTAAGACTTATATAAACAAAGATAATAGAAACAACCTCCTAATTACTAATTGGTCTACTTGAATAATCTCTATCTGAAACTCAGCTTCCAACAAATTTATCACAATTGGTGTTGGATTCTTGGTCCCTGCCGTTTCTACGATACCCATCTGATCATTTATTAGATCGGAGAAATAAAATGGGCCAAAGTTGGGAGCTACCAAAAACACAATTGGATGACCGACAAACCCATTAATGAGAAAATTAATTACACCAACTTGCCCAAGAAGACTACTCCCGACAGCTGGCTCCGAGATAATAAGGTAAACAAAAAACTTTGATACCTCTTCTCATGGAACGGACCTTCAAAGAGGCGTCACAAGTTCACACTTTTCGTTCAAAGACCACCCAAACCGTAGCCCTAGTCAGAGAATTCCGGCCGATCAAAGAGATCAGAAGATTATCTCATAATTTAGAAGAAAAATGCCAACCTAGTCCATGGCACAACCATCATTTCAACACCAAAGACCAGAACAACCATCCTTCTTAGATCTCAGTTATAACCCACCGACCGAGATATTCATGGTTTAACTAAACGCACTATTGTGCAATTCCTATATTACCTAGCTTCTTAACCTCACAAACCAGCCATGATAACAAAAAGCTCAGAGGAGGAGAGCAAGACAAAATGCACAAAGAACACTAACATAACAAAAAACCTAAAACTAACGACAAATTTTCCCAGCTCGTAGAAGCAAATCCTACTGTAAACAGTACCATCAGTTCGTTAAACAAAAAAAAAAAAAAACAGCCCAGAAATGAAGATCAAGCAGAGAAGCAAGCCGGAAGAGAAGAACAAAAACTAAACAACCGTTTGACCAAAGTTTAAAAAGAAAAAAAGAAAAAAGAAAAAGGACTCACCAGGATTCTAGCTGCAAGCGAATGAGGGGGACCACGGTTAGAGAGGGCGTTCAAGGCGACCTCAGCGGCGGAGTGCTCAGCCTGGCGGAGAGTAGAGCAGTACTGAGGACATTCAAAGATCTCACCATTGAAGTTAACAGTAGCTTTAAACCTTGGCGCATGGTCTGGTCCTTCCCTAATGCAGGTATACGAGGGAAGATTGAAGCAACTTCTCTGCGCCAGCTCTTGAAGCTGGTTCTTGTACATTTCTGCTCCGATTCGGTCTCAGCTCCACTTCACTCCTTCCCCTGACTTCACAAATTAACCTCCTCCTCCTCCTCCCTCCACCGATAGGGCTTTCCACAGAAACCAAAAACCCTAGCCCAGATCCGATCCGCCGCAATCTGTCAAAACAATTCAAACTACAGTAGAATAATCTCACCGTCGTCGGTGACGGAGATGAAGACCCGGCGAGATCAAAGGTTTTAAAGGGTTTTTTCCCTTCACTTTTCAGAGAGAGAAAGAAGAGAGAGAGAGAGAGAGAGAGAGAGAGAGAGAGAGCCCTGAGGCTAGTCGTGAGAGAGAAAGGAGAAGAGAGAGAAAACAAAATTTTCTTAATGAAAATAATAATAATAGTAATAATAAATTTCAATTTTTATTTAATTACATAAATTAATTATTTCTTCCTTTTATTTTTTTTGTGTTGTTTTGTCTTATTTAGAATTAATATTATATTGTTGGAAATTTTTATTATTTAATGCTTCTTTTTCTTTTATTTTCAGGGAGTCAACTAGAACGTTAAAGGCTGCATTTGCCATTGGATTTGATGAATTATTTTAATTTTTTAAATTACTAATTAATCTGTGGTTAAGAAATAAATAAATAATTCTTTTTCAAAATTTTGTGATGAGTTTTTTTTTATTGTACAGTCACTGACACTGTACAGATAGACATAATAGAGACAATGGGATTTTTAAATCAGCTTATATCAAACTAAAATTGAGTAGTAAAATTTTGTTTTTGCATTAATGTTTTTTGAATTTTGATCCATTACTTTACTCTCTCTCCCTCTTTTTCTTCTTCTTTTTTCTATTGTTTGTGAAATGACAAAAATGTCCTTTCCTTCTAATTGAATGTCTATTTTGTTGTTTATTGTTCCTTTATTTAGGAATGCTTTACAAAAAAATCTTTGAATAATGTAAAATAAATTATTGTATTATTCAAATTAAACCATATGATGCAACATGTTATTAAATTTTTATTCATTTTTTCTTAACCGACATATTTACTTGTTCGTTATATTGTAAAAAAATCTGAGACATGAAGATAATAACAAATGGTATTGATATAAATGTAATGTTCATTTATTTACTGAGTTTTATTTTTTATAATTTTTTTAAAAAATCTATTGACATAAACATTGTTTCAATATTCAAATCAACATTTATGTAAAATTGAGAGATCAACCTTTTTTATTTCTATTCAAATCAAATGCATACACTAATATTTTAGTTCTTTCGACACACTTTAAGAATTTAAATACGATAAACTTTTAGTACAAAGAAAAATTAGTATTAGCAATACCTCCAAACCTCCAAATTCTTGTAAGTTTTTCTTAACCACACACCATTCTATTCTTATTTTTAGAAGATGCTCCTCTCTAATGTTCTTTATATGTACTATCATCCATAAGTTTTAAACACTTGAAAGCTAAGGACGTAATATTGAAAAATAATTCAAACATCAATAGATAACTTACCTTTTTTTAATTTAAAATGTCTTATAATTATTTAAAACAACAATAATAATTACTTTGAACCTTTTTAAGCATAACTTTAAAAATTCAACGATTAAATGATTTCTTTTGAAAATTCTGGAGTCAATACTACAACTATTTTAAAGAATTGTGTGGCTAAAAAAAAGTAGTTTTTACTATGTTTTTTTTGTCTCTAAACTTTGAGATTTGAATCTAATTATTTTTAAACAATTTAAACTTTAAATTTTGTATTGAGTAGACCTATATTTGTATAAATATAAATTTAGGATTCCAAGAACCATAGCTGTTTTATAATTATATAAAAATTTATTTCTAAATTGAGAAAGAAAAGTAAAGAAGAGAGAAGAAAAGTTGGGTTGAAACTATAATGCCCAATTTGCAAACATGTCTTGTAGCACCATATCAAAAGATGGAACCACTTTGAAAACTAGTGGAGACAAAAAGTGAAAAGAGATCAAAGTGCAATGGCATCTTTGGATTGAAATTTTCAAATTTTGGTATTAATTGAATGGACTTCTTCCATTGATAAACCTAGGTATAAAGATAAATGGAGTTATCTACTCTATATTTTATTTTATTTCCATCCATTTTAAGAGTGCAACCAAAAAATATCTGGAAAATCAAATCCAAGTCCAACTACTAGTTTGGTTCTATTAAAAAAAAAATCGACATTTTGATTTGTATTTTTTTTAAAATAAAAGAAAAATAATAAAGTTGAACCTAAGTGATCAACACTTTCTACGCCTTTTTTTTTAATATTTTAATATAATTATAGTTAAAGCCACCCATTTCAATCCATAAAAATTAATAGACCCACTTTTAATTCTTTTAAAACACAAATTTACCTTTTTTTTAGTTCTAAGTTTTTCACGATCATGTGTGCTTATAGTTTTTGAGTTTTGGTGATGTATCTTTATAGTTTCTAAGTTTATAATAGTAGGCTCTTTTGGATTCTAACCTTTTCAAAATGCATTTTTTTAATTTACCTTTTTTAAAAATAGATTAAAAAGGTTTTAGAAGTATTTTTTATTTGATTTTTTTAAAAGTAATTATATGATATTTAAAATTAAAAAAATAGTTATGAGAATATGATTTTTAGAAATTATTTATATATTTAAAAATATGGTTAGTTTATATATATATATAGAACAAAACCCAAAAATATATTTACGTTCCATGTAACAAAAAAAATAAAAACTCATGAAATCACCATTATATTTTCATAAATTTCATATTTGTCCTCGTTGGATTTGAATTTCACGTTGAATGTATGTGCATCTTATTCGTATTATTAGTTTTCCTTCTTCATATTCACAGGTTTTCTTGTTCGTAATTTCTTTATCTCCTCTTCTAGAATTTCTTCCTTCTTTGTCATCTCTTATTTTTAACATCGTCTCCTTATTCTTTTTTCATTATAATGTATTGTCTTCTTCTTCTTCTTCCTCCTCCTTCTATTTTTTACCACACGATCGTCCAAAACCAATACGATCGTTTAAATGATCTTGGTACAAGATCGTGTACTAAGATCTTCAGATTTGGTACAAGATCGTTTAGCTTTGATACAAGGTCGTTAGAAAATCGTTTAGCTTTGGTACAAGGTCGTTAGAAGATTTTTTAGCTTCGGTACAAAATCTTGTACCAAGATCGTTTAAATATTGGTGCATGATCGTTTCATTTAGTTTTGGTACACTGTGTACCAATATTGTTTAGATTTTGTACAAGATTGTTTAGATTTGGTACAATATCATGTACCACAATCGCTTTACTAAGATCTGAACGATCGTGTACCAATAGTGTCTAAATGAGTATGTAGCAAGCTTTTCACATGTGTGTATGGCCGATTAATCGCATGGTATTTTTTGTTATTTCACGTTAAGGGCTTTTTGGTATTTTTTGTTTTTAATTTTTTTTTATACAGTGTAAATATTTTTGCTTTTTGTTCTATTTTTTTTAGAAAAAACTCTTAAATTATCGTATAATTATTTAAATAAAATACCTTTTAAACCTATTTTTAATAATCTAGATACTACAAAGATATATTTTAAAAACTCAAATATCACATGAGTCTATTAATTTGTATGAACAACTCAAAGACTAAAAGATATGTTCTTAAAACTCAAGAACCAAATGCACAAATTTTTCAAAATTGGAAGATTAGAATGGTAATTTTTCAAGAAAGACAGAGAAACAAAAAGCAGCCTTCAAACACAAAGGTGAAAAGAAAAATGAAAAATTGAAGGAAAAAAAAAGACAAATAAAATGGATATGTTGTTGGGTTCTCAAAAAGATAAAATGGATCCTTTGATTTTGTCTTTTATTGCACATTAATTTTGTTTATTTCCTTATAAAACGCATGAGATTGATTTGGTTTTGGGTAGCTCCAAAAACAAGAAAATCGAACCAACTCATTTAGATAAACATTAACTTCAAGATAATTACAAGGAGAGTATCAATGTGTAGATAGTTTGTATGAAAATTTTGAGCCATTTATAAACTTAAAATTTTATTAATATATATATATATATATATATATATATATAATCTAACGATGAATTTACTATAAATTTAGGGAGTCTCCCCCAACTTTATACACTCACATATGTACTAGTAACAATACGTGCATAGTGTCACGGTCATATTTTTCCAAGGTGTGTTTACCTATGGTTATATGCTCCGATTACCCCAATTTATCTTATCTTTAAGTTCCATATCTAGTTTAGGTAGTTGCATTTCATTTTAAGTCATAAAGCTTGGGTGTGACGTTTCGGCATTTTCATATGCAAGCCTACCAGAGCTGAAAATGTTCAAAATGTACTATAAGGGAGACATACCAGTTGAATCCCCGTCCAAGCATTAGTTGTACTCTTTGCAAGCAACCATTTTTCCTTGCAATTGACAGTCTTTAATGCTTATTGTAACGTCTTTTTCAATGTATTTCTTTCTTTCCCACGTTTTATAAACAAATTTCCCAAGAACGCCAAGGAAGGTTACGACATACATCGACGTTACGCACAACTTTAGGATATTGATCGACTGACTTGTTCATCGAGTTAGAACAAGTGCCACACAATCGTTCGTCTCGAGTTTGAAACGTTACGATTGTGACAAGTGGTATCAGAGCCAAATTGGCTGATTGACAGTTGAGACAGAAAGATGTCGACTGCGAAACAGATGGAAAAGACCCATAATGAACTATTGGTGGAAATCGAAGAGCAGATGCTCTATCTGGTGGAAGTTCTTGATTCCATTAGCTCAATAGAAACCCGGCTTGAGGAGATTTTGAAGAAAGCCGATGCCATTGATGCGGTGTCCGATCGTCTGGACGGATTACCCATACAAGATTTGTTAGCTAGAGTCGATACTCTAGAGTCATGAGTTGTGAGAACTGGAAATGTCACCTACGAGCGTGGGGACAGTTCGTCAGGCCTCTTTGGCTGCAGACTCAGATGACAAATTGAGTCAACCAGAGAAGGAAGATGGGCAAGTAGAAGAAGTTCAAAATGTCAGAGTGGGAGCCATAAAACTATTGTCGTCCCTTTAGAAGAAAGCGGGGGAGACAAGTGGACGCACGAAAGGGGGCCTAATATATGTTGACACCTGGATCAACCGAAAGCATGCAAGGAGCACTATGGTCGACTCCGGTGCAACTCATAATTTTATAATGGTGGCTGGAGCCAGACGACTAAACCTTCATTGGAAGAGGGATACAGGAAAATGAAGGTCGTGAATTCTACAGCTCTACCGGTCGTTGGAATAGTGAAACGAGCGGTGATACAGTTGGGAGGATGGAGCGGTTTTGTTGATTTCGTAGTTGTAGGCATTGACGACTTTGATCTAGTTCTCGGAATGGAATTCCTTCTCGAACATCAAGTGATCATGATACCTGCAGCTAGATGTCTGGTGATCACGGGGTCTACCCCCACCGTTGTGCAGACAGCCCATCGGAAACCTAAAGGATTGAGACTGATCTCAGCCATGCAACTGACAGAGGGTCGTGTTCGAGAAGACACAAGGTGTGTCATGGAGAGATGTTGTGATGGGAAACGTGATAGTTTGCCCATGTCAGAATCGTCTACGAAGAATGATTGTCGTATGGCGCAGTCAGAGTCAACTGGATTCCGGAGACAGTCAAAGAGATTGCCGGGTGCAAGATTCCCTAGACCAGCAAAAGCTCTGTATGAAGCATAAGACTTTTTACAGAAAGAAGAGAAAGGCGGTTGGGTGTCGACAGCCGTGTCTTGAAGCAAGCCCTGAGAAGAGGGCCAACTCTTGGGTCTGTGAGTGTGACCCAACCTACTGAAGCTTACGCTGAGGCGTCTAATCATGCGTTGAGTGGTGTCCTAGTGCAGAATGGACACCCTACCGCATCTGAGAATCAGAAGCAAAGTTCCACAGGAAGTAGTTATACAGTGTTTAAAGAAGAAACGTTTGCCATAGTACACAGTCTGAGGAATGGGAGACAGTATTCCCATAGATCGACTTTTGTCAGAGAGATGAACAATGATGTTGCCAGCCATCTCGGTACTCGGCCGAATCTGACTTTGAATCAAGTAAGGAGACAAAGAGACATGCTCAAACTTGATGTTGGGTAAGAACGTAGGAAAGGAGCGAGTAATCGGGCAATTGAGGCCCTAAGCAAGAGGAGCAATCATGGGGTTCCACATATGTCGGCTCGTATGCGAGCATGTCAAGCTGATAGCCCAATGCGAGACGCATCAAAAGAATTCGTGCAGAAAAACTTTGTCACTCAAAATGACATGAGTTTGACAAAGGCCGGTAAGTTAGCGCAAAAGAATGGGGGTCAGTTGTTGAAGGCAACCCAACCTTGTGTTACAGCTGTGAAGAACTCGGCAACTAACAAAAGTCCAACAGAGAGTGTTGGTGGCGGACAACATGTATTGTCGCGCCTTGTTGATTTCCCCTATAAAAAGAAAGGTCCTCAGACTCGTAGCATTACAAAGAAGTGAAAGTGGAGATCTGACACTGTTCTGGCCATTCTAGAGGAAGCTTCGAAGCGGTCGAAAAGCGGGTGGATAAGAAGAATCACCCCCTTAACTTTCATATGGAAAACCAGGTCATCGTCAAACGGCGACCTGAACTGACTTAGTTGTGAAGACACCAAGATCACCACCTCGTGAGAAGACACGGGGGACAAGCAGAGGCAGAAGAAGTCCTCGTTAAGGAAGTGAGGAAACGTAGAAGACCCACGAAGGGAGGATACACAAGCTCATGGCGAAGTGAAAGAGCCTCCTCGTGGAAGAAGCATCTGGAAGACGTACCAAAGACCGTGAAGCGTGGAAGCAGAAGATCGAAGGATTCCAGCTTTGCCGGTTGACGGGGACGTCAACTGTTTAGGTGGGGGAGTGTGTCACGGTCATATTTTTCCAAGGTGTGTTTACCTATGGTTATATGCTCTGATTACCCCTAGTTTATCTTATCTTTAAGTCTCATATCTAGTTTAGGTAGTTGCATTTCATTTTAAGTCATAAAGCTTGGGTGTGACGTTTCGACATTTTCATATGCAAGCCTACCAAAGCTGAAAATGTTCAAAATATACTATAGGGGAGGCATACCAGTTGAATCCCCGCCCAAGCATTAGTTGTACTCTTTGCAAGCAACCATTTTTCCTTGCAATTGACAGTCTTTAATGCTCTATTTCAATGTATTTCTCTCTTTCCCGCGTTTTAGAAACAAATTTCCCAAGAACGCCAAGGAAGGTTACGACATACGTCGACGTTACCCACAACTTTTGGATTTTGATCGGCTAACTTGTTCATCGAGTTAGAACAAGTGCCACACAAACGTCCGTCTCGAGGTTGAAACGCTACGACGATTGTGACACAGTGTCACAATCGTCGTAACGTCGACGTATGTCGTAACCTTTCTTGGCGTTCTTGGGAAATTTGTTTCTAAAACGAGGGAAAGAAAGAAATACATTGAAATAGACGTTACAATAAGCATTAAAGACTGTCAATTGCAAGGAAAAAGGGTGCTTGGAAAGAGTACAACTAATGCTTGGACGGGGATTCAACTGGTATGTCTCCCTTATAGTACATTTTGAACATTTTCAGCTCTGGTAGGCTTGCATATGAAAATGTCGAAACGTCACACCCAAGCTTTATGACTTAAAATGAAATGCAACTACCTAAACTAGATATGAGACTTAAAGATAAGATAAACTAGGGGTAATCAGAGCATATAACCATAGGTAAACACACCTTGGAAAAATATGACCGTGACATACTCCCCCACCTAAACAGTTGACGTCCCCGTCAATCGGCAAAGCTGGAATCCTTCGATCTTCTGCTTCCACGCTTCACGGTCTTTGGTACGTCTTCCAGATGCTTCTTCCACGAGGAGGCTCTTTCACTTCGCCATGAGCTTGTGTATCCTCCCTTCGTGGGTCTTCTACGTTTCCTCACTTCCTTAACGAGGACTTCTTCTGCCTCTGCTTGTCCCCCGTGTCTTCTCACGAGGTGGTGATCTTGGTGTCTTCACAACTAAGTCAGTTCAGGTCGCCGTTTGACGATGACCTGGTTTTCCATATGAAAGTTAAGGGGGTGATTCTTCTTATCCACCCGCTTTTCGACCGCTTCGAAGCTTCCTCTAGAATGGCCAGAACAGTGTCAGATCTCCACTTTCACTTCTTTGTAATGCTACGAGTCTGAGGACCTTTCTTTATATAGGGGAAATCAACAAGGCGCGACAATACATGTTGTCCGCCACCAACACTCTCTGTTGGACTTTTGTTAACGAGGACTTCTTCTGCCACTTCAAGGCTTCCTCTCGATCGGTCCAGACGATGTCTGACTTTTGCTTCCACCTCTGTGCTACGCTATGAATCTGAGGACCCTTTCTCATACAGGGAAAATCAACAAGGCGCGACAACACATGTCGTCCGCCACCAACACTCTCTGTTGGACTTCTGTCAGTTGACGAATTATTCCCAGCTGTGACACAAGGTTGGGTTGCCTTCAATGACTGACCCCCATCCTTTGCACTAACTTATCGGCCTTCATCAAGCTCGCGCCATTTTGAGCGACAGAGTTTTTCTGCAGGAATTCCTTTGACGCGTCCAGCATTGGGCCATCAACCTGACATGCTCGTGTACGAGATAACATCTGTGGAACCCCATGATTGCTTCTCTTACTAAGGGCCTCAATTTCCCAATTATTTGCTCCTTTGCTACGTTCTGACCCAAAATCAAGTTTGAGCGTGTCTCTCCGCTCCCTACTTGATTCGAAGTCAGATTCGGCTGAGTATCAAAATGGCCGGCAACATCGTCGTTCATCCCTATGACAAAAGTTGATTTATTGTAACACTGTCTCCCATGCCTCAGATTGTGTGCTATGGCAAGCGTTTCTTCTGCAGACACCATACAGGTACCTTCTGTCGTACTCTGCTTCTGACTCTCAAATGCGATCGGGTGTCCATTCTGCACTAGGGCACCACCCGACGCATGATTAGACGCCTTAACATAAGCTTCAACAGGTTGAGTCCCACTTACGGACTCAAAAGTTGGCCCTCTCCTCGGGGCTTGCTTCAGGACACGGTTGTCGGCACACAACCGTCCATTCTCTTCCTTCCGTAAGATGGCTTGATCTTCATACGGAGCTTTTGCAGGTCTAGTGAATCCTGCACTCGACAATCTCTATGACTGTCTTCGGAGTCCAGTTGACTCTGACTGCGCCATACGACAATTATTGTTCATAGGCAATTCTAACATAGGCAAACTATCACGTTTCCCATCACAACATTTCTCCATGACACACCTTGTGTCTTCCTTAACATAGCCCTCCCTCAGTTGCATGGCCGAGATCATTCTCAGTCCTTTGGGTGGCCGAAGGTCTGTCTGCACAATGGTGGGGGTAGACCCCGTGATCACCAGACATCTAGTTGCAGGCATCATGATCACTTGATGTCCGAGAAGGAATTCCATTCCAAGGACTATATCAAAGTCATCCATGCCTACAACTACGAAATCAACGAAACTGCTCCATCCTCCCAACTGTATCTCCGCTCGTTTCACTACTCCAACGACGAGTAGAGCTGTAGAGTTCACGGCCTTCATTTTTCCCGTATCCTTCTTCCAATGAAGGTTTAGTCGTCTGGCTTCGGCCACCGTTATAAAATTATGAGTTACACCGGAGTCGACCATAGTGCTCCTTGCACGCTTTCTGTTGATCCAAGTGTCAACATATATTAGGCCCCCTTTCGTGCTTCCCCATGTCTCCCTCGCTTTCTTTTGGAGGGACGACAAGAGTCTTATGGCTCCCACTCGAACATTTTGAACTTCCTCCATTTGCCCATCTTCCTTCTCTGGTTAACTCAACTTGTCATCTGAGTCCGCAGCCAAAGAGGCCTGAAAGGCATAGAAGGCCGCTTTATCTGGACATTCCCTTGCCCGATGTGGCCCGTTACATATGTAGCAACTGACAGGATGATTCGACGTGTTTAGACTATCACGTCTTTTCCAGGTGTCGCCCGCGTTGGATTGGGAAGGCTTGCGGTCTCTACCGGGACTTCTGTTTTCACTGGCAACCTTGGGAGAATTCGGTAGGCTGTTTCTGTCTCTTCCAGGTGAAGAGCTTTGATGACGTCTCGCGTCCTGAGAGTCTCCAGACAGATCAAACAAACGTTCAGCTATTGCATAGGCTGACGTGAGATCTTGAACTTTCTGCTCATACAGCTTAGTCCTTGCCCACGGCTTCAGCCCTTCGACAAAACTGAAGATTTTGTCCTTTTCGGTCATGTCTGATATATCCAACATCAGCCCCGCGAATTGCTTCACATACTCCCGAACGATTCCAGTGTGTTTTAATTCTCGCAGTTTTCGTCGAGCTAGAATCTCGACATTCTCGGGGAAAAACTGCGAGCGGAGTTCTCTCTTCAAACTGTCCCAAGTATCTATGGTGCAACGCCCTTCCTGAATGTCCACATACCGGGATCTCCACCACAACTTTGCATCTTCAGATAGACGCATGGTCGCCAATGTCACTTTGGCTTCTTCTGTATGAGTGTTCATGGCTTTGAAATACTGCTCAATGTCGAAGATAAAGTTTTCCAGTGCCTTTGCATCCCTTGCCCCACAGAAGGGCTTGGGTTCTGGGATCTTTATCTTGCCAACTGTAGTTGCTCCTCTAGTTGGAGCTTGATTTTCCAACACTCGCATTGTAAGGTTCACCTTCGTGTTCACCTCTGCGATTTCATTTCTAACGACATCCAGGGTGGCTCGAAAATCCTCTGTCATGTCGTTTATCATTTCCATTATGTCCTTCTGAGAGTTATCTAGCTCAATAACTCGTTTTTCCATATGGGCAGCACCGCCCGACGAACTGTCCCCACGCTCGTAGGTGACATTTCCAGTTCTCCTGATTTGTCACTCTAACGTGTCAACTCTAGCCAACAAATCTTGTATGGGTAATCCGTCCAGGCGACCGGACACAGCATCCACAACATCGGCTCTCTTGGAAACTTCCTCAAGCCGCTTCTCAAGAAACCGGATGGAATCAGGAACTTCCATCAGGTGGAGCATCTGCTCTTCGATCTCTACCAATCGTTCATCATGGGTCTTACCCGTACGTTTCGCAACCGACATCTTGTGTCTCGACTGTCGCTCAGCCAACTTAGGCTCTGATATCACTTGTCACAATCGTAGCGTTTCAACCTTGAGACGGACGATTGTGCGGCACTTGTTCTAACTCGATGAACAAGTCAGCCGATCAAAATCCGAAAGTTGTGGGTAACATCGACGTATGTCGTAACCTTCCTTCGCGTTCTTGGGAAATTTATTTATAAAACGCGAGAAAGAAAGAAATATATTGAAATAGACGTTACAATAAGCATTAAAGACTGTCGATTGCAAGGAAAAAGGGTTGCTTGCAAAGAGTACAACTAATGCTTGGGCGGGGATTCAACTGGTATGCCTCCCCTACAGTACATTTTGAACATTTTCAGCTCTGGTAGGCTTGCATATGAAAATGCCGAAACGTCACACCCAAGCTTTATGACTACAAATGAAATGCAAATGCCTAAACTAAGTATGGTGCTTAAAGATAAGATAAGTGGGAGCTAATCGGAGCATATAACCAAAGGTAAACACACTTTGGAAAAATATGTCTGTGACACATAGCACGTCAAAGACAAGATTTTATTAAAAATTTAAATTAATATACTTTTTTTTTAAAAATTATAATATTTACTTTTTAAATATTTATAACTTACTTTTATTTTTATAAACTTATTTAAAGTTGAAAAAATATCATAGAAATTGTACTAATAAATTATTTATGTAATAGACATATTAGGTATTGTAATATATACAATAAATCAAACATTTTTAATGATATTTTCAAATACGTATATTACCTTTTTTATTATGTTCTTAACAAAGTATATTTTTTCATAAAATACTTTCTACATAGTACAAATACAATATTTTCTACATAGTACAAATACAAAATAAAGTAAATTATTAGAACAATAAATTTTTAAATGGAAAAAAGTTTGTTGGAAGTATGTATGTTTTTTTACATACTGCAAATAATCTGTTTTAGACTAATAACCATAAGTTATTAATTATTTAGTTTTTTTAAAAAACAACTCATGATTATGAAATACAATAAAAATAAATCATAGAAACACCTTTCACAACTTCACGTGATAAGACAAGTGCAAAGACAATTTTCAAATCAAACCGCTATATTTAGTCAAAATGCAATAACCATGAGTAGCAATTAATTGGCATCGCCATGACAAAAATCTTGTGCTCACTATTTGTTTAATAGAAATTTTTTAAATAAGCTATTCTTGATATTACTCTAATGATTGTTAACAATTATTATTGTGTATACTTACCTTAATCAACAATACTTCCACACGAAAATCTTTATTAATTTTGCTAGCTAGTGCTTTTGGTGCCTCATTCCTTTATTTTGGTTTTTGTCAATGGATTGGTTTCTACATGACTTGATGCTCCAATGATGTGGCTTCAAACATTCTCATATTTCTATATCGTTGTCCGTCATCGTAGACTTGAGAGGATGATATTTTTCAATTAGCATAATGAGTTTTATATACTGAATTAAATTTATAGAATGAGAAGAGATCTTAGATACAAAATTTTATTTATTTATTATTGGTGTGAATTGCCAAATTAATGTAGTTAGTGGATGGTTTTGTAACATAAAAAAAAAATAATGAAAATCATTTTCTAAAAGAATGAATGAAAATTTGAAAAGCTAAAAGGTTTTTGGAATTAAAAAAAAAAGTAAAATCTAACATCTAATTAATGTATTTAGTAGTAATTTGTTTTAACCGTACTTATTTTTTATATATTAATTGTTAATTAATTTAACAAGATATGTGACTTTATAATTTTCTTTTGAATAAACGAAACAAAACAAATGTGAAAAAAACTAAGAAAAAAAACTAAGTAGAAAAGAAAATTCAAATGTTTATAAAGAAGATAAAAGCAAAGCGTTTGAGAATCTCATCATTAAAATATATTTATAAATTTTGAAAATTAAATTATAGAAATAAAGAGATAATTTTTCATATTCTAACTTCTTGATTTCTTAAATAATAAATTGGGGATGAAGATGGAAATTTGAAAAGATTATAATTGGTCAATGTAATTATATTTTTATATTATTTTAATAAGTAATTGCAATAGATATTTGAATTTCTCTTATACTTAGGTTTATTTTCTTGATCTTTTTACTCACTGCATTTTGTTTTGTTTATTACTTCGTTTTTATTGATATATACTTTTGTATAACAATTGCAATAGGTTAATACTTTAGAATTTTAAGGAAGATTTGAAGAACACACGTATGGGGTACAAAATTGAAATAATGTCAATTGAGAAATCCAAGCTCAAGAATTATGAGTTCTTTTCATAACAATAAGTGCTTTGATTTAGTATTTTGAGTTAAATGTAGATAGATTCTTTCTTATGATGTATTTAGCTTCTTTTAAATAATAATCACAATAAACTAATGAACTTTTCTAAGTTGTACGAATTCTAAAAAAATTAATTTGTAGTACATTATTATCAACAACACATGATTATAATATGAATTTCTCGAGAAAGTAACAATCTTATTTTTACCTTCAATTACCATCTTAAAATGTTTTAGGTAGGTAATTAGTATCTAACATTTTTATAAAAAAGTTGATATAAGTTTATAAGTTGTTTGTGGACATTTATGATTATAGGTTTATGGTTAATTCAAAATTTGAGAATGAATGAGTTTGTAAGTCTCTTTATCCTTAAACATTAATTTAAAAAAACTTAGTTTTGTCCATTTTGATGCTCATTGTTGGTTTCATAACATTGTTAGTTATACATAAATTTGAATTTGTGCGATTTATTAATTTAGTTTTATTGATTTTTGTGGTTTTCAGTGCTGCTAAATTTTACAATGACTATTAACAAAAGCTTAAGGACAAACAATACTATATATTGAAATTTATCTTCCTACCTAGACAATAATTATAGGTTGCAATTCCACTTTACATAGTGATCTCAATAAAACAACAAAACATTTGTTAAATTCAAATGTTGAAAATTTAACAAAAAAGAAAAAAAATGTATGTAATGAGGTTACTCATTTAGTAAAACTAAATGAGTTCATCTCAATCATTTACTTCCTCCTTTAAGATTGAAAGTTTGTCCTCTATCCCTATGATTAGAGTATTAAAAATGTATTAGTTTAATAAACTAATATTTTCTTTAAGTATAGTATTAAATTTCTTTAAAATTGTTGAACGTTTCTCAATTCAATATTATTTTCTTTATATATATATAATTCCAAAGGAAAGAAAATATAGATAACTTTTCAAGGGAAATTGTATCAAGTGACAAAAACATTTAGAAAAAAACAGCTCATGACACCAATTTTTTACATATTGTAAATATGTCAAAATTAGTGATATCAGACGACTATCAATGATAATTATAGGACTATTAGAAGATCATCACTTTTAAATTTTCTATTTGTACAAATTTAAAAAATGTTGTGACGTGAGTTCTATTATTATAAACTTTTTTTTGTTATTTTTGTAAAAGTCCTTATTGAGTTTTTTTTAAAAAATTAGTCTTTTAGTGTTTCTTTAGACAATTTTACCCTTTTTCTTTTATTTATATTCGATTCATGTAATATTTCCCTATTTGTGAAGCTACCTTAATGATGGAGGGAGAAAATATATTTCTTATGGAGAGAAAAATGTGTTTGTGATAATATTTTCATTTTCTAATTTGGAGAGAGAAAATCCATATGTTGTAATTATTTTTCATTTTTCAATTTGGAGAGAGAAAACACATTATTTTGGTTTTCATTTTACGGTTTCTAGCGGCTGTTTTTCGTTTTTCATATTTAATTTTTAAAATTATGTGATATATATCTTGTTTGTTTTGAGTATTAATTTGTGTTAATGTAATATATTTTAATGTTTATTTGATATACATATCGGATATTCTGACTTGTAGCTTTAAGTATCACTTGTAATGGTAATATATTATCTGATGTTCAGATATGTATTATTCCATAATATATCTTAAAACATTGTCAATATACATTGGAACCTATAAGGTAAATATTACGATATACATATTACATGGTGGAGTTTCAACCATTTTTCTTTTTAAAAATGAAACATTAACAGACGTCACCCATGCATGGAGAGAGAGAATCTAATTATATATATATATATAAGTATGTGGGGCTAATGTCTAAATTAAAGGCACTAACATTAGTGCAAAAGAAAGTCTAATAGGATAATTTTTGTAAAAGTTGAAATGTTGAAGATATTAATGTAATGTATCCCTTGTTTTAAGGACATTTAAGTTGAAACCCAAATAAACAAATGAGTAAAAAATGACTCGTATCTAATAAAGTCAAGTTGGGCTAGTGGAAACAAAGATAACTATGTTGGACTTAGATTTAATGATGCTTGATAAATATTTGCATACTGGTATTTGATAATAATCTATGGTAACATAGATAGATGATAGATATATATTTTACTATTTATATATATATATATTTTGTTCATTTTACTATTTTTAAAAACAATTTTAGAGAATATATTAAAGAATTGTTTTTAACCAATTTAAATTAGGAAAGTTGTAATGCGTGACAAAATGTTTTTAGATTTTTCAGATATAATAAAAGTTCCAAATTTGAATTTCATTTTTGTCACATTTTCAGTTGACCCTCAATTTTTCCTATATTCTTATGTGACCGTCGAAAGGTCAGCCCCATATTTCTCCCACGTTTCCTTCTTCCTCAAAAAACGACAATTGCGTACCTCTTAGTTAAGCTAAGGTTTTGGTCTGCTTTTACTCCCACATTCTGATAACATTTTTTTTCACACAGGCCGGTGTTTTGATCATCTTCTTCTTTCCATCGAATTTTCACCTTTCTTCACTAGCATTTTTTATCATCGATCTCTTTCTTCCCATTGCAGTTTTGTACTTTTGTTTTCATCATAAAAGCACCATTTGAGTTTTGATTTCTTTAATTGGCATTTTATTTGCTTCCCTTATGATTTTTCATACGCTAACTGTTATCCTTCCATTCAATATGATTTGTCTAAATTACCTTCTAAATTGTATCTAAGTTTCCGGGGATGGGTTTTTATGTCCTTGATAAATTTGTAATGAGTCATGAAATATTCAATACAATAAACCTTAACTTGAATATGTGAATTTAGTTTCTTTGGAATTCAATTCCAAATGAAGATGTGAATTTAGTTGATCTGACAAAGAAGGATCTTGTGCATAGCTTTGAGGTGATTTTGTTAAGATTTGAAGAGATTATATCGAGAACTGTAAGTTACTTTGTGTTGAGGACAATAGCCAAATATACAGAAGGTAGTACAACAAATAGCAGCAGTAGTAGTGACAATAGTAGCGACAACAACGACAACAGTAACGACAACAACGGTAAGAGCAGAAAACAGCAAACAGTAAACAACAATTGCAATATAGAAACAGTATGACTATGCAGCTGAATCACAGAACACGCTCTCTTTAAAACATTTTGCGGCTCTGTTCAAGAATGTGCTAACAGATGGTGTCCCGTCGTCTCCAGGATAAAACAGTCACTCATTTATAACTGACTTTACACACAAATCAGCCACTTGTATTCACTCAAAGACAGACACAATATTTATGCTTGGAAAACTTTTTTTAGGAGAGTTTGGGAAGTAATTCTGTAAAAATGATATCTCAAATGAGAGGCGAACACACACATATATATATTGATTTTGTGAGGACAACCAATGGTACCTAATAAATTAGGAGCTTGGGTTTTAATTGAGAGCAAATTGTGGGTGGATTATAAATGTTCAAAACGGTAAAGACATTTTGGTTAGGAAAATGTTTTAACATTTAAAAAAAATTTAGTAAAAAGAATATATAAATATTATTTTTATCTTCTCTCCTCGCCACAACGGACGGCAACGCACGTGTGGAGATACGGACATATCTATGTTTGCCTATTTCCTCCCTCCTTCCAATACTTGGGTGCTCTAAGGGCCCAAACCCATTGATCAAGCAATGAGTATAAAAAGAAGCTTCCACATTTAGAATTTATCAATGTGAGAATGCATTTGAGATTAAAATAATATTATAAATTCTTTTCACAAATTTTCATCCAACAATCCCCCACTTGAAAAAATTTTACTATCAGTCTCCCACTTGAAAATTTTTAAAAACATTTTCATCGAGCAGTGTCTGGTTTCTATGATACTATGCAAAGATAAAGGTGTCTGGTGACTTGAACCTTTACGTAGTGACAATAGTTAGAGTATTGTAAAGTAACTTGTAGTTTTGAACTTTACTTCTAATGCTATTGACACATAGTATTATTTGAGTGAAATTTTAAATTAGCCCATGCTTTATGGCCGTGCACGCATATCCCAGTTTAGTGAATGCTCTAGGAATCCGCTCAGAATTCCATAGGAAGCGGCCCTCACTTCCACATTCACAAAGGTGAATCTATCAAGAATACTCCTGTAGCTAGGTACCCTACTTGATATCAAGTATAGATTTCATTAAGAACAAAGTTCAACCTTCTCATACGCTTCAGGATGTCATGCTAATCACTGAATCATAAGAATGGAACTCCAAGTTTCGCATAATTCTAGTTATATTAATTGTGATCAATTATTACCCATTCAACTTGTTTTTGGGATCTCTAGTCTTACAAGTTGGGTTTATCTCACAGTAATTCAGTTTTCAATAGGCTTGAGTTCCATTTTTTCTAAGGTTTTAAAAACATTTTCTCTTGCTAGTCCTTTCGTCAAAGGATCAACCAAGTTGTCATCAGACCGTACGTAATCTACTATTATTGCACCAGTAGTAAGAAACTCTCTAATGGTGCTATGCTTACGACGTATTTGTCATCTCTTACCATTATAATAATGATTATGAACTTTTGCGATAGCTGCAGTACTATCACAATGGATTAGTATGGCTGGTATCGATTTTTCCCAAGTGAAAATCTTTGACAGCAAGCTTCGAAGTCAGCTTGCTTCTTTACTAGCGGTAGCTAGCGCTATCATTTATGACTCCATCGTTGACTGGACTAAAATTGTATGTTTCTTGGATTTCCAAGCAACAGCTCCTATTGCTATATTAAAAATATATCCACTTGTAGCCTTTGAGTCATCTGACAGGGAGTTCTAATCAGAATCACTGTAAACTTCAAACACAGCGGGAAATTTTAGATAATGTATTCCTAGATTTTGTGTCTTCTTTAGATATCCAATTACTCTTTTATGGCATTCCAATGTTCTAAACTAGGTCTGTCGGTAAACCTACACAGTAAACCTACAACATAAGCTATGTCTGGTCTAGTACAGTCTGCGACATACCTCAAACTTCCTATGATACTAGCATAATAGGATTGGTTGTCACTGTCACCAGTGTTTTTTGAATAATTTAATACTAGAGTCATAGGGTGTACAAGCTTGTTTTCTATTGAAGTAGTTATCTTCTTTAGAATATTTTCTATGTAATGAGATTGATATAGAGAAATTCCATTTTCAGTTCTTGTAATCTTGATACCTAGGATTACATTAGCTTCTCCTAAGTTTTTCATGTCAAAGTTTACACTCAATGTAGATTTTACATAATTTATGACCTGTAAATTTGATCCAAAGATTAGCATGTCATCTACGTATAAGCATATAATGGTACATAACCTATCTTCAGTCTTATAATAGATACATTTGTTGCTCTAATTAACTTTGAATCCTTTTGACATAATTAAGTTATCAAACTTTTTGTGCCATTGCTTAGGAGCTTGTTTTAGGCCATTGAGGGATTATCTAGTTTACAAACTTTAGTTTCTTAACCGTGTACTATGAAACTTTTAGGTTGTTCTATATAAATCTCTTATTCTAAATCTCTTATTCTAAATCACCATTAGAAAAGCAGTTTTGACATCCATTTGATGGATTAAGAGATTGTTCAGGATAGCTATAGAGATCAATACTCTAATTGAGGCGATTCTAGTGACCGGGTAAAAAGTATCAAAGAAATTTATGTTTTCCCTATACCTAAATCCTTTAGCTACTAATCTAGCCTTATATTTATCTACTGACCCATCAGGTTTAAGTTTCTTCCTTGAAACCTATTTACAACCTATTGCTTTGCATCCAGGGGGTAAGTCAACTGGGTGCCAAGTTCCACTGGATTCAAGAGAGTCCATTTCATCATTAATAGCTTCTTGCCATAAGTTGGCGTCTACTGAGGATAAGGCTTATGTTAGATCTTTTGGATCTTCTTCGTTATACATTTCGAAGTCATCTCCAAAGTCCTTTATAGTTCTAGCTCTCTTACTTCTTCTAGGTTCATAATCTATTTCCTTTTCTTGGGTTTGGATCCTGATTGAAGGTAAACTACTTGAACTTGAACCCCCACTAGTTTGAATATTTAAGCCCCCACCATTTCTAGATTTAAAAGGAAATCTATATTTGAAAAATCTACATCATTTGATTCTATGATTACTTTGTTTTCTAAGTCATAGAATCTATAAGCTTTACTGTTTTCAGCATATCCTATGAAAACACATTCATAAGCTCTACTGGCTAATTTTCTTCTCTTTGGATCAGGTATTCTAACATAGGCTAGATAGCCCCAAGTTCTAAGATTAGACAGATTTGGTTTTTATTCTTAAGAACTTCGTACGGGGAAGATTTACTGTTTGATTTAGGAATCCTATTAAGAACATAATTAACAGTCTTAATTATTTCACCCCACCAAGAAGGTGCTGCTCCTGATTCAAGCAAGATAACAACTACTAACTTCGTTAGTGTTATATTCTTTCTTTATGCTTTTCCTTTCATTTCAGAAGAATAAGGTGTTGTAGTTTCATGAATTATTCCTTTTGAGTTATAAAACTCATTGAAAGCAACTGAATCAGATTCAGTTCCTCTATCACTAGGAAGTCTCTTTATTCTTTTGTTAAATTGATTCCCTATTTCAGTTATATACACTTTGAGTATGTCAAAGACATCAGTTTTATTTTTAAGCAGATAAATAAAAGTGTAGTCGGAACAATCATCTATAAAGGTTATTACATACCTTTTACTGTTCCTAGTTAATATGTCATCAAATTCACATAAGTCAGAATGTATTAATTCTAAAGGCTCTGTCACTCTAGTTACAGACTTATTCAAGGTTTTTGTTATCTCAGCTTGACTACAACATGCACATTTTTCAAATTCATGCATATCTTAGGTATAAGATTTAACCTACTCATGTTGCTAATTAATCTTTTATTCACATGACAAAGTCTAGCATGCCAAACATTAAAAGAAGACAACATGAAGCAGAAGATACATTCTTATTAATTTTCAAATTTAATTTGAACATGTCATCAGTAGTATAACCCTTTCCCACAAATACATTATTTTTGGTTAAGGTAAATAAGTATGATCCTATGGTTTGAGTGAAGCTAGCCTTGTTAAGGAGATATTCAGAAACCAATTTTTTTTAATATTTGGAGCATGTAGAACTTCCTTCAGTACAAGCGTCTTGTCAGATGTGAACTTAAGTTCTACTTCTCCAACACTAGCTACCTTAGTTGTGTGATGATCTCCCAGAAGGATATTCTCATCCTTAATCTCATTATATTTTTTAAATAGACTAAGGTCATGAAAGACATGGCGGGATGCACCAGTGCCTAGCCATCAACCTCCAGACCCCCCAATGACATTAATTTCAGCAATCATAGCAACAAATTCATCTTCTACCAGGTTTGCTTGTGCAACAGGACGATTCATGTTTCTACAATTCTAGCTAAATGTCCAAGCTTATTACAGTTATAACAAACAATTTGTACCGTACTTCTGGATTAAGAATTGTTCTGTTTGTTAGATCCATGTTTCGTTTTGTTAACTTTTGGCTTCAGATCCAATTTTAGAACTGTAGGAGGCTTCTTTTTAGAAATCACGTTCACTTCCTCTTTTGATCATTCTTTCTTGCTTCCTCCTCTATACTTAGTCTTGTGATAAGAATTCCAATGAGAATTTCTTGGTTTTGTGCCTTAGAGTGTTCTTGAATTCCTTCCACAGAAAAGGTAATTTGTTAATGATAACTGCAACTTGAATTGTTCGTCTAGTGTCATACCTTCGTTGATAATTTTGTATGCTATTTTTTGGATCTCATGTGACTGAGCTTCCACAGATCTATCATCGGTCATTTGATACCGTAGGTAACGGCTCACTGCATATTTTTTTGACCCGGCTTCCTCTGTGTCATATTTCTTTTGTAATGCATCCCAGACCTCTTTTGCAGTTGACAACGTACTGTAATAATCATGTAACTCATCCGTTAGACCATTAAGAATTAAATTCTTACAGACAAAATCTGTTTCTGTCCACGTGGTGAGTTTCTTCAATTGTTCTTCCGTAGGATCTTTTTCTGGAATTTTTGGTTTTTCTGTAGTACATACGACTGCCACCTTCTTCAATGTGAGAAAAAATAACATCTTTTGTTTCCAACTTTTGAAGTGTGCTCCATCAAACGAAATGGACGGTTAAGATGGAAAGGCAGCAGATCAGATTGGAATTGTCCGGCCATCTTAGCAGATTGGTGTAGCGTCTTAAAATTGTTGAGGATAGTAGCCAAATATACAGAATGTAGTACAACAAATAACAGCAGTAGCAGTGGCAATAGTAGCGATAGCAGCAATAACAGCAACGGTAAGAGCAAGAAATAACAAACAGTAAACAACAACTACAATATAGAAACAATATGAGTATGTGGCCGAGTCACAAAACACGCTCTCTTTAAGACGTTTCGCGGCTCTACTCAAGAATGTGCTAACAAATGGTGGCCCGTCGTCTCCAGGATGAAACAACCACTCGTTTATAATTGACTTTGCACACAAATCAGCACTCGTATTCACTCAAAGACAGACACAATATTTATTATCCGAAATCTATTTTGGAGAGTGTTAGGGAAGTAATTTTGTAAAAATGATATCTCAAATGAGAGGTGAACACACATATATATATTGATTTTGTGAAGACAGGCAACGACCATCTAATAAATTAGGAGAGTGGGTTTTAAAGGAGAGCAAATCACGAGTGGATTATAAATGTTCAAAACGGTAAAGAAGTTTGGGTTAGAAACATGTTTTAACATTTAAAAAAAATTAGTACAAAGAATACATAAATATTATTTTTATCTCCTCTCCTCGCCACGACGGGTGGTGGCGATGCACGCACGTGGAGATACGGGCATGTCTATGTTTGCCTATCTCCTCCCTCCTTCCAAAACTTGGGTGTCTCCTTCTTTCGTAGGATCTTTTTCTGGAATTTTTGGATTTTCTGTAGTACATACGACTGCCACCTTCTTCAATGTGAGAAAAAATAACATCTTTTATTTCCACTGTTTGAAGTGTGCTCCCTCAAACGAAATGGACGGTTAAGATTGGAAGGCAGCAGATCAGATTGGAATTGTTTGGCCATCTTAGCAGATTGGTGTAGCATCTTAAAATTGTTAAGGACAGTAGCCAAATATACAGAATGTAGTACAACAAATTGTAGCAGCAGTGGTAATAGTGACGATAGCAGCGACAACAGTAACGACAACTACGATAAAAGCAAGAAATAGCAAACAGTAAACAACAACTACAATATAGAAACAATATGAGTATGTGGCTGAGTCACGAAACACGCTCTCTTTAAGATGTTTCGTGGCTCTACTCAAGAATGTGCTAACAAATGGTGCCCCATCTTCTCCAGGATAAAACAACAATTCATTTATAACTGACTTTGCACACAAGTCAGCCACTTATATTCACTCAAAGACAGACACAATATTTATGCTCCGAAAACTATTTTGGAGAGAGTTTGGAAAGTAATTTTGTAAAAATGATATCTCAAATGAGAGGCTAACACACATATATATATTGATTTTGTGAGGACAGGCAACGATCACCTAATAAATTAGGAGAGTGGGTTTTAATTGAGAGCAAATCATGGGTGGATTATAAATGTTCAAAACGGTAAAGAAGTTTTGGTTAGAAAAATATTTTAACATTTAAAAAAAAAATTATTAAAAAGAATACATAAATATTATTTTTATCTCCTCTCCTCTCCTCGCCACGACGGGTAGTGGCGGAGCGCGCATGTGGAGATACGGGCATGTATATGTTTGCTTATCTCCTTCCTCCTTCCAAAACTTGGGTGTCACCTTCTTCCATAGGATCTTTTTTTAGAATTTTTGGTTTTTCTGTAGTACATACGACTGCCACCTTCTTCAATGTGAGAAAAAAATAACATCTTTTGTTTCTACCTTTTGAAGTGTGCTCCCTCAAACGAAATGGACGGTTAAGAACGGAAGGCAGCATATCAGATTGGAATTGTTCGACCATCTTAGCAGATTGGTGTAGCGTTTTAAAATTGTTGAGGACAGTAGCCAAATATACAGAATGTAGTATAACAAATAGCAGCAGTAGCAGTGGCAATAGTAGCGATAACAACGACAACGGTAAGAGCAAGAAATAGCAAACAATAAACAACAACTACAATATAGAAACAATATGAGTATGTGGCTGAGTCACGAAACACGCTCTTTATAAGACGTTTCACGGCTCTACTCAAGAATGTGCTAACAAATGGTGCTCCGTCATCTCCAGGATAAAACAACCACTAGTTATAATTTGCACACAAATCAGCCACTCGTATTCACTCAAAGACAGTCACAATATTTAGGCTCCGAAAACTATTTTGAAGAGAGTTTGGGAAGTAATTTTGTAAAAATGATATCTCAAATGAGAGGCCAACACACATATATATATTGATTTTGTGAGGACAGGCAACGACCACCTAATAAATTAGGAGAGTGGGTTTTAATTTAGAGCAAATCATGGGTGGATTATAAATGTTTAAAACGGTAAAGAAGTTTTGGTTAGAAAAATGTTTTAACATTTTAAAAAAAAATTAGGAAAAAGAATACATAAATATTATTTTTATCTCCTCTCCTCGCCACGACGGGTGGTGGCGGCCCGCGCACGTGGAGATATGGGCATGTCTATGTTTGTCTATCTCCTCCCTCCTTCCAAAACTTGGGTGTCTTAAGGGCCCAAACCCATTGATCAAGCAATGCGTATAAAAAGAAGCTTCCACATTTAGAATTTATCAATTTGGGAATGCATTTGAGATTAAAATAATATTATAAATTCGTTTCACAAATTTTTCATCCAACAGTTTATGATTGCTATCTTATGTGAAAATGTATATAAAACGTTATATTAGGTTTAAGAAAGGTAAAATCTCAGACCAAATATAAAAGAAATTCCAAAAGGAAGTTCCATCGCCTATAGAATGGTTGGAACATGAGCAAAAAAGGTCGTCCAATAATTCAGTCATCTGGATGGACACCAAAGGGATGATGTCGCCATCATATTTGATAGGTTTGTTGGGATCAAAGAGAGTTTGGATGAACAAAGGCACATCGATTGGTAAGAGGATGTCAGAGGAATATGTAAATTTGACTTTTTGTAACCAAAGAACATGTAAAATTACTTCTATATAATATATCAAAGATATAACTGTTACTTGTTTTGATTAATTGCACCAAATTATTATTTGTGTTTTTTTAAGTATATCAATGTATTGTTTTAGCATCGTTTTTTAGAACATTACATATCAATCATTTAGGTACTAAATAATAATCATACACTAATCTGGTAGTAAGCAATATTACTAATAATTAGTGTATCGTTGATGATCAACAATAAAAATATTCATTAAATATTAAATATTTTGTGATTTCTATTTGATTCTCATGTGATTTCTATTTGATTGACTTGTAAATTTAATTAGACATTGTTAATGCATTGGTTGGTTGATAACTTGTAGAAATACAAGTTATTGTAGCCTCTTTTATAGAATAATGAAGCCAAAATGTATTAGAGGTGTAGCAAAATGCATATGTTATGTTGAAAACGCATAAGTACTTAGAAATGCACTTTACATAAGCGTTGTGCCTGTTTTACATGATTTTCAATGTCTAAATGCAAGTTGGCGAACAAAAACAAGAAACGTGTGAATTGCAAAGGAACTCGCGCAAGGGTACGCAATAAAAACCCCGTCTAGCGAGTGCAATTTCTATGCGAGGAACCATGTCAGTGAGAAAGATTCACTAGAAGACAAGAATGGTAGTTCAAGTTGATATGATTTTGTAAGTCTGCAATCGACTTTGACATGCTCAAAAGAATAGAAGTTTCTCATTGAAAGTTGTCTATAAAAGGCCTCTTTCTTCACCAAGGAAAAAACATGCTTGAATGAGCCATTTTCTTTGGGTGCCTAGATGGGCCAAAAACCTAAAGAGTGGAGGAAAGGAATAGCCTTTTCGCTGTCTGTAAAGAGTAGTTTTCTTCTTCTTCTCAGATCATACTGTGAGTGAGAGCTTAGAGTATGAGTGGTGAATGTTCCATTTTCATTTTCCCCTAACTTGTACTTGTCTCCCTTCTCTTTATCTTTCATTTTCATATTTCTTTATAATATATGTTGTTCATATCGTATAATGGCCTAAGGCCGACATTCTTTAATTTATATTACATGTTTATACCCTTTTCAATCCATCATTTCTACATTTCCCATATGTCAATGTGTTAGTTACGTTGTACATTTGTATTAAGTTCTTGATAAAAAGTTTTGTTTATCAGTCTTATTGCGTTAGTTGAGCTATTCTCATTGTTTGGCTAGTATAAGTCGCCAACTACTCGAGAGGGTAAGTAGCAAGGACATTGCTAACGCGTGCAAGGAAGAGCTCTTCCTTTGTGAGATAAATTTCATCACTTGTATCCCGAAAGGTGAACAAGTGTGGGCACTAAGCACCGAGAAGTTGCTGTCATTAATCGCGAAGTTTTATACATCTTATAAGTAAACTCTTTTAGATATATCTCGTCTAATCATACTTAGTCATGTGGATCTCGAAAGGTGACATGTGTGGCGTTTAATGACATCGAGAGGAGCACACCTTAATCATAATCTAGTTGAGTAAGTTATATCACATCAAGGCTATCACATTGCTTAATCGCGTTATAATGCATATACATTTCTTCATTCTTTCTCACATACAAGTTAGTTCACATTCTCATCTCGCCATATTATTCACTCTTTAAAGATTCTCTAGGCTTAGATAAGTAGTTTAGTTTATTCTTGCATTCTCTATATTTGTTATTCTTTAATTATTTTATACCACCTAGATGGTAAGTAAATCCTAGAACTAATATCTTGAATCAATTCCCTATGTTTGACCCTAGAACATTCAGATAAACCTACTGTTTCTCTTGCACTTGGACAGACAGTAGGCAAACTTGTACTCAATAAAAACTTAGCTATTATGCAATACAGAGAGATATAGTGAGCATCTTGCATATTGTGAACATGCTCAATGGCGTATCGCCTAGACCAAAATAAAAGCTCAACACACTTCACATACTAAGTCTGAGCAAAATATGAGTAACATGCTCAACAACATGTCAACGACATTGTCCAAGAACATTGGAGCCACTGCTTCAACAAAATATTCTTTCCATATATGAAACATTGATTTGCAAATTCGTGGAGCATTTATTCTCCAACATATCTTCAGCTTTTGTTCTTCTGCAAATAATGTTTGCTCTCTCCAAAAATATATCTCCATTGTTTGCCCCATTTGTAATGTGTTCTCATTCATCCATTTTTCAAAAGAACTCACCCAAATCCTCGCTTCCTTTCTTCTTTGCACCATCCTGCGTGGAAAAACACTTAAAAGCACAGTTACCATTCGTTAAGACTTATGCAAGGTGCATCCTCATGATATTACAATTTTACACTAAAAGCTATGCGTTTTGACCATTTATCTTGCGTTTTGACTCCATTGTTTGATCTAAAAGGCTATAATAACTTTTTATTTCTACAAGTTATCAGAGTTCTCGAAGATTGAGAAGTCATCCATGGAAATATCCACTAATCTCTCCAGAAAATCTGAAAATATTACCATCATACACTTTTGAAATGTCCCTAGCATGTTGCACAACTCAAAGGCCTGCGATGAAAGTAAAACATATCATAAAGACAAGTAGATGTGGTTTGAGTTTATCTATACAAATCACCACCCCATCACTGTTCTTGTGGGAATCAACTCATTATCTTCTTTAGTGATGACCGTTATCCCGCGTTTCTTGGGCGCACATTGAACTAGACTAACCCATTCACTATCAGGAATTGGATAGATCACCCTTTCGTTAGGCCACTTAATAATCTCATTTTTATGACTTCTTTCATCACAAGGTTTAACTGACTTTGATATTGAATGAGGCAAGCTTGCAAGATCTGGTTTGCCAAACGTATTGCTGATGAACTTGAAGTATTCATAATCTTCGCTTTCTTTCGCCACATTTATCTGTTGATCTTCTATTTGCTTTGGCGGTGAAGGAGCATGTGTCTCACCTGCTTCTTCATAAGTGATTTGTTTACCTTTGAGGAGTGGGTCATCAATAGCTCCTTTAAGACCTCTTCACTTTGTGACCCAATAGGAACTAGGATTGCGTTCCTTGGATTCTTATAAAAAACTTCTTTAGTTCTTTCCCTTCTCCCTTGACGAGAGTCGAAGTCATTATCAACCCATTCCTGATTGTTGCAGGCCATTGCGTCCAACGTTGTCTTAATCTGGTTATACATACTTTTCAACATCCTGCCTACAAACACATCATTAGCAATCTAACTTGTCGCCTTGTTTAGCACAACATAAAAGATTTCCATGAGGATGCATTTAGGTATGCCATGAGGGGGGCATGTCTTGACCAGCCTTTTGTACTTGCTCCACGCATCATGTAAGTTCTCTATATTCGTCTATTGGATGATGCCCCTCTATTGCCTAACATTCTCATGGGGTGGGAAGAACTTCTTCATGAAATTCTTAACCAATTGTTCCCAAGCGAGAAACAGTGAAGGACACTACAAGAAATCGGACCAATCACGACGCCAGAAACGAAGTTGATGAAAGCTGCATCAACATTGATCACCTTTTGTCGACGTTCGCAACAACACGTCACAAAAAGATTCGTTTTGCGATGTTCAAGAACATCACGTCGCGGTAAGTGTAAAATGAAGTCTAATAATTTAACTTGTTACGACGTATGTCAGTGACGTGGAAAGTTGAATATTGAATTTATTATTTCAACTTTCTTCAACGTACATTAGAGAAACGTTGCAAAAAGTGGAAACATGTCGTTTTAAATTCAATTTTCCACGACGTATGTCAGAGAGTCGTGGCAGAAAGATGAATTTGAAATGACACGTATCAACTTTTTGCGACGTCTCAATGGCGTACGTCACAAAAAGTTGAAATAATAAATTTAATATTCAACTTTCTGGGACGTGGAGTCGTTGATGTTGCGAAAAGTCAAAACGTGTCGTTTCAAATTAATCTTTCTATGACGGCACTCTGACATACGTTGCAGAAAGTTGAATTTGAAACAACATGTGTTCCACTTTTCGTGAAATCTCTCCAATGTACGTCGCGAAAAGTTAAAATAATAAATTCAATATTCAACTTTCTGCGACAGGGTGGGGAATGACGTCACGAAAAGTGATAATAAAATAATCAATATTTTAAATTTCTGAGATGCTTGTGTTGTTCACTTAGCAGAAAGTCCCCTTTCCTGATGTTTTCGAAGACGTCGAGGCAAGTGTAGCCTATTTTTACATAGAACCTATCCACAATTTCACGGAAGAAAAAGAAAAATCTAGAGGGAGAGGGAGAGAAGAAGATTTTGCCTCGTCGTTGTCGTTGTTGTTGCCTCTGCTACTTTCATTGTCACCGCCCATCGCCGCCGTCCCTTTAGGTCTTTTTTTTTTTTTTTGAATTTATACGTGTAAAGTGTATGTATATATATGTTTAGGGTGTATGTATATGTAATGTGTAATGTATATGTATATGTATGTATAATTTAATGTGTATGTTTAATGTGTATATGTTTAAGGTGTATGTATATGTAATGTGTAATGTATACATATATGTAGGTATAGTTAAATGTGTATGTTTAATGTGTATATGTTTAGGGTGTATGTATATATAATGTGTATGTATATGTATATGTATATGTAGGTATAGCTTAATGTGTATGTGTTATGTGTATGTTTAATGTGTATAGTTTAGGGTGTATGTATATGTAATATGTAATGTATATGTATGTGTAGTTTAGTGTATATATATATGTATGTATATTTTTTTTAATTGTAATTAGAAAATTATACAAATTTTAAATAATGTATGAATTTAGAAAAATGTATGAGTTTAGATTAAATTTGAATATGTTATATTAAACAATATTTTAGGGTTTAGTAAATTTGAGATTGAGGGGTCTTTATCGAATTCGATATTAAATATGAATTTCACATTCAAATTGCATTTGAATTTTACTTTCAAATTGCATTTGATTTTTTAAAATGTTAAATAACCTAAATAAAATAGAATATGTATAAAACTAATATAACATATTTATTTGTTAAACCTTTTAACGAGATGGATAGAAGTTGGATAAAAATTAGGGATAGGTTTTATGTTGAATACAGAGAAGGAGATTTTTAGTTTCTAGAGGTTGCAAAAAATCACACAAATAATTACAAAAAAATAAACTGTCCATGCAAGAAATGTATGAATTCAAACTGAGACTCCTTAGAGGGTGTCAGGTGACATTTATTAACCACTGGAATAGCCTCCTACTATATAAACTGGGTGTATCATGGAGAGCCCGTGAACTTGAACATAGGTATGCAAACATTTGATGAAGGAACGAGTAGTTGTTTCTCAATAGTTGATGAAGGAACTAGCAATAACCTAGTAACTGAAAATGAAATGTTGGATATGTTGCATGATTTACAAGCTGGTATTGAATAAGTAGAAAAGATGGAGGAAAGTTTAGATTTAGAAGAAGATAAAACAAATAATGTATTTAAGGAGTTACTAAATCAAGCAAGTTGTGAGCTATACCCCAGCTGTTTAGAATTTTCGTCACTAAACTTTTTAGTTAAGATGATGCATGTGAAGGTTCTCAATGGTTGGAGCAACAAGTCCTTCGATATGATGTTAGAGTTAATAAAATGTGTGTTTCCAATGTGTGGTACTAACATCCCTAGTTCATTCTATGAAGCCAAACAAAAATTGTGTGATTTGGGTCTAGGGTACTAGACTATTCATCCTTGTAAGTATGACTGTGTATTGTTCTGGAAGGAGTTCGAGGACTTGGAACAATGTCTGACTTGTGGTGAGTCTCGATACAAGATTAATTCCAACAGATCAAGAAATAAAATTTCACAAAGATATTGCGTTACTTTTTGCTGATGCCAAGATTACAATTATTGTTTGTAGCTCAAGAAAGTTCGGCAGATATACGATGACAGAAGTATAAACGAGTGGAAACAG
>CM046894.1:11766943-11953936 GCA_025688845.1 Cucumis hystrix | reverse complement strand
AGTTTAATGTGTATGTGCTATGTGTATGTTTAATGTGTATATGTTTAGGGTGTATGTATATATAATGTGTATGTATATGTATATGTATATGTAGGTATAGTTTAATGTGTATGTGCTATGTGTATGTTTAATGTGTATATGTTTAGGGTGTATGTATATATAATGTGTACGTATATGTAGTGTGTAATGTATATGTATATGTAGGTATAGCTTAATGTGTATGTGTTATGTGTATGTTTAATGTGTATAGTTTAGGGTGTATGTATATGTAATATGTAATGTATATGTATGTGTAGTTTAGTGTATATATATATGTATGTATATTTTTTTTAATTGTAATTAGAAAATTATACAAATTTTAAATAATGTATGAATTTAGAAAAATGTATGAGTTTAGATTAAATTTGAATATGTTATATTAAACAATATTTTAGGGTTTAGTAAATTTGAGATTGAGGGGTCTTTATCGAATTCGATATTAAATATGAATTTCACATTCAAATTGCATTTGAATTTTACTTTCAAATTGCATTTGATTTTTTAAAATGTTAAATAACCTAAATAAAATAGAATATGTATAAAACTAATATAACATATTTATTTGTTAAACCTTTTAACGAGATGGATAGAAGTTGGATAAAAATTAGGGATAGGTTTTATGTTGAATACAGAGAAGGAGATTTTTAGTTTCTAGAGGTTGCAAAAAATCACACAAATAATTACAAAAAAATAAACTGTCCATGCAAGAAATGTATGAATTCAAACTGAGACTCCTTAGAGGGTGTCAGGTGACATTTATTAACCACTGGAATAGCCTCCTACTATATAAACTGGGTGTATCATGGAGAGCCCGTGAACTTGAACATAGGTATGCAAACATTTGATGAAGGAACGAGTAGTTGTTTCTCAATAGTTGATGAAGGAACTAGCAATAACCTAGTAACTGAAAATGAAATGTTGGATATGTTGCATGATTTACAAGCTGGTATTGAATAAGTAGAAAAGATGGAGGAAAGTTTAGATTTAGAAGAAGATAAAACAAATAATGTATTTAAGGAGTTACTAAATCAAGCAAGTTGTGAGCTATACCCCAGCTGTTTAGAATTTTCGTCACTAAACTTTTTAGTTAAGATGATGCATGTGAAGGTTCTCAATGGTTGGAGCAACAAGTCCTTCGATATGATGTTAGAGTTAATAAAATGTGTGTTTCCAATGTGTGGTACTAACATCCCTAGTTCATTCTATGAAGCCAAACAAAAATTGTGTGATTTGGGTCTAGGGTACTAGACTATTCATCCTTGTAAGTATGACTGTGTATTGTTCTGGAAGGAGTTCGAGGACTTGGAACAATGTCTGACTTGTGGTGAGTCTCGATACAAGATTAATTCCAACAGATCAAGAAATAAAATTTCACAAAGATATTGCGTTACTTTTTGCTGATGCCAAGATTACAATTATTGTTTGTAGCTCAAGAAAGTTCGGCAGATATACGATGACAGAAGTATAAACGAGTGGAAACAGAGGATGTGTTGAGACGTCCAGTCGATGTAGAGGGATGGAAGAAGTTTGATTTTGAATTTCTTGATTCTGCGTTAGAGCTACAAAATATTCGTTTGGGGTTAGCTTCAGATGGATTCAATCCTTTCGGTCATATGAGTACCTTGTACAGTATGTGGTCTGTGGTCTTAATTCCGTATAATTTGCCACCATGGAAATGCATGAAAGAGTCAAACTTTTTCATGTCATTGCTCATTCCTGGTCCTAAATCTCCAGGCAGAGAAATTGATGTGTACCTACAACCATTACTTGAGGAACTAAAAAATCCATGGACGTTTGGTGTGCATACGTATGATTGTTTGACGGATCAATGTTTTCAATTGTATGCAACATTGTTGTGGACAATGAATGACTTTTTAGCATATGATGATCTATCCAATTGGAGTATCAAAGGATATCAGGCATGTCCCATTTGCATGGGAGATAGATCATCATTCGGAATACGTGGAAAGATAGCATTCATGGAACATCGACGATATCTTCCAGAAAATCATGTTTGGCGTAGAAGTAGGCTCCATGATGGAAAGGTAGAGCGTAAACCACCTCCAGTTGTAATTAATGACCAAGAAATATTGGAACAACTAGATTCTTTGAAGTTTCCAGTAATGAGTAAGCATCCTTCGTTAAAAGATATAAAAAGAAAAAAAGTTCTTAATTGAACTAAGAAAAGTATTTTTTTCGATCTTCCTTATTGGTCAAGACTACTTATTCGTCACAAACTTGATGTAATGCACATTGAAAAGAATGTTTGTGACAATTTGGTCAGTACGTTGTTGAATATTGAGGAAAAACAAAAAATACCATGAATGTTCGGTTGGATTTACAAGATTTGAAAATAAGAAAGGATTTACATTTGGTAGAAGTGGGTAACTGATTGGTGAAACCACATTCGAGCTATACCTTGACTAGCAACGAGCGGATTGAGTTCTGTAAGTTCTTGACAAAAGTTAAGTTTCCCAATGGATTCGTTTCTAATATTTCACGATGCATGAATGCAAACAAGGGAAAAATATTAGGTCTCAAAATGCACGACTGTCATGTACTGCTACATCGACTTCTTCCAGTCAGTGTTAGAGCATTTTTACCAAAAAATATGTACACTGCAATTACTGAACTGTGCAATTTTTTTCTTGATTTGTGCACCAAAACCATAAGAATAAGTGATTTGAACAGATTGCAGTCAGATATTATAATTATATTGTGCAAATTGAAAAGAATATTTCCACCTGCTTTTTTCAGCATCATGGTACACCTTACAGTTTACTTGCCATTGAGACTAAGGTTACTGGTACAATTTCTTACAATTGGATGTATCCCATTGAAAGAAGTATTAGCACACTAAAACAGTATGTTCGTAACAAAGCACGTCCTAAGGGGTCTATTGCAGAAGGATATCTTATGAACGAATGAAGTACTTTCTGTTCACGGTATCTGAAGGGGATTGAGACCCAATTCACTAGAGATGATCGAAATGACGATAGCATTGAAGAAGATAAGGTCATTGGTGAGTTTGAAGTATTCGTTCACAAGGTACGACCATTAGGAGCATCACGTTTTCAAAGTATATCACAAGAAGAGAAACAACTCTTTCATTGGTACATCCTCAGCAACGTGGATGAAATAGTTGAGTACCAGAAGTACACACTTCTATACCTAGATCAATTCACACATCCATTTGACAATATACATATTTAAAGTATTTATAACTTGTCGATACACAAACTCACAATTCTGTACTTTAGGAAAGATCTGCTTTTGATTTTTCGTTGGGGTGAAAGCTTTTCTAAACTGTTTAAAAGACACCAACGAGCATTTGTCGATTGGTTCAAAGCTTAGGTCTTTAGAGTTAATGATTTCGAGAATTTCTACTTTATACATATTTTATACATATAAGTACTTTTATGATACACCAATTTCAGGTTATGGCAGAAATGTGTGACAATTCAAACATTTTTCAATATTTATTTTCACTCACAATGGGACCATCACTTGATGTTCACTCTTACAGTGGATGCATTGTTGGTGACATACGGTTTCACACGTTGGAGTATGATTCCTGATGCACAACACAAAATAGTAGAGTCATAGTAATCGGGGAAGGTAGTGGAGGCAGTGCCAACAATAATTTTTACGATGTTTTGGATGAAGTGTTGCACGTTCAATATCCATTTGGACGACGTGCTTGCTATTCAAGTGGCAATGGTTTGACACAGACAAAAATAAAAATCATAGGACGCATGAGGAACTAGATTACAAACCAATAAACACGTCATGTTTTTGGTTCGCTGAGGAACCGATGATTCTCACAACCCAGGCACATCAGGTGTTCTACCTTGAGGACCCTAAAAATGGTACGAATTGGAAAATTGATCAAGTGGTGCAAAATAAGCGTGTATGGAACATGCCAGAAGTGGAAGATATCAAGAATGATCAACTTAATGTTTTGGAAATCATCGTCAAACAACGTGTGGACGAACACGTCATTGAGGATGACACTCTGTGTAGGACTGAAGTTGATCCTACAATAGTGGAAAGACCAAATGTTCGTCATGTCGCAGAAAATTTCATAAACGATGAAGATGACGAACAATCATCACATCATAGCAAGTCAAGCGATGATGAATAACAATGTTTTTTTGACATATACCCACATTTAGTCATTTTTCTATACATTAATTACCCTGTGATACTCATGTTTGTATAACGTTTGTTGATTTTTATGTATGAGAAATGCAGTCTAACTTTTCGAGTAATGTGAATGAGGAAGACTATTTCCTTAATCTAGACGCGTTGGATAACGCGGATGGTTCGTCGTCAGTAGGCGACACTTCAGGTTCGTAATAACCAACATTTTCAATACAATCTCTCTCAATTGTCTTTAAGTTATACTTATTGTTCTAATAACGATCGTTTTCAGTAGATCCCTCTCATCCGGCTTCTACTTCCACTGCGAGGAGAGTACGACGACATTCTTGAAACATAGATATTGAGCGGTACGTACAACAAAATGGAAGAATTTCTATTTCAATCCCCCATGGAGGGAGACCTGTCTCGGCACAAGCCCCTCGTTTTAATTGCACTATCGGTGTGTCGAGACATGTTTCCTATTCAAGCCCTAAAGTGGGCAGATATACCACAAGAGTGCATCGAGGTAGTGAAGGGCAGCCTAATGGTAAGTCTGTAAATTCATAAACATTTAGATATGTTTCTATTCCCTATAAAATCTATACTGACTTGAAACATATTTCTTTTGTAGCAATTTTTCGTGTTTGATCTAAAAGATCCAGCACTTAATCAGTTTGTTGAGCATCAAATACTCACCGTATGGAAGGAATTTAAGGCAAGTAACCATCGACATTTTAAGAAGTTTGGCAGCCTTGATGAAGCACGAGCAAACCCACCCTTGAGATTGGTCAATCGGGTGGAAGATTAGCACTTTCTCTGTGACCACTACATCACTCGACAGTTTCAGGTGATTTATATAGTTTTACGTTGAAATCGATTAACATTTATTTATTTAATTTTTTTGAAAGTATAATGTTTTGATCATTGTCATTTTTGGAATGCAGGAGAAATCAAATGTGTGCAAGGGTGTTAGGGCGAGACAGCCTTACAACCATAGGAGCGACACAAAGTTGTTTCTTCAGAGACAAACAAAGCTCACTGAACTACACGGTTGTCTTGTGGACCGTGTCGAGCTAGTCAGAAAAACGCACGTCGGTAGTAGTGGCGAGTTCATTTCACCAGCAGCAGAGGATGCTTTTATAAGTTTTAGAAAACTTTATATTTTGTTATATTTTCAATTTTATTTTTAAGTCTGATCATCTCTCAAACTTAATTACAAGCTTCTATTGTGTATAATCAAATGGTGGAACTTCAGTCTCAGCTCGTTTCAGAGGGTTCTCAACCACTAACTGAGGATGAGATATGTGAGACAGTTTTGGGTAGACGATCGGACTACTCAAAAGGTCTTGGTTGGAGCCTAAAATCCAAGTCTAGGATTGCCGCTTCATCTTCTTCCTTCGCTATGTATGACTACCAATCACACATAGCAGAGGTTAGCGAACTAAAGGCGAGCCTTGAGAACACTAATCGAATGATCGAAGAACAACGCCTGAGGAAGAAGGAGCGAGATCGACAAATGCAGGAGCGGGATTGACTACTGGTGGACCATGCACGACAAATGGAGGAGCGAGATGGACAAATGGAGGACCATGCACGATAAATGAAGGAGATAAAGATGCTCGAGGAGATGAGGTATCACAGAGAGGCCCGTGATCACTTGGGGTACGCACTTTTCAATATTTAATTTGTTTAATTTTGCATATCTAATATTCTAACTATATTTTTATGTAATTTGTAGGTTTGGCGTCCGCGTCCGTAACTGCAGCGCACTAGAGCATTAGCTTTCGAGTTTTTTTTAATGTATTGTTTTGAATTATGTAATTATTTTTTTCGTATTTAGCATATTTCATGTATCATTTTGTAATAAATGAAAATATTTTTATTTTAATCATTTTACTGCAAATTTTAGTACGTCGGGACTTAGTTAAAATAAATAAATAAAACAATAAAAAAGATTTAATAATAAAATAAAAATAATGAAAAATGAAATATAGATAAAATAAATAAAAAAGATTAAAGCCTTCCGTAACGCCACGCTGCAGAAGCCTTCTACGACGCCACATTGTGGTAGCCGTTTGCGACGCCACGCCGCAGAAGTCGTCTGCGACATACTGACTAGTGCACTGGGGAAAGTTTCCCCATCGTTGGCGTTACCTGCATCGCAGAAAGTATCTCTGATGAGCTTTCCATGATGTTCCTGCCACGAGGAAAAACTTATTTCTTGTAGTGGGATGGTCTATACACCATTAGGCGATTAAGCAATGCAAGGGCTTGATGCAATTTAACTTACTCAATCAGCTTATGATTAAGGCGTGCTCCTCTCAGAGTCATTGAACACCACACATAGTCTCCTTTTGGGATCTACATGACTAAGTCTGATTAGGTGAGATATATGTAGAAGAATGCTTATAGAACTTAGCGATTAAGAACAGCAACCTCTCAATGCCTAATGTCCACACTTGTTTGCCTTTCGGGATACAAATGTAAGAAATTATCTCGCCAAGGTAAAGTTTGTTGCCTAAACTCCTCCTTGCGCGCATTAGCCTTACCTTGCTACTTTCCCTCTCGAGTAGTTGACGATTTGACACTAGCCAAGAGAGATGAATATCGCTTAACTAATGCGATAAGAATTATAAGCTAGACTCCTTATCGAGAACTGAACATTAACTTAAACTACTAATAACACTTTGACAAAATGAACAGTAAAGAAATGATGGATTGAGAAGGTAGAAAGACGTAATATATAAAGAATGTAGGCCTTATGCCATTGTACAATATGAACAACTTAATTAACAATGAGGGGAGAAGATAGTGGAAGATTTTGAAGGGATAAAAGCCCTATGGCAGCGGAAGAATTTAAAGAACCATTCCTCAAATTAATTTGGGAATCTTAAAATATCTATACATTGACAAAATTTTAGAATCAAAATTCTAAATAAAAAATAAGCATGCTTTTAAATTAAAAGATACATAGAACTTACTTTCGATGACGTCTCTGAATCTACAAATCACCGAATTGAGGACACGACCAGTCGAAAATCTTCCTATCCTCTAGGATGAGATTGGTTTGTGGAAACCAATTGGAATGAGAAAAAGTTTGGAGATTTTTGAGAGAAACTCTTTTCTTTTTGCAGAGAGAAAAAAAACTTTAGTTTTTTCTTGATGAATTTGGTTGAAGAAAACTGTTTTCTTCTAGATATTTATAACTCTCTTTCTTTCTTGGAATAGGAAAAAGAGTAGGAGAGAATAATGGGATTCTATTATCAAATCTACAAATTAATTAACAATTAATCAATTAGTTAATAATTAATTAAATCATATTTAATTAATATTTCTTTCAAATCTTATTTGAATGAATATCTCTGCAATATCTTATAAATTTAATTAAATCAAATTTAATTAAATAAAATTAAACTATTAATAAATTCTCTAATTAATTAATAGCTAAATTAAATATCTTATATTAAATTTGAATCATATTCAAATATGAGTTTCTCTCATAATCAATCATTTTAATATGAATCCAATTCACATTAAATTAATATTTGAACCCATTCAAATATTTTATCTCTCATAAATTATTTTGAATCATATCCAAAATTAAATTTATATAATAAACTTTGATAAACTTTATATTATAATGTATCACTATACATTATACTAATTCCCAAAGTAAATTTGAACATTTCAAATGACAACCAATATAAATAAATCTCATTACCCTTTATGAGCTAAGAAGGGGACCTAATGGACCTACAGATCAAAAGCTACAACGATATGAAATTAATTGGCTAAACTCATTAACCACATTAATCAATATTCGTTAACTGTGTGTACACTCCATTAAAACTCACAGCTGAACTCTTCTCATTGTAAATATATTTTTGTGTCCACAGATATACAACAATAACAGTAAGTTAGTCTTTCACGAGTATTTGTAACACCAGGTTGGTCAATTTACCGTTTTACCCCTGGGTTATCTCTAATCCTTAAATACCAGTGCTCCTCCAATGAACAACCTGTTTATGGTCCTACCAATAAACAAAAACCCCTCTCGTGCCATAGAGAGGGTAGGGCCCTTTGTTCAAGACCTGGAGAAACCATTTAAAGGAACGCTCATCTACTTACTCTAAAGTAGGGAATGAGTGAATTTCATCTTGTGTAATTATGTTCCCAGCTCCCCACTCGGTTTTGTCTCCAAAATGATAAGCTTATTGAGTCGGTGATCTGGCCACTCTCACCCGTACAAATCAAAGGACAATTCCTCGCGAACAGGAGTTCATAACACACTCAAGGTTAAGACTAAGTTACCTAGGTCATCCTAGTGAAATAGAAACCTAACTAGCGAATGGGGTTACATCTAGTGGTTACTATTTTGTGGTCCTGTCTTATGCAAACTCATTGCATAGGATACCCTCATTCGCATGTCAACTACACGAACGGGTTGGATCATTGCGTTTTTATCAAATACAAAGTGAGCCGTATCAATAGTGTTACCAGGATAAGGTACCTAGCCTTATCCCTATACTATAGACTCTTTAAGCTGATCTTGAACATTGATCCCTATATGTCTCCACTTACTGTTCAAGACTCATTAAACAGCTTAGGATGTTAGTTTATTGGATTTGGGTTATTAAGACAAAACTAATAATTTAATCAATAACAATTATTACAATAATAACACTTTATTAATAACGGTCAATGGATTATATTTACAATCTACAAGTTTTAGGAAATAAATACCAACAGATTTATTACAAGTTAGGAGACAATGGAAGTATGGATTCTTCCCTTCTCAGCGGTTAAGCTTTCACTTTTTCAACTAATCGAAGAAGAAAAAGAAAGCAATTACAGACGGTGGAAAGGCTATTCTTTTTTGCCTCTCTCTCTAGGATCCATGGCCAATTGAAGCCTCTTGTGCCCATCCAGGCGTCTCCTTTGTAGGTTGACGAAGATGGCTTTATATAGGTAGCATTTGGGAGGGAAACTTATATCTTCTGAACTTGTCAACAACATCCGTCGAAAAGTGTCTGTCGCACGTCACATCACCTCTAACTACTGCTCCTGTCTTCTAGTGACCCTTCTTCGCGTGATAACTTTGTTCCTCGCTTGGAGACGTTAATCACCAGATGAGTTTCTGGTTTTATAGTTCTTGCGCGAAATGCTTCTTACGATTCACTAGTTTCTTTCTTTGTTCATTATCCTGCGTTTAGACATTAAAATCTCGTGAAACGGGCATAACACTTATGTAAAGTATATTTCCAAGTACTTATGCATTTACAACACAAGTTACGCATTCTGATTATCTTCTTGTGCGTTTTAACCTCATTATTCTAATACAAGGAGCTATAATAACTGGTATTTATACACGCTATCAGGATGGCAGGACAAAAGTTGGATGTTCTTCGCTACCTGGGATGAAGGGGGGGGGGGGGGGGGAAGGCAAATCAAAACAATTGAAGAGTTAGATGAAATATCTAGTGAGTGGGGTCCTTTTCTCCCAAATTCATCAAACAGTAAAATAAATACTTATCAAATTAACAATTTAAAAGGGTCCAGATGACGTAGGACTTCTATGTTGATTTGCTCTCCTTTCTAGACGCTTGCCTTCTAACCTTCTATGTTGGTGACCCTAGGCAAGGTTATAATATGGACAGTTCTTCGGACTTCGGACGGAGGCACTACATCAAACTCTATAGGAGGCTCCGTAGGAGTAGTCTGTCTTTTTCCATTAAATCCTTTAAGTAGGTTATTAAGTAGGTCTAAAACCTTTATTTAAGTAGGTCGTCGTAGGTTGTCGTAGGTCTTCTTCTCACTTGTTCATTGACTTCTTTGTAATAGTCTTTAAAATCATCAAGACCTACGTCCTACTATGTCTTTCTACTTGACACAAGATAAGACTAGTCTTCAGATGAATGGCTTTCTTGTCATGATCTTGTAAAAGCTTCAAACCTCGTTAAGAAAGAAAATCATGTGATTCATAAATAAAGTTGATTTTTTATTTTATTAGGCGTTTAATAACTTTATTTTTCTCAAAATCATGCGCAATACTCGTTTTTCACGTTTATCTCACAAAAGTCTTTTGCACGTTTAATGATTTCTTTGTATCCTTTCTGCAACTCAAGCGTTCACCACCATCTTTTGCTGGATGGCTATTAAGCGAAGTGGTCTCAATGCGATAGCATCCTATCAAAACTATAACACATGCATGGTAGGTTCACCAATGCCAGATCACACAACAAACAAAGGTTATCCCATACTACATCACACAGCAAGTATAAGGCAACCTATTCCAGATCACACAACAAGAATAGCGCATTCTACCCTAGATTACACAACAGGGATAGAGTATTTTCATACATAGGGTACAAAGTCATTTTATCATATCATAATTCATTAAAGTATAATTTCAAGAGTTAAAAATATATGAGAATTCATACGCAACATATAATTCAAGATTCTTTTTATAAGAAATTCATGGTTTAACATTCAAACTATAGGGATAAGGTTGGATACCTTATCCTAGTAACACTATGAATAGGACTCACTTTGTATTTGATACAAACGCAATGATCAAACGTGTTTGGTGACACACAGTGAGGGTATCCTAGGCAATGAGTTTACATAAGACTGGACCACGAAATAGTAACCACTAGATGTAACTCTGTTAACTAGTTGGACTTCTATTTCATTAGGATGACCTAAGTAACTTAGTTTTAATCCTAGGTAACTTCTATTTCATTGGATAATTAATTAAAAGTTTAGTTTAATTTTATTTAATTAAAATTGATGAAATTAAATTAATTCAATTAAAACTATGGGATATGTGAGAGATATTCACTAAATATAATTTAAATGAAATATTAATTAAATATGATTTAATTAATTATTAATTAAACTAATTAATTAGTTAATTAAATATTTTTTAAATTAATAGGATCCCATGATTCTCTCCAACTTCCTCAATAATAAGAAGGTATAAATACGCATAAGAAAATAGTTTTTTGAAGAACCTAATCCTTTGCCTCTATGTGAATTCTCTCAAAAGATTTTTCCATTCCAATTTGTTCCCAGAGGATATGAAGGTCTCTGACGAGTGGTGAGGAAGGTATCCAAAAGGTGGTGTCCCAAATTTGGAGTTTTAGTAGATTCAGAGGCGTTAAACTACGCTAGTTTTTCTTTCTCTAATCTATAATTTTAAAGCATGTTTAGCCCTAGTAGAAAATTGTTTCTATAACTATTGCCAATGTACGGTATTTTTAAGTTTTCAATTAAATTGATATAAGATATCTGTAAATCTTCTGCAGCCAAGGGCTATAATCCCCTTTAGTAAATACATAATTATTTAGAAATGCACTTTACATGAACTACATGCCTGCTTTTACCCCGTTTTTAGTGTCTAAACGTAGGATTATTAACAAAAGATCAAGTTGGTAAATCACAGAGGAACTCACAAAGAGATAAGGCGAGGAGACCAAACCATCAAGCAAGAAGAGGTTTTCTAAAAGAAAAAAGTGGTAGTTTGAGTGATGTGACTTGATGAAAGGGACAACTTTCGACGCTGACCTAGTCAGAATGATAGATTTCCTGTCAAAAGCTGCCTATATAAGAAGCTCCATCTCCATCATGAAAATAAGGCATGTATGGGTCATAAAGGTCTTAATGGACCAAAAACCTAAAGAGTTGGTGGCAAGGATTAACCTTACCCCAACTGTGAAGCATTTCTTCATCTTCTCTAGTCAATCTGTAAAGTGAGAGTTTGTAGTATGAGTGGAGAAGATCCCATTCCCTTGTCCCCCTAACTTGTATTTTTTTTTATTCTCTTTCCATTTTTGTATTTATTTACATTGTATTTGTTTATATCGTACAAGGGTCGAAGGCCTTTATTCTTTAATACAATGTATATTTATACACTTTTCAATCCATCCATCTCGACATTGTTCAATAGTTTTTATGTTATTTGTAGTTTAGGTTTATAATGCATTCTTCATAGGTAGTCTTTATTTATATTACTTATTGTATTAGTTGAGCTACATTCATCACTTGGCCAGTTTATGTCGCCAACTGCCTGAGACTGTAAGTAGCAACACATGACTAATACAAGCAAGAAAGAGTTTTCTCAATCTTGCGAGATAACTTCCCTCATTTGTATCCCGAAAGATGAACAAGTGTGGACAATAGGCACCAAGAAGTTGTTGTCCTTAAATACAAAGGACTTGGAGTAGTATAAGTGTTGAGATTTATGTTCTAAAACTTGTTGATTGTAAATATAATCCATTGACTGTTATTAATAAAGTGTTATTATTATAAATGTTATTAATTATAATATTAGTTTTGTCTTAATAACCCAAATCCAATAAACTAATATCCTAAGTTGTTTGAAGAGTCTTGAACAGTATTGTAACGACCCGGACTTTAACGACCTTGTCTAAGTCGTTACGTTTACTCAAAACTGTTTGCTGACAAAAGACATAGTAAACTTTAGTTGAAATCATGAGAAATAAAAAAAAAAACTTTAATCGGGCCCTATTTCAAAATATGAAATTTTAAAGTACCGTTTACAAAAAAAATTAAGCTATTTGTAAAATTAGTTCAACAAAATATTTATAAAACCGTCAGCGGAAGCAATTTAAAGACAATCCTCTATGGCAAATCACGATTCCTTCTTGTTCCTCGTCAGTCTGCCCCTCGTGTTACCTTTGCCTGAAAAGTTAAACATAAAAAAGGTGAGTATTAACATACCCAGTAAGAGACCAACTACTGGTCCCGTTAGGGGAAAAATAAATTATTAATTTCCTATGGGGTACCCTGCACAGTCACAGTCTTGTGATCCCGTAGGATACACATAATCAGTCTAGTGTTCTGCAGAAACACATATCAGTCTAGTGCTCCCGAAAAATGCACATATCAGTCTAGTGCTCCCGAAGGATACACATATCAGTCTAGTGCTCCCGAAGGATGCACATATAGTCTAGTGCTCCCGAAGGATGCACAAAAGGGGTGGTGATCCCGTAGGACACCTGCAAGATAACTACCCACTAGGAAACCAATAATTTACCCCTTAGTCCCTTTTATACATCTTAACAGTCATTTACAATTCAGTCAAACGTCCTCATCACGTAAACTTTCCACTTAACCTCAAACAACCATTTTTATTCCAATTTAACCCAAGGTCCGTCAAAAACACGTCAGTACATCAGTCGACAACAAAACCAATCATAACATCCACCTCAGACTAAAATGGCACGACCATGATGTCTCTTCCATTCACAATACACTACCATAGTCGTCTACCATATATTCGATTTACACAACAATCTACCAATTCAAGCCACACATTATATAAGCAACATCTACGAGATTCAATCCTTCCCACATCCTTACATTTGTACATATACATACCCAGACAGTCATAACATGCAATCAACCACAAGTCCACATCCAAACATATATTTCATAGCCGTCATCCCTACTCAATCAAGATATACCAATACGATCTAGACAGTCAATACACCCAAATATTTTTATTGAATCCAGTAGAAAGTCCCTTACCTCGCTCTTATGCAATTTCTTCAATCGAACAAATTCCAATAAATCGATTCCTAAACATAACCAAACATAAAATCAACATCCTTCTAATTAGTTTCATCCATTCAAATCACCCATATGTAAATCTCACAACTTACCCAAGAAGTGGAGGAATGAACTCCAACGAAGCTTATGGCAAAATTCAAGGTCCCTAACTTCACATCACCAATATTGCCTTCAAGAACAAACGTTAAAGAAACCCATAAAACAACCATCACATCTCAAGGTATTTACAAAGGCAAAACCTTATAACCCAACAATAATACTTGAATTAATACAAAGCAACTACGAACCCACAACTTAAATTTTTTTTACCCACAACACCTTGTCAGTTTGGAACGGACTAGAGGCAGCAGCGCACGGACTAAACGAAACAAGGTTGCGAAAAAGATTGGAGCATAGGCCAGCTTGAAGCTCGCGGCTGGAAGGCAGGGAGTCACGCGGCGGTTGGCTTCACGAGGAAAACCGGCGCGGACGAAGCCAACGAAGGCGCGACGGCTTCACAGACGTGTGCGGCCACGGTTTCTTCGGCGAGAGAGGGACGCGGTCGGACGGGAGAAACATGCCCGACTCGAATCTTGCGACTTCCGCTCGGGTTTGACTTAGATTCACGACAGGCATCCGAAGATGGCTACTTCTCGGGTAGCAGATGAAGGATGCAACGGCACACGGTGGTTGACTGGCGAATCGTTGCGGCGGACACCCCCCCGATCGGCAGACGAAGAACACAACACGAATGCAAGGATGCTTGGCGATTAGGGACGCGTTGGACTGGGCGGTCGGCGTGAGGTTGAACGGAAAAGAAAGAGGAAGAAAAATTGATGGGAGGCCGGTGGCGACTAGGGCACACGGAAGAAGAAAAAGAAAGAAGAAAATGAGGGGGGGGGGCTGGGCGCGCGCGAGAGAGAGAGGGGGAGAGAGAAATTGTTTTGTTTTCTTTTTGTTTTATTAATAATAATAATAATGATAATAATAATAATAATAATAATAATAATAATAATAATAATAATAATAATAATAATAATACTAATATTTAATAATTAATAATAAAATCTTATTCTTATTATTATTACCTTTTTCCTCCTTCCCTTATTTTCTTTCCCATTTATTAAGTTTCTCTTCCAAGCCAAAAGAAGTAAACTAACACCCAATCAAATAAAAAAAAATCATGGAAATAGAGCAATCTGATTAAAATCAATTACTTTAGAGCTCGGGGTGTTACAAGTATGTAGAGACATACATAAATCAATGTTCGGGATCAGCTTAAAGGGCCTACAGTATAGGGATAAGGTTAGGTACCTTATCCTTGTAACACTATGGATACGATTCACTTTGTATTTGATACAAATGTAATTATTCAACGCATTCATGTAGGTGATATGCGAGTGAGGGTATCCTATGTAATGAGTTTGCATAAGACCAGGCCACGAAATAGTAACCACTAGATGTAACTCCTCTATCTAGTTAGGTTTCTATTTCATTAGGTTGACCTAGGTAACTTAGTCTTAATCCTAAGTGTATTATGAATTTCTGTTCGCGAGGAATTATCCTTTGATTTGTACAGGTGAGAGTGGTCAGTTGTCCAACTCAATATGCTTATCATTTTGAGGACAAGACCGAGTAGGGAGTTGGAAACATAATTACACAAGATGAAATTCATTTCTTTCCTGCTTTAAGGGTAAGTAGATGAGTGTTCCCTTAAATGGTGTCTCCAGGAATTGAACAAAAGACCATACCTTCTCTATTGCATAAGAGGGGTTTCTGTTTACTGGTTAGACTATTAACAGGTTGTTAATTTGAGGAGTACTAGTATTTAAGGACTAGAGGTAACCTAGGGATAAAACGATAAATTGACCCAACTGGTGTTACAAACACTCGTGAATGATTAACTTACTGTTATTGGTCTATATCCGTGGACACAAAAATATATATACAGTGAAAAGAGTTCAACTGTGAGTTTTTAGTGGAGTGCACACATAGTTAATGAATATTGATTAATTTGGTTAATGAGTTTAGCCAATAAATCTCATATAGTTGTAGCTTCTGATCTGTAGGTCCATTAGGTCTCCTTCCTAGCTCGTAAAAAGTAAGAGATTTATTTACATTGGTTGTAATTTGAAATGTTCAATTTACTTTGGGGATTAGTATAATGTATGGTGATACATTATAATATAAAATTTATATTTTAATCAAACTTTATTATATAAATTTAATTTTGGATATGATTCAAAATTAATTTATGAGATGTAAAATATTTGAATGAGTTCAAATATTAATTTAATGTGAACTTGATTCATATTAAAATGATTGGTTATGAGAGAAATTTATATTTGAATATGATTCAAATTTAATTTAAGTTAAATATAAGATATTTAATTTAGCTATTAATGAATTGGAGAATTAATTAATAGTTTAGTTTAATTCTATTTAATTAAACTTGATTTAATCAAAATAACTTAAAACTATAAGATCTTGGAGAGATATTCATTAAATATGATTTAAATGAAATATTAATTAAATATGATTTAATTAATTAATTAATTTAAAATTTCCATTAATTTAATATTTTTTAAATTAATAGAACCTCATGATTCTCTTCTACTCCCTCAAGGAAAGGGAGTTATAAATATGCATAAGAAAAATAGTTTTTCTTAATCAATTAAGCCAATGTTTTTGCTCTCTGCAAAAATAGTTTCTCTCTAAACTTTTTTTCATCCCAATTGGTACCCACAAACCAATCTCACAGCATAAGAAGGTCTTCGTCGGGTGGTGTCCCAATTTGTAGTTTTAGTAGATTCAGAGGCGTTAAACTAAATAAGTTTTTCTTTCTCTATTCTATAATTAGAAAGCATGCTTAGCCTTTAAGTTATAATAAAAAAATTAGTTTATGTATTATTTTGCCAATCTATTGGTATTTTGGAATTCTCATATTAAATTGAGGAATGGTTCTGTAAAATCTTTCGCTGCCTAAGGCTTTTATCCCTTCAATAAGTAGATACTTCTATATATAATTCACTAAACTAGTTTCAGTCATTTGGATCTCGAAAGGAGATCAAGTGAGTCGTTTAATGACTCCGAGAGGAGCACGCCTTAATCATGAGATAGGTTGGTGGACTGGGATGGTTTTGTTATTGTAGTCTATGCGATCAGTCATTGGTCATGATCACTATATGCTAAGTACTCACTATGTAGGTCTTCATCGCATAACTATTGAATCCTCGTTGAGTACAAGTTTTTCTATTGCTTACCCAAGTGCAAGAAAAATAGTAGGTTTACCTGGATGATCCAGGGTCAAACACAGGAAATTTATTCAAGACATTAGTTCTAGGAATTACTTATCATCTAGGTGGTATAAAAGAATTAACTAAATAAAGTATAAAATAATCAAAACCATGAATAAAACTACTTATGCACGTCGAGAGAATCTGTAAAGGGGAATGAATGGATGAAAGATGGAATTGCAGACTAATTTGTATGCGAGAAAAAGGTGAAGGAAGGTCTACGTATTATTAGGTGATTAAGCAATGTAAGACCTTCAATGCGATATAATTTGCATAATTAACTCATGATTAAGGCGTCCTTCTCTCGAAGTGTTTAGACGCCACACTTACACATCTTTCGGGATACAAATGACTGTGTGTAATTAAGCAAGATATATCTAGAAGAATTCACTTATAATACTTATAAAACTTTTTGTTTAAGGACAGCGACCTCTCAGTGCCTAATGGCTGCACTTGTTCGCCTTTCGAGCTACAAATGTTGGAAGTTATCTCGCCAAGGTGGAGTTTGTTGCCAAATTCCTCCTTGGGTGCATTAGCCTTATCTTTGGTACTTGCCCTCTAGGGTAGTTGACGATTTACGTTGATCAAGCGATGAATATAGCTCAACTAAGAATTATAAGCTAGACTCCTTATCAAGAACTTATCACTAACCTAACTACTAATAACACATTGAAAAATGAGAAGTCAAGAAATGTTGGATTGAAAAGGTATAAATATGTAATATATGTAAAGAATGTAGGTCTTACACCACTGTACAATATGAACAATATATATTACAAAGAGGTGCAAAAATGGAGAGAAAGAAAGTGAAAAAATATTATAAGTTAAGGGACAACGAAAATATGGATTCTTCCCTTCTTAGGTGCAAAGCTCTCGCTTTTACAAGTATCAGAGAAAAACAAGAACACATTACAAACGGCGGAAAGGCTATTCCTTTTGGCCACTCTCTCTCTAGGGATTGACCTATTCCGACGTTTATCTCATATAGGCATCTTACTGGCCATGTAGGCCTCTCTTGGCCTTTGCGCGAGATGTCTTCTGTGATTCATTAACTTCTTCCTGCCTACTTATCCTACATTTAGACATTGTAATCGCGTAAAACAACATGATGCTTAGGTAAGACGTATTTCTAAATACTTATGAATTTACAATATAAGTTACTCAATTTGATCCTCTTTCTATGCCTTTTGACCTCATTATTATAATAAAAGGAACGATAATAACGGGTATTTCTACACGTTATCAGTTAGCGAGTTCTATCGCATTGAGGTGGTCGTATAGCTTATTTGCCAAGTAGCATTAGACATTCCTTCATGCTTTTCGCAAATTAGAGCACATCTCTCTCACAACCACCTATTTCTCTCAACCACCTTCATAACATCTTTAGGATAGTTAGGTAATTATGATCCTTTTTATATTCTTTCAACTCATTTGTCACAACATCTAGTTGATAAGTAAATCCTAGAACTAAGCTTTGATATCAATTCCTTGTGTTCGACCCTGGATCACCTAGGTAAACCTACTGCTTCACTTACATTTGGACAAGCAATAGGAAAACTTGAACTTTGCGGATTTAAAAGTAGGTGGGGAGACATTGGGAGCATTTCACATGCAATGATCATTTCAATCGCATGATAAAGAGAATATTGGAAAGCATTACGCATGCAATGATCTGTATTCAATGACAGGTCATAATACCATAAACCAAACATACAAACAGTCGTTCTGCAAAGAAAACACCCACAAACCAGAAAGTAAAGGTTTGTAGAACCGACAACCAAGTGTTTTAGGAACACATGAGAGGGATTCGGAATGTACTTCCTTAGCATAGAGAATTAGAAGTCATCATGGATTTTGGATAGTTCTGCGGGTAAGATTAATTTATTGGCAACAGGTCCCACGCGTTTTGAGATTTCAAAGGGTCCTATAAATCTGTGGTTGAGCTTCCCTTTTTTTTCAAATCTAATTATGCCCTTCCAAGATGATAATTTAAGAACAACTTTATCTCCACCTCAAATTCTAATGCTCTACAGCGATGGTCAGCGTAGCTCTTCTATCTATCACGTGTAATCCTTAAATTTTCTCTAATTATCTTAACATTCTCTGTCGTTGACTGGACTACGTTTGGTCCATACAGTTTCCTCTCGCCTACTTCCTTCCAACAAATTGGTGTTTTGCAACGTCTACCATACAACGCTTTGTAGGGAGCCATTCCAATACTAGACTGATAACTTTTATTGTAGGCAAATACAATTAAAGATAGGTATTCATCCCAACTCCCTTTAAACTGAAGGGCACAAGCTCGAAACATATCTTCCAAGGTTTGTATGGTTCTTTCAGATTGGTCGTCTGTCTAAGGTGGAATGCAGTGATAAACCGCAACTTAATTCTCAATGCTTCTTACAATATCTGCCAGAACTTGGAAATGAAACGTGAATCCCTATTTGAGATTATGGATAATGGCATTCTATACCGACTCAAGATTTTTTTATATATATAATTTAGCCCATTTATCCAAGGAGAAGGTTTGCTTAATGGGGATGAAACGAGCGACTTTGGTGAATTTGTCTACAATTACCCATAGTTGATCGAAACCATTTGGCATTTTGGGTAATCCAAATAGGAAGTCCATTGTAATGTGTTCCCATTTCCATTTTGGACTTGGTAGAGGACATAACAACCCGCCAGGTTTATGGCGTTCCGGTTTGACTTGTTGACATATCAAACCTCTTTCTATGAACTCTGCTACCTTTCATTGCATTCCTTGCCATCAATAATATTCCTTTGGAGTTCATACATTTTGATGCTTTCAAGGTGCATGGCATAAGCAGAGCTATGTGCTTCCTTCAGAATGGTTCCCTTCAACGCCTTGTGATTTGGAACAAAAAGTCTCTTTTCTTTCATTAATGCACCATCCGCTCTAAATGTATAGTCAGTTTGCTTAGCATTTCTCACTTCTTTGGCTATGCTCCGTAGTACATAATCTTTTAGTTGGATTTTGATAATTTCTTCTTCTAGAGTGGGTCTAACTTGAAATCACGCGCTTAAGTTTCCCATTGACCCCAAAATCAAATTAAACTTGCTACTGTTTTAATTCTCTTAGTAAGACTATCTTACCTTGATTTTCCTTGAGGAAGCTTTTTCTGCTCAACGTGTCAGCAACAACATTAGCTTTCCCGAAATGGTAGGCTGTGGTGCAATCATAGTCTTTAATATTAACTCCATCTAATGTCTCTGTCTCAAATTCAACTCCTTTTGGTCTAAGATATATTTTACACTTTTATGATTAGTGAAAATACTACACTTTTTCTCAAAAAGATAATGTCTCCAGATTTTTAACGCATGAACGATGGCCGCTAACTCTAATTCATGTGTTAGGTAGTTTCGTTCATGGATTTTCAGTTTTCTAGATGCATAGGCTATTAACTTTCCTTCTTGCATTAAAAGGCATCTCAGCCCTTGATGTGATGCGTCGCAGTAAACTTTAAATTTTTTTTCTAGTGTTAGCAATGTGAGTACAAGTTAGTAATAAGCCTATGTTTTAATTCCTAAAAACTCATTTCACAATCTTTTCTCCATTCAAACTGTGTCATCTTCTTAGTAAGTATCGCCAAAGGAAGGGCTATTTTAGAAACTCCATTGACAAAACGCATATAATAACCTGCTAATCCAAGGAAACTTCAGACCTCTGAAACACTTTTAGGGCGTTCCCAGCTCTCAATCGCCTCTATCTTTTGCATTTGAAGTGCCAACATACACGGGGTTCCAACCTATGTAGAAGTATATGTTAAGTATGTGTAATACACGTAGATATATTAAATAATCACATAACAATTTGTATTAATGAACTGTGATGAAAACGAACTTTTATTTGATTTAATGTCAAATTCGGTACATGCTCTTCTTCCTTGCATATGTTTACCATTAGGAAAAAAAACATGGTTAGGACAGTATACAAACCAAACATGTTACTTTAGGGATTAAGGGTTGAAAAAAATAAACCTCCATTTCTTCCTTCACTTTCGCCATGTCAGTTGCGACTTTCTCCGGTTCTGAATCACTGGGTACATCTTCAACCTCATTATCTGAAACCTCTTTCATGGATGGTGTTCCTATTAAACCCATACTCGATGCTTCTTCTTCCCCTCCTATGGAACCCTTACCTTTTTTCATTTTTAATATCTCTGCTTCTAACTCCTTAATTCTTTTTTTCATTTCATCATGTTCTTCATATACGATCTTGTCCTCATCTTCAAATACCTTTTCTTGGTGACATACTTCCTCACTCCTTGAACTATTCTCGACCGATCTTTACCACCCAATGCTTGGGTTAGTATATCGTCACCACTTGATAAATTACGCTCCTTCTTGGTGTCTAGTAGTTTGTCCTAACAAAGTAAGAAAAATGGAAATTATTATTAGAACAATGATGTAGGAAAACAAAAATTTTAAGGTATTTATTTACTATTAAGTCGACAATTTCCTTGGTCTCTTCATCTGGAATTTCTCCCTTACGATCCAAAAGCGCTCTACTACTGATTGATCAATTTGATTGGACGAAGAAGACGCGTGCCATATAAATAATAAATGTTATATAATATTACAAAAGTATTACAAGAATACATGTTTAATATGTGAATAATCAATTATGACAAAGGTCGTGACTTACCAACTCCTCAACCAGATTTGCATACCCCTTTCTAGATGTCCAATGGTTGTATTTATTTTGCTTCCTTTTTTGTTTCCCTTCTTCACTCTTTTTGTTTACCAAAAAATTGTATCAACTCAATTCAATTAGCATATCTTATTTCATTTATATTAAAGAAAGGAGTTAGTGGGGAGCAGCACAACTTTGATGAATACTTTGTTATATAGATGTTGAAAGAAAGATAAAGAAAAAAATTTCAAACTTTCTTAAAGAAAGTTAATTCCTAAAATAATTTATATTCATACTTACTTCGAAATCTTCCTCCAAACGTGAAGTGACAAATTCAACCCAATGGTCTTGATCGATAAATGAGTACTCAGTTGGGGGATATTTTAACTTCTCTACATCGTCCTTAAACGTCAATACGTATGTCGTTGTCAATCTAGACTTAAATCCACAAAAGCATACTCCCGCATTCTGAAGGACACTTTTCTTCGACTTCGGATCATTAACAAAGTCGGCCTACAATGCGAAAAACACATCCAAAATATTCAATTTGATCAACGAGAAATTTTATTATACTTGAAATGACTTAGAAGGATTGTTACCTCAGTTAGTTCAAACATCTTGTCCTTCATCTCTTTGGGCACCGCATGCCAACTTGAGTATGTTATCGGAACGTGAAACCTTACCGTCGTTCCTATAAAAATTTTCAGATTCATTGCATTCTGACCAATTGGTTGATTCAGTTCGTTGTAGTTAACCACCAATTTCTGACCCTCACTACTAACACGTGTTATCTCCTTCATTCCGGTAAGGCCACGTTTTCTCTTGTGGCTACTGCTTTCCCTTTTATCATGTGGTGTAGCAAGATAATTGCATACCATATCGTTGTCCTCTAAATTTAACCATATCTGCAAATCTGGTTTCAAACATTACACAAGAGACTATAAGTTAGTAAAAATACTTATGTAATTGTAAGAAAGACATAGAACAATAATTTGAGAATCGTAACGGGAACTTCATAGTGAATTGTGTATCAACTGTTAGTTCTCAAATATATCAATAAACTGTTCTTAAACACTTACTTACGCAAAATTCATAATGACTATGATAGAACACGTAACACTATCAATATAGCATATCTAGTACATAATAGTTTTCAAATTTGAAAAAAAAAACCAATTTGAACATGAAATGGAAACTTGATAACGGTAGATTCTGAAGTAGTCGTATCTCAAAATGACATTGTCCTTCAAAGAAAAAAAAACGACAGTCATTAACCATATGTAATGAACATTGAACACAACCAAATAATAGATTGTATGCCTCTTACTATACATACTTTTAAAAGTCAAGTAGTAACCCATGTGCCTTCACAGTCAAGTCTAGCGTATGATTCCCCAATTTCATTAATATCACCTGTTGTTGTTCATTTCGAGACTGGAGGATAGTGCGTCAACATGTCTTCTAGGTCAACATCAACACATTTGTAAGGAAATTCTTTCTGTGGTGACATCACAACAACCGACCATCGTGCATCAACAGGATTTATGACATAGGATACTTGTCTCCCGTGCGTGGCAATAATGAACGAATCCGAAGTGTGTCCGATTCAAGTAAGGTCAACCAGCGTGTAATTAAGATCGTCCATTCGAACACCAGTCTTATTTTCAACCCAATTGCATTTGGAAAGTACAACCTTAAAAGTATTGTAGCCGACTTTTCAAATCTCATGAATCGTCCCATAAAAAGACATGTCACCAACGATCAGATTTTTGTCCTTCGCACTAGACACTTGCATTGTCATTGCAACTAACATAATCCCATTGTTTTGAACATTTCGATGGTCCTCAAGAGATTTTGTGTGGTAACAAGATCCATTAATTATGTACCCCTCATACGTCATTAAACCAGGGTGGGGCCCATGTGCAAGCCAACGTATGGTGTTGAGATAACATTTCCTTCCTGTAATTCACTCATCACCTATTGAAGAGAACAGTCAGTCGTTATAACTGTGGACCAATAAGAAGAAACAAAATGCAATTTGATAGTTCATTTACCTGATCTCGTATCCATGCACCGAAGGATCTATTATATTCAACTTGTAGCCACTATTCATTTTTTGCTCTTCTTCGATTTTCCATTTTTAACTAATTCAAATGTTGTCTACAAAATATGACATACATTCAAATCATGTCTTGTGAAGGATCAATTAAGGACTGTGTATAATCATAGGAATGCTTACTCTATGTATGGGTGCACTTCTTCAATGTTCTGTAAAACGTGAAGATGTGCTTGCTCCATATGTTGCACATCGAGCCCAATGTACGTTCCTACTGATAATGGTCTATCGCTTTGTCTATCTTCCCTTGAATTTAGGGACCCAAGTCCAATAGGATCTAATCCAAAAAGAAACTCCAAACACAATTCAACAGCCTCCTCACATATTTGTGCTTCTGTAATGCATCCTTCCGATAGAGTTCTATTACGAACATAACTTTTTAACACTTTCATACATCGTTCAAATGGGTACATCCACTGCAAATATATAGGTTCACAAAGCTTTACTTCTCTCACAAGATGAATGACAAAATGAACCATAATTGTAAAAAACGAGGGTGGAAAATACTTCTCAAGGCTGCATAAAATCATAACTATATCTTATTGCAATGCATCAAGCTTTGAGACAGAAAAACTTTTAGCACAAATTGCATTGAAGAAGAAACACAGTCTACTGATAGTGTACCTCACATTTTTCGGTAGGACTGAGCGTATTGCAATTGGAAGCAGTTGTTGCATTAAAACATGACAGTCATGCGATTTAAGGCCGGTCAGTTTTAAGTCATCCAAAGAGACATGACTTCTAATATTTGATGAATACCCTTCTGGAACTTAATTTCCGACAAAGTCTTACAAAACCTATACTTCTCTTCTCTTGACAATGTATATCATGTTGCGGGTATGTAATTTCTATTACCTGTAAACGTTGGTGTCAATTCTGGTCTAATTTTCATTTCAACTAAATCAATTCTAGTATTAAACCCATCTTTACTTTTTTCTGGTATATCAAGCAACGTGCCTACTATGTTCATGCATACATTCTTTTCAATATGCATTATGTCTAGATAATGTCGTACATGCAAATGTTTCTAATATGGTAGTTCAAAAAAATTCTGATATTCTTTTCCAATAGTCATTGCTACCTTCATTATGCAATTTCTTCCCACACTTCTTCCCATATAAAAATACCATGTCTTTCATTTTGAAGTACATGGCCTCCCTCGACAAGGGTTGTGGAGGACTTCCTTGCTCTTGCTTACCATCAAAAATCTTTTTGTGTATTATGTATGGATTATGTATTGGCAAATACTTCCTATGTCTCATGTATGAATTTTTTTTCCATGTTGTAGTCTTATTGAAGTAGTCTCCTCTCCACATATTGGAAAAGCCTTATATCCTTTCACACTACAACCGCACAAATTACCGTATGCTGGAAAATCATTGATCGTCCACAATAAGATATCCCGCAATGTGAAATATTCTTCTTTATATGCATCAAAACACCAAACTCCATCTTCCCACAACATTTTTAGGTCATCAATTAAGGGTGCTAAGTACTTGTTGATATCGTATCTCGATTGCTTTGGACCTGATATTATCATTGTCAACATCAAATATTTCCTTCTCATACACAACCATGGTTGAAGGTTGTATATTGTAGTAATAACGGACCAACAACTGTAGGTCATCGATAGATCTCCAAATGGGTTAATTCCATTAGTGGACAAACCCAAACGGAGATTTCTTGGTTCTGACCCAAAGGTTGGCCATATGTGGTCAATCTCCATGATAGAGTGTCGGTCGCGTGTCTCAAAATACCATCAACTTTTCTATCGATTACATGCCAACGCAAGTTCTTAGCATTCTCAAATCTCTTGAACATTCTTACAACTCTTGGAACTATTGGGAAGTAACACATCTACTTGGCAGCCACTCCATTTTATTCATTGTTTGAGTTTTTATCGATCTTCCACCTTGATAAACCACACTTAGGGCATTTTTTTTCATATTTTGCATGGCTGGGTTTCGATCTTGTGACTCCAATTGAATTGCGCGAGAGGATTTTTCAAATCTTTTTCATTATTTACCCATTTACCCTCGATCTTCAACTTGCTCGTTTTTCTTTGTTCAAACTTAGTTTTTATTGTTTTTTGTTCTGTTAGCTCGAAACAGAGTCTAGTTCATAATCTGCATAAAAATATAAAAACAATGAGTATAAACATGTTGGGGAACACAAAATAGATAGATAACTATGGATCAAATATTGCTTCATCATGTACTAAGGAAGGCGAAGAGTTACAGAGAGTAAAAAAATTGTGAGGGAAATTTTTAACGACTTATTTTACTCCATCCCACCCCTTTTATTGATTTCAAGTGTCATTAAAACTCAAATTTCTAGTAGAATTTCCTATGATTTTAGAATTTAACCTCAATTCTTAAAAGTGCTAAACTCCTTATTAAAGCATGAATGTTGATAAACTTGGATTGAATTATTTGACATCACTTAGCATTCTATTGGATTTACCTTTTGTTCACACGAGATTTTCAAAGAAATTTAATTCGTGGAGTTGAACATATGTTTATATTGTGTTTGTGTTGATTTGATGCGATGTGGTTCGATCTCTAGTATTTGATCCTCTATTTCTCTCTCAGTTTGATGCATATGCTTGATTGGAAGAAGCGGAGTACGTGATGTTCTTGAAGTTGGAGTCTTGGAAGAAACTTGTATCTTCAAAGGAACTTCAATCTTCGAGGACGATCGACTTCGATATCTCTTAGCCTATTGCATGTAGATTAGTTGCAATTATCTTAATTCTCTTGTGCAATAAAGATTAGTTTGTGCATATTTTCACCCTTAACGATCCTACCCAAAAAGTGTCCTATCATTCCATCAGTCATTGCTGCCACTTTCGTCGGATTTTATCATACCTTTGCCGGAATCTTAAGTTTTGTTTAAGTTTTAAATACTTTGATGTTGTTCTTGAATGAGTCTTCAACACCCACTTTGAGTTGGGTTTAAAATTCATCCCTTCTTTCTTGGTGGTGAAGATATATTTGGAGTTTTGAAAGTGAGTTAACCATTATCCTGGTTCGAGTTTGGTTCCCATGAGAATTGTGGTAAGTGATGGGAGAATTTTGGACGTTCACTAAAATATTGTTTTAATTATTGAATCAATTAGGATAATTGTGTAGGTTGGAATTTAAGGTTGTTTGGTTTAATTTATGTAGGAATTAAAGCCAAATTTTGGAACTTAAAGTATTTAAAGCTAATTGTTTGAGTTGAAGAATGGAATTTGATTCTAAAAGATAAATTAAAAATTTGGGTTCTTGTGTGTAGGTTCTATTCTTACACACTTTGCCTTGTTCTTAATTGTTTGCTTGGACAACGTTATTCAATCTTAGATTTGAAGTAAGTGATTCTTCTACTGGATACCTTTGAGTTGGACATTCAAAATTAACTAAATATTTTTAGTTTATGATACCATGTAAGCATGTTATTATACGAAGGAATAATTTATGTGTTATGCATCGTAAGAACATTATTTACATCAGAAAACTTTGGACTATGACATTATGTTAAAGCTTCTTAACTTAGAGGTGACTACTAACTCTCCTGACATGCTTATGTACACCTTGTGTTTTGGGCTCCTTCAGGACCATTGCTTATGCTATGATTTGTGTTTCCTCGGTTCACTACCTACGCCATGTATGATTTGTACATTATGTCTATGTTGGAAGGAGTTTAACAACTCACACAAAAAGGCTTTAATAGGAAGATTACTTACTGAGAATTTTTATACTTATCCTTGCTTATTTCATGTTTTTCAGGTAAGGCAAGAGCAGGCTGGCGTGCAAAAAGTGGGACACGCAACCATGTCATTAGAGACTAGAGGATTGCTTCCACTCAATATTTATTTTCAAATTATTTTAAATTTTTCACATGTAGGAAACTTGATGTTAGGATTATTTCATTTTATTTTACTTTGTTGTTGTTCTTTAAATATATATACACACATAAATATAACTTTTTAGGCCCCCAAAAAAGTTTTATTTATTTATTCATTCATTATTTTAAACTTTTGTTTTTTTATGTCATTAATCATGTTTTCAAATAAAAATTTCTACTTTAATAGTCAAAATGTTTCGATATTAATTTTACAATTATGAAATAACAACCTTAGTTAGAGATCCCGAAAGTTGGGTCTCGTTACAAGAAACTTTTAAAATATGCTCAAAATCATACTTTTTTTCTTCATACATTGCCTCATGCATGCATGACTCTAAGAGTGTATCATAGGCAAGTCATAGAAAAGCATAAGGAAACAAAGCAAGCAACAAAGAAGCACACACAACAATTCGAGCGTGGATTCTCAAAAGCTCTAGCTAGAACACAGGCATACCCCACCTCCCGACTTAAGATCTAACATCGTTCCTAATGTAATAAGAACAAGAAAACAGAGACAGGCATGATATTTATAGAAGACCCTAAATCTAACATCGCATGCTCAAATTTTCTACATATGAACGAATTAGGCTCCCCTTAACTTCATTGCTCTTATGATGAGTCAACGAATTGAGGCACCCTCTCAATCAGATGCAACTTGCAAAAACATCACCTACTTTCACTCTCTAGCTTTACTTCCTAACATTAGAAGAATGACACTAACTTGATGCAATAACGATCATATAACATAAGCCTTCAACACACTTTCTTAAAGCATGTCGATGAACACAATGCAAAAAACAACCAATACCACAAAGCCTAATGTGCTTATCTTGGAGCAATTCTATGTTGGGTGACCTCCTAGAAATTTTTCTAGGATATGCATTTGAGTGAGGACAAGTGATGCCGAAAAAACTTGTATTGGTTAGTGGGGATAAATTTTACTCTTTGAATCATTTAACACAAGTAAGGATGACGTAGTCGAATCGTAGAAGATGCAACGGAATATCATGACCATCAATTGTCAAATCCGAATTCAGAATCCTGTGCCTAGGATGTTACAGTTAATTGATAATTTTCTATTGTTTTGGGTGATTTTATCGACATTTATGCTGGTGTTACTGTTGGGTAACCATTTCTGTTGGGCTATGTCAAATATACATCTTTCCTTTTCTGATTAGAAAGTATGTATTACTAAAAGTTGTACTATAATTGTCGTCACTGATTCAAAGCTCTTTATTATTGTAAATACTAACTCAATGAAAATTTTGTTTGATTTAAAGTATTGACATTTTGAAAACTAGAAAGATTTCTGTTTTAGAAAAGTATAAATGCTTTCTTTATTAAAGTTCTGAAAGCTTATTTAAACGCTTTGGTTTTGATGAAAAATTGTTTTAAAGTTTTAGTTTTGAAAGATTATTTTTCTAGATTTTGATTTCAAAAGTAATGTTTTGTAGCAAAAATTTGATTGAAAGTTATGAAATGATTTACTTTATGATTTCGAAAAGTTTTGAAAGAAAATGAATTTCAAAGCTTCCTATGGAAATTGCTTATTGAGTCAACTTGTTTTCTAAAATGATTCTACAAGAAAAATAGTCTACGACGACAATTATCTTCTGTCGTAAATAAAATCTGTGACAGTTATTTACCGTCATAAAAAGTGTTTTCATGATAGTTGTGAAAAACTGTCACAATAAGTGTTTTCATGACAGAAAATAAATGTCAATATTTAATATTTTATAACAACAAATAACTGTCAATAACCCATACATATTAAAGTAATTATCTGTCATCCTTTGCATATTGACGACAGTTATAAATGTCACAAAGTTGTAAAATATGACATTTTTCCCTGTCAAGGATATACCAATCGTGACAGTTTTTATAAAATCAAATGTCATTGTTTCAACATTGACAACAGTTACAAAATGTCACGAATTCGTATATTATGACAATTATTTCCTGTTAAGGATTTGCCAATCGTAACAGTTTTTATAAAATCAAATGTCATTGTTTCAATATTGACGACAGTTACAAAACATCACGAATTCGTATATTATGACATTTTTTCCCTGTCAATAATATGTCAATTGTGACACAATTTTTATAAAATCAAATGTCATTGTTTCAATATTTACAACAGTTACAAAATGTCACGAATTCGTATAACTTGACATTTTTTCTGTCATATATTCCTTTATTACTAGATTTTTTGTACAATAAAATATATTTGTTGTTCTTCTTCCCACATCCATATGAAAACAAAGAGTCAACACTTTAATATATGTATACGTTATAATACACTTCGTAATATTCGTACAATAGGATTGACTAATAACCATTTTTTGTAAATGGTAGTTTACATACAAAAAGAATAAACAATGACATCTTTTGCTATCAACAAGCCTAAAATAAGTACATTGGAACCAAAATTTTGCTAACAACCATACAAAATGTCTTATATCAACCAATTGCTCCAATATGGCTTCACTGCTTCAATGGATTCTTCCAAACCTAGTAAGAAAACAAAATCTCATTCTAGAGTATGACTAAAGAACATTTCCAAAGCAAATCAATTCACAAGTAAACAAAAATAGAACATTTGTACACCTAAATCAATTCACTTAGTCATCCCACAAAGGATCATCCCACAAAACTTCCTACCAAGCAATCCACAAGTTACTAATCTTTCACATGTCATAATGGATCTAAGTTACTTCCTACCAAACAATAAACAAATGAATTAACCAAATAATGTAACAATTTAATACATATAAACAATATATATAGAAAATAAACATAAATCACTAATCATTCACATGCCATAATGGATCTAAAATACTTCAATTGAGTTTGAAATAATTTACAAGTAAATAAAAAACAAAAAGTATGTACACCTAAAACTATCATAAAGCACTCAATTCAAGCCCTGAATTTCCCTACCCCCATGCTATGAAACCATTATGCAGAGAGTTCATAATATATGGAGAGAACAATGGAGTAGCATGTAGATACAAATCAAGAGTGACCATATGGATGCTCCTTGTCATTAGTTCTACATAAATATCCCAATAAGTAATAATATGAACAAACTAAAAAACTATGCATATACATAGAAAACAGAGACCAAATTCAAAATTCCATTTGCTCCTCCATTTAAACTAATACTTTTCTTGAAGAGTAATGCCTTAGGATAAGTCTAAGGTAGAGAAATCCTTCTCAATCAACTTTTTCTTAAAGTTCTCCTTGAGACAGAACAATAATTCAGTAGTAACCGACAAAGAGGAGTAATTGACAAAGTTCATAACCACCCGCATGAAAAAACAAAAAACATAATTGCTAAACTTTAACACTCACAACTTGTGCTATGTTCCTCCTAGCAATCTTTTGGACTCGATTTATCAAAATCCTCAACCTCTTCAATTCATCCTCATTCAGAACTGCATACATCAAAGAGAAGGCTTCCTTTAATTATGAATAAAAAAATCGCTCCATGGAAAGGATACACAAACAAACTGCTTCTCTATCAGGAGACAATTGAGAGACTATAAAGTATGATTAAAAGAATCAAGACATAGATTCATACTCTTCTTTCTCTTATTTTCTCCTCTCTCTTTTCAGTGTCTCTCACACACATGACACAAGATTACTATAACAATAAAAATACAAACTTTTAACTTCAAACACTTGCTAATTTCCTTTTTACCAGATTTCCCAGACAATGACAAGAATCTCAATGGGTGATCATTGCTCGCAAAAATGTTAAGAATCAAAATAGGGACGAATAGTAAGGGATGTGAATAGACATTTGGATATGAAGCAACAAAATAGATCCAAATTATGAAATTACAAATATCGTACCAAGATAGTGTAACGACCCAGACTTTAACGACCTTGTTTAAGTCGTTAATTTAATACAAAACTGTTTGTTGACAAAAGACATAGCGAAGTTTAGTTGAAATCATGAGAAATAAAAAAAAAAAACTTTAATCGGGCCCTATTTCAAAATATGAAATTTTAAAGTACTGCTTACAAAAATTTTAGCTATTTGTAAAATTAGTTCAACAAAAAATTTATAAAACAGTCAGCTGAAGCAGTTTAAAGACGGTCCTTTATGGCAAATCACGATTCCTTCTTGTCCCTCGTCGGTCTGTCCCTCGTCGGTCTGCCCCTCGTATTACCTTTGCCTGAAAAGTTAAACATAAAAAGGGTGAGTATTAATATACCCAGTAAGAGACCCACTACTGGTCCCGTTAGGGGAAAAATAAATTATTAATTTCCTATGGGGTACCCTGCACAGTCACAGTCTTGTGATCCCGTAGGATACACATAATCAGTCTAGTGTTCTGCAGAAACACATATCAGTCTAGTGAAGGATGCACAAAAGGGTGATAATCCCGTAGGGCACCCGCAAGGTAACTACCCACTAGGAAGCCAATAATTTACCCCTCAGTCCCTTCTATACATCTTAACAGTCATTTACAACCCAGCCAAACAACCTCATCACGTACTTTCCACTTAACCTCCAACAACCATTCATTTTCCAATTTAACCTAAGGTCAGTCAAAACATATTAGTCTATCAGTCAACGAACTAAATACTCATAACATTCTTCTCCAAATACAAGGGGTATGACTAATTAGTCCCCTCCGTCATAAGAACGCAACCACGACAGTGTATCCTACACTCAACCTAAACAACCATCCGTCAGTTTCAACCCATCCCCTATAAAAATACATTTACTGTTTTCAGTCATTCAACAACCATATGTGCATATTTACATAGCCAGTCAGTCACCACATACAACTGACACCAAAACAACATAAATCCATACAAAAATATATATTCTCGTCGAAATATAATCTTAACTAAACATCCAGTCCACAGTCAAACACATGTAGCATATCCATTATTTCTACTCAATTCCAATATAATTATGCAGCCCAACACGTCTCAAGGTTATAAGTAAGTCCAGTAGGAAGTCCCTTACCTCACTCTTATGCAATTTCTTCAATCGAACAAATTCCAATAAATCGATTCCTAAACATAACCAAACATAAAATCAACATCCTTCTAATTAGTTTCATCCATTCAAATCACCCATATGTAAATCTCACAACTTACCTAAGAAGTGGAGGAATGAACTCCAACGAAGCTTATGGCAAAATTGAAGGCCCCTAACTTCACATCACCAATATTGCCTTCAAGAACAAACGTCAAAGCAACCCATTAAACAACCATCACATCTCAAGGTACTTACAAAGGCAAACCTTATAACCCAACAATAATACTTGAATTAATACAAAGCAACTACGAACCCACAACTTAAGTTTTTTTTTACCCACAACACCTTGTCAGTTTGCTACGGAACAGAGGCAGCGGCGCACGGACTAAAAGAAACAAGGTTGAGAAGAAGATTGGAGCATAGGCCAGCTTGAAGCTCGCGACTAGAAGGCAGGGAGTCACGCGGCGGTTGGCTTCACGAGGAAGACCGGCGCGAACGAAGCCGAACGAACGCTGGCGAGAAGAGGGACGCTGTCGGAAGGGAGAAACGTGCGCGGCTAGGATCTTGCGACTTCGGCTCGGGTTTGACTCAGATTCACGACAGGCATCCGACTACGGCTGTTTCTCGGGTAGCAGATGAAGGATGCGACGGCGCACCGGTGGTTGACTGGCGAAGAGTTGCGACGGACACCCCCCGATCGATAGACGAAGAACACGACAGGAATGCAAGGATGCTTGGCGATTCGGGACGCGTTGGACTGGGCGGTCGGGGTGAGGTTGAATGGAAAAGAAAGAGGAAGAAAAATTGATGGGAGGCCGGCGGCGGCTAGGGCACACGAAAGGAGAAAAAGAAAGAAGAAAATAAGGGGGGGGGGGGGGGGCTGGGCGCGCGCGAGGGAGAGAGGGGGAGAGAGAAATTGTTTTGTTTTCTTTTTTTTTTTTATAATAATAATAATAGATGATGATGATGATGATAATAATAATAATAATAATAATAATAATAATAATAATAATAATAATAATATTTAATAATTAATAATAAAATCTTATTATTATTATTATTATTACATTTTTCCTCCTTCCCTTATTTTCTTTCCCATTTATTAAGTTTCTCTTCCAAGCCAAAAGAAGTAAACTAACACCCAACCAAATAAAAAAAATCCTGGAAATAGAGCAATCTGATTAAAATCAATTATCTTAGAGCTCGGGGTGTTACAGGTAGAATACTAAAAAATTATGCATTGCGAAATCGACAAGCTTATGGGTGATTAAGAAGGGGTCGAATTGCGACTAGCAATTCTTGTGAGTTCTAAGCCTCCAAACAAAAGGATTCTTTGAACACGGACTTATACTACACAAAAACTAGAGTCTTCCTAAGGAAAAAATATAAATGCACACAAGGTCATCATCACACATTTTAAGGAAAATCTTTATGTGGTGACATTACAACAACCGACCATCTTGCATCAACAGGATCCATGAAATAGAATACTTGTCTCTCGTGTGTGACAATAATGAAAGAATATGAAGAGTGTCCAATTTGGCTAAGGTCAACCAGCGTGAAATTAAGATTGTTCGTTTGAACACCAGTCTTATTTTCAACTCAATTGCATTTGAAAAGAACAACCTTAAACGTATTGTAGCTGACTTTCCAAATCTCTTGAATCGTTCCATAGAAAGTCATGTCACCAATGACTGGATTTTTGTCCTTCGCAATAGACACTTGCATTGTCGCTGCGGCTAACATAATCCCATTGTTTTGAACAGTTCGGTGGTCATCATGGGACTTTTATGTGGTAACAAGATCCGTTAATCATATACCCCTCCTATGTCATTAAACCAGGGTGGGGCCATGTGCAAGCCATTGTATGGTGTTCAAGACAACCTTTCCTTCCTGTAATTCACTCATCACCTATTGAAAACAACAATCAGTCGTAACTAGTAATCAATAAGAAGCAACAACATGAAATTTTATAGTTCATTTACCTAATCTCGTATCATGCTCCGAATGATCGATTATGTCCAAATTGTAGCCATTGTTTATTTTTTGTTCTTCTTTGATTTTCCAGTTTTAGTTGGTTCAGATGTCGTCTACAAAATATGTCATACATTTAAATGATGCGTTGTGAAGGATAACTTAATGGCGGTGAATAATCATATAAATGTGTACTCTATGTATAGATGTACTTCTTCGATGTTCTGTAAAATGTGAAGATGTGCTTGCTTCAATTGTTGTACATTGGGGCGAACGTATGTTCCCGCTGACAGCAATCTATCACTTTGTCTGTTTTTCCTTGAATTGAGTGACCCAAGTCTAATAGAATCTAATCCAGAAAGAAACTCTGAACAAAATTCAACAGCCTCCTCACATATTTGTACTTCTACAATGCATCCTTTTTGGTCGAGTTCTATTACGAACATAACTTTTCAACACTTTCATGCATCATTAAAATGGATACATCCACTGCAAATATACAGGTCCACAAAGCTTTACTTCTCTCACAAGGTGAACAACGAGATGAACAATAATTGTGAAAAATGAGGGTGAGAACTAAATCTTCTTTCAATGCATCAAGCTCTGAGACATAAATTTTTTTAGAGCAAATATCATTCAAGAAGAAACACATTCTACTTATAGTGTACTTCACATTCTTCAGTAGGACTGAACGTATTGCAATTGGAAGTAGTTGTTGCATTAAAACATGCCAGTCATTCGATTTAAGGCCGGTAAGTTTAAACTCATCTAAAGAGCTAGACACAACTTCTAACATTTGATGAATACACTTCTGAAACTTTAATTTCAGACAAAGTCTTACAAAATCGATATTTCTCTTCTCTTGACAATGTATAGCATGTCGTGGGTATGTAAGTTCTATTACCTGTAAAAGTTGGTGCTAATTCTGGTCCAATTTTCATTTCAACTAGATCAAGTAGTATGCATCCCATTTTTACTTTTTCCAAGTATATCAAGCAAGGTTCCTACTATATTCATGCATACAATTTTTTTCAATATGCATTACGTCTAGACAATGTTGTACATTCAAGTTTTTCCAATATGATAGTTCAAAAAATTATGATCTTCTTTTCCAATAGTCATTGTCACCTTCATTATGCAATGTCTTCCCACACTTCTTCCCACATGAAAATATCATGTCTTTGAGTTTGAAGTACATGGTCTCCCCCAACAAAGGTTGTGGAGGACTTCCATGCTCTTGCTTACCATAAAAAAAATATATTTTGTATGGATGATGTCTTGGCAAATATTTCATGTGTCCCATGTATGATTTTTTTTTTTCATGTTGTAGTCTAATTGAAGTAGTGTCTTCTCCACATATTGGACAAGCCTTATATCCTTTGACACTACAACCGCATAGATTACTGAATGTAGGAAAATCATTGATAGTCCACAATAAGACAGCCCGTAATGTGAAATATTCTTCTTTGTATGCATCAAAACACCGAACTCCATCTTTCCACAACATTTTTAGATCATCAATTAAGGGTGCTAAGTACGTATTGATATTGTATCCCAGTTGCTTTGGACCTAATATTATCACTATCAACATCAAATACTTCCTTCTCATACACAACCATGATGGAAGGTTGTATATTGTAGTAATAACTGGCCAACAACTGTAGGTCGTCGATAAATCTCCAAATGGGTTAATTCCATCAATGGACAAACCCAAATAGAGATTTCTTGGTTCTGACCCAAAGGTTGGCCGCATGTGATCAATCAATCTCCAAGATGGAGTGTCAGCTGGGTATCTCAAAATACCGTCGACTTTTCTATCAATCGCATGTGAACGCAAGTTCTTAGCATTCTCAAAGCTCTTAAACATTCTTATAAATCTTGGAACTATTGGAAAGTACCACATATGCTAGGAAGCCACTCCACTTTTTTCATTTGTTGAGTTTTTAGCAATCTTCCACCTTGACAAACCACACTTAGGACACTTTGTCATGTTTACATACTCTTCTGTACAAACAACAATCATTAGGACATGCATCAATTTTTTGGTAACTCGGTCCTAAGGCACCTAGTGTTTTCTTCGCTTCGTATAAGGAACTTGGTATTTCATTGTTTTCAGGTAGAAGATCGCTTATTATGGACAATAATTTGGAGAAGCTAGTGTTACTCCAACCATACACAACCTTTACGTTGTACAATCTCACTAGGGCTGACAACTTGGTAAATTTCTTACATCCTAGGTATAAGGGTTTCTTCGTGTCGTCAAACATAGTATCAAAGGTACTTGATGGAATAAAAGACTGGTCATGAACGGATTGAACCATATTAAATGTATTACATAAATCATCGTGTTCATAGTTTTCATCCACTATATTTTCCATTCTACTGGTAACATTCTCTGAGTTCAAATCTTCACCATTCCAGAACCATACCTTGTAACTTTTATCAATTCCACTGGCATACAAATGATACCGAACTGTTGAGACATCCTTAAGTAAACGATTCTCGAACTTCAAATATGGACATCTAATTGAATTAGAACCTTTAGCATGACACAAACCAAATTGAATGAACCTTTCGACTCCTAAATCATATTCTCTAGACATGTTGTTTTCCATCATCCATAATTTGTCCATTGTGAAGTTGTCTAAAACTTGAATCTGCCTCTAAACAAACCTAGTTACAAAAGAAATGGATAGCAACTTTATGAAATCAATTAGTAACTACATCCTATAATACATAGATTTCATCCAGAAATAGTAAAGGCTTGGGAATTTCTTAACCCTTCGCTTGAGTGAAATTTCTAAGAGTACCCTAAAATATGCTTTTTAACCCATAACGTGTATTCTGATGCTAAAAGATTAAAAATGATAAAGATGAAGAATGTGATAAAGTTGGTTATAAATAAGTTGGTTTTTCATAAAAGTGTAACACAAAGTATAGACAGCCATTATAAATCTATACAAGTTGTTGTAAATTAACAACTATGCTTCTTATAACCCGCAAATCAGAAAATTTGCACATTTCAAGTTAAGATGGAAGAATTGTTCATGCAACAAGTTTCCAAATGTCATAAGTTTTCTATTTAACCACGACATTTCATTTCCACACACAAAAATTAAACAACTTGTGAGCAATAGCTGCCACGATATTTCATCTATGATGTAGATAATAATAATGACAAGTTGAAAGCAAGTCTAGAAGAACTAAATGCTAGTTTACTTAGCAGAGGATAAACACAAATTTATAGGCAAGTAGTCAAAAACCAACAACCAACAACAAAACAGAACTAAATTAATTACAAAACTTCACACAAAGTCCAAAATTTACAACAAGCAACAAAAATCAAAGTCCAAAACCAACAGCCAACAGCCAACAACAAAATTCAAAGCTAAAACACCTACAAGTATATCACTGGCTACAAGCAAAAAAATTGATCAAAGGATGCAGTAGCACAAAGTAAAAAATGAGAGAAAAACAACCTTATTGAATGAAAATGGACTCTGAAGTGCTGGGATTTGAAGTATAAGGCTGAGAAGAAGATGAATTGTGTCTGGCAAGTAAAACAGAGTGTCTCATCTCAGAAAATAATGTAACACAAGCATTAAGCAATAAGAAATAACAAAACATTTTGTTTTAGTTTAACTGAAAAAAGGAAAAAAAGTTAATAATCAGCATTGAACTCCAGTGTCTAGATTTATTAATCTTTCCAGCACAATCCAACATAACAAATTAAAGTTAGACAAAGTGAAACTGAAGAAAACAACATTCACATAATATCCATAAAAACTCAATGCTCGTAGAAGAGCCAACGTAACATATGTATTATGTCCAAAACAAGACAATGAGAAACATCATCATCGGCCAACAACAAGCATCAAAGTAAACATTAAAAAAAAAAAAAAAGAAGAAAACAAACTCACAGCACACAGTGAAAATGTTGACAATAAGCATCAAAGTAAACACTAGAAGTTGTTTAAAGGGCCAACAACTAACAAGTTTCTTTAGACATTTAACTGATATATATCAGACTGTGTGCCCTAGAAAAGCAACCCAATTTCTATAAACAGAACACGCACTTCACAAACTTTAAATAGCTTTAAATGGTTTTTATCATTTGATGATGAGGTAACAACTAACAAGTTATTATTTCATAAAAAACTATATATGTTCTTTTTGCATATCTCGAGTGTCAAGGACTCCACTCTTCGGATTATGCTCATGGCTTGCCTCACTTCAATGCCTACTCAAAAAATGTTTTTTAAACCAAGGCCTTAAACCCAAGACCTTTGATGGTATCTCCAAATATCCCAAGCCTTTACCACCAAGCACCAAGCACCCTCTGATATCTTAAAATTGAGTATTATCTACAAGAAATCCTTATGACGACCCAGGCATTTCAGACCTCATCTAAGTCGTTACGTTTACTCAAAACCGTTTGTTGACAAAAGACATAGTAAACTTTAGTTGAAATCATGAGAAATAAAAAAAAAACTTTAATCGGGCCCTATTTCAAAATATGAAATTTTAAAGTACCGTTTACAAAAAAATTAAGCTATTTGTAAAATTAGTTCAACAAAATATTTATAAAACCGTCAGCGGAAGCAATTTAAAGACAATCCTCTATGGCAAATCACGATTCCTTCTTGTCCCTCGTCGACCTGCCCCTCGTGTTACCTTTGCCTGAAAAGTTAAACATAAAAAGGGTGAGTATTAACATACCCAGTAAGAGACCCACTACTGGTCTCGTTAGGGGAAAAATAAATTATTAATTTCTTATGGGGTACCCTGCACAGTCACAGTCTTGTGATCCCGTAGGATACACATAATCAATCTAGTGTTCTGAAGAAACACATATCAGTCTAGTGCTCCCGAAGGATGCACATATCAGTCTAGTGCTCCAGAAGGATGCACAAAGGGGGTGGTGATCCCGTAGGACACCTGCAAGGTAACTACCCACTAGGAAACCAATAATTTACCCCTTAGTCCCTTCTATACATCTTAACAGTCATTTACAATTCAGTCAAACGTCCTCATCACGTAAACTTTCCACTTAACCTCAAACAACCATTTTTATTCCAATTTAACCCAAGGTCCGTCAGAAACACGTCAGTACATCAGTCGACAACAAAACCAATCATAACATCCACCTCAGTCTAAAATGGCACGACCATGATGTCTCTTCCGTTCACAATACACTACCATAGTCGTCTACCATACATTCAATTTACACAACAATCTACCAATTCAAGCCACGCATTATATAAGCAACATCTACGAGATTCAATCATTCCCACATCCTTACATTTGTACATATACATACCCAGACAGTCATAACATGCAATCAACCACAAGTCCACATCCAAACATATACATCATAGCCGTCATCCCTACTCAATCAAGATATAACAATACGATCTATACAGTCAATACACCCAAATATTTTTATTGAGTCCAGTAGAAAGTCCCTTACCTCACTCTTATGAAATTTCTTCAATTGAACAAATTCCAATAAATCGATTCCTAAACATAACCAAACATAAAATCAACATCCTTCTAATTAGTTTCATCCATTCAAATCACCCATATGTAAATCTCACAACTTACCCAAGGAGTGGAGGAATGAACTCCAACGAATCTTATGGCAAAATTCAAGGTCCCTAACTTCAAATCCCCAATGTCGCCTTCAAGAACAAACATCAAAGCAACCCATTAAACAAACATCACATCTCAAGGTATTTACAAAGGCAAAACCTTATAACCCAACAATCTCATCCTTACCAAAACCAACTTACAACAAAACTTTGATGATCGACCGTAAAATAGAAGCAGCGGCAGACGAAGGCAGAATGGTTCGGATGCTCAACAGCAGCTAGGAGTGACGGAGAGCAGTCCGGCAACGCAGTCGAGTTCGTGTGACGCGGCCTGACGAGGAGAGAAAGAAAAACGCTCAGCTTCGATTTGGGCTGGGTCGATCGTGAAGGGTGAGGGGCGCGTCGGCTTGAGGCGTGACGGCTGGAGACGGACGGCTGGGCTTCGTCGGACGGACGGGAAAGAGGGACGCGAACAGAGGAAGTCGTCGGCTGCACTTCGCGACTGAAGATCGAACGCCGAAGAGGACGAACGGCTAGCGACTGGGTTCGACTGGCGGACGCAGCGGTGGTGAGGTTGGGCTTCGAGCGGCGCGGCCAAAAAGGAGGAACGGAGGTGGTTGGCGGCGGCGGCTAGGGCAAACGAAAAGAGAGAAAGAAAGAAGAAGATGAGGGGGGCTGTGCGCACGCGAGGAAGAGAGGGGGATAGAGAATTTTTTTTTTTTTTATTAATAATAACAATAATAACAATAATAATAATAATAATAATAATAATAATATAACTATTATTATATTATAATTATTATATATAAAAAAAAACTTCTCTCCACCAAACATGATTAAATTAAAACCCCCATAACTTCTTAAAGTCTTAATAAAATTTAAAGAGTAGATTGAGAGGATTACCTCAAAATTTCGGGGTGTTACAATCCTCAAGTAACTTTTACTGCCAGTCTTAAAAATAAAATCACCTAAAATCAAACTAAATAGTACTTTATATGAACTTATGGTTCTACTTCTACATATTGATTTGTAAATTGAAGAGAATTTAAACTCGAGCACTAGCAACATAAATTCACTCGGAAGGGAACTACAAAGGTAGAATAGAGAAAGAGATTATTGACTTTTAAATAAAAGAACAGAAACTATTGAAAATTAAAAAGCTCCCTCTAGCCTCAAGGTATCCTCATTGTACAATATTTTTAGATGGAAAGAAGATAAACTCTGCGAGATTTTATAGCATAAGAAAACCAACTAACACAAAACCATTTATTAGCACATAGCACATAGCAAATCAAATTCTCATTGCAATAAAGCTCTAAAAGAGAAATATTTTTGTACCCCTAAACAATATGAACCAAACTGAGAATGACTTCTTGTACCAGTTGCTAATTCAACACCTTTGAACGACTAATTGCTTTAACCCAAATCTTCACTATCTGCTTCACATACACAAAATACACAATAATGGATCTCTCAATAGATCTTTTGGGGCTAATCGGAGAAGGGATGAAGGGTTTTAAAAATTGTTGGGACTAATCGAAAAAGGAAGGAAGACCGACGAAAAGGTTAAGCAACTTCGGTCAGGAGCGGTAAGAGGTGGTAGCGGTGCAGTTGACTGGTCAGCGCTCAATAGCAGAAGTTGCCGATGTTGGCGGTGAAAAGATTGAGAGAGATTGCGGTAAGGGAAGTGCAGGCGGCAATTTTCACGAAGAGAGACGAAGGGTTTTCAAAATTTCGGGGGGCTTTCCTTTGTTTTCTTTCTTTCTTTTCTTTTAACTTAAAACAAATAAAATTTATTTTATTATTAATATTTAGTTACAGTTAAAAACTATCATAGATTTATGATATTGATAAAATGTCATAAATTTGGCCAATCCAAAAATTTTCGTCTTTTCAACTAAATATGCACAAAATGACTTTCCATGAAAGTTTTTTCTTCCACCCCTCTATTTGGATTGTATAGACATCAATGGATGTTTCTTCTCGTATTTAATAAGTTGAATTATATATTATTTGTAATAAGTTACTCCATGTAATTGTGTAAGTAGTAGAAGATTTAATAATTTGTATTCTTCATTTTTGTTATAATAGTTTTATTGAAAATATGGGTTGTTACATAAAAGAATGAATTGTTTTCCTGGAGTTTGTGAGGTCTAGGAGGCACTCAGTAGATCCTCTAACCAATGGCCAAAGAAGAAGAGTTATTCTATAAATTTCAATAAGAATGAGACTCAGATCGTTATAATTGTCCATAGCCCTTTACCTAGGTGGTCTATTGTGATAGACTTGACGGTCCATAGCCCTTTTATTTGGGTGGTTTATTGCGATAGGCTTGATGACTCACAGTTCTTTCTTTGGGCGGTCGTAATATGGATTTTATGGATAAATATTAAACCTTTAAATTTCATAGCCCTTTCTTTAGATGGTCCTAATTTGGACTTAATGAATAGATGTAAAATCTTCATATCTCAGTTTTTGAATGGTTTACCTTTGAAAGTCTTGGTGCAATTGGTCTTGGTATGGACTAGATGTTGTGATAGACTTGATGAAGCAATTAATATGATTGTGAAAGTGTGACCGTCTTCTATGAAAAAATTTATGGGTCTTTTTCTAAAATGTTCATGCTGAATCAATGAAAATTTAAGGAGTAAAATATGTTGTGGACGTCACAACTATATTTGTTGAAAGTTTATGAGGTAACTTACTCTACACAACAAAGTTATTACCCTATTTCATTATGCATCAATTCAAATCGTCAAGATATTGGTGTTTAAATTTGGTCTTCTAATTTTGCTCAAAAAATAAGTTTTATAAAATGTCTTGTTTTGTTTGTCATACTAATCATTCGTAAAATTAATTTCGATTAATTCTAAAATCATTTGTAAAACTAATCTTATTTTTCTTCTAAGGGCTCTTAGTTTTTGGAAAAAAGATAGAGATCAATTGTTTTCCTCTCTAGATCTACTATTTTCTAAGCATTTACCATCGATTATGATTTGTTCTTCAACAATTGCATGTCATAAATTGAAGGTTGTGTTAATCATAGGAAGCAACTGGCTTTTGACGATTTAACACCAAGGTCGCATTGATTTTGCTTTTAAGACAGTAATTTCCACAACACAACAATGATTGACATTTGATTCCTACAAAATACACATAACTAATAACTATGTTTCACTATAACATATAAGGTAAACAATAATTAATAACTTATCACATTACTACATACCTAAGATTCAGAATCCTTATACGATATATGGAAACCTCGATATTCACGTGATCTTACTTGTTTTAAATGTCTTGGCATTTTCACATAGTATAGACAAAGTAGTCCGATCCTTTTAGTATTTTTTATCATCGTCACTCATAATTTTGTAGAAAAAGTTTTAGGAAGAGTCACTAAACTTAGGATTTTTTTCAAAGGAATCACACATGTATATGTTGACTTTCCTCCCATAAATTCACATTATCCAAACAAAATAGAAATAAAAGCAAAAGGTGGAGTAAATAATCGTTTGGTGAGGAAGAAGAAAAAGAAATAAGGGGTAGGAAATGGAAAAGGCAATGTGTTTGGTCAACCCAAAAACCAATTGAATGATGAGAGAGTGTTTATTAAGAGTGTCTTTATAGAGGTGAACAACTTTTGTTGAGTTTCATTTATCACTCTCCACATATGGACTGCCCCACCATTATATTCATCTTCTTTATTGCTCCATTAATTTCCACTCTTCTTTTCTCTTGTTCTAAATTTGAAAATAATAATAGTTATAATATACTTGGCCATCTGATTTCATTGTTCTTTCTAATTATTTCAACACTTTCCCACAAAAATAGGGAATATATGATTGATGACATAAATTTGCTAAAGAATAATCACCTGCTTATACAATGGAAATGTGATTTTCTTAATTGCATGCCTATATTTTGAATTTGAAAAAGTTATTTTAATATGGTTTTATTTTTCATTCAAGTCTATATTTAGACGCATCAACGATATTAAATAAGAAAAAGTGGAGGGTCATTTAAGAATTTTATTTGCATTTAAAAATTACTAAAAAAAAATATGACATTTTAATTTACAATATGGTTTCATTATTAAAAATAAAAAATAAAAAATGGGTCATTTTTCATTTAAAATGTCACTATAACCACACAATATTAGTAGTTGAAGCACCATATATCAAGATTTAAGGATTCTATTTTATTACTCTACTAAATTCTTTGAAGCAAAACCTAGAGCGAAGATTTGTTACATTTTAGAGAACTTTAATAGACGCTTAAAATCAAACAAATCTAAAGATAACCTTTGCTTCTGCTCGATGCCTAAATTTGAACTTGAGAAAAAGGCATTTGCAACCATATGGTCATGCCACCAAAAGGGTACATCGATTTAAAATGATAAAATAGTTCAATAACCTTTTAAACATATTCTTACAAACGCATGTAACACAAAGTTAGCATCTTGAAAACACAAAAGACAAATACATCAATTTTAAAAATTTGAAAACTAAAAATTTACATTTCGAAAATTCAAGGATTAACGTAAGTTTTCAAAACTTAATAATTAATATCGATTTTCTTTATTTTTCTTTTTTTTAAGAACATACATAACTTTCCATCAATTCATAGGAGAGAATTTCATTTCCTTTCATGGTTAATAATTTGTTAAATTTAAGGGTAACATACATTTCTTAAGGTTTAGAGTTGATGTCAATTTGGTTCTTAAAGTTTTAAAACATTTTAGTCTCCAAGTTTGGAAAGTACTTCTAAATGGTTAAATATTTAAAATTGACCGTTACTTGACAAACAGATAAATGACGTGGCATTGAGGTGACAATTTTCTGTTTTTTAAATTAATTTACGCTTATGTGGCATTTGTTTGGGAAATTATCAAAAGTAGCACATTTTTTTGTTTTCATTTTCAAAAGTAGCATTTTTTTATAACTCCTAAAATTGTGTTTTTCCAGTCCATCTCAAGCGAAATCTACCACTTAAATTTCCCTAAAATATTAAAATTTTCCAACTTATCGATTGTTTTCGGGTTTTCCTAGTGCATCTCGGTCGACATTAGACCTCGACCGAGATTCTACCATTTTTCAAATCCTTCCCAAATCTTATTTAATTTTTTTTCTCGTTTCAAAAAAATTACGAAGCTGAGTTCTTCTAAGAAAGCATAAAAAATGGATAGTTTTACATTTAGACCTCAATCCACCATTCTCTTCAATCTAACCCATCAGCTTTTCCTAAATTCCTTGACTTCTTGCTAAATGGATTAAAAGAGGCAAACTGACCTCTCAAAAAAGCAACAAAGCTGCTCCAAAAGTATTCCATATGTACAGCAACACTCAAGACGGTTGTCGCCCTTATGCTAACCATTGCACAGAGGTTCTCAAATCCCATTCGGGTAGTTGTCTTCATGGGGTTCAAGTATCCTCTACACATGTATGGAAGTAAATTAAGATCGGCACGAAGGAACAAAGTATATCCAATACCAAATTAATGCAACTTGACAAAGGAAACAACACTAATTCATGTTTTATTTATAACCAACCTATTATGATTGGTTATAAATTAATAGGTTGTTCAATCAAGATTTGAGATTAACACTTTTTTAAATCTTTTCAAATCTTAACTAAACTTTTATCTCTAAAATTATAAATTTTTTTAGGCTTTTTCTCCATACAACAATTCAACTTTCTCTTTTTGTTGTGACTTTTGAAGCTCGCTTCCACGATTCCTTTTGAATTAGTTCTTTGAAGAAGGGTACTATGATTGATAAACAATCTTCGTCATCTTTCATATATTTCTTCTTCCCGATCTAAACAATCTTAGTTTAAAATCGTGTATCAAATATAAAAAATTTTGGTACACGATCTTGAACAAAAATCATATAGATCTTAATACACGATCGTGTACAAAATCTAAACGATATTGGTACACGATCTTATACTAAATATAAATGATTTTGGTACACAATCATGAACCAAGATCAGTTAGATATGGTACGCAATCGTTTAGATCTTGGTAAACAATCGTGTACTAAATCTAAACGATCTTAGTTCCCAATCATGTACCGATCATTTATCAAGATCGTTTAGAATTGGTACAAGATCATATACCAAGATCTTAAGAATCATGTACCTATCTGAACGATCGTGTACCAAGTTTTTCATGCGTGTGTGACCAATTAATATGATATTAATAATGTTAATGTTTTATAATTATTTATTTTATATATTAATGAATTCCATATATTTTTTATTTTTACATAACTGAATCATATTTAAACTAAAAAAATTAGTGAAAATGTTAGAAAAAATAACACAAGAAATGAGAAACAGGAAATGTTTATCAAACAAATTTCTGTTTCTGTTTCTTTTTTTTCAAGAAACAGAAAACGAAAATAGTTATCAAACATAGTCTTATATCTTGTTCTAAAAAAGGAAGAAATAATGGACGAGAAACAAAAAAACAAAAAATATAAATGTTATTAGATGAGCTCTTAGTCACTAACACATCAAGACGTCAACTAATTTAAACTCATTTTAACAATAACAATCAAATTTAAGAATAAGTACATGGTTGTTAGTGATCTTGAAAGTGCTAAGTCACTTCTTTCACTTATTGTCATTCCAAAATATATAGTTAATCACTCAAAAAGGATGTAATATTACACTTTAATAATTGTGTTCTAAAGGCATAAGTGGATTATTGTAAAAACTAATATAGTAAGGACTAAAATTATTTATTTTAAAACAATTAGGAACTCGTGAACTTGGAACTTTAGATACTTAAACAAAGATATAAAAATGGAATAAATTTATAAGTTTTGACAACTGAAATAAAACTTAAGATGGAAAATAATATCATTTAATAACGTGTCAAATGGTTAAAAAGAGTAAGTAGTACACTACAATTTAATATAGTCAAAAGTAATCTTAACTCGATAGTAATTGTATGACCTTAAACCTTAAAGATGGAATGTTCAATCTTCATCCCACAATTGTTGTTCTAAGGATAAATTGTAAAAATCTCCTCTCAAATGTACTAGTAGTTGCAAATACATCCTTGAACTGTAAAAAATTAAACTCCTTTAACTTTTTTAAGTGTTAAATTTAACCAAAAACTTATACAAATGTTACGATTTATCCATTCATATAAGTGTCTAATTTAACTCAATTTTAACACTTATTCAAGATTAAAATAAGATCAAGAATTAAATGTTTAAAATTGAAACTTCGGATATAATTAGCACTAACATAGTTTTGAAAAATTACGGAATATTTAGTATTGAGTTTTTCACAAATAGGGTGAAAAAAATAAAAGTGAAAGAATGTGTAAAATAAATATAAATAAATAAGTGAAAAGAAAGAGCAATTAATGAAAAAGTGATGGGATGAAAATTAATGATTTGATGGCCTCACCACTAAACATTGGTGAACCGTTGGAATAGTTTTGTTTGTTTTTTGCTTGGTTAATTAACACACCGCAAACATGGGTGTGCAACAACCCTCCTTCTTACTCTCCAATTACATCTCTTTTTTCTTTCCTCTCTTCTTTATAACATTGGTCCCACACACACACAAAAAAAAAAAAAAAAAAAAGACTTAATATCCTCAAAATGAAATCCAACTTTTCTCTCTCCGTCAACTTTCTTCCCAAATTATTAAAGTGTGTTAATTATGATTTTTTTAAATTAAATTGAAAATCAATTTATTTTAATACAGTAGTGGTATAAAATAAGTATGGTTAATCTCCCTTTTAGCTTAATTTACAACAAATTTATACCCTAAAATGTTAGTTAATTACAAATTCAATTATGAAATTTTAGGATTAAAATCTATACGATTATTAGTTTAAAATTTTAACTGATAAGTCCTCAAAATTATATAAATTGAAATATTCTCCAAATCCATCCCTAAGGCTTTAGTGGTGTCCATTAACTTAACAGGATAGGTCAAACAATGAGTGAAAAGAAAGGTTTTAGAGAACTTATTTAACCCAAAGTTAAAAGCAAATATTCCTGTTTCCTTAAGACATACTTGAAAAGTACAACGGTCTGTTAAAAACAATCTATATTCTAAACTACATAGACTAGAATTAGATAGACACAATCTTAAAAGTTTAGTAATGTTTTAAAAAGCTCTTCTTACAATAATGAAATTTTACTATTCACGTCATCAAAAGCCAAAGGACCGAACTTGTATGGTGAAGTTTAATAATCACATCATCCAAAGTTAACAGGACCAAACTTGTATAGTCTAACCTTAGTAATACTTTTTACTAGATAATTTGATTTTGTTCTACTTTAAACCAATATGATCGCATAATATTTCGTGTGTTATATAGATTACAAAAAATTACTTGATTAACAAGCTCTCAACAGATAGTTGACAATAAATTCTTAACCAAACCTATTATTGGATATGAGAATTCAATAAATCTTATATTGTAAATTTACAATTAGAATAATAATATGTCTTTTTTGTCTTATTTATATGGATGATTGTTATAAATCGACATATGATCAATAATAATAATTTCATATTCGATTATATAACTTTTAAGTTTGAATTGAAATCACTAGCAATGTATGACTTTTTAACCAAACAATCCCAGCCAACCAAAAGAAGAAAAGAACATAATAAATAGGGAATAGAAAGAAGAGAAAAAAATAAGTGAGCTACATATGTTGTTAAAAATAATAATAATAACTACATGAGGTTAATGATGTTACTATATTCCCCAACAATAGCACCATTATACTTGTTGGACATACCTTGTTGATTTGACAGAACATAACAAATAGAGAATGAAAAGAAGAGATAAAAGTAGGCAAATTGAACAAAATAAAGTGACAAATCACACTTTTTTATTACATACATACATACATACATACATATATATATATATATATATATATATTAAACTCATGGTTCTCTTTACTACTGTATTCTATACCTTTTTCAAAGCCACAATTACAATCACACAATAAATTTGAGTGTTTAATTTATTGGTTAAAGTGCCGAATGAGGACTTCAAAAACAAGGGGAAAAAACACATACATGTATTGGGTGATCCATTTTAAAAAGAACAGTCCTTTTTCAAACACTGATAGATGATCTTTAAATTTCTAAATTTATGGGAAATACTTCTTTTTCAAAAAGGCAGATTTAAGGTGGCGGTTGGGATCCTTTTGGCAGGCCAAAAAGCAAAGCAAAACCAGAAGTTGATAAATACCCCCTTAAATGCTCAGTTCTAACAATCGTAGAAAGAGCAAACAGTAGAAAGGATTTTGTTTCTCTTGAGAAAAAAAAAAGAGTTGAACTACAAATCTAATCCCCAAGTGAAAAAGTCTTGTAATTCAGAGCCCATAGGGGGGGACCTGCATTTACACAATTGTGGTCCAAACCTCTACATTTAAAACATCCAAACTGAGATGAGATTTCGTGTGCAATCATCGACTTTAACGTACATTATTTCAGACTCCGGGTTATAACATTCTCCCGGTTCTAATGACTTCATACCACAAGCATTTCAACAGATTGAAACCCTCCATTCAAAATTGGAGGTTAGAGCATAAAGATGCTTAGTTTTTCCCTTTTCCTATTGTTCAATGTCTAATTCGTGAGAACTATTGGTAATAACCTACCAGTATAATATATAGAAAGCTCTTCATTTCATAGATTTTCACTAATATAATATATACCTATTTTTCCAAAAAATGGAATTAAATTGAATACAAGTTTTTTATGAGCTAGCCTACTCTACAATAATAAAAGGCAAGACCTTGGATGTGTATAGACATGAATACAAAAAAAATTATAGTACATGGAGTGTTACCATGAAAATGGGCTCGCACCCAGAAGAAAAACTTCGTTTTCAACATCCTTGATCCATTGACAAACTCGATTGCAAATCTTTATCGCCAAAGCCTGTGAAATCATAAGTTCTACAATCAGAAAAGCTTTTTTCCCCCAAAAGGAAACCAAATTCACATTACCAAGGGAAACATAATAGAAAGGCAACAGGCATACACAGACAAATAAAGGGAACAGTACGGGGAAAAACAAATAATTAGAAGGGTGAATTCCAGTGGACAGTAATTGAGAGAAAAAAGGAAGAAGCAAGGAAGAAGCAAGGAAGAGTTAAAAAACAAGGGAGAGGCTCCAAACTCTCACGTTTAAGTCTATCCTAAGAAGTCCATTTGAGCACAAACAATAGCCTGCCAAGTTTTCATTTACTATGAAGGAGGATTCAGAAAACCTCTACCAGATCGCCATCATCCCAATATAAGCAGGGTCAGAATCAGAGTAGCATTAATAAGAGTGTAGGTACACTGGGTGTTTTCCCTTGTTTCCAAGGATAACGATATTCAATTACCGGTCAGCTTTGTAGGCGCCAAGACCAAACTTATTATGGATTAATGCAGTTTTTTAAGTCAACGAGCATGAATTCGCATGGAGTAGTGCATTGAAAGCTTGATAATCAAAATTATGGTTGGGAAGGAGATAATCTAAAAATAAAAAAAAAAGCATCTTCAATCATTAGATTTAAGCCCTCCACATTTGTTCTCTTCCCAAGTCTTTGGTTGATTTTTCTTTACAAGATATATGCTTGAATTGGAATGCCTTTTTATTTCCATTGTAATAGTATTTCTTTCACTCCTTTGCGGAGTTTGTAATTTTTTATTTTTTAGCATTATTATACTTTAATTTCTGATGAGTATTGCTTTCATTATTTTCTTTCTTGTCAAAACAAATTAGAGTGTGGGTGCAAAATGTCGTCGAAGTAAGAAAAAAAATAGTAAAGATGACAACAATATACTTATTATCCAAGTCTCAAATATTGAACATGGATGAAACCAAGAAAGCCATGTATCTAATATGAGTAAACAACCAAAAAAATCTTCCATCTCTTTTTGTTTCTTTTCACAGATAATGAAATCAGAATTGATGACAAGAAAACTCAAGAAGGTGGATCTGTAAAAGAGTACTCAAATTGGAATCTCTATAAGCAGAAAAGCCAAGATACATGAAACAGAAACCTCCAAATAACTTAAAAGGTCTCTAGAGTATCTTTTAAGATTTTTATTTCTTCGATCTTCCATTCCCTTCATTTCAAATTTTGAAGGACCAAAATATTCATCCACAAGTACCGTGTATGCTAAACCATGTCCAAGCACCGTTTTTAAAATTAGGAGTTAATCCAACTATACCGTTCATGTATTGAAGAGTTGAGCTCCTAATAATTAAAGTTCATCTTGTATTGTTAGTAATTTCGAGTTTGGAACTTTCAAACATCAACCAAAATTGCTTTTCTTTTTCTTTTTGACAAAATAGATCAAATCAAAAGTCCCCATAATGACATTCAAGAAAGAACAAGAAGTAATAACATGGTCACCATAAACCAACAAAAAGAAATACCTTATCAGCCAATGGATCAAATGCTGCATAAAGCTCGAAATCTTGGGTGACCCAGCAGAGTAGAACTGTAAATAAAAACCATGATTAAAACTTGAATGCCCTTATGTTCATATATCTTTATATCTAAGCAAATAATGGGTTTAATGCAGCTAAAACAGACACGGGCTACCCTTTCCACTATTGCATAGTTCAAACCTAAGCATACCCCTGATACAAGATTCTGCAAATTAGAAGGTATTGGTTCTTATTATATAAATATCCGTTCAGATGTTAATGCCACATTAATAAGATGTTGGACTTGGAGCATACTTCAATTAAGGCTTTGGAAGGCTAAAACTCCAATAAAGATCAAATGCCTTATCAAGACATTGGATTGGCGGTATAAGATACACAAAACCCAACGGGATAAACTAGATGTAATAAACAGAAATTGATTTAGATAGATTATCAAAATCTTATTAAAACAAAAATATAAGAGACGAACTCAAGAAAGCGTCTCATTCTGATGTAAAGAGTACAATGACGAAAAACAGATGTGGCAATATGGCAGATAAAGTTATGAATTGTAAAGAAAAAATAATAATAATAAAGGAAAAGAAAATAAACTTTACCATCAAGAGTGCAAGTGCAATACCAATTATGCAAAAATAGATTATTGAATTAATCCAATTGGAAATGTCAAAGGAAAACAACAAACGTACCATAGTTTTCATCTCTTCTAAACTGGGTCTTGTGAGGGCCAATTTCTTTATCATGCATAGAAGCATAAATATTTTGGTATGCTCTGTACAGTCTGCAACAATAAAGATATCAAAAAAAATACGTAAAGAAATAAAATTAATCTAAAAAAAACCTGATTAATAAGAAGGGCTTCAAAAAGTATCGGTGTTACTGTATGGTCTTAGAAATTTTCCACAAATACCTCTTCTGTTGTTGACGGCTGCTAATTGGAAATGAAAATTCAGAAGATACATACTGATCGAGATATATACTGCGGTAAATGAAATGCCACAGTCCACCAGGACCACCCATTCCAGCATCAGATTCCTTGAATCTTTCCGGAAATTCTGATGGAGCTCTTTGTTGGCCCAAATGAGATGTAGTTCTATAACGAGGTAAAGAATCGACAGGCACATCTCCAACATGCATCCCACCATCTAACATGGATCTCTGAACTTCATTAAGAACATGGGACTTCAAAAGGACGGTCTCAATACGAATCCTTTGATGTCGACCATTTTTCAGAACATGCAAAGAAGGAAAAATATTATCAACTATCAATGATTGAATAAGCACCAATAGAAGTCTTTGAATAAGAAGAAAGATAGAAGTAATAGTTGGATTGAGTTTAAAATAATCAGAAAGGCACAATGAGGTTGTCATCGGCCAAACTCTAGACAAAATTTTTAGCATCATTCTATGTTTGCTTCAATATGCATTTTAATTACAGCATCTTATACAGTGCATCATCTTAACTTAAATACATGATAAAGAAAACCACATAAAAATTTTCTTGATAAGCGTAAAGTAATTTGCTCAAACTTAAATGCAATTTAGAGTTGGCAGGACAGAACTTCCATGGTGTAAAGAAAACAAAAACATTATAGTTGGTAAAAACAAGTTCCATTTTTGCCTTAGTTGACAGCCAATTGAAACTCTAAGGAGATGTTTGGGGAGCTGAAATGTAACGAGGATTACTGGTAATTTGAAGGGTGTTGGAATGCATGAAGAGTTTAGGGCAAAACGGAAATGGGTCGTAAAGCGTGAAAATGGTAGAAAAAAAGGTCGGGTTGAAAACAGTGGGAACGGAATAAGTTTGGTATTAAAAATCAGGCCCAAAATGTTCAATCAAACATAGGTTTCGATTACATTACATTACAAATCCATTACATTGCAAGCATCCAAACGCATTCTAATAGTACTGATCTATGACAGTCCAATTCACCTGCATTCTTTTAAGTGATAGAAGGAATCTGAATTAGTTGTAAGGAGCATCAAGTAAGTGTTAACCTGCCACAAGACATTTATTCCGTCAATATGCAGTGAGGATAATATATAGAACATAATTACTCATACAAACTATAAAACCAATTAATTAACAAAGCTCGATCGATGAAGAACATCACATATTTGCATTCTTCCAAATGACAGCAATTTACCCAGGAAGAATTAGACACTAATGTTAAATAAGGGTGAAAAACAGAAATGGAACGGAAAGTTCTCTCCGTTCTCTCTCCTCTCTTCTCTACTCCCTCCTTCCTTCGCCTCCCTCTTCGGCTCCTTCTCTCTTTCCGGTAGCTCCACCATGACTGCATCCTAGACTATTGGCACTAGCCCTCTGGTGATGACTGCCCTCTGACCATGCACCAAACTCCTGTGAGCGCAAGACAGTTCATTATTCTGGCGAATTCTCAGTTTACCATTTGTGTGCATTCAAAGTTAGAAGTGGATGTCGAAGGATGCAAAATAGACAACCTGTCCTACATTTGGCACAAGACTGGTATTTTCCAGGTGGAAGACGTCAACACCAACAAAAACCTACCAATTTTGAACCCACACTTTTGGTTTCTTGAAGTCATTTCGGAACTGAGTTGAAGATCAGAAGATTCTTATTTTAAAAAAAAACAAGTTGAAAACGGAAGGGTAGAAGTTTCTAAATTCGGAACTGAAAAAGGCTGGATATCGAGACACCTTGTTTGGCCTCATACTGGTGGAAAATCTTTCATTCATCTCCCCTTAGGTGCAGACAAGGGGGTTGGAAATTATTCGGCATGATGTTGGAGAAATTCAATTCGAGTCACGAGTATAAATCTTGGTACTTTTCCAAAGCTTCACCCTCGAAAAATCCCAACAAGTTAGAGAAGCAGTCATAAAAGGGGAGGAAGGAAAGCTTTGTTGATTTGGTGAAATCTAAGGACAGCCAACACCCTGTTTTGGAACCCGAGAAACATAGCATGAGCAATTATTGGGTGATTAAAAATCCTGAAGTTTTCAACTTTGATTTCGACAATCTTTGGGTGGTTTTGAAGCTCTTTCAGTTTGAAAACTGGGATAGATCAAGGATACTTTGAAACTGTACTTTGATTCAAACATCATCATCGGTCCCCTATTCGCAGAAAAAGCTTTGGTGGATATGGACCGTGGACCTTTGAACGAGCTCTTTGAGAATCCAGGTAAATGGCAAAAGTGTGGCCCTTTCATTTAAAATTCGAAAAATGGAACAAATGTTCCCACAGCAGTCCTTTTATTCAAAGGGTTACAGAGGATGGATTTCAATTCGAAACCTACCTCTAGATTATTGGAGCTGGCAAACGTTTGAGGCAATTGGAGCTCATTTTGGGGGATTAGAAAACATTGCAGCTAAAACCATAAATTTCCTTAATGTCTCAGAAGCTAAAATTCAAGTGAAGGAAAATCTATGTGGATTTATCCCTGGAACCATCGAAGTAACTGATGATAAGAGGGGTAACATAATTTTACATTTTGGTGATATCTCATCAATCAATCCGCCCAGCAAGGTTCAAGGAGATCTCTTCTATATGATTTTTCCAATCCTATAGATACGGTTCGTTTAAATCAGGTTGTGATTGAAGAAGAAATTCCTTGTCAAACATTAAACTCTAAGTTAGATTTCCTTCTCCCCTTGATGTTCAACTCGAATATTCAAAGGAATCCTTAGAAGGTTGATACAGACCTTATCGGAGTCTCACTGGAAGTCCGAGGAAGATTCTGATAACAGGGAGCTATCTTGTCAATTTCCAGCAATTGTTAACTTCGTTAAAGGTAGCTTGCTGTTATTCACTAAGCCGTTAAAGGTAGTTTGTTGTTATTCACTAAGCCATTAAGTGATTCAGATAACCGTTCAAATTCAGAAGGGTGCAAAGCTATGGAAGATGAAAAGGTGCAATTAGTGAGGGAAGAGAAATATTACTGTGCTACCCGTTTTACCCATTGAAATTCTAGGAGACACTCATGAGCTTAATAATCCGGTGGCTAAGTCCTTTTTGGTGCCCAATAGGAAGTTGAGTTAATTTTGCAGCTAACAAAAGATTAAATGCCAAACCGCCCAATCTTTTCTAATTTTCAGCAAACGCAGCCCATCAGTCACAAGGCCCTCTTACAAATGTTTTGAGCTCCTCCAGCAGCAGATCGTTGCCCCAAGTTTATTCAGTTCCGTTAGTTCCTCCTTCATTTGACGCTACAAAATCAAGCAAGACCTTGTCTGGAAAACACTCAAGTAGCTCCTCCTCTTCCCTTCAAATTCTTCTTCGTCTTCTTCCTCGGGCAGGGATACCTCAAAAAGGAAAGGCCAAACGTCAACCAAATGTGAGGAAATACTCGCACTTATTCAATCCCTTCCCCAAGTATTTTGTTAGAAGAAAGAGACCAAAGGAAGTAACTAAATTGAGTCTCATCAAGGAGAAGTTGTTCCCTGAGCAGAATCATGATGTTTTAGAAAATTATTGTTCTAAAATCCAAGCTCCCTCTCAAGCTAATCAGTCAGATTCTCATTCCTCTCATCATCGACACTTTGAATACTCTAGCTTCTCAATGCCTAATTGATGTACCAACTTCAAGAAAGCAATGTTTTTTCTATCTTTTTATTATTATGAAAGGGAAGCCAAATGGCCTATTTATACAAAAATGGAAGGCTGGTTGGCTATCAAGAAACCAAACAGAAAATAAAACTATCTATGTGTCAAATAACAAACAACTAACAATTAATTACAACTCCTACATCAACTCCACCCAACCAACAGAAACAAACTCGACTCTGTGTTTGATTAGGCAAGTTGGAACTGGTCTGGGGGATGGTAAGGGTAAATGTTGGAAACGTTGAAAGTAGAACTAATCTTCATGGTTGGGGGAAGATCAACACGATAGGCATTTAGACTCAACTTGGCTAAAATAGGAAAAGGACCAAGTTTTATGTTAGTGAGTTTGGAATGTTGTCCGGTGGGTAAACGGTGCTTTTTTAAGTGAATCATAACAAGGTCTCCAACCTCAAAAACGGCTGGTCGACGATGCATATCTGCCTAAAGTTTGTAGGAGGCTGTAGAAGCTTCTAGATGTAGCGAACTTTTTTCATCAATTTGTTTGACACAATCCGCCATAAGGGACTTCAGCACTAAGATCAACAAAAACAGGTATATTGGCAAGGTAAAGTGTGAGGTGGAGCACTTGGGTGTAGACGATTTCAGAAGAGCATTTGACCATGGAGCGGTTGACCATGTTGAAAGCAAACTCGCTTGTTCAAGACTGAGATCCCATTGGCGAGGCTTGTCTCCACTTAAGCAACGACGTAGATTGCCAAGAGAATGGTTGGTAACTTCAATTTGGCCATCTGTTTAGGGATGGCTAGTGGAGCTAAAACAAAGGTTAGTGTTGAACTGTTTTTTTTTCTTTTTTTAAAACAGAGACAAACTTCTTTATTAATAATAAGAACTCAATGTACAAGAGAATTATACAATGAGCGTAATAGAGAAGTCTAAACAAGCAAAAGAAAAAACTAGGGGTTTCCAACATGTGGCGCATAAAGGTACTAGGAGCATTGGATAAACTTAATGGCATCACTAACCATTCGAGGAGGCCCTCGTTAGTTTTAAAGATTGTTTTCCATTCATCCCCAGGCCGGATTCTAATTTGGTGATACCCACTCCTAAGGTCTATTTTGGAGAAGATAGAAGCGCCCCCTAATTGATCTAACAAATCGGGTAGTCTAGGAATTGGAAAACGGTATTTGATAGAATTTTTTTAATAGCTCGAATATCAATACAAAGTCCCCAAGAACCATCCTTTTTTAGGGCAAGTAAAGCTAGGACTGCACAAGAGCTAAGGGTAGGTTGTATGTGACCTTTGTCTAAGAGTTTTTGGATTTCTATGTGGAGGGCTTTGTATTCATTATGACTCATTCGATCATGGGGCGAATTAGGTAAGGGGCTACTGAGTATAAGGTCAATTTGATATTGAATATTCCAAAGGGGAGGTAAGTTAGTAGGTTCATCTAAGAGGGAGGGAAAATCTTGGAGAAGTTGGGAGACCTGAGGAATGTTGACATATTCAAAGAAGTTCTCTACCTTCGAAGCCCAATCTAAGAATTCTTCCATATCCATTCGGCCGTCAAAGCTAAGAAGATCAATCTTCATCTTGTACTCCATATTATCTTGATGAAGGTTGTCTCCCTTGATTCAATCCCATTCTACCACGGACAGTAGGGTAATAATTGTCTCCTTCACTTGAAGAGTAAGAATCTTGCATTGTAAGTCCTCCCCAAATGTGTTCTTGTGGTCGAAACCTTGCTTGATACAAGTTTCTTGGATTTGGGTTTGTCTTCATCCTTATTTCTTGAAAGGAAGCTTCACCAATCTTGTTTTTTCCAAGGTTTCTAGAAGGATTCTTTTCTTCATTAACCACAAAATCGATGTTGGCAACTCCATCGTCACCCGAATCTTGCTTTTCTTGGATCCAAATTCCACCTTTGAGAGTTGTTTCAACATGCTCTCGGTTGATTTCACCAGATTGGATGTTCGTGTTTTCCAAAATTTGATCCAACATGGAGCGGATTTCACCTGTCTCGACTTGTATTTCACTTACTGACTTCTCCACATTTGTCAATCTAATTTCCATATTCTTTGCCAAAGAGGAAGCTTCCACGTCCATTAAGATTGATTCAAGAAAGAATGTGCAATGAATCTTCGCTCTTAAACCAATTGATGTAACAACTTCAAGAATGCACTGTTTTTTCTATCTTTTTATTATAATGAAATGGAGGCCAAGTGGCCTATTTATACAAAAATGGAGGGCTGGTTGGTTATCAAGAAACCAAACAGAAAATAAAACTATCTGCCAAATAACTAACAATTAATTACAACTCCTACATCACTAATTCATAAGTGGAATTCTTGAGAGGTTTTCCAAGTCATTCTCCCACCATTCCATCCAAAAAGAAGAGTGAGACAACCTTCGATTCTCCATTCAGCATGGGTAGTGAACAGTATGAACACTTTGTAAAGACAGACGGAAATGAGGGGCGGTTGCAAATGAAGCCCTTAGAAACAGACCTAAATGCTCTATTCCAGATTGATAAAGAGTTGGAAGACGAACCAAATGTTGATGATAAGTGTCCAACTTGCCCACCATCAGTGCAGCCCATCGGACTTCCAGATTATCTAAAATTGTGTGTAGCCAATTGCGGTCTAATGTTTGTTCGATCATTCCCGGCAGATTTTACGTCCTCCAAAGGCTCTATGGTCTTCTTAAACGAGTAGGAGCAGTGAAGGGTTAGAAGAGGGCGAGCTTTAGAAGTTTTTCATCATGTTTGCCTTGTCAATTGGCCTGCCTCTTTTTTTTGAAACGGAGACAAACTTCTTTATTAATAATAATAAGAGCTAAATGGACAAGAGAATTATACAATGAGCTAAATAAAGAAGTCCAAACAAGTGAAAAAAGAAGAATAATAATAATAGGGATCAGAAGATGCACCCGGACATCTCAACTAGGTTGACACCCCCTTAGCACCAAAACATCATGTCCCATTAAAACAAGCCTATTGCAACAATGAGAACAAAATCCGACCTATTACAATAAGAGTAGGATCCAGCCAATACAACAAAACTAAAAAATCATTGTAAACTAGAAAAGAAAAAAGGCCAAAAAACAGGTGAGCCTTATTAGTACAACTAAGATACTACTGAGAAGTAGTCCTAGGAAACTAACTGAGATAGAAAAACTGCTCAATTGAGACAAAGGTCTTGTGTGGAGTAGTTTGCAAAAATCTTGTTTAGAGAGCACCAAGCTGCTGCATTACATTGCACTGAATTGAAAATTTCTAGGCTTGATCTTTTCTTGTCTTGAAAAATTCGTTGATTACGTTCAAACCACAATTCCGCTAAAAGAGCTTTTAATAGATTTAACCAAATCAGCCGAGACTTATAAGGAAGAGGTAGACCCTCCAATAGCTGAAGCACTGAGGAGCTGAGGGAGGAGTCGAATACCCAAGCAATATCAAAGATGGAGAAGAAACTATTCCAACAAACAGAGGAAAAGGGGCAAAGTAGGAAGAGATGAAGCTATGACTCATTAGCATTCATACAGAGAGGGCAAACCGAAGGCTGGAGGCATCTGCTTGGGGATTTCTTTTGAAGAACCTGCCTCTTTCAACCGAGGTTTAGAAGTCTTATTCTCAAGTTTGGTACCTCAGTTGTACATAAGAAGTCTTGGCAGCAGTTTGTCAGCTCATGTAGTCTTTAAATTTTTACGAATCAGATGATTTTTGGTTGGAATCAAGATAGTTGAGCTCTTTCGTTTCATCCTCTCAAGATACTTCTTCTTCAAGCTTCTCAAAGAATTCTTCTATCATGGTTATGGTTTTTCTTTTTTGGCGCTCTTTTGTTTTCCCTTCCCAGCATTTCATTTGTGTTGATTTTTTTTTCAGCTGCTGTTCTGGTTGTTTTTCTGCCTTGTTTGGAGTTTGTTAAGCTCTTGGCCTCATTTTGTTTGTCCGTGTATTTGGTTTCCAGTTTTTTTGTCCCTTAGAAATTCACTCTTTGTATATTTCTCTTGTACTTTGAGCATTAGTCTCATTTCATTATATTAATGAAGAGACTCATTTCCTTTTCAAAAAAAAAAAACAAACACGGTACGGTTGTTGCAATTAAGATCTCTGATATTAGGTTGAAAGAAAACAAAAAATCCTACATTAATTAGGTCTTGAGTACAGAGTCCACTTCATTCAAAAAATCTCAAAGAAGTGCAAGCCTAAGAGAAATTGAGAGTTCCTCTATCTGTACCTCAGACTGACTACAGCCAGAATCTACTTCTGATCCCCAGAAGAGATTCCTATTTACTCTTTAGTCTGGATATGCTCTCTTCTAGACTAAATGTTTCAAGGAGTTTTTGGAGACTTATCCAGATTTATTAGAAGTTAGTTGCACCCAGTTGCAAGCTCCAGCCCGTTCTACTAAGTCAGTTTCTAACTTCTCTCATCCTACATAGTTTAAGTACTCTAAGTTTCCTTTGCCCAACTCAAAGGTGAAATTTTTAAGGGGCTCTCCAAGCAAAACCCCTCTGCACCCCTCTAGAAAAAGAGGGAGTCCTCTTTCGACTCTCCTTTCAGCGTTAGTAGTAAGGAAATGGAGCATATTGATAAGTCAGCCGAGCTTGAGGCGCATAGACATTTTGAGTCTTTAGAAACAGATTTTAATGCCCTATTCCATTGTGAGGAAGACCTGAACTTTTAAAAACTGCCTCCTGCTACTCGCTCTTTTCCCAATCTTGCGAAATACCAGATCATCTAAAGTCAGTAGTCATTGATTGCAGACTTATTCTAGTTTGATTCTTCAAGACCCTCCAGTTGTTAGACCAACTTCTGTCTTTCCCTGATTTCTCTCGCATGGGTGATTGAGTAAAGCCTTGTTGTTTGTGGTAGTTTTCTTGATATTGTTTTCGTGTTTGGTCTCCGCTTTATGCCTTGCCAAAGGAAAGTATCTACTGATTCTGTTTGTTTTGGAAGATTTATTTGAGTTTCTCTAGGTTTTGAATGGCATTGACAAGACAGTTTTGAGGCAGCCAGTTGCTTCTCTTTGGCGCTTCTCTTTCTCCTCTCATATTGAAGATTTGGGCGTGCAAATTTTTATATTCGAATGGCTCTTGAGAGTTTTTAAGCTTTGTTTTGTATTTAGCTTTCTACGAATGTATCTTGTTAGAAAGGATTTGTTTTGCTTGTTAGATTTCTTTGCTGTCTTCGGATTTCTTTGCTACTCCATGTAAGAGATTGTAACGTTTCTTATACACTTGCATGCTTTACATGCTTATTGCATGTGACTACACTGTACACAAGCACATTATCACGTGATAGATTCAAGTTTCCTGTTTTTTTAGATTTAAGCTATTTCTGTTACTATGAGATATTCATTTGATTTAAAAGGCAACGTTGATGTCAGCTTGAAATTCTGAACAGGTTTCTTCACCATTTTATATTGTCTGTTTTATGTTTTACATTCCATTCCCCTGTTTGTCAAGATTCATTCTTTTTACAACTGCATGTTAGGTTCTTCTGATGTGTAAATGTCATTGACTAAATGAGCTGTGGATGCTTTAGATAAAAAAACTAAATTTAAATCCTAGACGAAAAGTGTATTTTACCCAATAAAATTTGAAATATTAGTCTCACTCACATCGAAATAATGAACATATGCATACAAAAATGCCATAGGATTGTATCTTGGAAGGCATATTGGAGAGAAAGACTCGGATGTCCTGCACAAGGGAGAAAAGATAAAATGAAAAAGTGGTCAATTTCTTTTTTTATTGAAACAGCAACTTTCATTGAGAAAAAATGAAAAAAAATGCATGAGGAAACAAAAAGACAAGCCCACAACTAAGAACTTCAATTACCAGAAGGGACTCCACAGAATAATGTCTAAGTAACCACTTATTTACTGATAAGACGTGTCAATTTAAGATGTTCCACATCAACCAAATCGAAGACAGCAAAGAAATAAGGACAGAACATAACCACCGGTCCACCACAACTCTTTTAATATAAGAAACAGGACCATGTCACAAAAAGGAAAGCCAAGGTGCAGAGGCAAGAAGCCCCTGCCCCGAAAGAACTAAAACATCAAGGCCTTCCAGTTGTGGAGGACTGAGCAAGACTGTAATTACCCAAGAAGAAAAGAAAAAAACAATCACGAGTCCATAAAGCATGAGGCTTTGTTCCCCCTTTTTATAAGAAACCTGAAATAATGTATTGAACAACAAGAAAACAAGGACATCCTAAGCGCGGAGAGCAGATGACTCTCCTCAGAAATAAAAGCAAAATACAAAACACCAATTATCCTGAAGGATAATGGATAAGAGCAAGTTACAGAAGAATTCTCGTAAATCGTGGCACCACGCCTCACCATACATTGTTCCAGAAAATAAGAAAATCAGTAGACTAACCAAACTTGTGCCGAAGTTAACTTATTGAGCTTACATTGGATGCAAATTCGGTTGTCTAAATGACAGAGAATAGTCTAACCTAAAATTTGAAACTTACCTAAAGGATTCTGTCGACATCACAAAGTTGGCAAGTAGTAACATATCATCTGGATGGAGAGAGGCTTTTTGAGCACCAACAATACTGATAACCTGCAATCTAGATCTAATTCTTATATATTCTACGAAGAACATGATATGTGGAGCCAAGGGGGCCAAGAGGATGAAAGAGTTCACCTTATGTTTGCACATTAAAATTGCAAAAAGAATGCCTGAATCAGCAACATCTTGTAATATTGCACCTGCAGCTTGTCTTGTACCATAAGCAAGAGGAAGACAAGTGTATGCATGAAGAAAAGTAGCAGGGTTCCTGAAGTTGGATGAATCAATTAGAACTAAGGAAAAAAAAAAAGACATCCAAAATGAAATTCCACTGCCCCTCACTGATACATGATATCAAAAAGTTCAACCACCCAAACAATACTTGATGATAAGAATAGTTGTACATACATTTTATATGGAGAGAGAAATAGAACTAATACACTGACATCAAAAAATAAAAGCCAAAAAAGGGGGAAAGTTGCTAGATTACGTGTAGTACATAAGAACTATATTATCTTAAAATCCATATACACTGCTATTGGTATTGACGCAGAAACTACAGTATTTAGTTAACAAAAATGTGAAACCATGTCCAATATTTCCATTCAAAATCCTAGTCAATAGATGCCTTATAACACTGGAGTTGTCTGGATGGTTCCATTTTTTAGCATAATGCAGAACAGAATAACAGTTCAATAAAGAGCAGCAGTTTACAAGGAGAAAGAGAACAGGCTGTGTTTCCCATCGAGAATAATATATAGGTAGGTCAAGAGTGCTGAAACTAACCAACCGAATGAATGGATGAGAGAGGAGAAGACAACATCCGTTCCTCCAAGAAGGGAAGTCATATCAAACTTGGGATTTCTCTCAAAACATCTATTTACAGACTTTGTTAGAATAAGTATCATCTGCATCCACGTATTACAATATATCAAATACATGAAGAAACCATGACGGCAACAAATATTTTGTTCATAAAAACTTAAGCATGCAATGAGAAAGATTATCACTTGAATTGCACAAACAAGCAGCATGTACAAAAGCTAGAGACAAAAGAAAAGAAGAAATATTTCAATGGGTTACAAGCAGAACCAAAGTTACCTGACCATATATAAGTTCCAACTGGCCTCTTAATGATTCATAAGGCTCTTCTGTGCAGCTGATGCAAACCAAGTAAATTGGACCCTTCACAAGAAAGACAACCTGGAGGTCGGGAAACAATAATAGTGATTTAATGTAACAGAAGCAAAATATGGAAGTTGAAAGAAGAAGAAAACAAAACAAAACAAAACATAAACAAACAAACAGGATCTGTTCCTCCAATTTCCGGTTTCACTACAATAGTACATAAGCACTAGAAGACAATTTCACAAGCATAGATAACTCTTTGAAAATAAAGAAACAACATGTGCATATGGATAATTTAAAAGATACGGCATACCTACAAATTTTGCACACACATACATTACTCAGGTTGATATTGGGACAATGCAAACACCCTTTTTGAGATTTTAGTCCATTTTTTGAAAAGGAAACAAACTCATGCATTAAAGCCCATAGCCCATTCCCATAACAGAAACCCTAAATTTCCAGATCCCTATCGCACCATTCGTCTTCGTCGTCTGGTTTCTTCACCACTGTCGTCTGGTTTCTACACCAACTAGCAATGGCGTCGGCCACCGCTTCCCTCCATCCATCGTCAGCAGCCGTTCGTCCACCGTCGTCCGCCGGCTTCCCTCCCTCCTTCCACTTTCCTTTAGCTTTGGTAAGGGTAACAATCCTTTTTTCTTTTTCCTTTCAAAATTTTAAAAAAAAAATGGCGAAAAAACCGAATCCACCGAAACCAACCTGCAGTTCGGTCGATCGATTCAAGCTTCTAGCAGCCGGTGGTCGATTTCACCCATTGTAAACCGACCTAGTCAATTTTTGGTGGCGGTTTTTGCACAAAACCGCCCCTGCCTAACCATGATCACCCCTAAGAATTAGAGCTTCAGTCAACAGGGAAACATGAAAGCCTTCCAATTAAGCAAAATACCTTGTAGAGAGAAATCTTTGAATTGTTTACTGAGCGAGCACCACATGGAGGCATCAGCCGAGCCCATTTGAATTTGAACTTCCAAGAGGAAGATTTATTATGGAAGACCCATTGGTTTCTCTCGAACCATATTTATGCCAAGATTGCCTTTACTGCATTACTCCATAACAAGGATATTGATTTGTTCAGAAGCGGCCCAATAAGAAGCTGTCTGACATTATTTTTACATTCTTTATCAAAGAACCAGCTGAGATCAAAGATGTGGAAAAGCTTGTTCCAGCACTTAGAAGCATACTCACAATCAAATAAAACATGCTGAAGGTCCTCTTGAGATTTGAGACAAAAAGGACAAATATAGAGTGATAAATAATGGGTGGGTAGTTTCTTTTGACATACTGAGGAGCAGTTTAAGCTGCCAAAAATCATAACCCATATATAGTTATATTCACCCTCCTACGGCTTTTGGATTTCAAAAGGCACTTAACCAAGAGGGGATCCAATGGGGAGGCAGGAGCTAAATGTTTTGAAAGTGACTTTACTGAAAATCCCCATGATGTTCCAAAGACCAGCTTCTTTTATCCTCCATGTTGATTGGTCTTCTTGCGTCTAGGGATTCAAGCACAATTTGAAAATCAGAAATTTCCTCCTCTTGAAGCAGACGTCTAAAAATAACGGACCAAGAGGAGGCAGCGGAGTCCCAATAATCTGCAACCAATCCTCTGGGAAGTAGGGCTATTTTGGTAAAGGCGCGGGAATTTGATCCACAAAGCAATGCTGTCCATCCATGGATCCAACCAGAAAAGGATTCTGTCTCCCTTTCCCACCTTAAAAACTGCCAATGTTTCCACTTTACGCCACTGCCTAGTGATGCTTATCCAAGGGCTTCTTAAACTTGAGGATTCTTTGCTGCTTTGTGTGCCAAATGAAGGTGTCACTACAGTGGATGCTTCGAACTACCTTGCACCAAAGGGAATTCAGCTCATCCAAGAATCTCCATCCCCACTTTGCTAGGAGACCCATGCTTCTAACTTTCAGCTTGTCCAGACTGAGTCCCTCATCACCTTGGCTTTTGGTTACTAAGTCCCATTTCACTAGGTTGTTTAACTTGCTACCTTTATTGCCTTCCCAACAAAAATTCCTCAGGATTCTTTCAATGGAATTAATGACTTCTTCTGGCATGAGAAAGGTAGATATGAAATAGGTGGGAAGGTTGGAATGAACCGATGAGCAGAGTGCAAGTCTTCCCCTCTTGATAAATTGAAACGTTTCCATATATCTAACTTTTTTTGTACTCTATCCAGAACGGGCTACCAAAAATGAACACTTTTTGGATATCCTCCCAAAGGAAGACCTAAGTACATGAAGGGCAAATTTTCTAATTTGCAATTTAACGTGGATGCCAGAGAGAAAACCTTGCTGTCCGTTATATTAATTCCACAAATGGTTGACTTCTCCCAATTTATCTTTTGACTGAGCACCATACAAAAATTTCAAGCGTCTTTTGTAAGTTTTTAAGCATTTCATCATCGAACTTACCAATAATGAGGATGGGAATGGAATTTATTCCCTTTTTTCATTGGTAAAAGAATGATATTCAGAACTACTCTGATTTCTTAAGTTGGGTCTCACTCTATTAGCTCATTCCCTTGTGGCATTAATGAAGTGAACATCAAGAGGGCATGGCAAAGATGCTTTCTAACTCCTCTAAATCACCTAAAGTTAAAAGAATACGCTACTCCAAGAAGGCAATAGCCAATATTGAAATTAACCAATTAGATATACACCCACACATATAACTAAAATTAAAGAAAACAGACCTGGTGTTTACCAGCTCTAACCCATTTGACACGATCACCCCTGAAAAGGTAATTAATTAATCAGAAATGTGGAGCATTGATTCAGGAAACATTACTTGACATTTTGAATATCATAAGCTTAAGAATTGTAAAATTCGTTGACAACATAGCAAAGTCCAACAACTTGCCCATCCTCCACAAAGGAAATGATTGCCTGCAAACTGGCTGAAAATCCTGCTAGTTTGTGCTCATCCCCGTACCTGGATGTCATTGGTTACATTTTAAATAAGCTCCCAGTAGAAGGATGAAAATTATAGTGCTTTGGAGTTTAAACAGATAAAACTGTTTATTTATACAAGAACAAACCTGGAATAAATAGGCTTTCCCGAATGGCTCAAAACAAAGAAATGCTTCTTCCTTTTTCTCCACGATATGGAAGCATCATCCTGAACTTAAAGAATTAACTGATCAGGGAAGTTGTAGTGACAATAATCAATGTCTGTTAGATAGGTCAGTCACCACAATGAAGCAAAAGCGATGATAATTTTTCTTGGTAATTAGAACGATATAATCAAAGAGGCTATACTTTCAAAGCCTGTATTTTCACTAATAACTACTGATGACCAGGTTTAACTATAAACAAAATATTGCTCCATGCCACATACAGTCAAGTCAACATATGTGTAAGATACTCTCCAAAAATACTCAGTAATAGATTGACAAGTAAAACTAGGTACACTCCCACCATTTGAGAGGGTGGTCTCTCCAAAAGACTAAACCAAGAGAGGACAAAAACCTGTGCTCAACATACAACAGCCCAACCCCTAAATAGTGTCATGCACTGCCTTACAAAATGATACGCAGATGCACGCCTAACACAAGACATTAAACAATTCAAATTACCCATTAGTTTGGTGCAATAGATAATAAACAACTGCACGTGTGACACAATGTGACACAAAATAGTAAACTGAAATTCACCCATTAGTTTGTTGCAGAGGATGGTGAATTCTCATTTCTAACCCTCCTTGCATAAGTATAAAGTACTAGAGGTCTAACAATATGCTAGCAAACTCAATGACTTGAAATTGAAGTGCATCAAGTTAGGTTCAAACAGGTAGTTATCTAGAGTCTAAAAGTGAATAAATGCAAATGAGTGTTGAAAACACAACAATATGTGTAAGTCAACAAAAAGAAAGATAATGATAAATGATAATAATAATAATAAGGGAGCATGCAGAAGTGAAATAACTAAGCAATTTATTCATCATCCATGAAAGACAACACTGAACAATTCCCCTCAAGATAGCAAAAAAATTAGCATGCCACAAAATAATATCATGATTATAACCAAGGTTATCGATTATTTTGATGAAGCTTCACGACTTTTAATGAGGAGGGAATCGTATTATGCTAGTGTAAATGAAACCTTATTAAATCTTTTTTTTTCTTTTTGATGAAATCAACAACTTTCATTGAGAAAGGATGAAACCTTACAACTCTTAAATCAGAGAGGATTGATGCAAAGGAGGTAAAAGGCATTCTTTCAGCTATACACTTGGCCACCAACCCAGTTAACATCTTTGCTAATAGGACTTAAAGCGGTCATTCCCTTTGTTTATTGAAAAAACAAACATTCACTGAAATGATTAAAAGAACAATAAAGAAACCCCGACAACCAAAGCCCACAATGAAAGGGGGCCAACATAAGAAAAACAAAGACTGTCAAATATTACAAAGTGAATTGGAACAACACCTACCGAAGATCCATCAACCCTTCTAAAGATTTTCTTGTTTCTCTCAAGCTAAATTATCCCCAAAAAAGTAACATGACAGAGCATTCTTCTCTTATCCTGAAATGGCAGATGAAGAAATACATCATCATCTGCTACACTTTAAGCTGTCCTAAATCAAAATTGCAAATTAACTACTATTGTTGTAAGCACGTGGTCCAAACCTTCTTTAAACACATTTTCACAAAATGCACTACCAAGAGTGAAGAGCCTAACATTAGCGAGGAAGACCTTTGGTTAAAGTTGTGCTAATCCAACAAATTTTTAAACTTGGTTTATACCCTCCAATGCAAGGGAATAGAAGAGAAACGTATGGAAATGAAGGGCACTTGACTAAGACAAAAATGATCTGCAGAAGATAGAGGGTCATAGTTCCATACAAAGGTACTCCTAAACCTAGGGCAATGGCTTAACCCATGAAGAAGAGAAAACAAAGAAGATACATTAAAACTTTCCTATTTAAAGAATGGTCTCCTAAGATCAAAGTTGCACGAGGTGGAATCTACATATAAAGAAAGAATAAAGTCTACAAAAGCGTACTACAAAAAAGAAAGATGAAAAAGACAAGGGAAAAGAGAACATGAGGGACCTAAACAACGGTCTTCCAAAAATTGAACGAGTAGCCCATCCACGATGGAAAATTTCTCACTTGGAAAAACAAGGGCGACCCAAAGAGATTTCTTTCAGTAAGTTCCTCAAGGTCCCTTTAACCACACAACCCAAGACCCACCCCAACATAATATCACCCATATTTTCTCACTATAACCTTTCACTAGAAAGTATTCAATTCTAGAAGGAACCACCATAGCCATGTAGCTAGAAGAGCCAAATTTCTAAGCCTCAAATTTCCTTAAACCCAGCCCACCCTCCTCACAAGAATCAGAGACAATGTCCCTTCTAACCAAACATATCATGGAAACAGTTACCAAGCATGTCACAAACATCAATATCCATTCATGATCTACTAGAGGCATGGAGTTCAAAATTCTCCAATCAAACAGTCGTCAACAAGTAGATAAATCACAGTACCTCATCACCATGCCGCTTTCCAGGAACCCACGAGGGTACAGAATTCGAATTCTCACCAACAGAAGCGTCATCTCTCAGTTCCTGTATCTCATCCTCAGCAACTCCATCCGTCTCCGACCTCCCGCTACTAGCACTGCTGCTTCCTCTTTCACCTGCATACCCACTGCTGCTAGGACTAGCCGGTCGATCCACCTCAATCTCCAAATTGGTCCTCCCCCACACAACTCCAGCACCATCAGAAACCTCCGTCGCTCCCTCAACCACCGGAACTGAATTCCCCACAACATGTTCTTCAAAAACTAAGCCGACCCTCATTTCCTCGTCACTCCGTTGAATTCCAAACATAGAGCTATCGGCCTCGAACCCATCTGAGACGCCATTGACATCATCTTGGTCAGAGAGGAGCTGGGGATGTGGTAAGGTCAATGCTAGAGATGCCAATTCTTCTTCGAGAGGTTTAGGTGGCGTAGAGGGTGATGTTCTAGGGTTGAAATTGTCGAGTTCATCACTGGATGATAGTGAGCTCAACCCAGAAGACATCTTTGGGAATAGAACTTGAATCGTTTTCCGATGGAAAGCTTTAAGTTTGCTGATCAAAGAGAAGGAAATTGAATGCGATGAAACCTTCGCGAAAGCCCATTGCTGAGAGTTTTCGCCACTTGGTGGGAAGGATCGGAGTGGCACTGTTTTCGGGTCGGGTCCATTTGCCCGTATCCTCTTCCCATTCCCCTTATTTTCCTTTTCCAAAGAAATCTTTGCCTAATATTAAGCGGGATATTTTCAAATAACATCAAAAATTTAGAATCTATAGACACCAAATGCTATATGGCCTAAGGGTAGACTCCACAAGTCTGGAGTTTTGAAGTATTCTAAGTTTTAAAGTTTGGGGAGTTGTGAAGTATCCGGAGTTGTTTAATATGAAATTATGAAATGTGTTTGGAGTTTAGAGTTATATGATCTAGAGTATGTGTTTAGAGTATAGAGTTGTGAAACTTAGATTTGAAGTTATTAGTGTTTTTATTAGGTTTTTTTCTTCTCCACTACTTTTTATATAAATTTAAAGTGTAATTACGTAAGGATTTGTTTTATAAACACGAGAAATTGTTATAGATAGTATAAAAAACGAAACTATTTACAAAATATAGAAAAAATTCCAATGGACCACACAAAAATTTGATAAATGTTGCTATATTTTGTAAATAGTTTCAATATTTTGCTATTTTTAAAATGCCCATTTTAACATTGTCATTTCTTAATTTATTTTTATTGTGTCAATTTTAAAAATTTATTTAAGTACGCATTATAATTAAGATTAACAACACAAGTTAAATTTATAACTCCTCTAATTGTTTAATATCCGGTGGCCAACAAAAGACGATTACATTGTCATTTTAATAAAATATGTTTATATTATAATTAAGTTATTTCACAAGTTTGTAATATAAATGTAACGACCCAACTCTTACACTAAGTTGATGTCATTGCCTAAAAGATAATTAACAAATTGACACTCTAAAAAATAGGAAAACTAAAATATTATTAAAATTATTTCAAATATCTTGTAAACCCCAAAACCTAGAAAACTTGAGTCTTTTAGGAGCTTGGAAGGTTAGGAGTTGAAGTTAAGATCTGGAAAGAAACATAAGGAGGGTCATTGTATGTGTGTCATGGTTGTTAGAAAGAAGGAAAACTAGGTTAAGATTGTTAAGAGGTTTTAATTTGACAAAAATAAATTTTGGCTAAGTCCATGCTAGGCGATATGGCATGGGAGAGCGATCAAAATGAAGCAAATAACCTCTAAAGGATGATGTTAGGCAGACAAGACATGAGTGGTGTGGCTTAGGCGTGCAAACCTTTAGAAGGGGTGTCATAGGCGGCTAACATGTACCTAGGCAAGAATTGTCTTTGAGAGGTTATTGGGGCTGAGAAGGTCTAGACTAGAGGGCTAGGTGGCCTGGTGGCTAGGCAAGGAAGCCTTAGGCGTGAGTAAGATTGTGTGGCCAATAGAGGATATTTGGGCGTTTTGGGTTATTGGGCGTTTTGCTTGAGGTTTGGGGGAGGTGGTGAGGCTTGTGGCCGACCTAGGCAAGTTGGTTGAGTGTTTTCCAGATGCTCATTATAACGCTCTAGGCCCATAATTCGGATCTTCGACATTCTCCTGCATCCCCTGCGACCTGGTAGCATCATCCTTATTATTCGTAAAAACTTATTAGAGTGAAAGTTCTCCCCACAAACCAACCAACACGAGTCCTTTCAGCATGCTTTGTCCTTACTCACGTGCATCCTAGAAAAATTTCCAAGAGGTCACTCAGCATAGAATTACTCCAAGTTAAGCACGCTTAATTTTGAAGTTCCTATGATCGAGCCATCGAAAAGGAAGGTGCACCTTGTTAGTATAGGTATTAACTTTTAATTCTTTTAAGTCTTTCTTAACATTACGTTCATGTCCTCAGGATCCCTCTCATTCATATATGATATTGGTTCATTCATGTCTCCCTCCTAATCTCGGACGTTACATGACCACCAACAAAGCCATACAGAAGATTAGAGCTCGCATGTTGACAGAACAGAGTAGACAGAAGAGTTATGCTGATGAATGACATCGGGATCTTGAGTTTGAAGTAGGGGACATGATTTTTTTTAAAGTAGCACCTATGAAGGATGTTCTGAGATTCGAGAAGAATGAGAAGTTGAGTCCACTTTTTGTAGGGCCATTTGAGATTCTTGAGAGGATTGGCCCCGTAGCTTATCGTTTGGCTTTACCTCCGTCATTATCTGCAGTCCATGATGTGTTCCATGTCTCTATGTTGAGGAAGTATGTGGCAGGCCCTACCCAAATAGTTGACTACGAACCATTGCAAATTAATGAGAACTTGAGCTATGAGGAGAAGCAGTGGCGTATCCAGAAATCATATGTAGAGGGGCACTATTAGCAAAAAAAATTTGTAGTTGATGAGATTTGAACTCAAAACCTTGGGGTTGTATAGGGGGGGCACAACCACTATACCAAAGGTAGAATATAGTAAAAATGAATACAAAAATCGGAAATGTGAGGGGGGCACCCCCGTGCCCCCCCTAGCCTCTAAATAGATCTGCCCCTGGGAGCAGCTAGTTGAGATTTTGGCAAACAAAGTTAAGCTGCTTTGTAACAAGGGAATTGCATTGGTTAAATTTTTGTGGTGAAACCACGAGGTTGAAGAAGCTACTTGGGAAGAGAGGACAACATGAGAGCTCATTATCTCGAGCTATTTGAGGATTAGAACTTTCGAGCACGAAAGTTTCTCAAAGGAGGAAAGATTGTAACACTTCCAAACTATTAAGTTTTTTTTTTTAATTTTTATTATGTTGAACTTTGGGTGCTATTTGATAAATTGTTGAAATTTTGGAAATTAAGTATTTTGGAAGGTTATGTAATTAATTTTTGAAATTGGAATTCTATTGTTAAAGTTTTAATTTTTGAAATGATTGGTATTGGTAAAGTAAGCTGGTAAAGTTGAAAGTATTATGGGTAATTATTTATATGTGTATATATTAAGTTATGGAGGAATAAGAATAATTATATTATATTAAGGAAAATGTATTATATTTTTTTGAAAAAAAAAAAAGTTTAAAGGTGATGGAATGGGTTATTAAATGAGGAGAGAGAATGAGTTATTATTTAATTGGAATGGGAAGAGAAAAAGGAAAAGTGAGTTATTAGGAAAATAGTAATAATAATGATATTATTATTATTATTATTATTATTATTATTATTATTATTATTATTATTATATTATTATTATTATTATTTTATTATTATTATTATTATTATTATTATTATTATTATATTATTATTATTATTATTATTATTATTATTATTATTATTATTATTATTATTATTATTATTATTATATATTATTATTATTATTATTATTATATATATTATTATTATTATTATTATTATTATTATTATATTATTATTATTATTATTATTATTATTATTTATTATTATTATTATTATTATTATTATTATTATTATTATTATTATATTATTATTATTATTATTATTATTATTATTATTATTATTATTATTATTATTATTATTATTATTATTATTATATTATTATATTATTATTATTATTATTATTATTATTATTATTATATTATTATTATTATTATTATTATTATTATTATTATTATTATTATTATTATTATTATATTATTATTATATTATTATTATTATTATTATTATTATTATTATTATTATTATTATTATTATTATTATTATTATATTATATTTATTATTTTATTATTATTATTATTATTATTATTATTATTATTATTATTATTATTATTATTATTATTATTATTATTATTATAAAGAAGCTTTCGGGTTACGTGTAATTCATCTTCTTCCTCCCTTCACCACGCAAACCCTAGCCGCACTCCGCCACCCTCCTTTGGTCATCTTCTCCATCTGTTTTTTCTTTGTTCGCCGCTTGCTCAGACGAAGACGAAGACTGCTGCCCAATAGAGAACGTGTTCGCGCAGCGTTTTACACGAGGTTACCGAATCTAAACCCGTCTAGTCGCAATCGTCCGTCTGCATCCCTATGTGCTCCATTCTTCATTGCAGCCTCACCGTTGAAAGATGCCACTACTGATGATCGTCGTTCGTTGGCCACGCCTCACCGTCAAGCGACAAACGAAGCCCTGCCGTCCACGACAAGCCCACCGCAGTCGAGCCCTCTTCAAGTCGCACGCGTCCCTCTTCACCGAGCTGCATTCGAGCCGAAGCCTCTTCTATCCAAGCCACCTTTAAGTTTAGCCTCTTGCAACCTTTTGAGCCATTTGGGTGAGTTTGTGTTGGGTTTGGTACACCCAATTAAAATATTTTTGGATATTAAATGAATTTGTATTTGGATTAAGTTGATTTATGTTTGCTTGAAGGTTCAAGTATAATTTGAGGAATTGAGGCTGTGAATTTTTCCATTTAAGGTTGTGTTGGATTCAACCTTAATCTTGGGTTAAGTTTGGATAAGCTTGGTTGCCTAGTTAAACAGTAGGGCGATAGTTGACAAAATCATTAATTTTAATTTTGTTCATGTTTAGAACTGAGTGTTGGGAGGAGTTGACAGGCAAATAGTGAATTATTGTCTTTAGCAAATCTCCAGGTAAGAAATTTTCCTATTAGACCCCACTTTGAAGCTACATGTATGTTCTGTATTACTGCATTACTCCTTAGTGCACCAAGGGAGATATAATATAACTATTTGAGATGACCATTATAAATGGTTACTTCGATAACCATATTATGATGGAGATACAATTTGAGTGAGGCAGCATGCTATGATTAAATGTGCTATGTTTGAGTTATGACTGACTGAGCTACGATATTTATGTTAGGATATATATGTATAGGCTATAGTGTTTGTTAAGTCTACCTGTTAGAGTCGTACCATATGGGTGTCCCTTGGGATCACCACCTATGTATGTCTGCGTGGCTAGTTTTGATGTGTGATTCGACAAGATCACTTACAGCCTGACTCTCCTTTAGGGTGATTCCTTCGAGTTCACCGAGAGCCCAGATGTGTCCCTACGGGACCACTGGATAGTGTGCGTTCGAGTGCACAATAGTATGAGGTACTTTATTATAGGACTCTAATGGAATGTTAACAAACACATAGCAGGACTAAATAAAACTCTAACAGGATGGTAACAGACACATAGCAGGACTAATAGTGGGTCCCTTACTGGGTATAAATTTATACTCATTCTTTTACATGTTTAATTTTATAGGTAAAGGTAAAGACAAGTTGACGAATGACAAGAAGTGATTGTGGTTCGCCATAGGGGATAGCTTAGTTTTCTTCCGCATTTTATTTATGTTTTCAATATTTAATTTTCTGAAATTTTATTTCGGAACTCATGATTATATTTTTAGTATTTTATTTTTTTGGGGCCCAAACTAGTATTTTAATTATTTATTTAGTTATTGTATTCCATCTTTATGTACTTTATTGTTTAATTTAACTGAATATTTAAAACATTTTCTTTAATTTTATTATTTTCTTGTATTTAAAAAAAATCTATATTTATTTGAATGGTAATGACTTCAACTTAGTAGGAAAATTGTGTCGTTACAGTCACTGCATGTATAACTTATTTTTGCGACAAGCGGGAAGTGTTAAGAGGGTTGCAAGCGGAACTCACTATAAATAGGTAGCTTCATAAGGACAGTGCTTACAGTCTACCAACGTGTTTTGCCTCAAATCACTTGCAAAAGCTCACAAATTGAGTCTACTTTTCAAACTAGGGTTGCTGATCAAATTTGAGGTGAGGAAGATTAAGTTTGAGCTGAAGAAAGAGAGAAAGGTCATTTTTCTGAGAAAACAAAGCAGTGTGCACTTTTTGGAGGCCACATAATGCATCTTTTGAAGTTTTGAGCTGAAATTTTGAGGTAAGAAAGTTAAGAAAATTATAAGAAACTTTGTAGTAGGAATTTTTCTCAAAAGAGTTATAAATGTTTAGTTATAAATTTTCAAAGTGGAGCTAAGTTTGTGGACGAAAAATAGCTTATAGGGACTACTGGAGGTTGGCCGAGTGTGACAAGCATTGCAAGGCAAGGTGGGCGTGAGTGTTGGATCAAAAGAGGTTAGTGGGTGTGTAATGGTTTGTACTGAGCACATGACCAAGGGGTGTGCTACATAGCTTGTGTGCGAAGGCAATCAATGCGCAAGGCGCATGCGACAACCCCTACACACAAAGACGCAGGTAGTGTGTTAGGCACATGGCAGGCCTATGTGTGAGGTTAGCATGCAGCAAGGTTGGGTAAGGCCCTGCGCACATACCAACCCCTTGTGTTGTCTATGTCTACGCGCTACTCTAGGTCAAGGGGTATTTTTTGTTTACCTTGATGACCTTTGTCCATCAAATAGGCAGACATTAAGAAAGCCCGATCATCAAGAAAAGTCAAAACATGTCATCAAAAATTCTCTTTTGATGGTATTGGCCATTAAGAAAAGGATCTTTGATGTTTTTTAACCATAAAATTTTTTAAAAAGGTTTTCTTAATTACCAAAACATGTCATTAGAAACCTTTTTTTGATGGTATTAGTCATCAAGAAATGAGACTTTGATGTTTTTTGCCCATCCAGAAACCTGAAAAATCCATAAAAAAATACCAATTTACTTGAAGGCCAAAACATGTAAAGACTTTGACTTCTTTTGCCCATCAAGAAATTGGATCAGTCCATTAAGATAACCTTTTTTGTTGATGTGTTTTGCTCATCAAGATAACCCTTCTATTGACGATTTTTGCCCGTCAACATAAGTCTTTTTTTGACATTTTTTCGCCCGTAAATGATAGCAGTTATAAAAAAAATATATGGGTCATTACGACTCTCCCATATATGTGACCTGTAATCAACCTCATACAAGCTAAAAAAACTTGAAATTACCAAAACGTCAAAATATGCAAAATTCATTACATACAACTACAAATCAACTTCAAACAACTCATGCAAATTCTTTTCAACATAACCTGCACAACTCCAAAACCACAGAACTCATACAACTCAAAACTTCTAACTTCACAACTTTAAACAACTCATGCAAAATATCAACAACCACAAATATAAAATTCATACCATCAGACCATATAATTGAATCGCAAGTAACATATATTTCATAAACTTACTAGACATCCATCGAATAAACTAATTAATTTTCATTAATCAACTGTAAACCAATGTTCTACAAAGAAATAGAATCTAACAAATACGATCATATAAGGCATAATTCTACATAAACTAACATAGTATCACAATATACCTAAACCTATAAATATAAAAACTATTGGTTCATTGCAATAAAAAAGAACATGTAGCGCCTAGAAAGTCACAACAATCAACTCTCACCACATCTAATTTGGATTGAGTGTAAGGTGCTTGTCTCCTCAGTTGCAAACGAAATAAATATAATGTAATAACTAGATTGTACTAAGTGTAAGAATGATAGCTATAAGAGATGATGCAAGAAAATGCATAACACATTTGTAATTATGACATTCTTTTGCCTTACTGTGTCTTACATGAACTTCATAACACAATATCTACATTCCGTACACACTACTGTTAAACCGAATGCACATTATCATTTAGTTGAAATTGAAATACTCATACCTTAACATAAGAGGCCAAGCTCTTGTATTTTTTTTCAACATAAAACATTCTTAAGGCTCTGAATTAAAAACAAACAAAAAATATAACAAATTATAATTTACATAATAAATACACACTTAATGTGAAATAATGGTTAAAGACTTACGTGTTGACCATAGAATTCAACTTGTCTTGGACACCATGTCTTAATAAATTGTGTGCATACACCATATTCGTCTGCAATGAGATAATAAATAATATACAATGATATATATATAACAAACATATATTTCAATCAAATTAATAAAAAAAATATTTATAATTAAAAAATAGAAGAAAAATAATAATACTTGTTTTCTAACTTACCGCAATTAAACAAACATATCAGTAGTTTACTCTTGATCGATACCAATCTATTGCACATGTATTGAGTTCTATGTTTGTCACTACCTGAACCACTTGAAACTTGTCTAGGATTCATGAATTCATGAATACATATTTCTCTAGAATACTTGGGTTAGATTCGTATAAGCATCTAACATTAAAAAAAAAAAAAAAAAAAAAAAAAAAAAAAAAACTTCTAAGATTAGAAATACTCATCTACAAAAATAATGAAAATAAATTTATGAAGTTGCACTTACATCATATATCTCAAGATCATTGAAAGTGCTAATTCTTCCATTAGACAAAGTTGTTTAATGATGTCCTTCATCATGTTTACATTGAATTTGTACTAAAAAATCTCCTCGGTGTCAATGAGATATTAAGATATTAATCGACAATTTTCTTGTCTACATGTTTCAACACAAATCTTATTATTGTTGGTAGTTTTAATTCATTTATTTTTAGTTTCGTTCCTTTCAAATATTCTAACTAACGAGATTTTCTACTAGATGTCTATAAAAAAATGTTGAAAATAAAAACGAAAACATCCTAATGCAAAAACTCATATTTCGAAATTAAAACTTTACATTTTTTTTTTGTTCTTCTATAACTATAAGATGCTTTGACCATAGAACTGTGAATCAATTGCAACGTATACATAATAAATGCTTCCAACAATGGGTATGGGCAGCGAAGAATGGATGTCACTTGAAAAATCAATGAGAATCCACAGATCACCCACTCCAAGTCGTACTGTATAGACTACTTCATCTACTCTTATTCTATCGAAAATAGTTCCTATCACAACAATGTTATCAACCTTTCCAATAGCAAGACTACATGGTTTCTTCTAAAAAATTACATTCACATGCTTAATTTATCATTAATGTCAAATAAATCATGAAAAACCATATCAAAAATTGAATCAAGCATAATAGTAGGATAGTTTGGTGGTGGAAATTTAAAACATTCTAGTGCATCTATGTATGAAAAAGTATAATTATTTCTCCAAATACTCTTGAAATTTTGAAATGCACCCCCAACTTTTTTCATATTATCTTTCTTGGATTTTGGATTTGTCACAAATAATTTCTAAAAATGACAAAATAGCATATATAAACATTGTCGTCATATCTCATTGTATTATATTTAAGAATGAAAGAAGTATGCCTAATTGAATGCAAACATAAATTTTATCTTTTAATTCTGATGGTACATCTAACCACAAAGCATATGTAATCGAGATGTTGTGTCGAAGACATGTTCCTATATAACTCACCATTTGAGTAGCATTTTCACCAATCCATTCACCATGTTCGTTGTACTAAACAACTAATTGATTCACATTAGAGCTTTATGTCAAATGAACTATCGTGGTAGGACCACACACATATCTTTGACTAGGTAGTATCCCTAAAACACTATCAAACTGGCCTACAACATGATCGCCTCCAACTGAGAGGTGATCATCATTACTACAGTCTATTAGTATCTAACCCGCAACGAAAAATAAATATTATTATAAAGCTAACAACATTCATAAATAATAAGCAAAATAATAACAAACTTGACCATATATTGTTCATTAATTTTCATTTACTATCCAAATACCATCACGATCAGTTCGAATGTAGTGTGAATCATCTTTGTCGTTCATTTCCTTAAACGCATTTATAGAAACATTGGTAGAATTGATACAATTTAAACTTATATCCCCTAACTCATCATCAATAATATGATCCTCGTACATTTAAACATGTCATTGAGAATCACTTAGATCTTTGATAAAAAATACTTGTTTTGCTTGTGATGCTAGGATAAAAGAATATTCCTTATGATTAATACGTTTGGGATTAACAAATGTAAACCCCAACTCATTTGTTCTAACACCATTAACACTGTCAACTCAATTACATTTAAACATTACAATTTTAAAGTTAATATAGCTCATGTAAGGCCCCAATCGCAAATCACCAACGTAATGAAAGCCATGGAATTAGAATAATGCACGAGGAGATTTCTATTAGTAAAATGCAAATATACGGATGAGTTATGCGATAAGGATCGTTACATGGAGAGGGTGTGCGACGACCAAATGGACAAGACCTACTTCACCTAGAGACGGTGATGTGATTCAAATAAAAGTAGGTCGACGATTGATGGGACCCAACCTCCCAATTTGAATTCAGGATAAGGGTTGGCAGAGGCACGTGGCATTTGAGGAATGGGTCATTTTTCGTCGTCGTTTAGAGAAATCATTTCGATATGGAAAAACTTGTCAAAAAGGTCTATAAATAGAGAGAGTTTGGGCCATTTGAGGTTGATTTTTACCCTAATTTTGTTGAGAAAGAACTGAAAAGTGTCAAGTGTTCGAGACAAGGAACAAGCTCATTTCGATGAAGATTCTGAAACGAACAGGAAGACCTTGGCTTAGGGAGCTAAACAAGGAAACCAGTCGACCGTAAGAATAAGTGGTTTTCTTTACCAAGTGTTTTCCAATAAAGCAGTGAGTTTCTAAATTGTGTTTAAAATGTTAAGGTTTCTCCCTTTAAATCCATGAACCGTATGATTTTCAACATGCTTTCTAATGTAAGTGATTTTACCAATGAAAAGAAAGTATTTCGTAAATGACTCTAAGTAGAAGAAATGTTGTGATTATGTACTCTCTAAATATTGTGTTGCTTTATGTTTAACATTGTAACACCCCGAAATTTTGAGGTAATCCTCTCAATCTACTCTTTTAAATTTTATTAAGACTTTAAGAAATTTTGGGGGTTTTAATTTAATCAAGTTTGGTGAAGAGAAGTTTTTTTTTTTTTAAATAATAATTATAATATAATAATAGTTATTTTATTATTATTATTATTATTATTATTATTATTATTATTATTAAAACAAAAAAAGAAAAAAAATCTCTCTCCCTCTCTCTTCCTCGCGCACACCACCACCCCCCCATATTTTTTTTTCTTCTCTTCTTCTTCTCCCCTTGCCCTAGCCGCCGACCACCACCACCGCCCAGCCCAGCCGCACCGCCGTCCAGCCCAGTCGCACCGCCGCCCAGCCGCACCGCCTCTCCATTTGTAGCCGTCCGCAAAGCCGTCGTGACGCTCTGTTCGCGACGTCACCATGATGCTCCGTCCGCCAGCCGAAACCAGCCGAAACCCCCCCTCAGATCTGTTCTTCTTGCGCCGCCCTTCCTCCCTTTTTTTTTCCATCCGACAAACGTTTCTCCTTCAGATCTGCGGAGTTGCCGTCAACGCGCAGCAGTCCTCAGATCCGAGCAGTCGTTCGCCCCAGTTCGCGAAACCTCACGCAGACGCCGTTCCAGCCGCACGCCGTCATCACTGCCTAGCTGCCGTCCGTTTGCGCCGGGTTCCATCCGTGAAGCCCAGTCGCCACGCCTCCCTTAGTCGACCGACGATCGACCCACACGTTGGGTTTCCGCGAACCGACGGCCGTGCGCGGTGGAGTGCCGCTGCCTCTATTTTAGGTAATTTGTCGAAGTGGTTTTGTTGGTAACAAATTTAATATGGGTTGAAATTTGTTTCAAAGTTGTTCAAGCGATATGGTTGGAAGAATTGGCTAAGTTGTTAACTTATTTTTGAAGGTGTTGGAAGTAACGCTCGATTTCCTTTCACAACGAACATTAGTTTTAATTGAAGCTTGTTTCGTGAATTTGGGTAAGTTGTGAAACATCACATTGGGTTGATTTTAAATGAATGATGCGTTGGAGAAAGATATTGAGTATTTATCTTAATGTTTAGGTTCGTCTTCACAGACCTTTGCGCGGTTAAGGAGCTTACCTAACGCCAAGGTAAGGGACTTCCTACTGGACTCACTTATAACCTTGAGATGTGTTGGGCTGCATAATTATATTGGAATTGAGTGGAAATAATGGATATGCTACACGTGTTTGACTGTGGACTAGATGTTTAGTTAAGATTATATTTCGACGAGAATATATATTTTTGTATGGATTTATGTGGTTTTGGTGTCAATTGTATGTGGTGACTGACTGGCTATGTAAATATGCACATATGGTTGTTGAATGACTGAAAACAGTAAATGTATTTTATATAGGGGATGGGTTGAAACTGACGGATGGTTGTTTAGGCTGAGTGAAGGATACACTGTCGTGGTTGCGTTCTTATGACCGAGGGGACTAATTAGTCATATCCTTTGTATTTGGAGGAGAATGTTATGAGTATTTAGTTCGTTGACTGATAGACTGATATGTTTTGACTGACCTTAAGTTAATTTGGAAAATGAATGGTTGTTGGAGGTTAAGTGGAAAGTACGTGATGGGGACGTTTGGCTGGGTTGTAAATGACTGTTAAGATGTATAGAAGGGACTGAGGGGTAAATTATTTGTAACATCCCAAAACTATTAGGTTATTTTTATTATCATTTTATTTTGGCTTAGTTTTGGGTGTTATTTGTGAAATTGTTTAAATTGTGGAGATTAAGTATTTTGGAAGGATAAGTGGTTAATTTATGGAAATTGAAGTTCTATTGTTAAAATTGGTTTTGGATTTATTGGTTGGTGGATTTAAATTGTAAAGTTGGAGGTATTATGAGTAAATATGGTTATGTGTATATATAAAATCATGGAGGAATAAGAATAATTATAATGTGGGTTAATATAATTATTAAGAGAGGAGTACTTTGGCATTTTAAGAAAAAGAGCAAATTTATGGTGATGGAAGAGGTGGTTAATGAAGAAAGAGAAATTAAATAGGAATAGGGAAGGGAAATAATAATAATATATTTATTATTAAATAGGACTCCTTGGATTCTGTGTACTTCATCTTCAACCTTCCTCCATGTTAAAACCCTAGTCGCCGCCCCTCTTCACTGTGCGTCTCCTACCGCCGCGAATCCTACAACCGACGCAACTCCTCAGCACGACGACGACCGTCGCGAATCCTACAACCGACGAAACTCCTTCACGGGTCCAGCCGCACACGTCCGCAAGTCGTTCGTCCAGCCGCACGCGTCTGTCTCCACCAAGCCGCGTCCGAGCCGAAGCCTCTAGCCATCTTCAAGTTTAGCCTCTTGCAACCTTTTGAGCCATTTGGGGTGAGTTTGTATGGGTTTGGTACACCCAATTAAATATTTTTTTTTATCTTAAATGAGATGGTATTTGGAATAAGTTGATCTATGGTTGCTTGAAGGTTCAAGTGGAATTGGTGGAAATAGGACTGTGAATTTTCCAGTTAAGGTGGTGTTGGATTCAACCCTAATCTTGGGGTAAGCTTGGATAAGTTTGTTTACTTAATTGGGTGGGGAAAAATCTCCTGGTAAGAGATTTTTCCCCTTTTTGTTTGAGATGCAGTACTATTGGTGCATGATGAGATTATATGTGTGTTTATGAGATTATGTATGTTGAGCTGAGATGTCGATTTTATGATGAGCATGTATAGCCTATAGTGTTCTGTTGGTCTGCTGGTTAGAGTCGTACCACGAGGGGTCCATCAAGGTCCTCCCTTTTATATGTTGAGTATTATTGAGACGTGATTCGACGGGATCACTTACAGCCCGACTCTCCTTTAGGGTGATTCCTTCGGATTCACCGAGAGCCCAATTCAGTCTCTGTGAGACTACTGGATAGTGTGCATTCGGGAGCACCATAGAGCGTGGTACTTTATTTCAGGACTCTAACAAAGGGACTAACAACACATAGGGAGACTAAGTATGGGTCTCTTACTGAGTATAATTTTATACTCATTCTTTTAAATATTTAATTTTCAGGTAAGGGTAAAGGAAAAGGCAAGCTGGCGAATGATAAGAAGTGACCGTGGTTCGCCATAGGGAATAGTTCAGCTTTTCCGCATTTATGTTACAGTAAATATGTTTTTTTTTGGATTTCAGAACTTTGGTACAATTATTTAAATGTATTTCTTTTGTTTTATGGGCCCAAACTAGTATTTTGTTTTACTACTTTAATTACTTATTTATTTTTCTTATTATTTAAATTTTCTCATTTTATAAATTAATTTATCTTTAAAAAAAAAAAAAAAAACTATACTTATTTGAATAGTAATGACCTCAACCTTCTAGTAAAGTTGGGTTTTTACATTATTGGTTTCCTAGTGGTTAGTTACCATGCGGGTGCCCTACGGGATTATCACCCTTTGTGTATCCTTCGGGAGCACTAGACTGATATGTGCATCCTTCGGGAGCACTAGACTGATATGTGTTTCTGCAGAACACTAGACTGATCTATGCGTCCCTTGGACGTTAGACTAATTATGTGCATCCTACGGGATCACAAGACTATGATTGTGCAGGGTACTCCATAGGAAGCTAATAATTTATTTTCCCCTAACGGGACCAGTAGTGGGTTTCTTACTGGGTATATTAACACTCACTCTTTTTATGTTTAACTTTCCAGGCAAAGGTAACACGAGGGGCAGACCGACGAGGGACAAGAAGGAATCATGATTTGTCATAGAGGACTGTCTTTAAATTGCTTCCGCGGACGGTTTTAAAATATTTTGTTGAACTAAGTTTACAAATAGTTAAATTTTTTGTTAACGGTACTTTAAAATTTCATATTTTGAAATAGGGCCCGATTAAAGTTTCTTTGATTTCTTATGATTTCCACTGAACTTTGCTATGTTTTTTGTCAACAAATGGTTTTAAGTAAACGTAACGATTCAGACAAGGTCAGTCGGAAAAGTTCAGGTCGTCACAAACATGTTGAGCTTTGATGTTATGTCTGAAGTAAGTTGACCTTGCACCCACGATGATATGATACCTTATTCTTGTTGTGTGATCTGGGATATGATTCTCTATTCTTGTTGTGTGATCTGTAATAAAATGTCTCATACTTGTGTGATTTGTATCATATGCCCTTTGCTTGTTGTGTGATCTGGCATTGGAAGACGTGTTATGTGTAAAGGAATTGATAGAACTTGCTATACGCGTTGAGTTTACTCCCCATAGCCGCAACTTGACAAAAGAGTATGGTAAACACTTGAACCAAGGAAATGGTACAAGGATGTAATTGAAATGGCAGGATGACTCTATGAAATGACTATCCAGTATGCGGGAGGCATACACGTGATAAACTATGAAATATGAAATCACGTTTTGCTATTGGGCCTATACCGATAATCAATTTTGAGACAATACTACAAACTAATTTACTATAAAGTGGCTGTTAAAAGATCCCACTCACTAGGCGTTTTTGTCTAACTTTTCAAATGTTAGTTTTATTCTCTCTCCCCCCCCCCCCCCCGCCCCCCAAGGTATCAAAGGACATCCAACGTTGAACTTGCAACCTTGGCCGCCTTCTATGCCTTGTACTTACATCATTTTGGTAGTAGCCAATGTCATTATGCATAACATGTAGGAGTTAGGCAAGTAAAGTCGAATCATTTTTAGTCTGTATTTTGTTCCTTTTTGGAGGACTTGAGTACCAATGATCAAATGTACCTTTATAGTTATTCATTAATGAAGTGTTCTTCTTTCTCTCAAACCCAACTTTCGCATTCAAAATTGTAATTTATGAATATGTTTTGCTTACTTGGCGTTTGGCGCGTCACCTTGCGAGGGATATACGTTGAATGTATAGGTGACACACCCTCTATTTGGTCGCATAGTGTGACACTTGGAGCAGGGCATGACAACTCAACTCCCAAATCTTTTGGATCACAGAGTAAAAAGACATGTTTGCCATTATATGATGTTTATCTTTTGCACTAGATATATGCATCGTATTTGCTACTAAACATACACCACTATTTTGCACATTACAAACACCATCATGATGCTCTCTATTGTAACGAATATCATTCATAACATAACGTAATATAACTAAAGTAAGTTATCACACTAGATGAAGGATCATGTGATATCCATCTCAATATATCGAAAATTGTGTTGTTTGGTAACTCAAATTCTATAGCAATCTAAAAACCATAGTCATGTAAATAAAAATTAGCAAAGCTTTTTAAAGAAAGTAACTAAAACAAAGTAATTGAACATCGTTAGATGCATACTTGACCACTTATCCAAGAAATAAACACATTGATTGTGCTTATATTGTAGCTATTTTAGATTTTTTGCCTTCGATGAAAACATTTTTTCAAATGATCCATATATTTTCGAAAACAAATTGTATCAACTTAGAATGGTTAGAGATATATAATTAGATATGACATGATAAATAAATAAAACTAGTATTTGAAGTCGACATACTCTATGTAAGGTTGAACGTCATTTGTATTCTCTAACACATACAAATGAGCATGCATTAGTTGTTATTTTTCATGCCTCATGTGAGAAGTTGTAGATGAGGGTTTTCCAATATCATCATTTTGATCTCATTCTTTAGCTTTCTTAAGTCCAAATGACATGCTATCTTGACAAGAATATGTACAAAATTCTATAGCTTCATCAACAATATACCCCTCAGCAATAGAACCCTCAAGTCCGAATGATCAACTCTGCAATCAGTTGTTAGAATCAATAGGTGTTCAAATCGTTCATTTGAAAAAATTGAAACCCTTCTTATTGGATGATCATTATACTTCCCAAAATTCGAAATTCTTGATCAATGGAGGAACAATATCACCATTTTTGTTCAATAAGATACCAAAGTGGATGATTGACTCATTCCATACTAGAAATAATCGCAGGAAATCCTTTGATAACATGGATTCCTATTTCTCAATGATATCCCACGATCAAGACAATTGGCTAAATCCCGTGAATTTCGAACATATCTCTTAAGAACTTTTATGTAACGTTTGAAAGGATGCATCCATGGTAGATACACAGGGTCACACAAATGAACTTCTAAGATTAGATGTATGGTTAAATGAATCATTATAGTGAAGAACGATGAAAGAAAATATTTCTTAAACAGACACAATATTACTGCAATCTCTTGTTCTAAAACACTTAGTTGTTCGACATCTACAACCATACTACATATAGCATTAAAAAACAAGTAGAATCATGTGATTGCATTTTTCACGTGTTTAGGTGCTGCAGCACGAAGTGCAACTGAAAAGCAACTTTTGCATGAGCACATAACAATCGTGAGAGTTTAACCCAGTAATTTTTAAAATGTTGATTGCCACGAGGTTTTTTATGTTTAAGGAATATCCTTTTGGAACTTTCATTTTTTTTACAATGATTGGCAAACTTTGTGCTTCTTACTTTTGGATAACATATAACAAACTGAACGTATGTATGTCCTATTCCAAACAACCTTGTCGCAAACTCAGAACAATTGCCTAATTGTTCTGTGTCACAATGGGACTATAATCCATAATTTGTCTTACCATGAATTTCGAGCAAGGTATCCAACAAGTTCATACATACATTCTCTTCAATGTGCATAAATCTAAGCAATATCAAACATGAAGTTTTTTCCAATATTGAAGTTCAAAAAATGGATTTCTTCTTCCAACAACTACGTGAAAAACCTATCGATCTCTTTCTAGTACTCAATGAATTAGTGTTGTTAGAATAATTATTATTGATAAAAATTTCAAAAATACTTTTTCCTAACAGTGGATGTGGAGTAATTCAAAGTTGTTTTTTTGTTATTAAGAACCTTTTTGTTTTCTAAATGATAATTAAGTGGCAAAAAATTTCTATGTCCAAGATATGCCATCTTCTTTTTAAATTTTAAATGTAGAGCAAATATGTTTCGTTGCATATGGGACAAGCACAATATCATTTGACAATGCAACCTATTAGATTACCATAAATAAGAAAGTCATTAATAGTCCACAATAATACTACTTTTAACGTGAGAACGTCATTTCGATATTCATCGTAATAAGATACACCATCATTCCATTGTATTTTCAAATCATCTACTAAATGAGCTAAATATACATTTATATTGTACCCTAGTTGATTTGACTCAAAAATTAACATAGTTAACATCATAAATTTACATCTCATACATAATTATGGTGGAAGATCGTATGTCGTCAATATCACAGGCCAACAACTATATTTACTATTCATCTCATTATGAGGATTAATTCCATTAGTTGATAACGAAAGACGAAGTTTCCTTTTTTCACTTCCAAAATTAGGCCATAAATGATCAATCAATTTCCAAGTGGATTGTCAGTTGGATGGTGTAGATTTCCATCAACCAACATTTCATGTGCATGCCATGTTAAATTCTTCAAATGTATTTGACTATTGAACATCCTTTGAAATCGTAGAATTGGTGAAAAATACCAAACAAATTTAGTAGTGTCACACCCCGATCTAGGTTTTCCTCTTTAACCTAAATTGTTGCATGATAAAACACTTTTGAAAACGACATTTTTCCAACTTACTTTTATAGAACACATATTAATAAATTCTACGAAAATTTCGACAGCATCTCCCCTAAAATTTGGGTAGCCAAACCTGAAAAGTTGGAAGATTTTCACTTCTGTAAATAAATATTCTTCATACTCAAAATAATATTGAGTTTGTCTCACCACATGCTCATCCATCTAATCTAGAGTCTCAATTAGAGTTTATTTTCAACTACAAAATAGTTACAAAAGAAATACAATCTAATAAGAGACCTCGCAAATCTCAAATCCTTATCGTGACTCTCGCTACTTCTAAATATCCCATAATGCAGTAAAAGACTTGAATATATACATACAATAAGAATGTGAGTCTACAATCAACGAAGGTGAGCTCAACCAATGCTTGGTCCTTGATAGCTACTTGGGGAGGGGGGGGGGGAACATTTAAAACGTGAGTTGAAAACTCGGTGAGTGACAAATTCCTTAGGAGTAAAAATCTTGTAAAACATACTAAAACAATGTGTAAAAAATGTACCGATAATGAAACAGTAATTAAAATGTCATCATTACATAATACTATAAACCACGAGTCAAATCAACAAACCTGTACTCAATCCAACCATATGGCAAGGCGCCTAAATATACGACCAAGAATAGCTCGCACATGATCAAATAATCATGCGGCCAAAACTAGCTCATGCATATTTAGTACGTGTCACGATAGCAACCTCCATTCAATTAGACTATGATAGGATACGGAATACACGACATGGAATAGCTCACACGCGATCCATATCCACAAAGAAACATGTGGCCAAACAGAGTTCACGCATACTTAGCACCTACCATAGTAACAATCTCCTTCAATCCAACCACGATAGCATACTAAATACATGACTTGGAATAGCTCACACATGATCTATATCCACAAGGAAACACACGGCCAAATGGAGCTCACGCATACTTAGCACCTACCACAGTAACAACCTACATATCTGCTTCTATGTGCAAATACAGCCACCCACCATGGGTTAAGCTAGGTATGAAGCCATATCACAATCCTCCATCCACATCCTCACCTAGGCTCAGATCCACGGATCTCCTTTCACAGCCTCTTTTAGCGCCAAAACCACTTGAAAACCATAGATGGTGCTACGAAAACATATTTACGTAGCCTTAGAAAAACACCCTCTCATTCATCATAAACATAAGATAATCATCATTAAAAATATCAAGTTCAATCAAAATTTGAAACACACATTTACAAAATCCAAGTCATACACATTCTTGAAATCATGATGAGTAAATTCATCGTTTAAACATAAATGAAAACATAGTTATAAAAAGTTTAAGTCATGTAGTTTCCCAACGATATCATATGACAACATGTATAAGTATAAAGAAAGCTTGAAAATGAGCCACTCACCATCAATGACTCGATCCCCCGGAATTATACGCTTTCCCCATTTCAATTTGGCCTGAAACATAGATTAAGGTCTCTCAGTTATTTTCACTTAGCAAGATGGCACAACAATCTCTAAAAACACTTCATTATGAGTATTCAAGCTATTTTACATTTCTAGAGTCCTTACATTCTCAAATCTCTTTGGACTAGACTAAAAATCCACTTCAAAACCTTTAAACCTCAAATTTAGGTCCTTAGTAAAATGGATGTCCAAACTTAAGTCAAACTCATTGGATCTTTTGTTTCAATACACTTTTATTTCAACTATCGAATATTTTAGATTTAGTTTCACTATATCAACATGAGCCAACTAACCTCTCACTTCATAAGGCCACCTAAAACCATTTTATGTTTCTAAGGTCCTCGAATTTTCAAAGCCCTTAGGATTACTAGACTTTTCACCTATGAGTCCTTAGACTTGAAATCTTGATATTGAACCCAATAAGCATCCAACTTAGTTCAAGCTCAATGGGTCTTTTAGGTGGAGACACTTTTGGCACCCTTAAACTTCAACTTAAACTCTTAACGACATAAGCACCTAAACTTAAGTTGTCTTTTACATCCATACGCTCTTATATCCAATATTTCTACCTTAGAGGTTTAGATCCATTAACAATCTCAATACCAATCTAACGAGTCAAATACTTATGAACTTACCAAAACTTGTCTTAAATGACCTTAAATAGTCTTGTCGTTCTATATAACTTAAGATGACGCCCAAACTATGGAGCTCATGAATTCTACACCTAACAAATAAAATCATAATTTATACTTTTCAAGAAATTCTCAACTTCAGTATGCTAACTTCAACTACTCATAACTTCTTCAATACTTAATAAAAATTAATGTACTTTATATCGAACTCTTCATTTTAGGACCCTCTACAACTTACTTGAATAAATAAAAGTGAGATTCCCACTAGATTTTTCCAGAATTACCCTGAAAAACAAGTACTCCAAAATAGCATTCTCTGCAACTTCCTACTTTCCTCCTAAGTTTAAACATATTTTCAGTCAAAATTGGCTAACCAGTGCTTGATGAAAGTTATAGCACATTGAATAAGATTTCCAACCACATCCAATAGAGCCTTTATTTCCATCTGTACACTCTAGGATACTCGAAAGACCAGAGGCTTCTCCAAGTTGCATGAAAAGTCTATGACTTATTTTCTACTTAAAAAACCATTCACGTAGCCTCATAATTAACTCAAGCTTTATTCACGAAATTTGTTAGAAATTGAGTTAACTTTTTTTTAAAAAAATCCAACCGTACATTTTAATTCTTCTTGTGTAGCTCAAACCAAAATAAAAACAAAAAAAATATGAATCCAATTAATATTAAATTAATATTTGAACTCATTCAAATATTTTATCTCTCATAAATTAATTTTGAATCATATCCAAAATTAAATTTATATAATAAAGTTTGATAAACTTTATATTATAATGTATCACTATACATTATACATGTAACATTCGAGATTAAGAGGGAAACATGAATGAACCGGTATCACATCTGAAAGAGAGGGATCTTGAGGACATGAAAGTAATGTTAAGAAAGACTTAAAAGAATTAAAAGTTAATACCTATACAAACAAGGTGCACCTTCCTTTTCGGTGGTTCAATCATAGGAACTCCAAAGTTAAGTGTGCTTAGCTTAGAGCAATTTTATGTTGGATAACCTCTTGGGAATATTCATAGATGCATGTGAGTGAGGACAAAACATGCTGAAAGGACTCGTGTTGGTTTTTGGGGGAGAACTTTCACTCTAATAAGCCTTTAAGAATAGTAAGGATGATGCTGCCAGGTCGCAGGGGATGCAGAGAAATATCGGAAATCTGAATTCCAGATCCTAGTCCGAATCCTAGGCTTGGGGCATTACAATATTAACTCTTAAAGTAAATTTTAACATTTCACATTACAACCAACATAAATAAATCTCATTACCCTTTATGAGCTAGGAAATGGGACCTAATGGACCTATAGATCAGAAGCTACAGCGATCTAAGATTATTTAGCTAAACTCATTAACCACATTAATCAATATTCGTTAATTGTGTGTACACTCCAGTAAGGACTCACAGTTGAACTCTTCTCACTGTAGATATATTTGTGTCCATGGATATAGATCAATAACAGAAAGCTAGTCCTTCTCGAGTGTTCGTAACACCAGCTTGGTCAAATTACCATTTTACCCATGGGTTACATCTAATCCTTAAATACCAGTGCTCCTTTAATGAACAATTTTTTTATGGTTCAACCAATAAACATAAATCCCTCTTGTGCCACAGAGAGGGTTGTGCCCTTTGTTCAAGTTCTGAAGACACAATTCAAGGAAACACTCATTTACTTACCCTAAAATAGGGAAAGAGTGAATTTCATCTTGTGTAATTATGTTCCCAGCTCCCCTCTCGGTCTTGTCCCCAAAATGATAAGTTTATTGAGTCAACGATCTGGCCACTCTCACCCGTACAAATCAAAGAAAAATTTCTCGCGAACAGGAGTTTATAATACACCCAGGATTAAGACTAAGTTACTTAAGTCATCCTAATGAAATAGAAATCTAACTAGTTAACGAACTTACATCTAGTGGTCACTATTTTGCAGTCCGATCTTATGCAAACGAATTGCATAGGATACCTTCACTCACATGTCACCTACACGAACGCGTTGGATCATTGCATTTGTATTAAATACAAAGTGAGTCGTATCTATAGTGTTACCAGGATAAGGTATCCAGCTTTATCCCTATACTATAGACCCTTTAAGTTAATCTCAAACATTGATCCTTGTATGTCTCTACTTATTGTTCAAGACTCATCAAATAACTTAGGATGTTAGTTTATTGAATTTTGGTTATTAAGACAAAACTAATAATATAATCAATAACATTTATTGAAATTATAATAATAACACTTTATTAATGACGATCAATGGATTATATTCACAATCTACAAGTTTTAGAACATAAACCCCAACAAATTCCATATTTATCTTATCATCTTTTGTTCGTAACTTTTGGCTGCAACTTGACAAGATATGATCACTTTTCCATGTAGAAGCAAAACTGTTAATTTTCACTTGTTTTAGCTTATTAATGAAATGCAGTTCCTAAGGCAGTGTATTTTTGTTGTTTAAAGGGGCCCTTGCAAAAATAGCTAAAAAATTATAAGGGTCCATGACACTACATTTTCTAAACTGTAAAAGTAACAAATTTAAAAGTCGATAACCCAATGATTACTGTCTGATAGCTCTCCTATAGCCCTATGATTACCGTCTAATACTAATTTTGCCATATTCACAATATGCAAAAATAGGTGTCATGGACAATTTTTTCTTAATGTTTTTGTCATTTGATGCAATTTCTTTGTTTAAAGCTAAATATAATGGTCACTTTTCCTTTGCTTAGCATAAAATATCCTAAAATGAATTGTCACTCTCAATTTGGTATGACGTCCTATGCATCGTTGGGTAGATCTTTAGTTGTGTTCATGTCACATGAATTGCTTAAGATGCAAATGCATTGTGTGGTCTAAATTTAAGAATGGAATGTTCTTCTGAACTATGTGCTGATAGACTTAAACAGAGTTATTCAAGAGAATCAAGAGTAGGATTATCAGTCTACAATCTAGCACAACGTTCGTTTGCTTTCTGATGATAAAATTGAAATAAATCTACTTGAGTTGTAATCGTTTCCACAATTGATTGCATAATACTTTCTGTCGTTCAAACTTTTAGAAATTTCTTTGTTTAACATTTTGCAGGATGGGGATCCATATTTCTTGATATTAGCTTAATGAATATACGAATCATATCTTTTTCATTAATGAAATGTGTCTTCTTTTGTTACAATTATTAGATTCCATTCTTTATCCACCGAAAAAATAAGGGAAAAGAAAAGTTGGGTTCGAAATCACATGCACTCAGCTTTCTCTAATATTCTTTGCACTGTGTGATTTTAACATGCTTAAAAAATACACCCAAAGCTTTGTTTTAGCTGAGTATGTCTACTTTTTTGGCAATTTTGGAGGGTAAAAGCAAAACCATTAATCTCTAACTTCTTTTGAGGTTCTTGTTTGTTGATTTGCAATCTTATTGTTTAAAGGGGTTGGTTGTATTGTACCAACTATTGTATTGGTCTTTTTAGTTTCAAAATCATGTCAAACAAATCGAAAGGGATTAACAAAAGTTTCAAGTACATTTCCCAAATCTTTGGTAATGTTTATGTTTCTTTTCATTCTTCTCTGTTTTACACAATTTTCCCTCTTAACTTTTCGTTTGGTTTTTTTTTTTTTATATATTGTAATTCTATATAACAATTAGCGGTTTTTCTTTGAAACACTAAAAATTTTAGTTTAAGTGAACCTCACTTTGTCTGACTTGCAAGTAGTTAGTACTTCAACATCCTTTTCTTCCTTGTCAGATAGAGTGGATTTTAAGAATCCTTACTTTTTGCAAAATCCAATCTGAAGGAGATGGTAGGGAAGCTTGTAACATTCTTCATGTCACAGCACATTCAAAGGTAATAATTTTGAATGTAGCAATTGGCCTGCTGAGAAATCAATGAGCATAGGTATTTCTATTTTTTAAGGGTGCTTTTAGTAGTTAGCTATCGTAAATTGGAGACATTGGAGATCAATGAACTATTGTAGCAGTGATATCTTACAAGTGAATTTCACGTTCATAACTTATTTAGTGATCGTGTCTTGAATGTTTTTGGCTTAGTTACATCTTGTTGGAAATTGCACTTAAGGTTTCTTGGGTAATTTGTGTTTGCCACAAAACCAAAATGCTTATCTTTCAATTCTTAAACAATTTCATTGGAGCAATGAAGTCATATTATTGATCTATAGGACTTTTTGTAGAGTTGGTCGCAAAATTTTGGTTGCAATGTACTTATTTTATGCTTGTTGTAACCAAAAGATGTCTGTTTATTCTATCACTGTAAACCTTTTACCAACAATTGTACAAATATTACAAAGTGTATGACAACGTATATATATTAAAACGTTGATTGTTTGTTTCCATATGGGTGTGTTGTATAGTACTTTGTGATTGAACTAGTCAGTGTAATGGCGGAGCGGAAAGAAAAATAGGAATTTTCCAGAAAAATAAGGCAAGAAAAAATGTACTAACAGAGGAGTATATGAGACTTGATTTTTTTAAAAAGTGTCAAGGTAAAGGTTACTCGACAGTCAATTATAGTTATGCTATGTGACAATTTAATAATCATCACGATTGACATATTCTTGATATGAAGAAAATGTCAAAATATAAGATTTTGTGACAATTTATAATTATCGTCAATATGTAAATAATTACAAATAATTACTCTAATATGTGTGAATTGATGCAGTTAGTTATTGTCATAAAATATAAAAGAATGACATTTATTATCTGTAAAAAATACTGGATATGTGACATTTATTTTCTGTAAAAAATACTGGATATGTGATATTTATTTTCTGTCATGAAAATACTTATTGTGAAAGTTTTTTCAAATTGTCATAGATCTACTTGTAACACCCCAAATCTTAAGGTATATTTATATTATTCAAATCAAATTTGTCTTGCTTTGGTATGAAAGAAAAGAAGTGATGGAGGGAAAAGGAGTTGGGGAAAAGTAATAATAATCATATATATATTATATTATTATTATTATTATTTAATAAATAAATAAATAAAATAATAATAATAAACCCTAAACCCTAAACCCTAAACCCTAAACCCTAAACCCTAAAATAATAATAATAATATTAATTAAATTTTTTTTCTTTTCTTTCTTTTCTTTTCCCTTTCTTCTTCTTCCCGTACGCAGCCCCCCCTATCTTTCTCTTCTTCTTTCTCTCTTCTCCTTCTCCTTGCCCTAGCCACCGGCCGCCCCACCTAATTCCTCTTCCTCTCTTCTTCTCCGTTTGCCCTTCACGCCGGCCGTCAAGATCATAGTCGCTCCGTCCGCCCGCCGAAACCCCCCGCCGCCTGGTACAATTGTCACTCACGCCGTCTCTCCGCAGCGAATCGTCTATTTGCAAGCTGTCGGTCTCCGTTTGTGAAGCCCAGCCGCAGCGTCAGCTCGCCGGTCTTTCGTGAGGCAGCCGCGTGTCTCCTTCCAGCCGCGCGTTTCCATCGTCCAGCCGCAGATTGGAAGCCGACCCATGCCCAAATCTATTGCACAATGTCTTTTGCTCTAGTCTTCTGTGCCGCTGCCGCTACGTCGTTGTAATTTCGTTGGGTAAGGATGAACTTGATGGGTTTAAGGGTCTACATTGAAATTTCATTTAGTTGATGTTTGTTTAATTGGTTGCTTTGATGTTTGTTCTTGAAGGCGATATTGGAGATTTGAAGTTAGGGACCTTGAGTTTTGCCATAAGCTTCGTTGGAGTTCATTTCTTCACTTCTTGGGTAAATTGTGAGATTTACATATGGGTGATTTGGATGGATGAAACTAATTAGAAGGATGTTTATTTTATGTTTGGTTATGTTTAGGAATTGATTTATTGGAAATTGTCCGATTGAAGAAATTGCATAAGAGTGAGGTAAGGGACTTCCTACTGGACTCACTTATAGCTTTGAGATGTGTTGGACTGTATGATTATGTTGGAATTGAGCAGGAATGTTGGATATGCTATATACGTTTGGTCGTGAGCCTGATGTTTAACTAAGATTGTGTTTCGACGAGAAAATATATAATTATGTATGGGTTTATGTGGTTTTGGTGTCAAGTGTATGTGGCGACTGACTGGCTATGTAAATATTCACATATGGTTGTTGAATGACTGAAAACAGTAGATGTATTTTATATAAGGGGAAGGTTGGAACTGATGGATGGTTGTTTAGATTGAGTGTAGGATACACTGTCGTGGTTGTTTGCTTATGACGGAGGGGGACTAATTAGTCATACCCCTTGTAGACCGAGGAGAATGTTAGGAGTATTTAGTTCGTTGACTGATATACTGACATGTTTGGACTGACCTTAGGTTAAGTTGGAATAAAATGGTTGTTTGAAGTTAAGTGAAGAGTTTACGTTATAAGGACGTTTAACTGGATTGTAAATGATTGTTAAGATGTATGGAAGGGTTTGAGAGGTAAATTATTGGTTTGCTAGTGGGTAGTTACCTTGCTGGTGCCCTACGGGATTATCACCCTTTTGTACATCCTTCGGGAGCACTAGACTGATATGTGCATCCTTCGGGAGCACTAGACTGATATGTGTTTCTGCAGAACACTAGACTGATTTATGCGTCCCTTGGATGTTAGACTGGTTATGTGCATCCTACGGGATCACAAGACTGTGACTGTGCAGAGTACTCCATAGGAAGCTAATAATTTATTTTTCCCCTAACGGGACCAGTAGTGGGTCTCTTACTGGGTATGTTAATACTCACCCTTTTTATTAACTTTTCAGGCAAAGGTAATTCGAGGGGCAAACCGACGAGGACAAGAAGGAATCGTGATTTGCCATAGAGGACTGTCTTTAAACTCCTTCCGCTGATGGTTTTAAAATATTTTTGTTTGAACTTAGTTTATAAACAGTATTTTTTTTTAAACAGTACTTTGAAATTTTATATTTTGAAATAGGGCCCGATTAAAGTTTTTCCTCGATTTCTCATGGTTTCAACTAAAGTTGTTGTGTCTTTTGTCAACAAACTGTTTTGTGCTAAAGTAATGACTTTGATTAGATGAGAAAAGTTGGGTCGTTACACTACTTTTCTTGACTGTTGCATCAATGACTGAAAAAACTGTCAAGAATTTTTAATATGACAGATTTTAACTGTCGTTGTAGGTCATTTTTCTTGTAGTGATCAATAATGTATTTGTTTATGACATTTAAAAAATATCAAGCCTATTCTAGAATATTTTTAAAAAAATTGTAATTCAATTATATTTTTTATTCCGATTGTGCTCCCATAGTCCCTATATAGTGGTCCAACAACAATTCCATAAATATGAACGACAATATTTATCAAATACAGTCTCAAAACTAGAACATAAATGAACCTTCCACCACATATATATAATCATTTCCAAAAGTTTACATATATAAACATTTCACAATATTGTACTTCTAAGAAAGATTTTTGTAAGTTAATATGGACAACCCCATATGATCATTTACAAAAAAACAATATATATAAGGCCTTCTTAAGGAAAAATAACATGTTAAAAAAAATCTAAAACACATACATAAAACATCTGCACCTGCGCCCAAGGCCTAGAATATGAAGACATCTACAATTTTTCATATGAATCAGATTTTCAAAGCTTGATCATGGAATGTGAAGCCATTAGAGCCATTCCATAACCCTTTTTCTTTTAAACTTTCCACTATTTTCAAATAACAAACATAAACTTAGCTTAAATAATGGGCATACTGGAAAAGTTAGAGGTGAAGGTGACCATACTGGAGGATAGCGGCGACACCGAAAGAGACGGGGCAAGCGAAGAACGACAATTGGTGGTCGTACAGATTGATAAGTGTCAAAGGATTCAGGTGGCAATCGTTTTCGTTTTCGTTTCAATGCTTTGTTTTTGTCGAGGGATACATGTGTAGGGCAAAAATATTTAATAATTTAATTTTATTAATTTTTGTCAGGGGATACCTCCACGTTTTTCCAAAAAGTTATGCGTTTTCTTTAGATTTCTTAACATTTTACAAACGTCAAGAATTTAATAGATATTATCTGACGTTTTTAAAACGTCAAGGAAAAGTGTATATCACTTGACTTTTAAAAAACATCAAGAAAGTCGAAAATTGGCCTACGCTCCCCTTTTTCATAAAAATTCTTGACACTTTAAAAACATCAAGAATTAATAGATGTTACTTGACGTTTTTAAGATGTCAAGAAAAAGTATATATCACTCGAAGTTTAAAAAACGTCAAGAAAGCTGAAAATTGACCTACCTCTCCATTTCATAAAAATTATTGACGCTCTATCATTGAAATGACCCATTTACTTGACGCTTTTTTTTTAAAATTTACAAATGTCAAGAGAGTCCCTTTGTCTAGTAGTGTGAATTAAATATTGATCGTAAAGCAATATGTTGTTGCATACTCAACTATTATATTAATTTCTTCATCTTCTTCAAGAAGGCTAAGACTACAAATAGGTGGTTTATTTTTTTCCACAACTCGTCAATACTTTTTTTCTTTCTCTTTTTATAGTTGCGGAAGATATTCTGATGGAAGTCTAGCGTTCAAGCTTCTCATAACCAAGCTCAACATTCTTTTGATTTCTTCCTTTCCTTTTAACATTGTTTTAATTTGTTTAGAGCCTTGTCTTAATAGAATTTGTTTAATTTCAATATTTCGTGATTATTACTAATTTCACTTCTTTGGTTCAAGATTTTGTTTGTTCTTTTACTTTGATGTTTGTTTTCAATTCTTTCTTTCTTTATTTTTTTGTTCTCTATCTCTCTCTGCCCTTTCTTCTCTTACGCCTCAATTTCTTTGAAATATTTCAAAATTGTTTAATCTAGTGCTATCATACAAAACTACAAGTAAAAAGATGTTAGATGATTAGTGAAAAAGTAGCTACAATATTGATAACCAACGATAGATTTCTATCCACATGCAACAAATCTCTGGGATAGATACGAATAGAAATCTATCATTGTCTATCTAGATAGACAAAGATAGAAAATGTTGTAAATTTACTTAAATCCTTATATTTAAAAATGTTCTTGTTTAGAGTCCTCCAGTCACTTGACTCCAAACACTCTCATGTCACGATTGATGGGCCCTCATTTCCAAGCTTTATTCTAAATCTGACATTTAAATTGAAAAGTTTTGGGATTGTCTCAAAAGCTCAATAGACTAAAGCTAGGGAAAATCCTTGAAGGTACACAACATCCTTGTCGCTATATGATGTTTTCTTGAATAATTGATATGTTATGACGTAGGCAATCTTCCCCTTGGGTAGTCTTTGAAGGTTTGTTCATGATCTAATATAACCAGATGTTGGAGATTGATATGGTTGTGTTATTGCTTGGGAATTAAAAAGGTTTCTAAGATATAGAGATTAACTAATTTTTCTTTCAATGAGTCTTCCTCACTATGTAGTGCTTTGAACGTTCTCTTTATATCCCTCATAGTTATAAAGTCATCGTGAGGAAAAATGACATTTTTCAAACTAGTCTCTTTTCTTTCTCCTAGATTTAACTTTGGGAATTTATGCCATTTTAATCCAGAGTTATCAAACAGAATTCTTTCAGCTCAAATTTTGCTATATGTCCATTGAAGTTGAAAGCTAGGACATTGGGTTTTTTTGCATGGCATTGCTTACTTATTAAATAATTCAGAAATTAGGTTTGTATTTTGGGTATTTAATATTGAAGAAGTGTAAAAAAAGTTGTTTAAAACTTTAGAAAGATTTTTTTAGTTTATTCTTGATTTTATTAGATTCAAAGTTTCTAAACTATAGTATCTAAAAAAAGTGTAAATATATGGTTTTTGTATTCATCTTCCATGTTAGGTGTCACACTCCACCCCGCACGCAACCTTACTTGCCATCAAATCAAATTGTTTAAGCATATCAAACCGCGTAATTGTATAATTTCACATAAACACCCATTAGTCACGAACACATTCCTTGGCCAAGACTCATCATCTCACGTTAGACTACCGTGATATCCTTTTCATCAATAGCATCTAAAAATATCTTGATTCATTCTTTGTTGCTCAAGCCACCTAACACAATACACATCTTTTATGCATTGGTTGGCTTTATTTTGACATGTAGTCCTTTTCTGCACGACTGTCCCTTAACCCTTATGTGCACATAATAGTTAGCTTAATGATAGGAAGAACACTAATGGTCTAAATACCATTTCCCAATCAATTGAAATTCATAAAGTATACTTAAATAACATAATAAAAAAAATTCATTCGAAATCTCTTTGGAAACATTTGAATAGAAATCATTAGTTCAAATCAATAAAGAACTTTAAAAAAAACATTTAACATATAAATACTTTAAAGAAAACACTCACAAACTTAGAAACTTAGTTGCCTTAGACTCCACTTGCTTATGATCTTCTTCTCGTGGAGACCTTCCACAACAACTCTAGCACTTAGCTTTCTCTTCAAAAAAATTTCAGAGTAATAACACTTAACAATCTGACTTCACTCCTCTATTTATACAAATCTTAAAAGGGATTAGTCATGCTTAAACTCATAATATTTTGCTAGCTCCTACTCTTAGTGGTGCATGTGTAAACTTAAGGTTTAACTTAATTATGCTTAACTTAAACTTCTACATATGGCCCATTAAGTAACTTAGAAAAATTCCCATAAGTTTCCTTTCCTCAACGCCTAGTTCCAACTTGCGAAGACCCTTAATCGTCTAGTTATACTAAAGCGTCAGAAATTCTATCGTGTAACCTTTCCTCACGCACTACTAAAAAACTAATTTCTTAATGTGTAGTCTGCCCAAAACACCTTTTTTAGAACACTTTGTTAAATTTTAACCTCTTAACTTAAGTATGGCCTGTGGAAAAGATATATTAAACAATATGTTACAAACTAAGAGCTAGTGCTAGCAAATAGACATTGACAAAGATAGACAAAGATAGAGCACTATACAAATAGACATTTACAAAGATAGAGCACTAGAGAAAGATAGACAAAGATAGAGCACCATACAAATGTAACGCCCCAAAAATAAGTGAATTTTAAATTTGATTATCTTGGTTTAATTTAATTATGTTGGAATTATTGGGGTTATTTGAGATTTTTGTTGAGGATCATTTGATATTGTGAAAGTGAGAATTAATTAAATATTTTCAAAACAATATTTAATTAGTTATTGAAATTTGAAATCTTGGTTAAAATTTTGTTTTAAGTTGAATGTTACTGGAATATTTAAATTGGTGGATTTTAAGGAATTTTGGTTAAATATATGTAGGTATATATAATTATTTTTTGAAGTGATTAATATTGATATTGGTGGAAAATATGATTAATTGTGAAAAAAATATTTATATTTTTTGGAAGAGAAAAGATTGAAAGAATAGGAGAATTAATGAACGAAAGTGAAAATTGTTTAGTTATTTGAAATTGAAAAAGAAAAGAATGATAACAATAATATTTATTATTATTATTATTATTATAAGTAAAAACAGTATAGTTTTGTGTGCATTTTCTCCATCTCAACATCTTCTTTCTCATGTTATAACCCTATCCGTCGTCTACCATCTCCGATCACCGTCACGTACTAGGTCACTGTCGCCACTAGTCTCCACGACACACGTCGTTCGTTCGCCATAACATCTCTCTCTGTCATGTTCGAAGCCCAGCCGCTATCCACGTGAAGCTCGTCGTGGAGTTCGAGCCTAGTTTTCTTTCAGGTTGAACGTTGAAGTTCTCTCTGTCAAGCCAACGTTCCTCAATTTGCCGTCTATCGAAGCTCGACCCAAAGCCAGTCTTCATTCCAACCATGCATCCCCGAGCCATCTCTCTATCCCAAGCTGCGTTGTTGTTCACCAATTTGAGCCAAATTATCCAACTCGAGCCGTCAGCTTCAGTCTCAAGTTGCACACATGGTTCTACTTCTTGTCGAGCCGTCCAAGTTGTATCCAAGCCGATCCTTCTCCCTTCCAGTCGAGAGCAAGTCGTAGCCTCCTCCTAGTCGAGCCATGAGGGTTTTTCGTTACTTGTAGCTTTTAAGCCCTTTTGGGTCATTTTGGTAAGTTTTTGTTGGGTTTGGTATGCCTAAACAAATATTCTTTGGATTTTAAATAATTTAAAGAGTGGAATTAAATTGGATTTTTGTTCTTTGAAGGTTTTTTGCTAAATTCTTTGGAGTAATTATCTGTGAAATTCTACCTTAAAGGTTGAATTGGTTTCAACCTCTTTCATTGGTATGATTGAAAGCCTTGGTTGATGTTGCTTGTGAAACCATTACTTTAATTTCGTTTATGTTTAAAATTTTGTTTGTTTGGGAAGTTTTGACCTTGACTGTTAGGAAAGATTTGTTAGCTAATCTCAAGGCAAGAGATTCTACTATTAGACCTTCGAAAACAAAATTAAGACTTGCATGTATTTTCCATTATGCATTGATGTAGCTAAGATGCATAATGTGACAGATATAGTTGATTGATATAGATGACTGATATGTTATGATTGATATGTTATGAGTGATATGTTACCACTGATAAGTTACGACTGATACATTACGGCTAATGTGTTATGACTGAGATGACTAATATGTTATGATGCATGAGATATTAATCACCTGACATGGATGTTAGGATTGATATTCATGCCATGATAAGATGTTAATGATTTTTTACATGCTATGGACTGTGGTGTTCTGTTAACTTGTCTGTTAGGATCGTACATATATGGGTATCCCACGAGATCACCGCCTTTTTATGACTGTGTGAGTTCGACGAGACCACCAATATATGTTTTATAAGTGGTCCGACATGGTCACTTATAACCTGATTCTCTTAGACGTACCTTCGGGTCGCCGAAGACCAGCTTCTCTGAGGCGTACCTTCGAGTTGTCGAAGAACAGTTTCTTTTAGGTGTTCCTTTCGATCACTGAATACCAGTTTCTCTTAGGTGTTTCCTTCAGGTTCATTGAAGATCAGATGTGTTCCTTATGGGATACTTCCTTATGGAACCTTAATGGAAAGTTAACAGACACCTAGAGGGACTAGTAGTGAGTCCCTTACTGAGTATATGTTTATACTCACTCTTTCTATGTTTAATTTTTCAAACAAAGATAGAGGTAAAGGTAGAGGAAAGATGACGAACAACAAGAAGTGACCATGACTTGCCATAGGGGAAATCTTATGTTGCTTCCACCTTTCAGTATTTGACTTTTAGCGTCTTATTTAAATTTATTGAACTTATGAATTACTTTCATGTTAATTTTTTTTAAAAAGTTAAATAGGATCCAAACTAGCATTTTATCTACTACTTTATCTCTACAGACTTTATTTACAATTTATAAATGAGTATTTGAAGTTTTTCATTGAAAAATTTAGTGTCTTCTTTTATTTTTGATAAGAAAGTTTTTGTTTATTTTAGTAGTAATGACCTCAGCATAGTATAAAGGGTTGGGTTGTTACAACATATAACATTGACAAAAATAGAGCACTTGACAAAGATAGACGAACATAAACAAAGATAGAGCACTATAGACTTTGACATTCTATTTTATTATATTCACTTCTTTTTCATTATTTATTTGTTTTTCTTCCGACTTTCCTTTTGATTTGGTTGCTTTGTTAGTGGATGATGTTTGTTTTTTTGTTCACCATCTATTTATAAAAAAATTAGGGTTAAGTTACATATGGAATAAGAGTGGTTATTATATTAAATGAAACGAAGATATATTCAAACATTTTTATATTGGAGATAGATTGAGATAGATGGAACCAAAATGTTAAGCAACAAACGAAATGCCAAAAAAGAATTTATGTGGAAGAACAAGATGTAGAAGAATTTCTGAAGTTTGGTTGAAGAAGGTAGATAAAAATGAATGATTGAAGAAGAAGATGTACGACGAAATTGATGTGAAAAAGACGAAGTGGGGTGAAGAAGAGAAAAAGTTTGAAGAAGAGGATTCACCTTTTTATAACGCATTGATTTGGATGATATTTTTGTAATTATGCGTGATTGGGCTTGACTTCTATTGGGCTTTTCAAAACAATTGTTTATTTCGAAATAAACGATCATGTATAAGGATGCGACAATTGTTTAAATTATATTAAACAACCGTTTATGTCTCAAACTTTCTCGCCATCGTTTAAAGTTTATTATCTTAAATTTGAAGTTTTTTTCCTCATTGTTTAAAATGAACTTCATGTACGCCTCTGCCCCTATCCAGGTCGAAGAGCAGGATATGGTCAATCAATTGGTCTACGCAATGACGAAGCAGTTCATTGGCAGCACCCAAATCCATTTCAATCTTGCAACGGAGTCCCTTCTTGGATTACGTTGTCACAAGATGAGTCAATACAAGTGGTATAAAGATACTTTCTTAGCACGTCTTTATACTCTTACAACCTGCGGAGCCGACATTTGGAAGCAGAAGTTCGTCGAAGGACTGCCGCAAAATCACAGAACATGAAAAAGAATGTGTATGCATTATTGAATATATGTAGTAGTATATATGTTACAAATCACATAACATAAATTTATTATTCAGTGGAATGAAAATTATATGTCGAACATGACAGGAAGATGAACTGAACAATAAAAAATTAAACAAAATAGGAGGGACATGACAAGAATATATGCTATGAAACTGAAAAAGAAAGAACAAATTTTAAGAAAAAAATATATGTTATGAAATGAAAAAAGAAAGAATACATATGTCATATTGTATATATGAAGTGGTATATATATGTATGCAAAATGTCGGTAAAGTACGAAATTTGAAGAAAAGGAAAACGCAAGCAATTGATTGAAATTGGAAGAAAAAGAAACTAATTGAGGAAGACAACTAACCAAAAGTTTTATATTTCGAAATAAACTAAAGAACCAAATTGAAGAACGATATTGATAACAATGAAATTGATGGAAGAAACGATCGAAATTGAATTATGAAGAAGACGAAATCTTCGCCGACGCTATAATTTTTATCTCATAATGTTCAAGGGTGATATAAATAATGATATATTGTTATTTTTAATCATTAAATAATTTTATATTAAAAAAAATTCATTTTATATTGAATTAATAAAATACTTATAATTAATTTTCATAATAAATTTATACTTAAGCCAAATAAGAAAGTTGTCGTTTACCTAATTAATTTAATATAATATAAATAAAGAAATAATTTGAATTTAATTTCAAAAATTTTATATAATTAATAATTATTATAAGATTATAAATTTCTAAAAATTTAGGAAAAGAAAATAAATCATAATTTATTACCTTTGCGTCTTCTGTCTAAATAGTTCAAATCAACCATCCAATTTTCCGAGGTAGCCCAAACTAAAATCCACGGAGAAACCCATTTAGGTGTCCACTAGGGCAGCCAAGTCCGGCCCTAAGTTTCTACCCATACGCTTTTCTCTCTTCTCTTCCACTCTCGTATTCCCTTTTTTTCCCACTGCCGCTGCCGCTGCCGACGTCTCCACCCCCTCACTACTACTTCTCTTTCTTCTTCTCCTTATACACACTTCCTCAATCTCTCAACTCTCCTTTACTCGAGTTCTGCTAGGTTTGATAACTTTTCTTCGATTCAACCACAGAAAAAATGGTGAATAAAGTCACGAGGAAGAAGCATTACAGGCCGCCGGTAAGTTCGTTTTTGTTTCCATGTGTTTTCGTTACTGTTAATTGCTAATATTCGGGATTTTCAAGCTGTTCGACGACCAGAATGTTTTGCTTAGTTTTCTTTTCCTACTTTCCGTCGTTTATCAGGGGCAGAAGAAGGAAGGTAACGCAGCGAGATATGTGACCAGGTCGCAGGCTGTCAAGCAGCTGCAAATTGGTTTGCCGCTATTCAGGTATTTCTTATTTTACCTTGCATGAATTTTATGGTATTAGTATCGATTTGGCTTTGTAGTTTTGCTAGTTGTGTAGCTTAAGTTGGAGTTTCATCTGAATTCGTAGTAATCGCGAGGATGAAGAGGATAGTTCTTTTTGCTCGTCTATTACAAATCTGGGAATAATTTTAAGTTATTTTCTACATACATACACGCTACAGCTGGGTAAAAAATTCATTTGAATCATGGATGCTACGAAATGTTTTTTTTTTTTTTTTTTTTTTTTTAAGATTGAACATGTTTATCTTTGATTGTAAGTACCTGATATGAACAAGTGTGCGTCTTACGTTTATCTTGATTGAAAATAATCAGTATCATACTTAGTTGGAAATCCTTTCTCTGTTTTTTTTTTTTCGTGCTTGGTTTCTTTATTCTCTTTGTTTTCTATATTTTTTTTCCAATGAAAGCAGTTGCATTCGTTAAAAATAGTGTCTTAAGATGTTATATTGAAGCTGGTTGAACTAGGGTGACTTTGTCTAACGTTTATTTTGATTGAAAATAATCATTATTGAAACAAGGATTTGGTTTGGTGTTTATTATTATGACAGGAAATTATGCATTTACAAGGGAGTATTTCCTCGAGAGCCAAAAAAGAAAGTTAAAGGAAATCACCACACTTACTACCATTTGAAGGACATTGCTTTTCTTCATCATGAGCCACTTTTGGAGAAATGTAGAGAGATTAGGGCGTATGAAAAGAAGATAAAAAAAGCTGATGCAAAAAAGAATAAAGAGCGTGCAAACTTTCTAATAGAACGCAAGCCTACATATCTATCCGGATTACTCAGAATAATAAAGGAGAGGTTTGTAAAGTTTTTTTCCCCTCCTACTAAGAGAATTAAATATTTTGTTTTCATTTTCATTGCCCATAATAATTTCTTTCCACTTGTTCCATGCTACGTTTGACCTTCTAGGTACCCAAAATTCATTGATGCACTTAGAGATTTAGATGATTGTCTCTCACTGGTACATCTTTTTGCGGCATTACCTGCTCAAGAGAGGTTAAAGGTTGAGGCAAAGCGCATTCATGAATGTCGTAGGTTCGTATTTACTGGCCACAAGAAAATTTTATGAATTACATTTATGTGTGGTTGTTGATGTTGTCGTTGTTTATAATTAATTAATTATTATTTCTTTTAAAAAGTTATGAATTACAATTATGTGTTTTTACTGTAGTGAACTTTTCTTGTATTATTGGCATGGTAACAAAATGAATATTCCTTTTATATCTTTTGCTAGGTTGAGTCATGAATGGCAAGCATTTATTTCTCGAACTCATAAACTGCGAAAAGTATTTATATCTGTGAAAGGTATCTACTATCAGGTATGTCAGGATTTATATTGTGATATGGGATGTAATGTGAAGCATTTTATAATCCAAAGCATTGTTTTATCTCTGTTGTTTGTCTAGGCTGAGGTAGAAGGTCAAAAGATTACATGGCTTGCCCCTCATTCACTGCATCAGATATTGACTGATGATGTCGACTTAACTGTTATTCTTAACTTCATGGATTTTTATGAGGTAACACTTTGGTCCTATGTTGTGTTTTCAGTCATTCTATTTAAGCTTTTGGTTCGTCTTATTAGCTGTCTTCCTGTGATCATTCTTGTAGTTTTTAGTATTATTCTTTTGGATAGGAATCGTTTCTTTTCATTGACTTCTTTTTGTGGGCTTGTTTGTTGTATGCTCACGTACTCCTTTTGTTTATGTAATAACTTTGTCAATCCAAATGTATAACTAAAATATCGACAGAAAATGTTCTCTTCAAGGAACTAAACTTGGAGAGAGGGAACAATAAAAGAAGAAAACAGAGGAACAATCGATGTATCAAAATTAACTTTGTTCGATAAAACGACTTTCATTGAGAAAGAATGAAAGAGTACAAGGGTGACAAAAAAACCAGCCCACAAAACCACCCCATTAAAGAAAGGGGTACCAACTAAGTAAAATGTTGCCTATAGAATAGTTACAAAAGTTCTTCGAAACTGAAGCCCTAAGAGACGTGATATCTAACCAAAGACCAAATCTCACTATGCCCTCTCTCTCTACCCCTAAACACCCTATCATTCCTTTCACCCAAATATCCCAAATAACTGCGTGCACTCCAGCACGCTATAAAATTAACTATAGTTCAATTAGTTTTGTAGTAGGGGAGTGGTTTCTTTCAAGGTGAGGCAAATTTGGTAGTTGTGATATTCAAATGTTGAAAACAATAATTGTTAGGAGACCTGAGATGTAACAAGATCTGGGGAATAGTTTTCTTTGGGGAGGGTGTGGGGGATGAACTACCTTGATGCTTGTATATACTTGTTTTCTACTCTTTTTTACATTGGTTTCTGACAGAGCATGTGAAAACGACTGGGGAAATAAGAAATTGTGCTACAAGCAATGTTGTTGAGGCACAATTGGGTGCTCACCAGAGGCGAGCAGAGAGGCCTTAAAGCCTTGCAAGTTCACAAGGCAAGCACCTTTAGTAAGACACTTGCCTATTGTGCCTTGCAGTCGCCTTGAACTTACATTCAAGGTGACCCAGGCCCTTGCCTTGATCAATTGCTCAAATTTTTTTTTTCAGAACAAGGAAATTGCTCTCCAATACTCTGATTAAGAGGAAGTATCAAAGTTAGCAAAGGTAAAATTACAGAAAAGTCAAAGAAAGGAAAAAGAATTAAAGAAAAAGAGAGTCAAAGAAGTAGAAACTAGATGGAAGATGTTGCCTCTCTCTCTCTGTTCATTCATTTTTCAGCAGTTTATCAAAAAAAGAGAAAAAAGATGAAGATGAAGAAGAAGAAAAGGGTTGTAATTCAGAAGTGGAGTAGTAGCTTTCTTTTCTTTCATACATTCCAAGAAGAATTGAACACATGGCTACAAACATTAAAGTGTTTGATAGAAATAGAGAATTGCTAGCTGCATGCTAGCCAAACTGTCAAATGACAATATTTCTACTCTAATAAAGTCTACTCATACTACTATCTTCTTTCCTATTTAAAAGTATATTTATTTATGTCTTTTTTCAAATGTTTTATCCTCAAGATTATTTGAGTTAATTTCTTCCTAATCTTAAGTATTTTGTATTTTGTAATTTATAATTGTATTATTTATTATTTTATTAATTGTGTCTCGCTTTAATTAGGCAGCATCTTTTTGTTGCCTCTCGCCTTGAGGCGATCAGAAATTTTGTTGCTGTAGGGTGTGCCTTGCGCTTTGAATATACTGGTTATGAGCAGTATTTTATTATATCTATGAGTGTCTTGACCAGTTTATGTGAATCTCATAGGACAACCTACTTGAACCTGCAACATTTAGATGTCAACGGAACTCTTAGGATATTAAATCCTAGTTAGGTGGCCACCATGAATTGAATCCACAATCTCTTAGCCCTTTATTGAGAAAATATCTTTGTTTAACCATTAGGCCAACCCATTAGTTACAAGTAGTTCACAGCATGAATAATTGAGAAATATAATATTTTTGAATGCATGTCACATTCCATCCAGCATCTGACACTGCTAACCTTGAAGATTCTTGTACCATTCAAGCAAATACTTTGGTCTACGTGATGGATAAAAAAAATCTAGATGTGCCAACTACTAATTGGTTATTGTACAAGCACAATCATTTTTCCATTGGATTAGAAATAAAAAACTGTAGTGTTCTATTTGTTTGGACACTTAATTATTCAATTCTAATGAGGAAAGAGGAAAAAAAGTGCAATGCTCATGCATCATGTTAATGTTCACCTATTTGGAATGTTTGCCGTCTTGTTTTTTATGTTTACTGGATGCTTTGAAATTATTTTGGGTGCAGAAACTTCTTGCCCATGTGAACAAACACTTATTTAACTCAATTAATTTGGAGTATCCTCCGATTCTTGACCCTCGTTTGGAGGCTTTGGCAGCAGGTGATTTTGATGTTCAGTTGAAAAGATTATCAATTTGAATTTCTGTAATTTTATTCACCTTATTGTTCTTCATTCATCATTATTATTTTCTGAACATGCAGATTTTTATGCTTTGTTAAGATTCTTTGATGCCAACACAAGAACTTCCCTATTAAATCCTCAAACTTCTAGTTCATCTCAATTTGGACAAGTAGATGCCGAAGACTCTGAGCTTAGACTTGCACAGCTTCAACACCAGCTTCCCTTAAATGAGCCAACTGCGTTGATGCATCTTGTTGAAGATGCATCTGGTATGGATGAGGACGAGGATGAAGATACTCGAGAATGCAAGAAACTTTTTAAGAATATGAAGTTCTTCTTGAGCCGGGAGGTAAGCTTATGTTCCATTTTGTCATACTGATTGAAATTATTAGAGAATCTTGAGAAGATAGAATTGTGTAAGTAGACTTTATGCAGTAATTTGAAAATCCAGTAGAAGAAAAATTCCAAAACTCTAGAAAGAGAGGTTTCAGAGAGTGAAGGGAAGATGTATCATATCCATAAGCAAGCGTGTTACTAGATAGTTATTTGGTGGATATTAAAAATGAAATTGTCATCTTTTTTTATCAGTCTCTACTACCATGGATATTAGATACTGCTAATTGCTGTCTCAATAGCCAATGCCTCCTTTCTAAAATCTGGATCTTATGGTTTACTATCTGTCAATGTTATCCCAACTCCCATGTTTAGGTTCATAGGGAATCACTGCTTTTCATCATTCCTGCATTCGGTGGCATGGTTTCGTGGGAAGGAGATGGAGCACCATTTAAGGAATCTGAAAAAACCATTACTCATCAGGTTTGCCAGTAATTATGACGCATTGGTGTGGCTTATTATGATATGATTATAATACTTCCTGCAAGTCTTTTCATGTCTTCCTGAATGTTTCTAAATGCAGATTGTTGACCGGTCAAAACAGACTCACAAGTTCCTCTCTAGAGACTATGTTCAGCCACAATGGGTTTTTGATTGTGTGAATAATCGGATGATCTTACCGACTGAGGATTATTTGGTGGGAAGGTACTTCCATTTTTTAAAATCTACAATGGGAATTATCTAACAACTCCACTTTCCAAATTCTTTGATGAATGTATTCAGATGCTCTTTTAATATAAAGCAACTCTATGAATTAGAAGTTTGTCCATGTTTCTAAAACTCTTTTCTTTTTAAAAAAATCCAAAACAATTTTCAAGGAAACACACCATTTTGTTGTTTTCAGGCTGCATTTTTGTTGTGTCTTAAGTAAATTTATTTATCTTCATCAACTTCAGAACTTTCAAAATTAATTAAAATGCATTGGATTTAAAACTTTCAATAAATTCCGAATTCGATGTTTTTGCAAGTGATAGATAGTATCTTTAGTAATTTTGAAATAAAAGATTGTTTTTTGGATTTAACTAAATGAGTTATTTTAAAAACCCACTCTTGAATTTTCTTTTTTACTTTTCTGTGTACATACTTCATAACATAAAGTTTAGTATATATGTTGTTTTTAAGCCTTACTATTTATTATTTTGAATTAATATATCTATTTTCTAAACACCACAGGGATCCTCCTCCACACTTGTCACCTTTTGTTGACAATGATGCAGAAGGATACGTTCCTGATTATGCTGTGACCCTTAACAAGTTGAAAGCGGATGCCAAAAATGAAATCTTGCCGTTGCCGGGAGTAGGGAAAGAAGATTTGGATGATCCTCAGAAATTATTGGATGCAGGTGTCATTGATCGAGCCAAGGCTATCGAAGCTGCTGAGATGAAACAAAAGGTATACTTTTGGTAAATGCTACCCACCAAACGGTTGCAATGCTAACATTTCAGTGCTGCTGCTTAAACGTTGTGTTGCTCTTATTTTGTTGTTTGTATTTTCCCCAATGCAGATGATGGCTCTTGAGAAAGAGTATCATGATGAGTTGAAATTGGAGCTTCAAGGAGGAAAGTATCCTTCAGCTATTTCAAATGTTGATAAGCAGTTGCCTGATCAGGAGAAAGAGGGTGGTGAGGACACCAACCTCCCTGATTATCAACAAATGGCCGAAGATACCGATAAATTGTCGAAGGTTATGATGTCTCGGAAGAAGAAAAATCTCTATGAAGCTATGCAGGTATGATAGTGCTTGAATTTTTTCTTAATAGTCTAATCATAAACATACACAATAGGGCTCTTTTGTTTTTTGTTTTCATTTTCGTTTCCAACGTGGTTGAAGGTATATGCAATCATAGAATGAATATGCACAACGTTAATTTATTCATCATACATATTACTCTAAGTCACCTGAGAATAATATTTTCAAGTACCAATTTAATTACACATTACTCAATCCATCTTTCTAAAACATAACTTTCACGTTTCTTTTCGAAACATTATTTTGACTTCTGAGAAATTTCTCTTATTGATATCAGATTGGGAAGAGAACAAAGAAGGGGAAAATTGATCTTCTGCATGAAAGGAAGAAAAAGCATAAAGAATCCCACAAATCGCAGTAAGTCATTAGCAACCACAATTTTGTCCTTAATTATTTGTAATATTATATTTTAGATGGTCGATTAGTTTGTTCAAGGGAATCGAACTTTGTTGTTTGTCTCTCTTGAAGGTTCCTAATTTTATGTCTGTTTTAATAGAATTTTTAACACCAATTTACTACTTTCTACTTTTGGAACACATGAATCATTTTAGAAACCCAGTCTATGCTCTCACCCCACCTTTCTCCACCTTTCTCTTTGATATAGTTTGTTGGATTTAAAATTATCAGTCGGTGGAAAGTTTTCCATTATTTTTGGCTTCCCAATATAGTATTTAAGAACGATTAAATTACTAAATCATTTTCACTGATCAACCCAATCCAACATTTGTGGTGTAGGGCTGTTTTGGGTTCAAATAAATGAAAATTTTACTGAGTGTTTCATGGGTTTATCTAAAATAATTCAACCCAAAATAATTTGAACTAACCTGAAAAATTACCTTTGTAGTCCTTGAATTTTTTAGAATAGGTGTGTTTAGTTTATAAGGTTTTGAACTGTCCATTGATTGTAACCTCAACATTTGGTAGACTTTGTATTCCATTTTTGCCATCATGGTTGTGGTTAGTGCTTTCTTTTTCTTTTTTCTTTTTTCTTTTTTTGGCATAGTTGATGATGAAGATGAATGCTTCTTTCCGTAAACGCTCAATATTTTGTTATTTTTGAAAATGTCTCAATTAAAAAAATTAAGAGAATAGAAATTCTAAAAAATTTCACTATATCCAATTTGAGTAGATAAAAAAAATGAGGAAGATTACTTATTTTTCATATAATTTATGTACTTCGTAAATAATTGCATAATTTTATTAAATAAAAATGAAATAAAACAAAAGATTGTAAAAAATAATAAATTTGACAATTTATGGTATACAACAAATTTTTTAGATTTTATCAATGGTTGACATTGATAGTCACTAGTGATATGAGTCTATAAGAGTGTTTGGTGGAGGGAAACGGTTATGGAGAAAATGATTATGATAGGTAGTATTATGATAATATGTGTTTGGGAGAATGATTATGAATGGTAGTGTTATGATAGTATGTGTTTGGAGGAATTATAATAATATGTGTTTGGGCGAGAATTTTGTGGGACTGATTATGAAATTTATTTATTATTATTATTTTTTTAAAATTTTGTATTCTAAATTCAATACACAAGTATTTGTCTATTTAATTTATCAAATGGTCATATTTTTGTAAAACAAGTTAGATTTGTTTTCTTAAATACGATACTAATTTTCAATGTTTTTTAGTGTTTCGTGTCAATAAATTATTATTATTTTTTTAAATTCGTATTCTAACTTCAATACCCAAATTATATATATTTAATTTACCAAATCATCCTGGTTTTCGTAAAACAATTTTCAGTAATTTTTTTTAAGGGTCTATTTTCAACATTTTTTAAAGTTGGATTATTAAGTGTGAATAAATTATATTTTTGTTTTTTAATTGATATTCTAAATGCAATACACAAATTGTATATATTTAACAATTGATTTAAACCAAATACTAGCACCATAATTTCATTCAAGCGAAACGATATACGAGAAACAAAATAATTTCTACGAAAGAAGTTATAAACTGAAGTCAATTACATAGAACACAGCGTAGGAGGAAAAATTATTATTATTTTAATAAATTCATATTTAAATTACCAAATCACCATAGTTTTCATAAAACAATTTGCAATTTCTTTAAATACGACATTCATTTTCAACCTTTTTTTCGTAATCGCGTGATTAAATTATTATTTTTTTAAAAAAATTCATATTCTAAATCCAATACACAAATTTCGTATATTTAATTTACCAAATCGTTATAATTTTCGTAAAACAGTTTGCAGTAATTTCTTTATATACGACATCCATTTTCAACCTTTTTTACGTAATCGCTACGTGCGATTAAATTGTTAATTTTTAAAATTCATATTCTAAATTCAATACAAAATTTTTGTATATTTAATTTACTAAATCTTCCTAATTTTCGTAATGCAAGAGCTAAAAGAAAATATGGGTCAGGCGGTGTAATCACAATAAACTACCTAATTCAAAAGTAAAAGAAGAAATTAAAATTTTAAATTAATGTAATTATACCAAATTCATAACTTAAAAGCAAGTTGTGTTTTTTAAATAAAGAGATTAAAATTAAAAAAATTCGTAAATATAAAAATTATAAATGAGAAAAAAATGGATTAAATAGTATTTAAATTTAAATTAATTAATTATAAATAAGGGAGGATTTGAATGGATTGAGTAAGGAATAAGAAAAGATTGAGGGAATCATAACCCTTCCTCCAAACAAGGAAAAAGTTACACTTTCCATCCCCCAACACACCAAGTGACTATTATTGATAGAATTCATAATTTTACTATAGCTTGTAAATATTTTAATTTATTTTGCTATTTTAAAAAATTTTCTTAAAAAAAAACATCTTAATGAAAACAAATGTTTTACAAATCAAAATAAATAATACTATTAAAGAAAAGGGAAAATTTTAAAAATAGTAGATTTTACAAAATATTTATAACCTATAACAAATTCTATCACTGATAGTCATTGATATGCTACAATGATAGAAGACTATCAGTGATAGAATCTAAAATTTTGCTATAGCTTGTAAATATTTTATTTAATTTTGATATTTTTAAAAATGTCCCTAAAAAAAACTTAATTTGGGTTCTACCAAAAATCATGAAAAATAAAAATATTCACAAAATTTAAAATAAAAGCCGTCTAATCGTAAGACATGAAAATCATCAATACTCATAAAACATGAAAATCGTGGAAGCATGAACATATTAGTTTTCATATGGCAAATCATATGTTTTTGTTGCTCGCCACCTTGCCTTTTCTTTTTACTTTTTAAATAAGTGTGAAGGGTGAGTATATAGTTAGTAAGAAATCCACTATTGGTCCCACTAGATGAATTGCTAACTTTTTATTAGGCCTATACTCTTGGTCATGTTAGTCTTGTGATTCTGTAATAGTACCCATCAATCATAAAATGAACTTAAAAGAAAACTTGTTAGTTTAAAGATGGTGATCCTCTAGAACAATGTACATGTAAAGAATACTGACCTAATAGTTAAAATTAACCGCTACCATCAGTCTAAAATCAGTTAAATGATGTCAACCTTAACTCAATTGATCATAAACATATCATGCATAATTCATCCAACAGTTTCAAGATTGACATGATGCTTTAAATTTGACAAGGTAAATCACAATCAATATAATTGACAAATACAATTTAACCAGTACCATTCAATTCATATCCATGCAACACAATGTAATCCAATCAGTCACTTCAACACCTATTCTTATCAATGCATTCCAATTTAATCAATCATAATAATATTCAATCTTAATGTGTCCAAGGTCTGGGTTTACCCCTTACCTTAAGCTTGAGTTTAATTCCTTGATTGCAATTAAAATCCAAAATTCAATCTAAGCATAACGGATGTAAATTAATAATTTTGTTCAACAAAATTATCAATTTCAATTAACATTTAAAATTTTCAATTTTACCAAATTAACGTCGAAATTTCAAATCCAAGCTTGTTGGGAAAAATCACAAATTGAATCCAAAAAACAATTCTTCATAGGAACCTTCAAAACCAAGAATCATTTCCAATTTAATTCATAATTAATTCCGGGTATTCTAAAATCCCTTACCAACCACCAAAACCCACGAAACTCACCCAACCTAACCCACCGATCAGTGGCGCAGCGGACAGAAAGGTGGCGACACGACGACGGTTTACAGTAGCGACAACTTGGGTGCAAATGGTGATGAAGACATGAGACGTCGACTAAAAGAAAAGAAGAAAAATAAAGGGGTGGGGGTGGGAGGACATCTAGGAAGGAGAAGAAAATTAATCTTTTCTTTTTTCTTTTTCCTTTACTTTCACGACTCCAAATATATAAATAAATAATAATAGTAAAATGTTATAAAATAAAGAATAAAGAAACAACACACAAAGAGAAAAATAAAGAAGATAGAAACTAGAGAGGAAAAAATAAAGAAGATAGAAACTAGAGAGGATAATTGAACTCAATTGTAGTGTGTCTACAAATGATCTATACAACCTTTATTTATAGGGTTGTGAGAATAATAGTTACAAAACCAAACAAAAATAGAGAACAAGAAAGTTATGAAGATTGATGGAGAGGTTAATGGATGAATTTATAACCTAAAGGGGGTTATGGACATCTTATAATATTCAACTTTAATTTAGAATATTCATACGTTAATGTTTATAAAAGAAATGATTTCTAAAGAAAGCTTATAAAGTTTATGTTTAATGAATGTATGTTATGTTTGTTTGCAAGACATTAGTTTATTCCTATCAATGAAGCTAACTATTATATGCACATAAGAAGTAAAGGCAGTCATGAAGAAAAAGATTGCATGGTGAATTGAAGCTGGCCAATATGTAAAAAAAGTGCATTGAGCTTAGTGGGCTGAGCAATGGGAAGTGAACTAGAAAATTCTCCAAGGGATGTTTTTGATGAACATCATAGTAGTCTATGCGTGACAATGATTTATGTTCTTGGAAGAGAGGAATATGAAAGACTAATGAGTATTTCTATTTATTGAAATGAGGCGATGAAAGTCATGTTTATGAAAATGATTTCATACATTGTATCCCCAAAAAGGTTTTTAAAAACTATCACTCACTAAGCTTTGACTTATGTTTTAAGTTTTTCCTTCCCCAGGCCATCAGTCGTTAAAGTCAAGTTGGGTTAAGAAAGGTGAGCTACCACGCATTGAAGCTTAGTAAGACATTTTATGTTTTACTTTATCGTTTGTGTATTTAAGAAATTGTGTCTCATGTGTATTTGGAACATGTTTTGTTAAGGAATAAAAGAAAACTTTGGTTATTAGCATCTTGCATCATATATTTCTTATCACCTTTTTTGCTAAGTATCAAGTTGCATTAAGTTAATTAAATTGGAATTAGGTGACTAAGCTTAAGTTCAAGGACTTGAATTGACCGTTCTGGCATTTCATCTTGAGGCGTCAGAGCTGCTCAAGTTAAGTCACGTATCGCATACTGAAGTGTAAGACGTGTGGTGAGCGGCGTGTGACACTTCTTTTCACAAAGACCAATCTTTTCTTTGTCAAAGTTCTTCAACAAATTTTGGTTCAAAACCCTTATTTTCAGATATAATATCAAAAACAACATTATATGCAAAAAAGTTGCCAACAATTACATAAGTTTGGTTCAATCTTTTTGCTGTCATGATATAGTTTATTGAAATCTCATTATTATCTTGAGTCTTTTTATCTTCATCGATATTCTTGTCAGGAGTCAAATTTTAGATTTCTTTTGGAACATTCATATCCTTAATTGAGTTATTGACTCTCTTTCTTTTTCGAGGATTCTTATCTTTGAAACCTACTAGTCTACCACGCTTCTAGCATGTTTTAGACTCATTATTGACAACTTGTTATTTTGGGACATTAATTTGAATTTTTATGGGACATTTGTAGCAGCTATATGTGACTTAGTTACTTTCTTTGTATCTACAAATGCATCTGGTAATTAATTTGATATATTTTGCAAATGAATTATCTTTTAAACTTTAAGTTCACATTGATCTTTACGAGGTTCTAAATGAGACCATAATGATACATTCCATGTAATTTTTTTTTCCAACTTTTGAATTCCTCTCCTTAATGTTGGAAAATTTGTTTCATCAAAATGACAATCAGCAAATCGTGCAATAAATACATCAAGCATCAGGGGTTGAAGTTATTTAATAATTTATGGGGAATCAAATCAAACATATATTACTAACCTTCTTTGAGAACTCATCTTTACTACTACAAATTTGGCCTTCTTTGATGTGCAAAGAACGTTAAAAAGTGTCTACCTCGATGGTCTTTGCCCATAAAGTAGGTAGACATCAAGAAAGCCGGACTATCAAGAAAACTATTATTCTTGATGGGTAAAACATGTCATAAAAAAACTCTTTCTTGATGGTATTGACTATCAAGAAAGGAGACTTTGATGTTTTTTGTCCATTAAGGAAACTGAAAAGCCCATCAATGTCCAAACACGCCATAAAAAATCCTTTCTTGATGATATTGACCATCAAGAAAGAAGACTTTATGTTTTTTGCCCATCAAGAAAACTAAAATAGGATTCATCATGCAAGTGTGATCCTACCATTTTTAGATCCTAGAGGTATCCTTCAACAGGTTACCATTAGGAAAGACAACTATTAAAGATTAACATAAGAAACCCTATCCATTTCTGGAGTTTGCGTTGTTCTGACTTCTATGATCAGGCCCTCCGAAGGGATAGTCTCTTCAGGTCTACAAGTAGGCGGAACATAGAAATCTCACGGTGCAACCTAATGGAGGAGTCTGTAGTATACGTTGACACACGTCCTTCTCCCAATTACTATGAATATTTCCCTTATTCACCTTGTTATTGACTCATACGAACACTTTTTGAAAGAGGTTTCGCCTAGGGTGACACGAAGCAGAGCATGGATCTCACGTGTGAACTCTTAGGGACGTGAGAGCTAAAAATTGGTATATCTTATATACCATTTTTCTCCCACTAAAATGCTATATTAATTTAGGGTTTGATGTACTTAGCTAAATTCTGGCTAAATGAATCGAACTAAGTCTATTCTTATTAAATCTCTTATAATAAAATTTTACTCTAAAGTTTCTAGGTGTATTAAACCATTTAATTTACCTAGTGACATATTATGCTAATAGGAATACGCTTAATTCAACGCCGGTTCTAGGTCAGTTCCCAGGTAGGAGCTGTTTTGTAAACCATCAACTTAAGTGCCCCCAGCCTTGGACAGAACTTTATTGGTGGAGTTCTCTTATAACCTTAAAGCCTATTTGTCCTACATAGTTTCATTAAACTAAAATAGTTTCATTAAACTAAAATAAGACTTCATTCTAATCTCATTCAGATTAATATGATCTTAGGTATATTTAATTTTAAACAATTTAAAATTAAAACAAATTAATCCAAAGATCCTAAGTTTGCATGCAACTCTTTATTATAGGTTGACAGTTTCTAATTATCAAATTTTATAACTATTATAAAATACTTATTTAGACCTATAATAATGCATATTATGGTTTAATTAATTAAAACCAAATTATAATTAAATAAAAATCATGTTACATGCAAAATATTATATTAATATAAAAATTATATTAATGGATGTAATATGCTCAATACAAATTGATTTTCATTTTAATTAATATAACAGTTATATTTTAAAAAAATAATGAAAATCAATCAAGCATATACAAGACATTAATTTAAATATAACAAATTATATTTAACTAAGTAATGTCACACATCATTATTCAATTTCATATATTTAAAATATCGACATACTTTAAATTACTCATGAAATTCATAATCATACATTAATACCATACATTATAACAATTATAATATATAAAAATGCTTGAACATGGTTAACCTAAGGTGAGATTTATTTAAATGACATTCATAAAAGATTTAAATAACAATTGAACTTGTAAAATTGGCCCGCATGATAAAATAAAGCAAAAATTACATTAATTAAGCTTTACAAATATCCGAAAACAGCTTTCATGCTCCATAATTGATCCCAAAACCTTCAAAAAGCATCAAACCGATAAAAAAAAACTCGATTTGGTCTAAATATATTTATACCAACCCAAAAATGGATGAACCGACCCAAAACAGAGCTAAACTGGTCCTCCCAAGCGTTGAACCGTGCCAAATCGAAGTTGATCGAGTTGAAACAAAGCCAATCACGCGCAAATCTTGCTAAGTTGAGCCACCGAGACGGGTCAGTTCCTACCCGAGTCGTCGAGCGGCGCTTTCGCCTATGAGCTCATTGATGTCACACTGATGTCAGCCCTTCTTCAACCTCCAGCCGTGAGAATTTTTTTTTTTTTTTCACGTCTCAATTTCTGTGTAGTGTCGAAAAGACACGAATTGGAGGCCTTCTGGTATTCCGATTTGGACAAAATTGGTACCGATTTTTTTAAAAAATACCCCAAATCCAAAATTGGACTCTAAAGTACATGATTTACAGTAATAAATGCCCAAAAATGAAGGGCCTTTACAATTTGATCATAGCAAAAATAGTAAATATATCTATGCCCAAAATTACAGAAAACATTCAATTACAAATTTACATTCACAATGTAGAGATTTCACCAAACCAATGCATCATTTTAAAATTCCCAATTAAAAATTGAGATGGCTCTGTACCAATGGAACACCCCTAGCTCTGCGAGTGACCCCATATACCGTAAAACTGTCTCCTAATGGTGCATGTGACACTACAGCAAGTCGAGGTTTTTTCGATGCAGGAGGGCATCAACAAACGTAAAGAATGGGGTCGACAAAAGTTCTCTCAACGTAATCTTACATGTTGGGACAATTGATGAGAAATCCGCGTCGGGAGACCCATTCCTGACGAGCAAAGATCACAGTGTCACAAATTCCTATCCCTAGACGCCTATTTTGCCGATGACAGAATCACGTTGACGAAACCGCACCCCCAATGTCAGCATGTGATGTCGGCCGTAGGACCCTGTTGACGTATCTCCAGGCAACGGAAGAAGAGTTCTCCCGATGTTACATTGCGAAACGTCTCTTCGACGTGCTCAAGAATGTGCGGGGAATGCCGTTATTTTCCAACGCACTAGCTGCATCGGGAGTTATTTTAGGTATACATTTTTTCTAATTTCTTTTTTCAATCATACATTATTTTGTTCGTTTCCTATTCGATTTAAATGGAATGAGATTTATAAAAACTAAACAACCAAATTACTAAATAATTATATAAAATACCAAATCAAAATTAAATATATTATAATTAAATGTTACATTGTCTAACAATTTCGAATGTTTGAAAAAAAAAGTTACATAGAAAAAAATTAACATAATATGGCCGCAGAAGCTATAATACTACAGATTCACACCTACAATGACACAAAATTATATATATATCACTAATAATGCAAAGTAAACAAAGATAAAGTTCAAAAATATGTACCGCAAGTGCGCAACTCACGATCCTCTTCGTGCTTGAGTCATTTCTTCAATCATCTTCTTCATTTCTTCCATTTGTTGTGCCTGCAACTCGAGCATCCTTCTCTGCTCTTCATCATGCATTTAACTTCTTCAAGCTCGAGTCTTTGCTACTCAATCAGGATTGCATTAACTTGTTCAACCCCCGTACAATGCAAACATGTGGTCGAAGAACTGCTAGCACAACTCTTGCGAGACTTGGGCATGGATCCCCAACCAAGACCTTTTGACTTGCTTGGTCGTCTACCCAAAACGGTCTCGCAAATATTGTCCTCAGAGAGTGGTTGAGAACCCTCTGGGGTGGGTTGAGACTGAAGTTTCAGTTTTTGATTATGCAACAAATTAAATTTTATGTAATTAAGTTATGAAGACATAAGTAGTATAAATAAAACTGTAACAACCCAACTTTACTAGAAGGTTGAGGTCATTACTATTTAAAAAAAATATAATTTTAAGAAATTAATTTATAAGTTGAGGAAAATTTTAAATAATAAAAAAAAAAATAAGTAATTAAAGTGATAAATCAAAATACTAGTTCGGGCCCATAAAATAAAAGAAATATATAAAATAATTGAACCGAAGTTCTGAAATAAACCAAAGATATAATTACTAAAATATAAATGCGGAAAAACTGAACTATTCCCTATGGCGATCCACGGTCACTTCTTATCATTCCCCAACTTGCCCTTGCCTCTCCCCTTACCTGAAAGTTTAACATTAAAAAGAGTGAGTATAAATTTATACTCAGTAAGAGTCTCATATTTAGTCTCACTATGTGTTGTTAGTCTCTTTGTTAGAGTACTGTATTATTTAAAATCAATAATTTTGTTAACATCCCTACTGTTTAATTAGTAACCAAGCTTACCCAACTTACCCCAAGATTACGGTTGAATCCAACACCACCTCAAATGGAAAATTCACAGTCCTATTTCCACCAATTTCACTTGGACCTTCAAGCAACCATAGATCAACTTATTCCAAATACAATTTCATTTAAAATAAAAAAAATATTTAATTGGGTGTACCAAACCCATACAAAGTCACCCAAATGGCTCAAAAGGTTGCAAAAGGCTAAACTTGGAGATGGCTCAACTAGAAGAGTCTTCGGCTCGGACGCGGCTCGGTGGAGAAGGACTCACGCGTGCGGTTCGAAACAGTGGAGACGGCTCGGCTTGCGATTCAGACGCGGCTCGGTGGAGAGGTAACGCGGCGTGGACTACTGAAGCTTGCGGACGTGAGGATCGGTGCAACTACGGCTGACGAACAGAGACGCGAGGCAGAGTAGAAACGCGACGCAACAACTTCGTTCGGGCGGTCGTAGTCGTGCGGAGGAGTTGGGTCGGTTGTAGGATTCGCGGCGGTAGGAGATGCACAGTGAAGAGGGGCGGCGGCTAGGGTTTTAACATGAAGGCAGATTGAAGATGAAGTGCACACAATCCAAAGAGTCCTATTTAACAATAAATATATTATTATTATTTCTCTTCCCTATTCCTATTTAATTTTCCCTCTCTCTTCATTAATAACCCTTCTATCACCTCTTTTATATTTTTCCTTAATAATTATATCATTCCATAATATAATTATTCTTACTCCTCCACAAATTAAAACAATTTCACAAATAACACCCAAAATTAAACAAAATAAAATGAAAACAAAAATAACCTAATAGTTTTGGGGTGTTACAAAAACAAATCAAGTTGAACTTACATGCACATCTGCAGCCACATGCGAAATGAATTGGCCACTCTGAGCGTGCATTTCTATGAATAACTCCAGAGGGTCGACTGAGAAACCTCGTTCTTCAGCGAGACCGTGTTGTCGTTGTAGAAACGACTTTGACCTGCTACTATGATTGTAAGGCTGCTTTGGTTTGGCAGTGTTGTTCGTTCGTGATTGCTCTTACATGAAAATATTTGTTAAAATTATACAACGCGTACCAAAAATTAAATAAAATAACATACAATTGCAATATGTAGATCTCACCTGAAGTGCGCGACTCATATAGTGATCGCATAGGAAGTGACAATCTTCCAGACGTCCCACCAATATGTATAGTGGGTTGGCACGTGCACGTTCAGGGTCGCTGTACTTTTTGAAATGTCCATGACAGTCGCCCCTGAACTCCTTGAAAGATGTGAGCCTTTGATGCTCAACAAATCTAGTAAGTTCTTGAACGTTGAAGTCAAGGATGAAAAAGCACTAGAAAGTAAAAAACTTCACACGTTAGCTTTGTTTATACTTATGTATGTCTAAACAAAAAAAACTAACTCACTGCTAAATTTACCTATAGAGCGCTCTTCACCACCTCAATGTATTCTCGCCCAACATTAGCCCACTTAAGGTAACAGACTGGAAATGTATTTCTCACGTACACCAATGGTGTTGTTGAACCGTACAACATGTGTGGATATTGACTTCTCCCCTCCTGAGGCTATGGTAATTGGAATTCTACCATGCGTATGAACGTACCTCTCCAACTCCAAGTTTCGAGACTGTTGACATCTCCTAGGAGTCGGAGAGGGTGGAGACACATCTGCTGTAGAAATCAAGTTATGTTAGAAACAAATTGTGACTAAATGTAATTGTTCGCAGTTAACATCAAATTACCACTCACTCGAAGTGTTGTTCACCGAAGACATTGCTCCCAGGTTGTTCAACTCGTCACCAAACTCGAGAAATAGAGCATCTGTCTCATGATCAAAAGTGCTCGAGAATGATGACATGGTACTTGTGGACATAAAATCCAAAATTAATTAAACAAATACGAGTACATGAAACTGAATGCATAAAATTTCAATCACTCCATGAATAAGCTACGCCTAATCCAACCCTTGTCCATCGTTAAAGACCTAAAACATAAATATGTTTGATCATTAGTCGTATATTCCTCCTCTCAAATCCTAAACTTAATTACTCCATGAATAAGCTATCCCCAATCCCTCAGATTTTTCACTCAAGCTAAGTTTAAACTACAAAAGCTAACATAATTGCAGAATATGCTATTCCTTCTCTCTCGATTTTGTCTCTCTTTCTTTCCCTTCTGTGAGTTCTGTGATTTACAGAATTGAAAGAGTTTATGTGTGGGGGCACTCCCGACGCACATCAAAAACGTCGAGAAAACACAACCACTTCCAACGCTTTACGTAAAGCGTCGGGAGTAAAGTCCTAAAACACCAACGTTTCACTTATGGCATTGGGAATATGTACAAACTTTTCCTACACCATGCAACAAAGTCAAGAGAAATTTCATTTATTATTTAATCCATCCATTTCGTCTGACACAATGATGTAGCCCATCGAAAATGGGATCCTACTTTCGACATCTGCTTGGGTACGTCAGGGATGGTTGAACAAGTAAATAATATATTTCACTTTCTACGCAGCTAGTTCTGATGTTACTAATTACAACATCAGGAAACAGCAACACTGTAGATAGTAACATTTTAGCGTCGGTGGATGTGCCTATCCACGACGTTCCTATCGCCAACGTCCTTAACGACGTCGGAAGAACTCAGATTTCTTGTAGTATAATCCATAGGTACAGCTCTAAATCGTGGCAGCGATTCCAAGGGGAAATCATATACTATCTTTAGAGGAGCTTCAAAGACGCAAAATATGTGTCACTGAAATCGTTTATAACACATATTTTATGTCGTTAAATCCTGGTTTTCAAGTAGGGTAGAGTTTTTATAATTTGAAAAAACATAAAAAATAGTCTTAATGATTAGATAAACCACTCTTTAGTAGTTCTTTCATTAGAAATCAAGAGTTTTTATAATTTGAAAAAACATGAAAAATAGTCTTAGTAGTTCTTTCATTAGAGATCAAGAGTTTTTATAATTTGAAAAAACATAAAAAATAGTCTTAATGATTAGATAAACCACTCATTAGTAGTTCTTTCATTAGAAATCATATACTAAGCTTTAATCATAAATTAAGAAATTAAATTTGAACTTTCTTCAAATAAAGACCAATTTTAATTGCTCTTATATATGTGTGTGTGTATATAAAGCAAAGGGTCCCCATTCTTGTTGGCCCATAACTTTATATAAGTCATAACAAGTAAAACTAGTAACTTTTCCTTTTCCTTTTTTTCTTATAAAGGTTAAAACTTTATATATAAATTTGGTCAGCCTGCCATTTAGTGAGAACTTTGGACCTGAAACAGTGGCTTTGTTTAGGAAACAACCCACCATTTTCAAAGTCCACAATTCAACTAAATGATTAAAATAAATAAAAGTTTGTTCCTTCTTCTGGATACCCATCAAAATTAGACCCTTCTTTTTCCCAAAGAGATGTCCTTCTTCTCTTTTCTTCCAAACTGCCCCACTCCTCACCTCCAATAAATAAATAAATATTACTTAGTTAAGACTTTTTCATTTTATTTGTAAAATTTCTTTGCTTATTTATTATTTTTATACCTTTATTAATTCTCATACACATATACATATCAAAATATCTATAGAAATATTGTATATCAAGTAACCTGAAATTTAACCTCAAAAGATATCTCCTTGTAATTTAGCACATGTTAGGACCAAAAGTTTAAGACATATATGTCAAAGTGTTTAATACTTTTATTACTTTCTTTTTTCTGTTTAATAAGTTATCGAGAACTTAATACTTTTGTTCTTTATGAGACATTCTTTTATTGTAAATTACAAGACGATCAAAAATTAAAAGTTGTGAAATTTAAGTTTACATATTTTAGAAAGAATTTTCTACTTAATGTTTTGAAAGATAAAACTTAGTCCAAATAAGTTTAACTTAACGATGACATTTCATATTTTCTTGCTAGTTTTATCATTCAACGTTTTCTTTACAAATAAAAAGGAGTGATATAGAATAATGAAATGATGAACTATTATGTGAGAAAAAGAAAATTTAATTAAGTTTGACTTCCAATATTAATAATTGTAATTATTTTATTTTAGTGCATGTGCTCTTAAATATTTAATGGTTCAAAATTTTCTTTTACACTACATGAAATTTAGAGTTAACTCTTATTTTGAAAAAAAAAATCATAAACCTTCCAATTCAACTTTTGGCATACATTTTCACAGTTAACACTCTTTCTCTAGGCCAAGTTAAACCCAACCTAAAAATAAATTTATTATTAATAGTACAATAACATTAAATTTAAACATTTAAAAATATAGAAATTGAAATAGAACAGATCTTTTAAATTACAATACGATTTTAAGAAAAGAAAAAGGAATAATAAACTAAGCATCAATTAAATAAATTATTATATAATTAAACTCTAACTACCTTTAAATGATTGAAGATGAGAGCTCAACAAGTAGACTTAAATATAACAATGGGAACAACCCCCAATAATTCAAAGGTGCTTTTATATATATATATATATAATATTAGACTATGTTTGAAGACCCATATTATTCAACAAGGACTAATATCTCAATAAAAGAAAGGTCAATATTAAATTAATCCAAAAATAAATAAATAATTATCATGAATTGGTCCACTAAAATTGAGACATAAAAAAAGATTTTTCTAAATTTTGGAATAATGAAATAAAAATTCATTCCCACTAGATTTCACTCTATGACAACTAAACATTATAAGATCACAGTTGTACACCATTGAATTAAATGGAATGTAAATTAATTTTAACATTAGATACAATTTTATACCAAAAAAGTTATTAAATAAAGAATACATTATAATAATAACTTTATACCCCACTCAAACTCATCAAAAATAAAGAAGTAGTATTAAATAATTATTCATTATTACTATTTTTACATTATTTAAGTATACAAAGTAGAAGATTTAAACGGGTGGCTTCTTAATTAAACAAAATCAACCAAACAAACAAGCGAGATTAATTAAATAATTTTAATATACTTTAATTAAAAAAAGTGTACGTATTTATTATAATTCTTAAAAAATAAAAATAAAATAATAGGGCATCTTTTTCAGATCAAAATTGCCCAATAAATTATAATTTTGAAAGAATAAGAGAAAAAAATACCAATATTGAAGAATTAATTAATTAAAAAAAGTATAAAATATTTCTATCCTTCTCGTGAAATTCAAAATACAAAATATTCCGAATTACAGATGTGAAAAAAAAAACGATGATCGGAGCGATCGAAACACAGCCGAGATAGGGCGGCCAAACGGCGGAAAAAATTAACAGAGGAAGAGGAAAGGATCAAAAATTTTGGGGGAAGAGAGATGAAAAGTCTTACTCATGAAAGGAATTGGTATATTCTATTGGAATATTCCGAGACTTTTTTTTTTGTTTGTTTTTCGAGATAATTGTTCTTCGTGTTTGTTCAAATTCAATCCCAATCCAATCCAATCAATCTTCGAATCCAGTTTTTTGCCAAATCGCATCTCGAACTCTGCTCAGATCTCTCCCTTTCAACGTTCTTCCAATTCCTTCATGAACCGAAAACGAAGCAATCCTCGTCTTCGCCAGAAATTCATGTGGCGGAACCCTAACTCGCTTTTCCTCGAACTCATCGCCTTCGTCGTCGCCGTCTTCATCCTCAAAGTCATCTCTCCTGTTGTCGATATACTCGTTTCTCAGGATCTTCGACCAATCAGGGATGTTAACCGGCAGAGAGGCGGCGGAAACCGTCGTAACGCTCCGGTCTCCGACGTCGACAGGGGAAATCCGCTTTGAGATTCGAGATTTGAAAGCCGGACGACGGAACTCCGGGGAGGTTCCGGAGTGGGGAGAGTTGAAGAGGTCGGACTCGTCGAAATCGAAAGGGGCGTCGTTACGGTGGTGGTCAGGTCCGTCACCGGGGGGAAGAAAACGGAACTTAGAGCGAGAGAAGTAACTCTTACCAGTTGCCATCAAAAGGGTAAAGAGAAAAATAAATAAATAAAACTCCCTCTCAATGAATTGTGTTTGGATTTTGTTGAATTGGAATGGAGATGATTTTGAATTTTTTTGGGAGTTCAGATGGTTAAAGAGAAATGGAGATTTTGAGGGCTTTTAAAAAGTTTTTGGGGGTTGAAGAAGAAGAAGAAATAAAGAAGTGGATAAGATTTTCCTGCAAAATTACCAAAAACTCCTTGTTTTTCTTTTTTTCTTTTTCTCTTTTTTTTTTTTTTTTTTTTTTTATTATGAAATTAATCTCCCTATCTTTTCAGTTCTATGGGAAATTGACAAGTTTATAGAATTTTGGAATTTATAATATACATTTATATACTTCAAATGATTCCAATTATTCTTTTTCCCCCTGATTTGATGCCTCCCTCTCTGTCACATGCCTTTATTCCTCCTTTTAAACTTCTTTTTCATTATTTTATTTATTTCTTATATATTTCTATACCCCTTTTTTTACTATTATTTTAATAATACCAATTGCAATGTAGTTTTCTTTAAATATCATTAAATTTTTTTTTTTTTTTAAAAAAGCAATACTGAGGAACATCATAGGGCTACCCATTCCTTTTGTACGGTCATTATTTGTTATATGATAAAATCTTTCTTTTAACTTCTTTACCAAAGTATTATATATATTTTTTTTATTAAAGTTGAATGTCAATATTATTCTTCACTTTCATACACAATTGAAAACAGCCTTGGAGAATGGAGCATAAATTCGTTAGTTACGATATTGGAGGAAATTTTTAGACCTAAAATTGTATGACGGTGATTTCAAATACTTTATGATATGTTTTGATCTTGATTGTTAAATAAAACATTGAATGTACAAATATTATTTTAATTGAACTATAACTAAACTAACATGATATTTATACAAAACAAATTGTGAAATGAAAGTTTCAACTACGCGTCCTATTAATTGTTAAAAAGAAAAAAGAAATAAAAAGGCAATAGGAAGGCAAAATGGTAATTCTAAATTTGAATGTAAAGCAGTTAAAATTTAAAGCAAACTTTGTTAAAAGAAATGAACTTCACAGCTCACAATTGTTAAGGAGTATATTCTTTAAAAACAAATGCTTAAAAGAGGTAAAATATCTTTATGTTTTATTTAACAATTTTCTTATATTATTTCACAATATATATCTTTTTCAAACATGAATATTCTTAAAATAACACCTTAAAAATAGAAACGCATTTTCTTAGGCCATTGAACTTGAATTCCAACACCGTATTTATTTTTAAAATCCAAAAGATATAGAATAAAATAAATCACACATTAGCTAACAATGATATACATTAATTCGGATGTTTTTTCTTTTTGTGAAACAGATGGTTAATTAAATAATACCTTATTATGAAAGGAAAATCAATTATTTATTGACACTAAGTATTTATTTTATTTGTTAAAATAGTATACATTATTTATTTAGAGAAATTTTTAAAAATAGTAGATTTTACAAAATATTTACAAGCTATAGCAAATTCTATCACTGATAGTCATTGATATGTTATAGTGATAGAATCTAAAATTTTGCTATAGCTTATAAATATTTTAATTTATTTTGCTATTTTTAAAATTGCTCCATTTATTTACTTACTTTAAAGTTTTTAATATACAAATCGATATTTTCATAGACATTTATACAGTACATCTCCATCGACATTTTATTTTTCCTTTAAGAAGAAAACTTGACCATTTTAACTTTAATATTGATGTATAATAATTATAATAACAAGAATATTATAAAATTGCACGAACATCCTAATAAAAGAAGAAATTGATTAAATAGTATCGAAATAGGGATTTTTGAAAAAAAATATAACAAATCGACAAAATATTTATACTGTATAGAACAATTTTGAAAAAGAAAAATGTCCACAAGCTCATAATAGGAAATACCAAAAATGCCCAAGTCAACCAGCGATTAATCGGCCACACGACGCATACATGTAATTTCTTTTCTAAATGATCATGATACGCGATCGTGTAGGAAATTATACACGATCCTATCGATAGTATCAACAAGATCGTGGAGTTTTTTTTTTACAATGGAAAAAACGCTTCAAATCTAAATGATCATGTTGACTACGGTAAACGATCGTTTAGATCATATCCACACAATCATGTAGCTCTTTTAAAATGATAGGAAAATGGCTTCAAGTCTAAACAATCATGTTAACCAGGCTAAATGACCGTGTTGACAATGGTAAGCGATCGTTTAGATTATATCTACACTATCGTGTAGTTCTTTTTAAATAATGGGAAAAAAGCTTCAAATCTAAATGATCATGTTGACCATGCTAAACGATCGTGTTGACTATGATAAGCGATCGTTTAGATCATATTTACACAATCGTGTAGTTCATTTTAAACGATGGGAAAATAACTTCAAATCTAAACGATTGTATTAACCATGCTAACAATGGTGTTGACTATAGTAAGCGATCGTTTAGATCATATTCACATGATCATGTAATTCTTTTTAAAGGATGTGGAAACGATGCGGAAAGTATTTCAAATCTAAACTATTGTGTAATTCTTTTTAAACGATGCGAAAAGTGCTTCAAATCTAAATGATCATGTTGACAATGTTAAACAATCATATTGATCGTGTTGACTAGGTAAGCAATCATTTAGATCATATCAAAGTGATATTCAAACGATCTTGATATTATGGAAAAGGAGCTGGAAGAGAGAAAGAGAAGATGAAGAAAGAAAGAAATAAAAAGAAAGATGAATAAAAATAGAAGAAAGAAAATCTGGAAGATGAGCTGAGGAAATATGGAAAAGAAGATAAATAAATGGCAAAGATAAGAAGAAGAAAGTGAATCATTCAAAATATCAAATGCAAATATGAAATTTATGAAAATATTTTACTGACTTTATGGGGTTTTCATTTTTGTTACACAGACCGTAAATATTTTGGTGTTTTATTATATTTATGAAAATTAACCTAATATTATTTTATTTTATGAAAAAACGGTGTTGAAAATGGATGGGTAAATCATTATTTATTGAATTGTTATTGCTTCTTGAAAGACTATTTTTAGTAAGTAGATGTTAAACTAGACTTTAGTGATATGTATGTTTCCAATTGTGTTGAAATATATATATTTATTATAAATGTTAGGTAAATAGATGCCCAATATCCAATCAAGCTTAGTGTCCATAACCACGTGTCACCCCTTTAATCATCCAACAATCTTGACATGTGTTTTGAATATATCATCCCTTAGTACCCACCAATTACCTATAAATAGTGGCGTTTGGTCAATTACATGGATACACTCATATTGAAGGATTTTTCAAAGAAATGGGAGATAGTGGGTTTATTTGAGAATATCTAAATATTTAATTTCCTTAATTTCTTTATTATTAATTAATTATATATATTATACTATATTTTTTTAATATTATATTTTCTTGGTTTTCATGTTTCAATTGTGCCTCGTTTTTACAACACGTTATCAGCATAAGCTTTCGGTCGTCTCCTTCATCGAAAGTAGGTCCTAACGGTATGTCAGTTTTTTCTTATTCGTTATAATTAATAAAATAAATATTATTTTGCATGTTTGACATATATATTAAATTTCTATTATTTGATATTGATAGTAATAATTATTTTTCATGAATTCTTGATATACTTAAATGTCATTAAGAATATGATCATCAGAAAAAAATTATTCTACATTTTAGATATGCTCCTATAGTATCAATATTGAGAGAAACATTTTGAAGAATATTATGTACTTATCTTAGGGTGTGTTTGGTTGAGATTCTAAAGTGTTTAATTTGTCAAAAAACTATTTTGAAAAAAATGATAGTGTTTGGCAAATTAAAATAATGCATTTTTTTAAAAATTCATTTATAAAATAATCTATTTTGGAGAAATCTTTAAAAACCAAATTCACATATAAACACTTATAAAAAAGTCTAACTAAACATTAAGTGTAAATTTTAAACTCATTTCCAAAAAACTGTTTAAAAAGAAATGTATTATCGAAAAACATTTTGTTCTTAATTCAATCCAAACGGATCCTTAATGTCTTCTCATGGTTGAATGAGTCAATGAGTTATTGATCAAAAAATCATAAACATCGGCCGACTAAGAACCAACATTTTCCTGAAGTAAATATTGTAAATTTTAATACTGGTGGATGAACATAATGAATCTTAACCAAATGGAACAATTGCATTCCCTGAATTGAATGTTGTAAATTTGACGATTGTAATCAAGGTTATAACCACAGTAAAATAAGAAATAATTATTTTTCATAGTTGGTCGTTATAATCATCTAAATCTCAAAACAACAGTATGAAATGATGATCATAAAAGAAATGCTCCACAAGAAAAAGAGAAAAATGTAGATGTAGATTTTCAATATCAAACTGACAATATATTTGACTCATTCAATATGACAAATTTAGATGTGGTAAAATTTTGAATCTCATGAAGAGAAAATTGGTATTTGATAAAATAGAAAGTGCTTTATTCATGAATTAATATAATAATTAATGTTCTTTTATCTCTTGTTTTATATATATATATTCTAAATTTTTTCTTATTGTAATTATTTTGTTTAAAGCAAAAGCATTGATAATTTTCTTATGCTGAATAACTTATAAATGAGCAATGAAGTTATATGTCTGGCAAACAGTGCAACTATACATACAATACTGACAAGTAAAAAATATTTTTCCAAACTGACAATGGTGGAAGCAAAAATCAATACAATATCAGGTTTTGGAAACCTGATTGAAGGGTTTGAAAAAAAAAATATTATGTTGTCTGGAGGAATAAAATTCACAATTAATAATGCATTGTTCTCTAGTCAGTCATAGAGAAATCTCTATTAGTTTTAAATATATTTGCTTTGCAATGGTTATCATAATGAGATTGATAGAAAAATGGAATGAAATATCTTTATATTATATCTACTGTCTCAAATGAAAAATGTATATTAGAAAAGTTGTCTACTTTATCTTCTAGATTATATTATACTCATGTACGAGTAATTGAAACATATGCAACAATGATCCTAAAGCTCATGAATCCAAACATATTTGTAATTTGGCATAATCGATTGGGTCATCTAGGATCTATAATGATTAGAAGAATTATTGAAAATTTATATGGACATCCATTAAATAACCAGAAGATTTTTTAATCTAATGAATTATCATGTGATACATGCTCTCAAGGTAAATTAATAATTATACCATCACTAGCTAAAGTGGGAACCGATTCACCTATATTTTAAAAATGAATTCATGGTGATATTTGTTGACCTATTAACCCACCAAGTAGACCGTTTAAGTATTTTATCGTCTTAATAAATACATCCAGTAGATGGTCACATGTGTGCTTATTATTAAGTCGAAATCTTACATTTGCAAAATTACTTGTTCAAACAATTAAGTTAAGAGCACAGTTTTCTGATTATATAATTAAAAACATTCAACTTGATAATGTTGTTGAATTTACATCCCAAACATTTGATAATTATTGTATGTCTATTGGAATAAATGTTGAACATCTTGTAGCTCATGTTCATACACAAAATGGTTTAGCCTAATCATTTGTAAAACGTTTGCAACTAATTGCTAGACCGTTGCTTATGAGAGCAAAACTCCCTACATCTGTACGGGGACATGCTATTTTGCATGATGCTTCACTTGTGTATATTAGGCCAACAACTTATCACAAGTACTCATCGTTACAATTAGCATATGATCACAAGACAAATATTTCTCATTTGAGAATTTTTGGATGTGTAGTATGTGCTCCAACATTGCTCCACCACAACGTACTAAGATGGGTCCTCAAATGAGGCTAAGAATATATGTTGGATTTGATTCCCATCAATTATTAGATATCTTAAACCCCTAAAGGGTGATATATTTACTGAACGATTTGCTATTGTGATCATTTTAATGAGACAAAATCTTCAACATTAGGGAGACGAATTAAAAAGTTAAAAAAAAAGAAATTACATAGAATGTATCATTATTTTGTCTCATTTAGATCCTCATACAGATCAATGTGAACTTGAAGTTCAGAAAATAATTCATTTGCAAAATTTTAAATCGGTTACTATATGCATTTTTAAATGCAAAAAAAGTAACTAAATCACAAATAGCAATTGCAATGTCCCATAAAAAATTGATATCGCGACACAACAAGTTGTCATTAATGAATTTGGGACATGCTAGAAGCGTGGTAGACCAGTAGGTTTCAAAGATAAAAGTCTGAAAAAGAAATCGAGTCAATAACTCAATTATATGGATGTTCCAGAAGAAATCCAATACTTGACTTCAGACATAAATCTCAAAGAAAATAAAACAATTGAGGATAATAAGGAGATTTCGATAAACTATGTTATGACAAGAAAAAGATAGAATCGAACTAATGTAGTTGTTGATAACATTTTTGCATATAATGTTGCTCTTGATATTATATTCGAAAATGAATATCCTGAACCAAAATCTGTTGAAGAATATCTACAAAGAAAATATTGGTCTTTGTGGAAAGAAACAATTGAGGCACAATTAAATTCACTTTCAAAACGAAAAGAAACAAAATGTACAAACACCAGAAGGTGTCAAACCTATGGGGTATAAATGGGTATTTGTGAGAAAAAGAAATGAAGATAATGGCATCACAAGATATAAAACAAGATTAGTCACACAAAGTTTTTCACGAAAACCTGGTATTAATTATGAGGGAGACATATCCTCTGGTGGTGAATGCAATCACATTAAGATTTTTAATTAGCTTGGTTGTGTATGAAAATCTAGACATGTATCTTATGAATATAGTCACAACATATTTATATAAATATCTTGATAATGATATTTATACGAAAGTTCCAAAAGGATTTAAGATACCTGAAACATATAAATCAAGTTCTCGGAAACTATATTCAATAAAGTTACATAGATCATTATATGGAAGAAAACCATCAAGACAAATGTAGTACAATCGCTTAAGTGAATATTTATTGAAAGAATGGTATCAAAATAATCCAATATGTCCATGCATTTTTATAAATAAATTCCAATCGAGATTTACTATTATAAATGTACATATATTCATGATTTAAGTATAATTGGAACTCCTCAAAAGTTTTCAAAGATAATTGAGTATTTTAGAAAAGAATTCGAGATGAAAGATCTCAGAAAACAAAATTTTGCCTTGGTTTGCAAATTAAACATTTAGCAGATGAGATATTTGTTCATCAATTAACTTACATGGGAAATTTTTTGAAAATATTTTATATGGATAAAGTACATCCATTGCAAATATGTTTTGTTGCTATAAGTAATGAGATCTGTTTTTAAATAATTGTGGGTGACTAAACGTTTTCTACATTTAAATGTGGGTGATGAATGCTTTTCAGTGAACGATCAAATGTTTTCTACGAATAGAGATATGGGTATTTTCCAAGGTGATAGAACGAGATGTTTATAAACTTGATCTTTTGAGTATTCTTTTCTCTGCGGTATTGTTTATGAGAAGCCTTATTAATCTATGTTAATTAGTTCTAAGAGTAGGCAGTGAGCTGATTGCTCCCTTATTTATTTCGCGTGGTTGTGAGTTGTGATATATTTGTAAGACTAGACGTTGGTGAAGATCCCAGGGAACTCACGTGATACTAGTGAGTGTGAATCCCAAGTCTTGGCGAGGGGAGAATCACAAATTTTAGACTTGAACTATTATGAAATGATCCCAGAGGATGGCGTTGTAGCGCTCAATGTGCAGTTGTTTAATTATTGTGGTTGATGTGATATGCGTTATTTGATGTGCTTGCGACGTACTTTATCTAATGTGGCTTGACCTTATTATTTGTGGATTCTTATGTCTTTTTCTCCAAAAAGGTTTTCTCAAAACTTGTCGTTCACTAAGTCCGTTTGACTTATGTTTCAAGTGTTTCTCCTCCCCAAGGTTTCAAGCGTGGAGGTAATGTGAGGGTTGGTTCTGAAGCGTTGTAGCCTAGTTAAGGAGAGAAGGCAGAGCTACTTTGTAGTCTTACATGACATGCTAGTCATGACATCTCATCATACGTTTAAAGAGTCGGTTGATAAGGTTGTCGTTTCTTAACGCTCAAACTTCAGTTAAGCAAAGAAAAGAGAGCGAAAGAATTGAAAAATTGAGGCAGGAAAAGGAAGCCCTAAAGATTGTTTTCTAAATTGAGGTTGTTGGGTGAATAGGGTAAAGAAAGAAAGGAGCACTTCACACCTCTAAGGACCTCGCCTCAGAGAAGCAATTGAAGCGGCAAAGAAGATGTCCTCGAGATGTCTTACAGACGACAAAAAGAGAAAGAGGTCGGGATCAAAATCTTACACCACGGCATGAAAGGATGCAACCTGGTGGGAAGAAGAAGGATGTGAGAAGATTAAAGTTGGTTTATTTTATGTAAAGCAAAAGCTATAGATTGTATTTTGTACTTTTGTAAGTTTTAAGTTAATAAAGAGAAGAAGTTAAGTTATTCTGCTGTGTTTTCTATTCCTTTGTGTTTTTTTTCCGATGTAAAGAGTTATGAAGGTCTCTAAAGCTCAATGGAAGAGCTTTGTAAAGAGACTAGGAGATGAGTTTTTCTGCTCACTAGGTGTTCTGCGCGTCATCTCGCCAGGGATATGCGTTGAATGTCTAGATGGCACGCCCTCCATTTGGTTGCGTGGTGTGACTTTCGGGTGAGGCATTACATAAATTCTTGCAATTCATGAAGCTAGTCAAGAATGTATATGGTTTAGATCGATGGCTCTAACGCATTCTAGAATTATGTAGTTTGTCTTATAGTAAACTCCTTCCAACAATATTATACGAAGACAACATGACATGTATAACTCAAATAAAATAAGGTTATATTAAAGGCGATAGAACAAAACACATCTCACCAAAGCTTTTCTAGATTCACGATCTTGAAGAAATGGTGACATCACAATACAATAAATTTGTTCAAAGGATAACATGGCAGACTTATTTACAAAAGTCCATGAAGCCGGTAAAATATTTTCATAATTTCCAGATTTGTCCTTGAATATTGCGAGTGATTAATCACTTCTCTTTCTTCTTCTTCCTTCTTTGTGATTTTCACTCTTCCAAAAATTTTCATCTCCTCTTCCAGATTTTATTTCTTCTATTTTCTAAACGTTTTATTCTTTTATTTAAATCTCTTATTTCTTCTTTATCATTTTCGACAAGATTCTTTGAAGGTATTTCACGATTGTTTTAATATTCTTCTTCATTTTCCTCATATTTGAGAATATCATGTTCGTTTAAATACAATTTTAAATGATCAACCCGATTGTTACCATTATCAACACGATCGTTTATTCTAGTTTAACATGATCGTTTGAATTTAAAGTCTTTTTCCATCGTTTAAAACGAAGTACATAATGGTGTTGACATAATTTAATAGATCGCTTACCATAGTCAACGTGATTGTTTAACATGGTTAACACGATCAACAAGATCGTTAGATTTGAAGTTTTTAACGATCATTTACACTAGACTACACTATCGTTTATTAATCAACACGATTGTTTTTCATGATCATTACGATCGTTTGTCATGGTCAACACAATCACTTAAATTTGAATCATTTTTTCCATTATTAAAAAGAACTATACGGTTATGTATCATGACTTAAATGATCATAGATCATTCATTCAGACTGTAGTATATGATCGTTTAGAAGAATATTACTCGCATGCACGTGTGGCTGATTAATTGTGTGTTATTTGTGTTATTTTTTGTATTTTTCATTGTGGGCTTGTGGACTTTTTTCATTTTCGACATTGTTCTATACAGTATAAATATTTTACATGTTTATTATATTTTTAAAAAAACCACATATTTAAATTCTTTAAATTCTTTATTATTTATTTATTTTAAATATTATATATTTTAAATATTATAATTTTTTTATTTATGTGTTTCAATTGTGCCTCGTTTTTACAACAATATTATTATATTTGGTTAAATTATACGAGGTTTAATTTTCCATAGGTTTTTAAGGTTCCATTTTTACCTTTCAAATTAAAAATTTGTTTACCAAAACAGTATTTTCTTATTAAAATAAAATACAATCCTAATAAATATTAAAATATTGATGTTGGCATCAATATCATGCTCCTAGTTTTTCAAGAAATATGGAATGAATAATTTTGTAATTAAAGAGTGGATCAAAACAAATTTAAATAAATAATTAAAAGTAGGCTTTTAATTCCAAACCAAGTTATGATATTTTTATTAATATTTATATTCATATCAAAGTTAATAAATAATATTTTGTTATATGTTTTACGTTTGTTTATAGAAGCCATCACATATATCTAATATTTAATATGAACGTTCAACCTTCGGTTTATAAAAATATCGAGAAATCAATAAATAAATCAACCAAACTAATATTAACATGTACAAATTGACATGATATTACAATAACTTTATTCATGTAATAGATGGATGATGGTTGACAATTATGAAAATAATTTTAGAGTTATATTTTCTTTTTAAAAAATTAGTGTTTGGTGTCAAATTTGAAAAAAGAGAAGAACCTACCAAACAAAAAAAAGAAATGCTTTAATGTCAAAGCTTAGTCAGAAGAAGAATTAAATAATAAAGAAATAATCATAATTGTTTTTATATAACTCATATATAGGCATAATGGAGTATTAAGAAGAAGATTTATTATCGAACTTATATTGACTCCACTAATACTTAAACATGACATTCTTAATTTTAATAAAGTTAGGATCAAATCTTATTCTATCTGATTTTATTTTTAATTTTGATTGTATAAGATATTGGTTTTTTGTTTTTTTATAAAAAGGTTTAATTTTTACAATTAGAAAAAAAAAGAAAAGAAAAACTACCCCATTAAATTTCATATTTTAATAAATAACTGAAACCAATTTCAAAATTGAAGATATTTTTCTCAGTGAAGATGAAAGTTGAACAATGTACTTTGTATAAACGATGAAGTGAAAGTTGATTAATGAGAAGAGTTACAAAACTAAATTAAAATTTGGAATTTAGGAGAAAAATGGAAGTTTTAGCCTAAAAATGATCCTACCACTACGTTTGAAGAATTTATATTTTATTTATTTATGAGGAAAAGTTAAGTTGCAGTTTGGAATGCCGTGTGAGCAAAAACAAAAATGACAATATTATTTAAATTAAACGAAAAGTACAAAGTTCTATTTTTAAAAAAAGAGAAAAATGGTTATAAAAACCGCGTTTGGGAAGGTTCTTACCATTTGGGTCACGTGCCAAGTGGTGGACCAACAATGACTGCCACGTGTAAGAATCACCATAAATCTTATCCTCGTAAGTGACAAATTTTTAGAAGAGAAGAAAAAGAAAGTTACTGTAAAAAAAGAAAAAGAAACCAGCAGCAAGGTAAAGATGAGTGGAGGGTACTTTGGGAACAGAAGAAATCTATTTTTGTCTCATTCGAAAACCAAATTGTAGCTATGTGGCCCCCACCGTCAAACCCAAATCAATGACTCATCTGTTTTTCTTCTTCTTCTTCTTGGGTTGCTGTTTGGTTTCGTTCGTCCCCACTTTCTTCCTTTCCCTTGTAAATGGGGTTGCTGACACGTGTTATAATCTTGCCACGTGGTGAGATTATGGCTTTGAGAGATCCATATTGCCACGTGAATGTGGGCCCCTATGCTTCCCTGGAGCTAGTGGGTTTTGTCTCTTACACGCGTCCTCCAATCAATGATATCTATATTTTCATTTCGAAATAAATTTTATTTTTATTCTTTTTAATTTTAATATCAAAATTGAGGGCCCTAACCAAACGATGGCCATAACATTACAAACCCATAGGCCATAGCTATGCATATTAAAATACGTCACTTATACTTTCTTTTTACTAATTTATGAAAGACTAATATTTAACTTCTACCCAAAGTACTTCTTATTATTTTAAAACACATCATATTTCATTTTTTTTAAAAAAATGTTTTAAAACTCTTTAAATTACAAATATATTATAAATATTATAATAGTGAAAGGAAATTAAAACTTAACCATCAAAATTACAACTAACTTTATTGAAAGCTAAATTACTAAAAATTTAAGAGGGAAGGTCCTACTTCTTCCCTCAAGAAAGGTCCTACGGATAAATCCTACGGACTACTTCTAATGGAAGGTCCTACTCTTTCCCTTAAGGAAGGTTCTACGGATAAATCCTACGGACTCCGGATGAATCCTGCCAAGAATAAATATCACTTCAAGAAAATAACAAAAATGAGATCATAAAACATTGAAAAGTAAAAAAAGAAGATTGAGTTGAAAATCATGAAAAATAAATGAATTTAAAGTTGGAACCAAATATGAAGTTTGAATTCCAATTTTGAGAGAGTAGTATGAACAATCTTAAATATTTACTAAAAGTCAAGAATAATGATTGCAATTTTTGAGGGAGACAAGTATGTTTTCAAGCAAGGTGTCAAGTTTAAAGACACCTCATTATTTATTTATATGTATATATTAAATGTAGCCTATATTTATTTATTAATGCTACTCTTGGATTTAATTGGTTGGGTCACGACATAATTGAACACTTAAGTAATTGATAAATTTTGAAGATTATCTTTATTTAGTCATATTTAAGTTTCTTTCTATTTTGTTTTGGTTTTTAACTTTCAAATTGATTTTATTAGATTTGTTTTCTTTTCTAGAGAGTTTTATTAGATTCTTATATGGGTACCGTTAACTAAATAAAAATTAGTTAATTTGTTATAAAATAGTTAAAAGTTGTTAATTTTGTAAACTACCTTTCAAGCTCTCTATATAACGAGGTTTGAGTTTTGTATGCATCATTCAATAAAAATAATTTTCTTATCTAATCTTTTTATATGATATTAGTGTAATAAAAACCCCAAAACTCCGTCTTTTCTTTTCTTTTTGTCCTGGTGTCCTCCCATTCTTGTGCAGCCATCATTTGAGCTTTTCTTCAGACAATTCCTACAATAACAACACCAGAGAACTCGACGCCTGGAAGCAACCCACATCTTCTTCCATTTCCTCACCAGAACTTGATGTCCAACTTAACCCATATATCCTTCATCATTCCATCATATCAACCTCAAACCTTGTCTGTACACTCCTCTCATGATCAAGCAATGATACTTACACTCTTAGGGAAAAACAAGATAGGTTTTGTCACAAGGACGATCAAGAAACCCACCAAAGAAAATCTGCTCTCAACATGAAAATGCAACGACATAATAGTTTCTTGGATTATAAATTCAATCTATAAGGAAATTGCAGCAATCCTCGTATACAATGAAAATGTCAAAGAAATGTGCGATGAACTCAAAGAAAGATACCGACAATCAAATGGCCCACTCACATCTATCAGTTACGAAAGAATCTTGTAATAACTACGTAGGGAAATATCTTAATAGAAGTATACTGTGCCAAAGTAACAACCATATGACAGGAGCTTGTGGAATATCGACCCATTGATGAATGCATTTGCAAAGGATCAAAGAAGATAGAAGTCCTCAAAGCCTAATTTGTAATGATCTTTCTCATGGGATTGAATGAATCCTTCTCTCAAATTCGAGCACAAATTTTTCTCATTGATCCCTTGCACCAATAAACAAAGTCTTTTCCCAAAGACAAAGATCCATCGGAATTTCTTCACCCATCAAGAGCATCACATTGATGGCTGCTAATGCTAACAAAAGATCCTATTCTGATCGATCCAAAACGAAAGATACAAGTTCAATTTGCTCCAATTGCAACTACAGAGGCCATGTCGTAGATAAATGTTACAAACTACATGCATATCCACTTGGACATAGACTAACAAACAACAATTCAGTGCACCAACAAAGGCAAAATAGTTCTATAAGAAATTGGTATGGTATGACAATTAGTAACACAAGTGCCTAAATTAAAAAAGGAATCTTTCTAAAAAATAAATAAAAAAATAAAAATAAAAAAATGAAAAAGTAAAAGTGGATGGATGGAAAAAGAATTATAACCTTCTGTTGTGAAATGGGACACAACAAAATAAATATAGAAATCGAGGAAATATAATATTAAAATAATATAATAATATAATATAATATGTAATATATAAATAAAGAAATTAAGAAAATTAAATATTTAGAAATTCTCACAGAAATTTACTATCTCTCGTTTCTTTGAAAAATCATCCAATATTGGTGTGCCTTTACAAATTTACCAAAGTCCTATATTTACAGGCAACTTAAAGGTGGATTATATAATGACTAAGAGGTCATGTTTGCTTTACACATGGTGAACACCAATAGCTAATGTTCGCTTGACATGTGACTATGGCCACTGTACACACATTAATGACATCTATATATATTAATAATATTTATAATACCTTCAACGTTGTTTATTATTATTACTACTTTCAATTTTCTGTTTTTTAAAATAATGTCAATTTTTTAAAATGTATTGAAATTAATACGTGAGATAGGGAAATTAAACTCGTAGGTGAGTGCAAACTCTATGTCAAGGGATACTAATTAACACTAAACTAAAATTACTCTTATTGATTTTCTTAATAATTTACTCATTTTTAATTTTGGTGATTACCTTAATTTGTTGATTGCAAAAACTTACTCCAACCAAATTTGAAAGTTTTAGGTACAACTAAATTGTTTTTTATTTTTGGAAACAACAATTAAAACGTTTTAAAGTTTAAAAAGTCAATAGTCACCACCATTCAATATTTATAAGGAAGGGGTTTTTAATTTCTTCAAACTTATTCTAAAATACTTGGTGTAAGAAATCAAAGTGAGTTTCATAGGTTTGACTTAGATATGAGTTTTAAGATTTTTTTTTTAGAATACATAAATGGGTTGTTTTTTTCTTTTTCAAAAAAATAAAAAAGTTTGTAGGTACCATTCTTAGAGAAATTATTGTAAATAACAAAACCATTAATAGATTTGTATCAATATATTGATTGATAGACGTTGAAGATGAAATCTAAAATTTTGTTATATTTTGATTAATTATACTATATTTAAAAAAGTCTACATATTATTCATTTTTCAATCTTTATTTTTTTTATTTTAAAGAGAAACTATATAAAAAAAATGTTCAATTTTCTTTTGATTTTGGTTAAATTACAAATTTAATTATATTTTACCTTTCTTAAAAAAAAAATACGTTAACATTAGTTTATAGTTTATTTTATATGAGTTATCAGCCCTATTAAGGATTTGAATTGTTCGGTTAATACTAGAATGGGAGAATCAAAATAATAGGTTATGTCTACGTAGACAAAATAACATTTTCAATCGAATCTTTATATATAACGCGTTATCTATTTTGGTATGAGCATAAGACATCATATATCAAAATTTTAAGAATATTTAAATACGTACATTTGGTTCTTAAATTTTCAAAACATACATTTTTAGTCTCCAAATAATTTAGAATAGATGTTTTTGGTTCCTAAATTTTTATAATATATCTTTTTCGTTCTTTTGTTTTTAAAAATAGATTTAACTAGTCACTACAATAAATAATTATTATTGTTGATTTTAAAATAGAAAGATAAATATTTTGAAAACACCTTTAACAAATTTTTAAATTCATTTTTATAATTTAAATTCAAAATAGTTACTATATCCTTTTAAACATATTCTTAAAAACTAGGAGACTAAAATGGTCGGTACATACCATTTGAAAACTTTCATATCTATGCATTTTTATCACCCTAGTAATATTACTCTTCCATGAGAACACAAATCTAAAATTAGTTAAAGTTAGGCTGAGAAGTCATTTAAACAACTCCAAAAAAAAAAAAAAAGTACTAGTTGTCAAAGTGGAAGTTAGTTATTAATTATTAACATAAATTCATTTAAGGTCAAAATGTTGGATCTGTGATATCAACATTTATCGTATTAAAGAAAAGATATATTAAAAAATTAGGATGCTCCTAATTAATATCAAAACCCCATAAAAAGCTTATCCCTTAGCAATAATAATAAATGATAATGGGCAGCAAGGTAAGCATGAGTATGATACCAATAAAACTAAGGGCTTTGCAAAAAGGTAATGCTTTCATGCACATTGTACATGAACCTTAATTATGTAATTTTAAATTTGGTAGTAACAACTAATAAAGCAATGGGTATTGAATTGTGGGTATGGTTGGAAAGAAAAAGAAAAAGGCATTTTCAATCTCAATATACTTGAAAAAGGACAACCATCACTTGATTTGTCTATGCTTTAGAGGGTATGAGCTATTGATTCATAATCTCCTTTTGTGGATCTTGTTTCTATAACAATATAGTTTTCTTTTTGAAAAAGATAAAGTGAAGGATTTTTTTGTACAAATATATGTATTTATATATATTATGGTGTTTAACAGATGTATGGTTGAGATGAGAGATCATATAGAAGCTAGCTTGTTCAATCTCCATAAAGATATTTGGTGTCTCCTCATTAAATTATATATTAAGATTGTCAAAAATATAATTGAGTTCAGTTTTGATAGAAGGATTAATTTGTATTGTTCTCTGATTTTTGTGTTAAACCAATAGAAAATAACTAAATATAGAAGTCAATTGGCAGAATTTGAAATTATTTATAATATATATATACAGTAAAACTCATTTAACACTTTTACTATATTTTATAAATAGTTTCAATTTTAATAATTTTCTTGTTATGAGGAACAAATTAAGAGCCTAATAAATAATAAAAATAATAACATGATTATCTTGTATTTCAAACAGAAATAACAAAATTTACATTTGAACAAGAATAAAGTTTCAATTACCTTGTCTTTCAAAGAACAACAAATGTACCTTCCATTCTAAGAGGATGGAAGATTTGATAAAGTGTGTGAATTATCTCTTTAAAAAATATTTTTTAAGAATATATTTTGTTTTAAACACTTTCTTTAAAATGAGTTTTAAAATTTAAAAACTTATATGTTTAGTTAGATATTTTTATAAATGTTTATATACATAATTTTGTTTGGTTTGTCATGTACTAAAAATGTTTATACTTAATTCAAATTACCATAAAGGACTATTAAACACTATAAATTAATTTCATAAAGAAACACACAAGTATTTTTATTTTTCTAAGAAAGAAATATATTTTGAAATTAATCGCACGTTATCTTGAAACTATTTATTTTTTTATAAATTTAAATTATTAAAGTTAAAACTAGAACATTGTTTTTTGTATTAAATTTTTTAGACAGTTTTATTTTAGAAGCAAAAATATCTTGATATGTATATATTCATAATCATAAAAATTATAATTGATCTCCAACAACAAAACATAACAATAATAAAAAAAATTTAATAATATAATAATAAAAAAAATGTAGGAGAAAGGTGGGAAGAGAGTTAGTATGAGCCATGAGGAGTGTTTTAGTAATTTTAATATAGCAGGAAAAATCCCATGAATTCCTTGTCAAATCACTAAAAAGCCTATTTTCTCACCATCTGGTTTTGAGTGTTTTTTTAATTGATTGTTTTTCAATCTTATTTTTTTAAAATGTATTTTGAAAAGTTAGCAAATACCCGAAAAGAAATTTAAATTATTTTTTTAAAATTTAAACACTTTAAAAATTAATCTAAACACATCAGTTATATTAAAAAAATATATAAAATACTTAGAAATCATCACCATTACAAACAAACTAAAATTCTTCATATTTTTGTAGTGTAATTCAATATATAAAATATTGTGCATCAATGCACAATATTAGAAAACAATGGAAAAGGGGATGAATATATAGTGCAATTCCAAAAGAAAAATGCAACTATTGTGCAGTTTAATTAAGTTTTATCCTTTCAGTATCTTATAATATTATAACAAAAATTGATGCTCTTCCTCCTTTTTTTTTTTTTGTCTTAGATTTTAATTAATTGATGTTCTTCAAATTCGACAGTTCAATTATAATGCCCCAGACCCAAGATTCAGAATTCGAATTTCTGGTCTGAATTCTACTCCTAGGGCATTATAGATGGTATCAGAGCAAAACCTCTCCTAGTAAGATGTGCTTCGGGGATGAACCAATTGCGGAAGTTGGTGGGCATGTAAGGTAAGGTTCTGACCGCGCTCCACCGACATGACAAAGACCCTGAGACAAGGATGTTGAGAGTTGTAAGGCTTTGATCGCGTGCTGCCAATGCGTTAAAGGCACTACGACAAGGATGCTTGCTGAGAGAAGAAATTTCTAATAGCAGAATATATATATTCCATGAAAAGAGTATGCGTGAGACCCTGACCTGAAGAAAGAAAGTCCAGTTTGAGAGGATCCTCGCTAGGAAGTCACTTCGATAGGAGTATATGACCTTTCGTGAAGGAACATGAAAAAGAGAAGGAGGCGGCGCAAAGAGAAATGCTTGTCTAAGTCATATTGGGTGAGTGTAAACGATACGTTAAGAGTAAGTGACGAAGAAGAGGTCTGCATTGAATGTCAAAAGTTGGGTATTTAGTAATGTGAAAAGAAGTACCTACGTCTATGAGATTGTAGGGAGAAGGAAGAGCTCTGTTGACGTGATTGGACGATTTAGAAAGTGTGTATTTGATGTTTCCCATGAAGATAAGGTACGCATCTCAAGCGAAAGTTAAATCGCCACTAATGTTCAAACTATGTGTCAAGCTAGGGTTGGCTGCATGACGTAGTGAAATAACAAGGAGACACGTGTAAAGCGTAGAGGTGAGTAATGTGTAATACCCGTATCATCTATCTCATTTGTTTGCAAGAAAGTTAAGAAGATAAGCTATGAGTTTGCCCAAGAGTCTGGGCTAAAGCAAAGAAATCTCGACAAAGAGGTGTTAGCTAGGACTCGGTCATGTTCGACTGAGAGAAAAGGCAAAGCAAAGACAATACTGAAAATCTCAAGCCTTGTTCGACTGAGAGAATAAGCAGAGAAACGCAAAGGGAAAATTTCAATGTATCTCGAAGCTGTGGCAGATCGAGATTGAAAGAAATAAAAGGTAGAAATGAACTCTTGGGCCATCTCGGGCTCAAAAGTTCGATCGAGACTGGAAACAGAAAAGAAACAAGCCATCTCGAGACTGTGCTCGCTCGAGACTGAAAGCAGGAAAGGGAACATTAGGGTTCTTGATTGATCTCGGGCAAATCTCAATCGAGAACGCTTAAAAGCGCGTGACAGATTGATTTTCTGAAAATTTCTATTTCTTAAAGTTAGCGTTTTTCGGATGCAAAGGGTGTTTTTAAAGGCAAAAGACTCTCATTCCTCTCATTTCTCACCATTTCACTTCAAGAACCAAGTAGAGAGAAGTTGAGATTTCTTGAAAGTGTTGGAGCCAAATGAAAAAGTTTTTCTGTTAACTTCAGTTTTGAGCTTCTTGTCAAGAAGCTACCCGAGAAGTTGTAGTGTTTGGCGAGATTGAGCTCAGGAAGAAGAGTTTAGCTTGAGGTTTTAGATCCAAGTTAGTAAAGCCTCATTTTCTTTGTTTAAGACGCTCTAGAGCAAGCTTGCTAGATTTGGATGTTGAGTTTAACTCTAAAACTGTACAAGAGCTCGTTTTGAGCTAGGGCAAGCTTGGAGAAACGGTCTTGAGCGAGCTAAGACCATCCAAGAGTCCAAAGAGATCAAGGTTAGTAACAAAAGAGTTCTCTTGATGGAAAAGGAAAAAGGTAAGAAGGGAACCCAATACTTACTTAAGTTTTCTTGTTATTTTCAGGGCAAGAGAAAATATGGCAAATTTATAAGCCAAGAACCTATGCAAAAATTGTGAGTGGCTAAAATGATTTTAAAATAAAATTCTAAGTTTGACTTAAGAATTTATGTTTTAAAGCATGCTTTGAGTTTAAGTATTTGAATATGCTAGATTTATGAAATTATTTAGAAAGCATGAGTTTCAAGTTTAGAAAAGAGTTATGAGAAAGCATGATTGAGTTAAAAGTTTTAAATGCATTTAATTTAAGAAATGTTACTTAAAACATGAGATTAATGAAAATGTGTTTGAATGTTATGTTTATGCAAATGTTTGAGTAAAGAGATTATTTAAAGCAATGCTAGATTTGAGACTTGCTTAATGCAAGAGTTTTTCATAAGCATGCTAACTTAAGTAAGTTAAAGTTTTAGCATGAGATTTCTGAATATGTTTAAGTTTATACCGAGATGTCTTGATCTAATAGCAACCCTACGAGGGAGATTGTAGTGCACAGAGGTCGTGTGATGAGGGTATCCAGTAGATGTCTAGAGTTTCCATCACATAGACTAGGTAGGAGATGAGGGTCTCTATGGACGCCTAGAGTTTTCCATCTCATGATAGTTATAGCGAGATAGAGTTATAGCAAGATAGGGTGCTACTAGTGTCTGGAGTTTCGTCTAACATGTATTGTATTAAGGGATAGGGCTCCCATGCTTAGAGTTTCATCTTGTATATACAAAGAGTTCAAGATATAGCAAGAAAGAAAGAAAGAGAAAGTTAAAGTTAAAGGCTAAGTTTGAAAAAAGAATGTTGTTTTGCTAAGTTTATGTATGTTATTTTGCTTAAGGTTTTCATTGTCATGCTTTGTTTATAAAAGTTGTCACTCACATGCTTTATAGCTCATCCTTTCAATGTTTAATTCTTTTACAGGTAGAGATCATGGTTCCAATGTTTGTTAAAGTATTCGTCTACTCTGCTAGAAGTTTAATACGTTTTGTACGGCTCATTCACATACATGCATGATAAATTGTACTTAAGCTAAGAGGTGACTTAGTTGTCGTTGTCTGTAGTAGACTAGTATATAGTTTGAATTTGTTGAGTTTTGCAACAGTGTTTTTTGTTTGGGACTCTGAACTTCCTTTTGTCTATATAAGACTGTTGTACACGTTGTCCATTGGTTGGGTAAACTCAAGGATATTTTGCAAAGATTTTAATTCATTGTTTTCGAGCAAAGACATTTTCTTCTGCATTTTATGTTTAAAATCATAAGGGTTTTAGATAAGAGTTACAGGTTAAGGGTTGACAAGTATTGAAAAACATAATTGATGATCAACTTTGATGACAATCATCATCGTGGGTGACTATCATTGTCACACACCTCAGACATAATCCAGTGACCAACTACGAGTTTTGGAAACTTCCTCAAATAACAACTCTGGTGAAGAACACCACATATATTAACTCTAGTAACAGCTACTTCTAATGACCAACTAACGTTTACCTTTAACAACTGACTTCAACCACCAACTTCATCGTGATTTCCAGCAACTAATTCTAATGACCAACTCAATCAATAAAATACTAAAAAGTACATAAAACAATCAACTAGCAAAAATGTTTTTAAATTTAAATTTGAAATTATTAGCTTATAGTGTTTAATAGTTATATTTTATAGTAATTTGTTATTCATGAATTGTCTAAGAAAGAGCATATCATCCTTATAGACTCATTTGTCTCACACGTCTAGAAGACTAACTAATTCTTAACAGTCTCCCTAGAGGCAAGGAAGAGCCATTGTTTATTTATCTTAATGAAAATTATTCTTTTTGTACTCATGAAATCGACTCATTGTTGACAATGTTTATATTTTGTTGTGAACATGTAAATAGTCCATAATGGCAACCTTATTTTTATGCATTTTCACAGGATACATTTCAAGATGATTAAAATATGTTATAAGGTTGTTGATTAGGGAAATAATAGTATTTTGTTTATGTTAAGGAGTGCCCAATTGTAAAACTTTTTTTTATTAAGTACAAATCTCAAATGAGTATTAAAATTTTGGAAAAATATGTGTAGTTGAATGATGTAACAAAAAAAAAAAAACTAAATGCATAGTTTTTAAGGTTACAAAAATAATCTACTTCAAATATCTCATAACACTCTATATTAAAAAAGAAAAAAAATCTAAACCAACTCAACTCAATGCTACACTCCACACATAGACAATTTTTACCAACTCACAATTTAACTATACACCTCAAACACAGATTATTATTATTATTAACACAAATAATTATTATTAACTAAACTTTATGCATCAAACACACACTTCCTGTTATTTCCTTATAGAGTCGTTTCCTAGGTCTTAATTATCCATAAAATACTTATTTCTTGTTTTTATTCCTAATTTTTCATCTTTTCTTTTACAAAATATTTTATGCGATAGATGCGAGAAATATTGAGAAAAAAAAAAAAGGGTTAACTTTTTAACGTAGGGGATAAAACTATTTTAAAATATCAATTTTGTTCCATGCTTATCCATTCTCACCCCTCTCTTTCCCTTTCCCTATGCTTTCATCTCCGTCCACTTCTTTCTTCACTCCCTAAATTTCACCTCCCAAATAATAACAAAATGCAAATATTAAAAATACAGAAAAAGAAAAAAAAAATCATTATTGATGATAATTTCTTTAAAATATGGTTCGAGCTTATTAGAAAAAAATTTAAGTACACCTTATATTCACACTCTAAATTTGTATTCATAAATATTAATGGACCTCACATTAATGTGAGTGGTTCCAGTCATATTCTTAAAAACATATTGGCACAGCAAAAAGTAAATTATAGAATTAAGGAAAATTTTATAGTTGTGATATTTAGAAAATGTTTGGGGACCTATTCATCTTCTTTGAATGGCGTGCATGTTTCTACATGCACCTAGAAAGAAAACTCATATGCCTTTTGTTCGCTTTGGGAAAGATTCACAATCTCCTCAATATCAAAGGAACGACAAATAATATCTAATGTATAGCCCTTTCTCCCCTTCTCCCTCATAAATACATTTGTTGTCGTGGTTAAATCTAAAACTTTGACCCTCATGGTGAAAGTCTTCGGTTGTGAGCTTCACCAATCATCAATCCTCTTCTATTCTCACCTTCCTTCCAAATTAAATTGAGTTCTCCCTATATGGAGTTTTACGTGGGCTTGGGTTTCACTATATTTGGGCTCATCCTTTTGTATATGGGCTTGTTCGGGTCAAATTTGGGCTTTGGACTCATCTCATGTATTTTCTTGAACCTAGCTCAATTATTTATTTGAAAATTACAGCGTATAGCAACATTATTTAAAAGCAGCAAAATGATTTTTTCTATTTTTGTTTAATTTAAATAATAACTGATAGATCACAAAAGTAGCTGAAGGTGCACATATTTTGAATTTAGATATTTTCTAAAACATATAAACCCAGATTTTATTGGTATTCAAAAAGATTTTATTTAAACTATAAATTCTGAATTGCCCTTCTTGGAGCTAGATCATTGTAGTAGAATTTGTTTAAACAAGTTCTAAATGGCTTATTGATTTCAAGAAATAGATTGAGAGGTTAAGTCTGCAAGTTACTAATTAAGAGATTTAGTCGAGTTCTGAGAGATGAAGTTAATTGTCATAATGTCCAAGACTCTTCTTCTTCGCTTGTGTATATTGCAGGTCAAAAGTAGTTCTTGGGCCCTAACAATTTTGCTTTTTATGGTTTTTCGTTTTTCAAAAATCATCTTATTTTCTTCATCATTGGAATTTGAATTCTTAGACATTAAAAAACTACTTGTTTTAAATTTTAGCTTAGCTTTTGAAAACATTAGTAAAAAATAGATAACAAACCAACGGAAAAAAAATTAAAGTGGTATTACTTAATTTTCACAAATAACAATAAAAAAAACTTGGTAGCTACCAAAGGAGACGTAAATTGCTTGAGCTTATAAATCAATACATGAAATTATTGTTAACATGAGTTCAGTTCAATTGATCAATAACAAAAGATCCTAGATTCAAATCTCTCCCTCAAGTTGTATTACAATAGCTTTTTAAAAAAATAAAAGTAAAAAAAAATAGTTGAAATCATTAAGATTTTCATACACTAGAAAAATTATGTTTAATGTTTGTCCCTAACCTATCATAAAAACAAATATTTAATGATTCTACCAACATTGAATACTTTTAATATCACTTTCTTTGATGTCCGTCAATTAGGATGTTAGTTTATCCAACGTTGTATCTCTAAAATATTGGTTTTCAATATTATAGCTCAATTTTGTACCAATGCAGTCATCTTCATTCTTCATTAATTGTTGTCTTCAGTAGTTAGCAGTTGGATTTGTTGAAGTTTCGGATTATCTCAAAGTGTAAGTCAGTGGTAGTTAATTAATCAAATTAGAAACTCAAATATCCTATCAACAATATACAATATGCTCAATTTATTGTAGATTTGTATCTTTAACTAAACAATTCCTACTCTCTTAAAAAAATGCATTTCCTAATTAAATATTAGAATTATTGATCTGATTGACTCCTATTAAACAAATATGAAAATAGAGAAGAGAACATAATAACTTTTGAACTCACAACGTAATGGTTTGAAATTGTCACCCAAGGAAAATTATATAGCATCTTCACTATTTGCACGAGGTTTTTGGAGAACGTGGTTCGTGGGGTTGAATTTGTGTTGAAGTTTGATTATGATGCGATGTGATTCATTCTCTAATATTTGATCATTTGATTCTCTCTCGATTGAATGTCTATGCTTGATTTAAGGAAACGAAGCACGTGAGGTTATCGAAGTTAGAGTCTTAAAAGAAAACTTGAATCTTCAAATAAACTTCAACTTTAGAAGGTGGTCGGCTTCAAGAGTTAATGAGTGTTATGATTCTTGAGAGAATTCACTCTAGATTAAAAATTTATGTCCCTTTGAAATGAAAGAAATACCCTATTTATAGACTCCTCTAATGGGCTTCCTGGCTAGGAATTGTTGGTCTATAGATCTGACTCATGGTTCAACATATGGATTTAGGTCATAGTTAGCATTTGGGTTAATTAATTTTTTTTTGGTAATTATAATTGATGGTCATTTGAGGAATAATAATTAAGGATATAGCAATATTTAAAAAAAATGCAAATATAGCAAAAATATCGTTGATAGGCTTGTATCGTTGATAGACTCGTATGATATATCACTGATAGACCAATATTTGCAATATTGTCTATCGGTGATATACTTCTATCATTGATAGAATTTGACAAATTTTGTTATATTTGCAAATTTTTTAAAATGTTGTTATATACTTAATTATTTTGAATCTAATTGCTAAATTTGCAACTATCCCTTCTTTTTATTTTTTTGTTTTGCTCAATTGAACTTTAAACCAAATAAATAATATTTAATTTGACCAAAATAATTAACTTGATCCAACAGTTTTAATGAAAACACGAATTGACCTATTTGTGTATTCAATTTTAATTTGAGTCACATGTTAATTTTTAATAAGTTTCTAATTCAATTTGTGATTAGTTCAAAATTTCTCGTTCGCTAATCACTTTTTTAGTATATTTAAAAAAAAAATAAAAAGAAAATGGTAAATGGCAATAATCATCATTTTCTCAAATATATGTTAAACTAATCCATGACTTCAATTAATATTTATTGATATATATTCAAATCCCTAATTACAAAAGCTTTGGAAGTTTTCTGGACCCTAAATTTAAACACTACTTGGATTGAGTCTTAATCATTATCAATATTATAATGTTATGGTCAACACCAAGTAAAGATGAATTGAAACCCACACTTCGGATTCCATCAGACCAACCACTTTGATTTCTTCTTTACATAAAATTTCTTTAGAAAAAATCAAACTCGTGTTCATAATGATTCAGTTTTTGAGATCTCTAATTAAGATTATTACTATTATGCATGAAATTCTAAAACCAGAATTGATTGACCATTTAAACTCAAAAATAAAGATTTTTTATATAAATAAAATTTCATTTTTAACTTATCTTAAACATATTTAGTGCAAAATTTTAAATCTCAATCTTGAAAAGTCGAGTTGTTACATCAAACCTTAGGTTTTTTCAATTGTTTAACTTAGTCTTTAATTGGCTTTGTGTTTGTTATTCACCAATTGTAATAATCAATCCAATTTGTCCCATCTTTGATAAATATTTTCTTTTGTTGTATGTAGAAATTTTGAAAGAGTAAAACTTTTAGTAATTTATTTCGCATATTTAAAGAAAACAATTATTCTTGATCTAAATTCACGTGTAAAAGCTTGATTATTTTTGTTCTCGTGGACAATTTTGCAAGTGTAGTCGTCATCAACATGAACGCTTCACATAAACTAAATAAATGAATTGCAGTGATGTGCCAAGTCGTTAAGCCTCCCTAAGATCTAACCTTTCTATAGACTATTTATTAATCATGTGCAAAAAACCTCTCCCTGTCCACCAAATTAGGTAGCGTTTGACATATTACTTCAATATTTTACAAATTTTATACACTTTCTATCTACGAAGATAAATCGAACAAAAATACTTTCGTATATAACAAGAAATAATGATAGAATTGTTTGCTAATGTTTTTGTACATGTTTCTAATATTTTAAAAACTTGAGTGTTATGATAATTGTTCGTGTTTCTTACCTTTTTTTTTTTATTTTATTTTAGTGTACAAGCTTTGAAAGGAACAAATTTAAACTTTTTTTATTTTTGTTGGCAGCCTTTTTTTCTTTATTTACGCATAAAAGGATATCATTTTTTACTCATGTTTTTACTTCTAAAATACATAACAAATATCTAAAAGTAAGTATCACATTAAAAAAAATTATATTTAAATTTCTTTAAATTGAAAAAACATGTTTATATTATTTCTTTTCAATCTAATAAAAAAAAAAGAAAAAAAAATTAAATAGTTAATATCCTCTTAAAAAATGGAAAAAAATAATAAATCAAAATAACCTAACTTATCCAAGTTGATTAAAAGCAAGCTTAGCTTAATTAACCACTTAATTGACAAGTCATCCCATCCTAGAGAGGTGAGATATTCAATTCTCTAATAGCCACCAAATTGTTGTACTCAACGAACAATTAATTTACTCTATCAAGTCAATTTGTTTTTTTTTTTTACATTTCTTTTCTTTTGACGAGAGGAACCTTTGTCCAATGTTCATAAATCTCATATTTAGAGATAACTTCATAAAAACTATAATATTTTTTTATTAAATTTTGAAACCAATATATATATATATATATATATTAATAATAATAAGTTTTAAAATTTACTAGATCACTCTTTTAGCTAAATTCTTTTTAATCCATGTTATTTTGAAATAGCTTATACCAAATGATATATGATTCTTTTGCCTACTTTCTATTCATAATCTGAATAATGTAACATATTAAATTTACAAACGTCTCAAGTTAATTGGGTCCCATTTTTAACAATTAATTTGGATGATCATAATCATTTTTATTTTATTTTTAATTTTTTGAAAATTGTGGATTATTTTCTCACAATTTTTTTAAACATATATATTAAATATGACCTTTTGAACTTTTAGTCAAATTTTTAAAAAACACACACACACACGAAACAAAACAATGTTAAAACTACTTTATATAGATTTTCAAAAAGCTAGTTTTTATTTTTTAAATATGGCTGAAAATTCACATTTTTTTAGGGGTGAAGCCCACTGCACATAATTATAGTAACTAAACTATCATAAATATCAAAATTTTAAAAATTAAAAATTAAAAACTTAGAAATGAAATTTCTACCAAACTAGTTATTTGATTTTTCTTTTTTACTTTGAAAATCGTGTTTGTTTTCTCATAATTTTTTTTACTCTGATTTTTAGTTTTTTTAAGAGAGCGTGTAGGGTTCTTAGTCCAATTTTAAATATAATATATAACAAGATTTTAGATACCATTTGTTTTAGTTTTTAGAATTTGGCTAGTTACGAAAATGTAGATAGTAGAACAAAGAAAATCAAGATGTAGAGTAGTGTTTATAAATTTAATTCTAAAAAAAATACATGCAAAACTTAAGACTCCGTTTGATCGAGATATATATCTCTCGTTTTTAGTTATCTGCTCTTGAAATTTGCAATTGATTGCTAATTATTTCCCTAGCATGATTTTCAAAAAAAAAAAAAATTAAAAAGTTAAAGTTTGAATTCAATCAAATCTCAAAACAAAGTAGAATTTGGAAACTAAGAATAATAATTTTTAAAAACTTATTTTTGTTTGAGTTTGGTTAAAAATTCAAGTATATGTCTTCTTAACAAAGATGGGAATCTTGTAAGGAAATAACACTACAAAACACAAAGCACGATTTCCAAAAATCAAATGTTTAGGTCAAACTCAACTTAATTATTTTATGTTTGATTTTATATTTTTGAATACTATATTTGTTTCTTCAACGTCTATTATTTGGTAAGTATTTTCACTTTCAATAAAAACACATTTGAATTCTAAGCAATTTTCATAAATAAAATCAAGTTTTTTAATAGAATATTTTCAAATATAACAAAATGAACCAAAATATTTACACGATATAACAATATTTTAAAAATTATTAATGATAGACATTGATACACACTTCTATCAGTATCTATCAATAATATCGCTGATAGAAGTCTATGAATTTATCATTGATAGACGCTGATAGAAGTTTATTAATTTTATCATTGATAGATTTTAAAGTTTTACTATATTTGTAAATAATATTTTAAACAATTTTACCATTTACAATATTTTTTCTTTTTCAATATTATTTATTTAAGCTTTCAAACTAATTTTGCTTGAATTTTGACAACATATCTATAAATTTACATGATAAAGTAAAAAAAATGTTGGAATAATGTCTTGAATCTGTTATATCTAACCGTACGACCAACCAAATAAAGGAATCATTTGTATTTAAAGTATTTAGTTATTTAGGATTATACGATTTAGGGTTTAGAGAAGTACAATTTATAAACTCTCTAAAACCCTAAAGATGTCACTATGTTGTGTTCAGTAACATTCTATTTGATAAAACTATTCTTCTTTTGCTTCGTGGATGTAGCTAATTCACGGTTAATGAATCGTGTAAATTTGTTTGCCTACTATTTTATGTTTTTTATTATTTATTTGTCGATTTGGTAGAAAAATCTATAAGTTGAATTAGTGTTTTAAAGAAAAATAGTAGGTCAAAACCAAAATATTTTTCAAATAGAGGTAAGCTCCTTTTTTTTTTTCCTTCTCGCTCAATTTCTTTAAACAATATTTCGAGAGATCATTTATTATAACTCAAATACAATTATCATTCCACTTATTATAGAATATGCTCTCTAATAAAACATAACCTAAGCTATGTACATAATGTAACAAATTCTTGGACTTAAACTAACCAACTTAATTAAAGCACTTAATCTTAATATTATTTTAGATGATCAACAAAATATATTTTCATTTATATTACATAATCCAATAAATTAGAGAAGAAGTTAAAATAGTGAGGTATAATGCTTCAATATTTTGACCCCTTTTTTATATTCCCAATTTTACCCTTTATTGCACAAAGGGTTTCAAATGTCAACTTCCTTCAACTCTCTCTCTCCCATTTTATTGTGTTTGTTTATTTATTGCTGTTTTTGTTCATATCATTATCTGTTTAAAGAAATATTTTCTCAAGACTGAAAAGTGGTAAGATATGGAGGAGGTTATATTTGGGGATGAAACAAGTGAGCCTTTCTCATAGTTGACTTTCTTTTTCTTTCTTTTCTTTTGTTTCTTCTTCTTTTTTTTTAATTTCTTTTCTTCATTTGTGGGACAACTTACAAGAACAGGAAAGATGAACACCAACATGAACTATATATCGACCTTCAAAAAGCTTAGAGCTTAAGCACTTTTCCCAATGTAATAATCACTTTCTTTTGAATAAGATGTGATTTTTATCTTCTTCTTTTTTTTTTTTGAAATAATCATGATTTCACATTCTCAAATGCTTTCTCTTCCTTCACAACATCCCTTGGTTTCATCTTCTAATGATCATCATGAATCCCTAGATAACCTTCTTTCTTCTTATTCCCAATCAAGCAATACTCTCCTTTATAACCTCTCAATTTTGAAGGAGAAACTCCACCAAATCCAATCCGTTGTCAACATCGCCGTTTACAATCTTCAAAGCTCAACGGAATCTCTTCCCTCTGCCCCGGCCTCATCCCAGTCACCAGTGGCGACTGCAGCCGTTAATTCTTTGATCCAAGAACTCATCATGGCTGCTTCCTCCATGTTGTTTACTTGTCAACAAATGGATAATCTCGTTGTGAACGCCTCCTTACACAACAACAACGTTGGTAACAACCTCCAAGGCCAACACCACCAGCACCAGCACCAGCATCAAGGTCCCGTTGACGATAACAATGGACGATCCAACACTCTTTTCAATATGGCCAACGACCATCATCACCAACGACAGGATTGGTACAACACGACTACGTCTAATAATTATAACAAAGACAACAACAACGGTAGAACAATGACAACAAAAACAACACAAGATCATCGAAATCCGATCAATATAGTGGAGCTAGATGCATCGGATCTTCTAGCAAAATACACCCACTATTGTCAAATTTGCGGGAAAGGGTTCAAGCGAGATGCAAACCTTAGAATGCACATGCGAGCACACGGGGACGAGTACAAAGCAAGCGGAGCTTTGAGCAACCCCGAGAAGAGCCATAGAAAGGACTTGAGTAACATAAGCAAGATGGGGATCAAATATTCATGTCCACAAGAAGGCTGCAGATGGAACCAAAAACATGTGAAGTTTCAACCATTGAAATCACTGATTTGTGTGAAAAATCACTTCAAAAGAACTCATTGTCCCAAAATGTATGTTTGCAAATTGTGTAGTAGGAAGAAATTTTCGGTGCTTTCTGATTTGAGGACTCATGAGAAGCATTGTGGGGATGTGAAATGGCTATGTTCTTGTGGTACCACATTTTCCAGGAAAGATAAGCTGATGGGTCATGTTGCTTTGTTTGTCGGGCACACTCCAGCCATAGGTTCGTCGACGAAATTCTCGGGAAAACAAGAACATGAGTATGTTCATTCATTCTAATGAATATATTTCACTTAACTGTATGAATCTCTGTGAATATATATGCTATTATCTGGAAGTTTTTGTTTTTGTTTTTATGTATTATTTAGGAAAATTTGTGTTGTTAGGAGATGATCAATGTGCTTTTAATTAACTTGAAGCTAATATTTAGTGGGTTATTATTGGGTTATGTTTGTTCTTGTTTAATTTGGACGGAGACTTTTATAGAATAAAATGATATCATTTACACATTCACTTCTTTTAAGTCTAAACTTATTGAAACCTTTATTGTTAGATTATGCTGGTGGATCTGTTTTAGATTATTTGAATTATATATGTTATATATTATATATTGTTAGGTAGTTTTATTTTCAATTGTTTATATTTTATTAATACAACTTCAATTTAGCTTTTTTTTTTTTTTCCTTTTTCTAGAGTAGTAAGATTACAAAGGAAGGAGATTCAAACTTCTCATCAATTAAAAAATAATAATTGAATTAAAATTCAAAAGTTGCTTTGTTTATATATATGTGATTGATGTCTTCAGATTTAGTAATCTATGTCTGTTTTAACTAAAATTCCTTTGTATAATATTTAGCTACTCTTTTGAAATCTAAACTTCAATTTAATGACGTTTGGGATACACGAGCTAATTTAAGTTTATAAGTAGAATACAAATAAACACAAGCAAATGAACATATTGAATCAGCATGCAACTTCTTTTTTTCTTAATTCATCAGCATATGTGTGGAATAATCCAATCCAAACCTCTCGTTTCTTAAAACACAAACTTAGTTTAGTGGACATAAATATGTGTTAAAAAACCTCATTAAGAACCAAGAGGTTGGTAACTTGGTAATTCTAATTTTATCACCCAATCTGTACTATAAAAATAAAAAACATGTTATCTCCACTAATCAAAACCAGCATAATATCCAAACTAAAAGGCATTCTAATTACCCATTTAAACATACCATAGATAAGACACATATATTGATACATAAAGAGCAAGACTAAGCCAGTGAGAGATGAACCATGAAAAAAAATCAGCACAAAAGCCTCAGAAATTTCCAATAAAAGCATTCCTAATTTGATCATATAATTAAATGTAAAACCCATTTAGGATTTATTCCAATGTTGCCAATAGCATAGATTCATAGGTTTATTCTCCCCCAACAGCATAATCTCTCCTTTCGTTTGTTGCGTATTATTTCATTACAAGAGATATGAATAGAACCCAAAATTGATAAACAACTCCAAGTTGCACATAAACTTTGATCTAATTAGTATATGATATATCGATAGTGGGAAATGAATGTATAATTTTGAGGTCAATTGTTAAAAATGTACGAATACATGAACTCATCAAGCCATAAACAAAAGAGGAAGCAATCTTCAGAGTTCCATAGAACAGAGTAAAATAAAAAATCAAGAATGTAAATAGAGTAATTGCGTAATATAAACCAACTTCTCATTCATTTAACTCCAAAATATGCAGCGAAAGGAAAAGAAATCAACGATCCAGAACAAGTGATCCTGCTTTTTTACACGAGAAAACCCTAGAATCTATCAATCTAAGAGCTAGTGAACTTGGTAACAGCCTTGGTACCCTCAGAGACGGCGTGTTTAGCCAGCTCACCAGGAAGAACAAGGCGCACCGCCGTTTGGATCTCCCGAGAGGTGATAGTCGGCTTCTTGTTGTAGCGAGCGAGCTTTGAGGATTCCTGAGCGAGCTTCTCGAAAATGTCGTTGATGAAGCTGTTCATAATCCCCATGGCTTTGCTAGAGATTCCGATGTCGGGATGAACTTGCTTGAGGACTTTGAAGATGTAGATCTTATAAGTCTCAATGCTCTTCTTGGCTCTCTTCTTTTTCTTATCGGAGGCGTCTTTGGGAAGCTTCTTCTCGGCTCGTGGCTTCTTCTCTGCCGGAGCTTTCTCGGCCTTCTTCTCCTCAGCCGCTGGCTTCTTCTCGGCGGGCTTCTTCTCAGCCTTTGGCGCCATTGCTAAATATAACGAAGGAATTTGGAGGTTTAATCGAAGATGGGATTTATTGGATGCGAGCAAAAGTGAGATATGGATTACAAAATGAGGGGATTGTTTATATTTATAGATGGGGAAGACGCAAAGTTATTGGTTGGTTTTATTGAGACACGGATGGGTGACGTGGACGGTGAGGATTGGAGAATCGGTATCTGACGGCTGTATTTAAAATAATGGCTTTGTTTTGGGGACCGATTTGAATTTCAGGTTCGCGTCTTTACCATTTTGGTTTGCTTTACAAAATTTCAGTTTTCCCGGGTCTTTCTCATTATCAAAGCTTTAAACGTTAAATATTATCAATTTGTTTCTTTTAAGTTTTTTAAACTAGTATCTTGTTATGTAATAGTATTACACTTTTTTAAATAAAAAAAACAACCCATATTTGAAAATTAGAAAATTAATATTGGTTCATAAGTTTGAGTTTAGTATCTATCTAGTCACTCTAGTTTCGAAATCAATACTGTAGTATCCAAAGTTCGATAAATCGTATCATATCATACTACCTTAAAAAGTGACTTAACGAAATAATCATTTTTAGGCTATGAAAAAGTAAGATAATCAAAATAACCTTTAGCTATATCTAAAGTTATTAACTACAGAAATAGCTAAAGCACAAAAGTGACAAATAACGCAGAAGACTTTGGTAACCCAGTTCGGCAAATACAACCTACGTCTGGGGAGCTTCTTTGCTCAGATAATAAATATTATTGAGATTCAAAAAGTCTGTAACCTAAACACTAAAGCTACTTTAATAAGTTATCTCCACAACTTAAAAATAAACTCAGGCTCTCCCTGAAGGTAATGGCGAATCTCTTCGAAGATAAGTTCAGGCTCCCCATAAATCAGTGAATTGATTCCTCAATCATGTGGTCTTCATTCATATGTCTTATCACTCAAGTTTCATCATATAAGAATTCTTTTTGTGATCAATCAAAGCCACAACAACTAGAAAACCATCAAAGATTAGTGAGGGACAGTATAAGCATCCACCTTGAACTTCTAGGATCTAATGAATGAAACCCATATAGTCATTCCAAAACCAATTGAGAAGATAAACAAAACAACAACTATATGCCACACCTTACGAGAGACATTTCCATTTGTAGTCACATAGTCAAACCAATAAACTACTCAAATAAAATAAACAACTACCATATATCAACAAAAAGCAGACAACCTTCAAAAGGAACATCACAGAACAACATTGCCTCCTCCTTGAGCAGAAAAAGAATTCAAGACGAAGAAGGACCAGCTTCACTAGATGAAGGCACAAAGGTCTTCGAGTATCAAATTAGACTGTCAATCTCTATTTGTCTATAAGTCATCAATGAAATAAAGGTACTAAGAGCACGAGATTCAGCAGTAAGAGAGTTTATAATCCGTGGAATAACAGTGGCAGACATATTAACCCCAGAGGATGGAGCAGGGACATCATCAGAGTTGAACACACGAGCAGACTTGGAAGAACGGACATTATGCTCAATATCTATTACATGAGCTCCCTGAAACAAACTATAGCTCAAAGATAAAGTATGTGGACTTGGTCTAGGTGCATTAGAGTCAATTAAAATTCCAGGTTGCAAATGAATCAATAAACTGGAAAAGAAACGAGGTAAAGTAATGAGAATTTTCACCCCAAACGTACCAACATGCCTTAATAACTATGAATAGATGAACATACCGGCATCCACAAAAGAACCAGTACCAATCTAATATAAGAATGTAGCAAGAGCTGCAGAGACACTGGATGCATGTGAAGAAGGAAACCAGTTGGCTATCCCAATATTGTGTAAAATAGCGTACTTGACAACTCAAAGACGCAGTAGGAATTCCATTATCCAACCAGATAGTAAGAGTCCTGCCAGTCAAAACATATGCCAATTCTTCATTTGAAGGTGAGGATAACGATGGGCTAGAAGGAGCAGTAATGCCAAGAAATGTATTAATCACTAATGGAGAAATTATGAACCGAGACCCACGAATGTGAATGGTCTGATAATCAGAGCTGCTAGGATCATCAAACTCAAAGGAAAGATTAGCAATAAACTCCTGAATCAAGATAAAAAGGTCCCACATCATAATAGTTCTAGACAGGCCAAATTGACCAATGAGATTCATAACACTGTCACATGACTGATGTTTGTCTGAAACATTGAACTCATCATACAACATATTTCCAACATTGTGCATTCTCTTCATGGTGAAAAGAGATCTCATCGATAAGCACTAAGGGAATATTTAGAGGAAGCTTTCTGTGTCGTGTCTTGGTAGTAACAACCCGTGGGTCCTTGGAAAGCTTGTATTTTTGCTTTGATGTTCTTGTGAACTCCTCAGGCTTAGGTGGAGATACATTGTTATGAATTGAAGAAGCAAGAGAAGGTCGTATAGGAGTATTACGACCTGCAGTTGTCTTAGACTTAGGACGACCTTGGATTCAATATGTAAAGATGCAAAGGCAAGCACTTCAGGACTTCGATGAGGGAGATTCTCAATAGAACTTCTTTTGGATCTAAACGATTGAGTGTTCATAGTGATAGGACCCTTGCCTTTAGACAATGAAGGATCAAGAGTCTTTCTTTTTTCACCCGACGAGGAGGGTTTATGAAACAATCCCCTTTTAAGAACCTCAGCCAATGACACACCATCTTGGGAGTCGAAATTAGACTCCAAACCAGAATGAACTTGAGAAGTATTAGGGCATGCATCATGAACAGACTCAGAACTATCAGAACTAATATGATATGGAAACTTACAACAATCAGCAGGTCAAGCATAAGGACATCGAGCAAGAATGCTTTTAAAGTTATTCTCACGCATTCGAACACCATACATGTTAAGACGAATTCTAGGTTCCTCAATATTGATGGACGAATCTTGATAGTTTGCACGAGGAGTGTGTACCATTTTGAATAGTATGCACGAATTGAATACGTTCTTGAAGACGAAAGGATTTCCAAATAGAATTCCCACCTCCACTAGAAGAAATCTCGGCTTTAATGTCAGGTGGAAAAAATGAAAAATGGACATTAATGCCGTTTTTCAAAAGGCGGATGAATAATGTCAGTTTTAAAATGACATTATAGGAAAAGGTTTATTGTCAATTTCAAACTGACATTAATCATCCTCCCGGTTTTAAATTTTATTTTTTTTATTATGTAAAAAGTGAATTTTTCCTCTTTCATACTTTACTCTTTCTTTCCACTCCACACGATTTTCCTTCCCCAAGTTAATTTGTTTCCTTCTCTTTCTCAATCTCATATCACTGACCCTAGATCTACTCCCCAACAATCGTCGCAAGAAATCGCTCAAGCCAGTCATTGTCGTGCCCTATCGCTGTCGTGCTTCCAGCGCAAGAAATCCCTCTTACCAAGTCGTCTTCGAATCCACCATCTTGTGCAGTCGTCATCGTGCTTCCGCCGCAAGAAATCCATCATGCCTAGTCCTCTTCGAATCCATCACTGTGCCCAGTCGTCACCACCGCCGTGTGCCCAGCCGCTTTTGCAAGCTCGAATCTGGTCATCCCGTGGCCAGATTTGCATTTGAAGTGCCGCCCATTGAACGACTTGAACGATTTCAAAGTCGACAATGTGAGTTCATTATTGATAAAGTAGATATGAAATTTGGTGAGCTTCCTGCCATTGAATGCATGTTTATTTTTAACTCTATTTAATAAACTTATAAGACATATACTAGAAACCCAGATTTGAGAATGAGATTGAGATGGGCATTGGTTTTTTAGGATTTGTCTGGTAATATTTAGGCTTCTTTCTTTGTCTTGTCTCACTTTCCTTTTTTTCCCTCTTTTTTTGAATAATAAACAAAAATATATTTTGTTATAAGAGATGTTTTAATCTTGGGAGGTAGTTTATGGATGCCAGGTATTTGTTTCTTAGGATCTGTCTAGTAATCTATATGTTTTTCTTTCTCGACTCTTATTTCTCATTCTTCTTCTTTTCTTTTTTTCTTGTCCTTTTATTACTATTTTTTCTATAGAATATCAAACAGAAATATATTTCCCTAATATTTTGGCAGTTTTCATTATTTTAAAATCTGAAGCTTATTTTTCCTCTTAATTTATTTACAAGTTAGAATCGTCGATACCATGAAAAATACCTTATCAATAAATTATTTGTGTGTTCGACACTAATTAGGCAGAAAAAATGGAAGGGATAAGTTGAGGAACAACATAATTGGAGAATAAATCCTAAATAAATATTTTATTTATCAAAATAAATCTTAGTTTTTTGGCCGAAAGTATCCATCTTGAGTTTTAGCATGTGAATCACTGTTTTCATAATAATGATCACTAACTTTTAGAACCATCAACCAGGGAAGTCCATCGGTGAACTTGTGATTTCCATCACGGAGACACAAACATAAGTGGAACTCATCCTTCAAGGTTCCAAAGTTTGAGGAAGGAGGTATTCCTTGTATGCACACAACACGAAAGACCTATTCTTAAAGTTTAATTGTCTTTGAGTTTTTTTTGTTATTTTCATGATTTTGTGTCTGGTGATATAGAGGAATCAGCTTGCTGAAGAGATCTAGAAAATGGAAGCCTTGCATTAGAGGGAATTACTGATCAAATCTATGAAAACACAAAAACCATAAAGGAGTCCCTAATTGCTGATGATCTACCCAACGTTCTTTCCCACTCTCATATTAAAATTTCTACATTCTCATATTAAAATTTCTACATTCTCATTTACTTAATTCTTGTTTATTAAGTCATGTTGTTTGTCTTAGGTGGATATTTTCACAATAGGTGTTTCTAGCTTTGATGGACCTGAAGGACAATTTGATTTTGAGGTTTTTGATTCAACTGGTGACTATGTGAAGTTGATGAAGTAAGCTTTGTTAATTAATATCATTATCATCATGACATTGCCATATCATTTGTATTGCTACTCGCCCTTCATTTCTAAACCATTGGTTGTGATTGTTGAAGATGTAAATTTTCAACTATTGGCTTCCCTCAAAGTTTGCTGAAGTTCAAGGCATCATCAAGTTTACTATAAAAAAAAAAATGGTGCAAAAATATCTTCACAAAGGGTGAGATAGAAATGATAGGTTTTTTTTATTTTGTTAAAATAATTTGAGTTACTCGTTAGGTTAGTGAAACCTTGTTTACTTGAGGAATTTGAAACTTCTTTAAAATTGATTTCTTTCCATGTTCTTGAAATGAGAATTTTGTTTACAAATGTTTAAAACACAAGAGTGATAATCCATAATTTGAATACAAAGTTTTTTTTATCTAGATACTCTAAACTCAAAAGCGCCAAGATGGAAGCATCAGGATCTAGATAAATTTAGTTTTTCCATGAATTCTCTGTTTCTATTTGATTTGTTTGCATATTTACTTGTTTGTTTTTCATTGCATTTGTGTTTATTATAAATTCTTTTCTATATCTCTAATTATTACTCTCTGTCTATTAACATTGGAAAAGGAGATGAGCCTTTGAAAATGATAAGCAACAAATGTCTATTAACTTATAAGTTTGATGAACTTGTTAAGTCGTCGCTTATTGATGGAGCAGTTTCTTCTGAATGCAACGACACTCTCAAGGTGGTGGCCTTTTCGTGGCTTTTGAATTCGTTCTGTCGTTTGTTATCTGTTTAGTTTAATTGTATTGTGTGTTTTTCTATGTCGTGCGTTGTTTAGGAGATTGTGTTGGATGCAGCTATGGTGTTTGTATACCACAGGTTTTTACACAGTATCGTAAGTTGCTTTGCTATCTTTAATAACCTTTTTTTTAATGTTTTTGATTGTGTTAGAGTTTGTGGAATTTTTTTAACTTGCTTCTCTCTTGTACAGTTATTTTACATATATTAGCATTAAAGAACTTGCCAAGTCTTTGAAGGCTGAGTACATGTCTGGTATTTTTTCCCACCTATTCTTGACATTTTGTTATTTTTGTTTATGAAATGCTTCGTTCAATGAAACTTTCTTCTTCTCGGTAGGTGATGGTGGTGGCCATTCAAAAGAAGGGTAAATGTTATTTTATCTCAAATCATTTTCCTAAAACATTGTTTCCCTTCAACATTTTTATAAGTCATTGTACTTCTATATATGATTGGGATTTTCTCCTTTTTTGAAAAACAAAGTATATTAATATTGTATTTACCCTTTTATGTATATGATAGAGTAGCCTACTTTGTCTTATGGAATAGGGTAAAGCCTCTTGTGGGAGTTTTTATCTTGTCTAGACATCATATGTTTTTTTAGCTAACAATTTAGGAATGGTGGTGGTGGTTCAAACACTTGACATGTACGGCTCATTGGCAAATTAGGTTGTTAGTTTAATAAAGGTGTCATTTATTTTTAAACAACCTTAAACCACAATTTTGTTCTTTGCATGGTCTCCATTGATAATAATTTGAAGGCACACTGGAAATATGACATCTTTTAAAAAATTGGTTCATCACTGGTGACGTTTCTCTGTGCATAGTGGAGTTCATTCACATTGTGCACTCTATCATATCCTCCATTTCCCCTTTAGAAAACTCTAATCAATCTGGCTATACTATGTGGGTTGAATCAGGTAATGTCCACATATTTGGTTTTTGGGCTTATAGGTTTGTTTATTTATTTGTTTGGTTGTTATTATTATTATTTATGTGTTATTGCTCTTGTAATCTCTATGGATGGCATGCCCTTTTGTATCTTTCCTCTAATCAATGAAATTATTACCTATCATTCAAGAATTTCTAAATTTGCATTTTTATGAACAAAAAGTCATGGGATTGAGCATTGCAATTATCCTCTGTGTTTACCATCAGCACTTCTTTTATGGAGCAGAGTTTTTGCTTAAGTTATTGTTTTTCAATTGAAGGTGGTAACAAAGTGCTTTCCAAAAATCAAGAAGCAAAGCAGTTTAAGATGAAGAAAAATGACGAAGAGGTCGTTACAACTAGTTTGTTCTTTATCTATTTTCTGCATTGGTTTGGCCACATTGAATTTTATCATCATACCTTCTCTTGTAAAGAACATCACTAACACTCCTCAGGTCTTAACCGCATTGAAGATTATTAGAAGAATGAAACTAAAAGTTTCAGAAACTAAAATAAATGACACCTTTACATGGAAACAAATATACCCACATATTACAAGTTTGACCAAACAAATAAGTTTGCTCATTTGGTGCCCCAATCGTCCCATTTCGTTTCGATGATATTCGTAATCTTCCAATTAACATCACATTTTCCCGTCTTGGTGGTAATAATTCCATTTACCATCTCTGATTCTTGCTCAATTTATGATTTTGTTTCAATACATACTTCGTTTATTGTTTGTTTGAATTGTTCTTGTTTATTTTTTCAACTATTTGATTGGAGTTGATTTGAGCGCATTCGTGGTTCTAAAGAATGGCTCATCGATTGGAAAGCTTCTTGTATATTATCTTATTCCTTTTGTTTATTATCTGTCTGCGTTGTCCTCCATTTCTTTTTTCCACATACTCATCTTCTTCTTCTTTCAATTACTAATTCCCCATTCCTTTTTTCTATCTAACATTCTTATTTCTCTTCACAGAAAAAGGAGAATCTAACTCATTTGGCTCCAAAATTACGGTATATTTTTTAATTTTTTTTGGACTCTATTACTTTTATTTGTGAATTTTCCTTGGTGATGTTAAGATTTTGAACTTTAACTAAGGATTATTTTAACTAAATTGTTCATTGCTTGAAGTTGGGATTTTGAGAATATGAATTATAGTTCATAAGAAATGATTCCATCTTTCTCAAACTATGTATGACATTTTTTGTTATTCATTGTTGATTGCACCTTGGCTACTACATCGACTACAGGCGAAGAGAGAGTATAGATGTTGAGGATTGGTGGAATGGACACCCTTGTCCGTGGTCTTGGAAATATTGGTAAGCTACTTGAGGTAGTCTCTTCATTCCACGTATTCTCTTGTCATTTCCAGTGATTTAATATAACATATTTACATTTGGTTCAACAGCTTATATTCAAAATGTTCATTTTTTTTCTCTTGCATCTAGATGAAATGAATCTACTGTCTCTCTGGTACTTCTATGACTAATTCAATTTTTAAAATAAATTTCATTGATCAAAGGTTTAGGACCAAAGCTCTATCTAATTTTCAAGTTGGCAACATTTAGTTTCTGGTAACTGTTGGAAAAAGCAACACCATTTTGCACTTTGTCGTCGACCGTGTAGATCATCCGTTGCCTTTCAGCTTCGTTTGTGCAGATCCACGATTAGATTGATCAACTTTGCTCCCCAAATTTGTCGCTCAGTTCATAAGATTCGTTCAGATTGAAGACTGTGAAGGAGTTTAGGATTTCTTGTAGAATGTATTTAGGATCTTGTAGAATGATATATAAGCACAATATTAAGATTTTATTTTGTATATACATATGTAAAAGAGAAATATTAGTGTCTAAAAAAATATTAATTTTATTTATTTGTTGGCGTAAGAAAAAATATTTATCTACACGGTCACATAATGTATGTTTTTAACTATTTGGCGTATTAGAAAAATGGACAATAATACAATAATTTAATAAAAATAAATTTATAAAAATGGACCAAAAAACGACATGTTGACCTCTTTAATGTCGGTTTAAACCAACATCAAAGCCCACCCAACATCAAAGGGTTTCAATAACACTATCAAAGATGTCGGTTGAAAAACGACATTAAAGGTCTTTAATAACGCTAGCATAGATGTCGGTTGCCAACCGACACTAAAGACCATATTTCTTCTAGTGATTGCTTTCAGGTATCATTTGTTTTTTGTCTTTTATAATAATTCCATACAATCTATGTCAATCTACTACTTTTTAGTATTTCCTCATTATCATCACTATCTAATGTAATACGTGTAGATTGATCATGACTACTTGAAGCACTATTCATTGGAGTTGATTCACTCATGTTCATAGATGTTGGAATTGAACCATCTTGTTCTAACTCATTATCATTAGATAAAGTTATTTTCACTTACAAATAGTCAAAATGTACTCTAAAAAACTATCCTAACTGCATAAATGATTCTTACCCAAAAAAGTATCATTAGATTTTATTCCTAATGCAAAGAATTCCATATTTATGGTTCTTTATAATTATGTAAATCTATACAAACATTTTGAGATTTTCACATTATCTTTTTCTAATAATAATCTTATTAATTTGGTGTTGAAAATAAGGAAAGAAAAATTAGAATACTATTTTGGTTATGGAATTTCATTCTAATTCGTGTATGTTCAAATGGCTATATATCTAATTTAACGTAGATGTCTTTCGTGTAAAAGAAATGGAGGGTGAAATGTGCTTCCCAAATTTGAAAGAAAAGATCATAGTAGAACTTTTTTTTTCTGAAAAATTTTACTTAAAAACTAATTGAATAAAAAATTATTTTAAAGATTTGTTAGAAGTATAATACTAAATTTAAATATTTAAAAATAAATTTAAAAGGGCTACTAGCAAGAGTATTTTAAACATAAACAAGAAAAGTTCATCCAAGAAATTACAAATAAATAGTTTATTTAGGTAAATTTTACTTCAATAGAAAACCGAAATTAATTAAATACCTTTTCCATCTAAAAATAAATAAATAAATAATTAAAGCCTCTAAAAGAAAGCCTAAGCATCAACATAGACAATTATATTTACTGATTTACATAATTATAAAGAACCATTAATATGAATTTACATGATTAAAAATGGGCAAAAGGGTAGGGAAATTACTCATATAAAAAATAAATCACTCATCGTTTGGATTCGTCCACAACTAGATATGTGATGGGTAAAACTAGAAGAAAAAAGAAGAGGCGGCGACGTGGAGAAAAGAAACGGAATAGAGATGAAGAAACTAGAAAGAAATAGAAGTAGAAAGAAAAGAAATGGGAACGTCAAATGCGGTGGCAAAAAAAAAATTAGGGTTACTAGTTAGTAAAAGAGCAAAGGGTTTACAAATTACTGAATTACTTTAATTTTCTTTTACTTAAAATTAATTAAATAACATATATTTATATTTAATTATATATGTCACATCCCAAATCACACTACGACCAAAACGCCTAAGTAGTGGTAATAGGATGCGAATTAGTTACAACCATGAAATTTTCTTATTGCAAATTTTATTCGCAACTCCTTTTAAACTATTAACAACACTCAAAACGCAACGGTGATCAATGTAACACCAAACAAAATAAATACAAACCAAAACGTATACTTTATTAATAACAGATGTTTCATACATTATTACAATATTTTGATCAAATAACCAATGTTTAACCATTTTCAAAATGCCTTAAATCACCTCGTCGCAAATTCTTCAACCTTCTTCTCTACTTGGCCTAAATGTCTGATCCTGGAAGATAGATTTTTAAAACGTCAGTCTAAAAGACTTGGTCAGGGTTTATGAAAACCTTTCGCAATGCTTTTTCCTAATCATTTCGCAAAAATAATATCAGATCATTTAATCATACTAACAAATCATTTCATTTCGCATAAATTTTTCTTTATGCTTAACAAATCATTTCATGTTGCCAAGGATCCCAAATCGTTTTCTACACTTGGTCTCATTACCTCGCGTTTAGATTACTGTATCAACGGCATTCGAGAACATACAGATTCATCCTTGTTGCTCACGTCGCTAAGCTTTATACGCTCCTTTCAACGCATAAGTCAACTTCTTATCACCATGTAGCCCGTACACCCCATGGTAGCTTTGACTCTTTATGTGCACATAAAAGTTAACATCATCTCAAATAAATTGTAACACCCTAAAATTTAAGGTAATTTTAAATTTAATCATCCTAATTGAATTGAATTTATGATGGATTTTTGTTTAGGTGTTATTTTAGTTAATTGTTGAGAAATATTGATTCTTGCAGATTTTGGATGAATTAATTATTTAAGGAGGAATAGTTAATTATTTGAGATTTGAGAGTTTTGGTTAATAGTATGTGTTTGTATAGTTAAAGTTTGGAAGAGAATAATAATTGTATTAAGGATAATATAATTACTAGGATTTTATGTTTTGGATTTAGGGAAATTAAGAAAAATTATATGTGTGTATGTATGTATGTATATAATTAAATGGATTTTTGGATTACAAATAATTATATTAAGAAAATATAATTATTTAAGGAGTATTTATTGTTATGTTTTTTGGAAAGATATTTTAAGTGAAAAAAATAATTATATTATGGAAAATATAATTATTTTGAGAATATATTGTGGGAAATAAAGGAGATAAAAAGGTGGATTAGATAGGTATTTAATGAAGAGAGAGAAGGGGTTAGTTGTTATTTTGAAAAGGTAAAAAGGAAATGAATTAATTTAAAGATATAGTAATAATATTTATTATTAATAATAATATTATTATTACTATTAAATAAGGCCACCTAGTTAAATGTGTTATTTTCTTCCCCATTCATCTTCTCACTTTGTTTGTCGTCGTTCTCTCTTAGACGAAGCTGTCCACAGTATACATATAATTAACCAATACCCTTATATAATTGTATTTTCTCAATATAATTATTTTCATTCCAAAATCCATTTAATTATCTACAAATAAAATTACTCCCAACTCATACAAATCCACCCTTAATTTACCAAATCTTAAATCAAACTTTAATAACACCAAAAAAAAAACTATCAGAAATTCAATTCAATTAGAATAATTAAATTTAAAATTACTTTAAATTTTGGGGTGTTACAATTTTTAGTTGATTTTGAGTTTGGTAGTCATACTTAATCATTCATAAGTTGTTTTTAGAGTTAAACACATTTTGGGTGATTTTTAGTCAGTTTCTAGTTTGAAAGTCACACCCAAGACACTTTTTAAGTTGTTTTGAGAGTTAAAGCATCATTTAGACACTTTGTAGAGATTTTGTGTTTGGTTTTGAGTTCGGAAGGTGCATATAACCATTAAAAAAAAATATATAGGGTCAAGACAATTTGTAAGTGATTTAGTTTATTTTTAGTATAGAAGTCACAATTAGGGAATTTTGACTTGTAACGAGATTTTAAAGTGTTACATAGACATTTTTGAACTTGTTTGTTGAGTTTTATTGATATTTTCTCACTTTTAAGAAACTTTATAGGTTTACATTGATATTAGGTATAAATATCCTTCAACTACGATAGTCAATCATTCATATATTTCACAATTATTGTATGCTTCAGTTGTAATATATTGTGGCTATCCTGCATCTACAATAGTCAATCATGCACATATTTCATACTTATTTTATGCATTAATTAGTTGTAATATGTTGTGGCTATTATGTAGCTACGATAGCCAATCATGCATATATTTCATATTTATTGTATGCTTTAATAATATGTTGTGGCTACCCTACACATATTTTGTAGGCCTGAGTTTTAGTCATACTTAGGTAGTTTTTTTAACTTTTTATGACAGTTAAAGTGTTACTTAGACACTTTTTAGATTTTTTCTAGTTTGATTTAGTTTGCAAGTTACACTTGAGTAGTTTTAAAGTTACCCATACATATTAGCTACTCAAGCTATGCAAGTTTTCTACATTGATGACCCAAAACTCCTTAGTAATTGAAAATTTATACAATTTGTTCAAAATAAACAAGTATGGGGTGCTTAAGAAGATGAAGAATTAAAAGATGATAGACTTGAGTTGTTAGAAGCATCTAGTTCAATTGAGGTCGATAAATCCATACACGATATCCCATTTTGTTGAGGCGACATTGAGCCTAATGTTGTTGATCATCAAGAGATAGATAACCAAGAACAATTCCCAATCGATTATGACTTTATAAATGATGAATCTGAACAGCTGTAATTATCTCGTAAAGAGGGCTTAGAAGAAATTCAATATTTGGATTCAAATGGTAAAAAATAGATGATATATATTATATATTTAGTAAATTTACTTATGACATGTTATTTTAAAATCTAACCATTAATAGTTGATTTTGCAATGTAATTGTATGTTCAGATCAAGCACAACCGGTATTGACTAAAGTTGAACAAACAAACACTCCACTGGTCGATCCTTCCACTCATCAAGACGGCACAAGGGCATCAGGTATTAATAAGATACGTACGCTTATTTCTTATATGTTATTGAAATTTTCTAAAACTTGTTTTTTGCTTTTAGGATCTCAATCACGAACTAAAAAATGAGGAAGAGATGTGAGAGGGTATGATCAAAACATAGAATTGGACAAGTTTGTGGAAAAACATGGAAAAATCAAGATTGAGATTAAAAAAAATGAAGGAACACCAGTAATTGATTTTGCCCCTAAAATTGCGTTAGACATTGATAATGTAGTTTGAAACATCATTCCATTGAGTTATGAGAATTGAAAGGTGGTACCTATAGGTGTAAGAGAGTTGATGATTGATTAGTTGGAGGTACATTTATGTTTCTTTTATGCATTCTTATATTATTTTAAATGTAAAAGTGGTCCATTATACATATATTATTGAATATTCACACATTTTGAATTTGACTCCACTAACATGGTTGTGAGAAAATACTTGGAAGAAGATAAGCAAAATACCCTTACATAATTTAAAGTAGACTTGCACAAAGATTACTGTGAATTTGATGACTCTATTTAAGCTCATGCCAATCTACCATACAGTATAACACACGAGGATTGGAACATTATGTGTGATAGATGGGAAACAGATGCATGAAGGTTTGTTTTTTTTAGTTTAACAAATTATTTTATATCAATATGGCGTACTTGTTCTTATCACTATTTAAATTAGAAAAAATCATAGATAAACAGAAGAAGTTGCTATGCTGTCAAGTTCAACCAAGTCACTAGGGCCAAGTCATTTTTTCAAGTTTTACATGAATTGGTATGATGCATTGTAATTATCTTTTGTACTATTGTATGACACTTTTTTTTGTAATCTTAATTGCATTCTTTTTATAGACAAATAAAAAAGGTTGCGATGTTGTTAAGGAGAGGTATTGGACAAAAACAATTTCGTGAAAAATGAGAATGGATCAATAATCAGGCAAAAGATGCATACATAAGTTTGTTTTATCATAACTAAATGCATTCTTGTGTTATTCAATATATTTAATCTAACTATATCTTTCATATAGTTCAAAATGCAACAAATCATTTCAGAGTCAACTAAAGATGGTGTTAAAACGATCTCTAGTGCGAAAACATTTGAAATTGTATTAGGGTGTCGTTCAATGCAAAATGTCAACCCCGAAAAGTGGTGAACCTTTAGGTAGCAATGTGTCATCTACAAGTGAGAAAGAGAAGAATGAAATGGCATACCTTAAAGAAGTAAATGAAAAGTTAACAAATGAACTTGCAAAATGGAAACAAAGGTGGGCTGGCATAAAAAAAGATGCACCTTCAAACCCTTGAATATTTTCCCAAACAAAAATTTAAAAATTTTATTGTTAAAGTATGTTCCGATATTATGTGTGGTTATTATATAGTTATGGTAGCCAATCATGCATACATTCATACTTATTTTATACTTAAGTTGAAATATTTTGTGGCTATCTTGCACTTATGGTAGTGAATCATGCATATAGTGATATTTCACAATTAGGTTTTTGGATGGTTTGCAAAAGTATCACTTAGACACTCAGGCCATTTGCATCTTGTTTAGAACTTTCACTCAGGTCATTTTGATTGAAAACTATAACATTTTTAGATTTTTGGATGTTTTGAAACATATATGGCTATTATAAAGCATATCACATTTTTTAGCTTTTTTTGGATGGTTTGTAGAAGTATCACTTAGACCAAATTAGAAGGACAGGAAGTCGCGTTGAGAGAAGGCGAGAGAGACAAGTTGGGGCAACAAAGGAGACCTATCGTGAGAAGATTTAGGCAATTAGAGCAAGTAACGCGAGAAGAAGTTATAAAAGAGATGAGCGGTTGTAGCTTGTCATAAGGAAGAAAATGAAAAAAAAAAAAGAGTTTTAACTTTCCAAGAAGATAAAGGCAAAGAAAAGTTTGGCTTCTTGAGATGATAAGGTTTGCATCTCGAGAAAATGTCAAATCGAAAGTTGTCCATTGACTTACGTGTTAGGTTTGGTTAGGTTGCATAGTGCAACAAAGCGGTAAGGTGACGTGTAAAGTTATAATTCTGAATTGGCAGGTAAAGAAAGTAACAAGTCCAAAGGATTAGTATAAATAGGGGTAGAAGCCTTAAGGAAAGTGTTTGATTTCTGAAGTTTTGTAAAAAAAAGAGTAGAGTTGCTATCTAGAGAACTCTAGGCGAGAAGAGACATTTGGGGGAGAAAGGATCAGAAGCTTGCGTGATAGACTTTCTTAACTTTACACTCCTAAGTGAGTGACTTTCTTAAACTATTCACTCCTGCGATGGTGATTTGTGAACTAATGTTTTGTAAATGTTTTTTCAAACTGATCATGTCTAAGTCTGAGTTATGCATAACACGTTCAGTATCTTTATTATTCTTATTACTGTTGTTGTTGTTGTTTGGAAAGAGAAAATGATTATTTTCTATGTGTTGTTTGTGATGAATGCTTGCAAACCATTAGCCTTATTCCTATCAAATAAGCAGTGGTTATGTTGTGCGCATAATGTGAATAGCGACGACTGATGCAACAAGAAAAGGAATGAATTAGGAAACTTTCCAGATGTTGTGGATGGAGTGAACATCAGAGTAGCTCAATCATAAAATATTTACAAGAATGAATCACGGTAGACTTGGCAAAGTGAAGGATTCATATTCTTGGTGGAAGTGAATAAGATGAGCTAATGTGAGATTTTGGTGATTTAAGAAATGAGTCATTGGTAGACACGTTTGAGAAATAAAAATATTTTGTGCTTGGCATGTATTCCCAAAAAAAAAATTCTAAAACTATCATTCACTGAGTATTTGATTCGTATGTTTAATTCCCCCAGAACATCAGACTTTAAGGCCAAGTAAGAATAGCAAAGATGGATTACAACGCGAAAAAGTGATCAAGTTATCGGTCTTCAAATGGTTTCAAGTTATTATGTCTAAGGAGGATTGCAACTCAGTCTTGTGTGTGAGTTGAATCTTGTCCTTGAGATGGGTTTCTAGGCAATCAGGTATAGGGATAAGAAAGGGGTTCTTACACTTCTAAACACCTTGACGCGAAGAATGGCATCCCAGAAAAGGAAAATAAGACTGAAGCTTAGAACTTCAGTTTTCCTTACTTTTATATCTCTTTAGTGCTTATCGCTTAGTAGTTTTGGTTCAAATATTGAAGGCAAGACGATTAAGTTAAGATTAATCTTTCTAGTGTTTTCACTACTATGTGTTGGAAAGATCTTGCGAGTTCAAGTTGGAACTCTGCGATGAGGAAAGGTTGAGAAGTTTCGGTTACTAGGCATTTAACGCATTGCTCACAGAGAACCTCGCGTGGAATGACTAGGTGGCACGCCTTCTTCTAGTTGCATGAAGCGGCAAAGACGTGGGGCATGTCATAAACATGTTTTAGATTTATTGTATTTGGTTTTGTGATTTCACTTAGACATTTGAAATTTGTTTCGTAGGTTCACTTTGAGAGTTAAGACAATTTTTAGCACATTTTTAATTTGACTTTACTTTCAAAGTCACACATGGGGCATGCAAGTGTTGGTTTTAGAATTAAGGTGACACGTAAACACTTTTTGAAGACTTTTTAGGTTGGTTTTGGGTTTGAAAGTCACAGTTAGGCCATTTGTATCTTCTTTGAACCTTCAGTTTAAAACATATGGCATTTTCTTAAAACTTTTCGGTTTTTGTTTGAACTATGACGTAGACACCATATATATATACACTTTATATACACCATATATATATATATATATATTTCGTATATACAACATATATACAACGTGTCTATATATATATATACCTTGTATGTATACACAGACCTTATATATAGTTGGTTTTGGGTTTAGTAGTCACACTAAGTTGTTTGTAGTTCGACTAGATTTAACACTTTTTAGGACATTTTTCTAGGTTTTTGGATTGTTTTTAGTTTGGATGGTTTGTAAGGCATTTTTTTTACAATTTATGGGTACAAATATAATTTTACTTTATTTATCTTGATACTTGATTCATTTGAAACAGGCGAACGACTATTTAGCGTGTTCTCATTTATTTTAATGTATTTTTTTCAGGTTTATGTAGTTTGAAGAAGCAGAATATGACTATTCTTTTTAGTACTATTTTATTTAGCTAGCCATTTTTTGTGTATTTAATATTTATTTTACCAAAATGAAAATTCATCTAACTCATTTACCTTGATACACTGTAATTTTTGACAAATTATTAATTGTTGAAATTTTTTTTATTTTTAATTTTTTGTTGTAATGTTCGATATATTTTGTTATAGCTAAGAAATTGAATATATATTTTAAAATTAATCTAAAAGCATAAAATATTAGTAATAAATGTAAAAAAATGAATATCATTTTTGTCCCATTTTTTGTGTTTACTAGAAATATGTTGTCGTTAGAAAGCTCTAGCGACATTTTGTGTGTGGGCAAAAAATGAAACAAATATTATCTATCGATGCATTATTTGTGGCCTACAATTAAATTTTCATCCAAAAAAAGTATTTGACACATGTATTAATTTTGTCAACGAATTTAGGGTGAGATTAAATTTTCTTTTTGCCGACAAAAATATTTTTGTTTATAGAAACAATTTTTGCCCAGTAAGAAAATTGTGGCTAAGTTTATATTTGTCGACGTGATTAAGATCATGAATAAAAAGATAGTTTTTTCAGTATTGTTTTCATGGACAAAAATATCCTCTCTGTCCTTAAGTTTAATTGGTGTGGGCAATTATGCTGACGTAACGTCAACAATGTGAGCAAATGAAAAGACAAGAGGGTTTCCGCCATGAAGTATGCCTAGGTAAAAAATGAGTATAAGCTTTGCCACGTTTTTCTATGTCGACCAAGACCAATATTCTTTTAGGGTCAAATTTTTTAAGATGATATGTTGACTTTTTTCTTCATCTCTCAATGATTTAAACAAATTTTCATATGGTTTTTCAATATGCAAGGTCACATATATATGTTATCCATTCAAACACCAAATCTACAATATCCATTCAAAAAGAGATTTACTTTAGGTTTTATGTATTTTTGTAAAATATATATATACACACACAAAGCATACCCAACCCAACCCTACTTCCACATCCTGGCTACTCGGCTCAACCTTTTTTTTTCCAATTTTCTAACCCAACCCAACACAAAATTGAACTTGTCACTCTCCAATCCGATTCACTTTATGTGATACAACGAAGGTGCGACCACTTAGACATTCTACACAATATTCTACGCAAAGTGACGTGTTGAACACCTAGTGAGAGGAATTAAAAGACAAAGCAAGAAAATATAACCCGAGATATGGAGAATAAATTATGGAAATTTCATTCATACTTTGAAGACAAGTACATTTACTACTTTTTACAACATTCATCACAAGTCTACTAGACATGACTCATAACAACACTTGAGCTTCTTTCGCCTAGCTACCATATGTGGTACGAGTTGACAGTGGCCACTACCAAAAAGATGTGATTTAAGAGGCAAGACACGCAATCAAAGTTGAAAGTAAAAATATTTGAAAAGTAAGACAAAAACGTTTAATGAATCTTTTATCAATTTCGTTAAACAAATCAAGTTAGTTTTAACGCGTCAAACCCATTTTGCCAAACACATGGATGATTATATTAATGAATAAATTACAGTATCATCAAATACACATTAAGTTTAAATCAAACCAAAATCCATGCATTAAGTGATTCATTATATCTCATTATTATCAATCATTTTCATAAATGATTTTGAAATTATTCCCTTCTAAAAAAAATTCATCATAACTCAAGGAGCTCATTTCTTTCTCAATATCTTCATCGTAATTCATGTCATGTCGCATCGCATATCTTTCACATGTGACATGATCATCTTGCAGAATCATTCTACATGTTTAATTACATCTTTGTACCATTTCTCAGCTTAAGCATTTACCATACTCTTTTGTCAAGTTACAACTATGTGGAGTAATCTCAACGCATTTAGCAAGTTCAATCAATTCCACTACGCATAACTCGTCTTTCAATGTCAGATCACACAGTAAGCAAAAAGCATCACATACCAAATTACACAGCAAGTATTACACAATGAATAGGGCATTCTATTCCACATCACACAGCAAGAATATGTTGATGCTACCGTTGAACTCCTATGGCTTCGTTGGATCCTTGTTGATATGGGTGTCCCACAACAGGGTCTCACCCTCCTTCATTGTGACAATCACAGTGTCATCCAAATTGCCTACAATAATGTTTTTCATGAGCGTACAAAGCACATCGAAAATGACTGTCACTTTGTTCGTCATCATCTCTTGAGCAACACGCTCCTTTTATGCTCTGTCTCCACTACTAACCAACCAGCAGATATCTTCACCAAAGCCTTACCATCTAATTGTTTTAGTCAGTTACTTACCAAACTCAAGCTAACAACTACTTGACCATCTTGAGTTTGAGGGAGGGTATAAATGTAAATTATTCTTTTTAAGAGTAAATTTTGTTGTTGCCTTATTTTCTTGTATTAGCATTGTATTTAGTCCCTATTTCCTCTAATGTACAGAATACATAATATTTTATTAATAAAATATTTCCCCTCACACTGCTTATGGAATCTTAAGAAAGGTGGGTAGCCTAGATATATCCTTGATTTACTTCAGGAAAATGGTTTCAATGGGAATTGAACCTGATTTGCTTACTTATACAACTTTGATAGAGAGTTTTGGTTTATTTGGAAACCTCGAGGAAGCTTTGACAATCCTCAAAGAGATGAAGCTTAAAAACATCCGTCCTTAAAGCTATCTTCACAAATCCCTTATCAGAAATTCAATGACGATGAGGAAGGTGGAATTGGCTACAAACCTTCTCAATGAAATGAAATTAAGTAAATCAAAACTTGCTCGTCTAGAGGATTTCGGACGAAGAAAAAGGTAACCAATTACATGGTTTCACAGCAGACTTTGAGATTGATAAGCCTGTGAATGTCATGGCTTTAATCTTCAAAGTGTGATCTACCCGAGTGACTACATCTACAGGTAATATTTCTACCTATTTATCTACTTCTCTTGTGTCTGATATGAAATACACAAATTGTTATGTCATAAGTTGCAATAGAAGTCTTGTGACGAAATTTGGAAATTCATTTTAGGGTTATTTGAAAAAAGGGGTATATTTAAAAAAGAATTAGGAAAAAGAGATGATATGGAAAGTATTTAGGGAAATGGGGTGGAAATTTTAGCCTCATTTGAATGCGTCTCTTCAAGAGACACATTCTACCTTTTTTTAAAAAATAAAATTTAGTTGTGTTCTCTCTCCCCCATTAATTGCGTTTTTTCTTTTCTTTTTTCTTTTTTTATATCTTCCAATTATTACTTAATAACTTTTATTTTTTTATTTTCTTTAAATAAATTCAGTTTTTCCTTTTCTTTTTTAATTTTTCCATTATTACTTAATTGTTATTTTTTGTTTTAAATAAATTCAACCTTTTATTTTCTATTTTTTTATTTTCCCATTATTACTTAATAAATTCTTAATTGTTATTTTTTGTTTTATTTATTTTCCTTAAATAAATTCAACATTTTTTTTTAATTTTCACAGTATTACTTAATAAATTCTTAATTATTATCACATTGTTAATTAATAATCTTACTTAATAATACCTTTTTTTTATTAAGTTGGACTGAAAGTTTATTTTTAACCAAAATAAAAAATAAAAAAATCATAATTAGGTGATAAGAGAGATAGGTAAAAGATTTGACAAGTTAACTTAAAAGACTTAAGTTTGACCAATAAAGACAAAAAAAATTATAATGACATGATAAGAAAGAGAGAAATTAATTATATATGAATTAAATTTGATAAGAGAGAGAAGTTGATTAGATTTGAGAAAAGAGAAATTATTTTGATTTGACAAAAGAGAGAAATTATTTTGATTTGACACAAGAGAGTTAATAGCAATTGAAAATTAGAAAAGCATTTGATCGAGTTATATATATTATTTTTCATTTCTTTTTAAAAAATATATTTATAAAACTTACATTTTTTAATAAATGAAACTAAAAAGAAATATTTCATAATACTAAAATTCATTGGAAAAATGGGTAGGTTAAAAATTTCCTCTCCAATCCTTCCATTTTTTTTCTCCTATAAAGTTCATTTTACTTAAAAAAAAACTCACAACTCAATTTCATCTTCAAAGTGCTCCTTTTTTTTCCATTCTTTCTGAGGTTTAGGGTTTTCTACATCAACGTTCTATCCAAGACTTAGTTTCTTTCTAAGGTTAGTTTCTCTATTCTTCTTAACATTTTCGTTTCTCTATTCTTATTAACATTGTTTAACTTTGTGATTTTGATGAGTTTTCATTTGAATTTGTTTTATGTGATTCATTCCCAACCCATTATGTTTTTTTATAGGATTTTGATATATGTATTATTATTCATAACTCTGTAATTATCACTATTATTGATCTTGATTGGTGAAAGACAAAAAGGATTAACCGAACTTACTCATCTAAAAAACATTTTTGTTATACTTTAATTTCTTGTTGATTGCCATGAATTTAATTGTGTTAAATCTTATGTTTTCCTTGTTTGGTGAATGAGGTTGATTCAATGTGAGATGGCTTTGCGCAATTAGATATGTTTTACATAAATGTTGCTTTGAGCTTTTATTGATATTCTTATTTTTATCCATTAAAGAAAACAAATAAAACAAAAAATAACAATTAGGAATTTATTAAGTAATAATGGAAAAATTAAAAAAAAAAAAGGTTGAATTTATTTAAAACAAAAAATAACAATTAAATAATAATAAGAAAATTAAAAAATAAAAGTTATTAAGTAATAATCGAAAGATATAAAAATAAGAAAAAAGAAAAGAAAAAACGCAATTAATGAGAGAGAGAGAACACAGTTAAATTTTATTTTTTTAAAAAAGGTAGAATGTGTCTCTTGAAGAGACGCATTCAAATGAGGCTAAAATTACCACCTCATTTCCCTAAATACTTTCCATATCACCCCTTTTTCCTAATTCTTTTTTAAATATACCCCTTTTTTCAAATAACTCCTTCATTTTTGGACCAATATACAAAAACGTAAGATGAATATTTGGTTTGTTTAATTGTCTGTTATGTAAGGTGACAACAGAGATGTCAAAATCAAAGTTGGAAAATTGCCAAAAAGAGTACAAATTTGACCACATTAAAGACTTTTGAGATCAAATTTTAAAAAGAATAGTTTTGGGACAAATGGGTATGTGAAATATCTAAATTACCCTTTAGTTTAAAAAAGTTCTAAAATTTTGAAACCCACGATTTCTCCCTCATGCAACACATATTCCGCTGGTGACCTCTCGCAGATGACTCCATTTGCAGAGATGAACAAATCGCAACCAACGAACGAAGGCAATCGATCAGATGGAGTGGCGGTCACTTGGGTAGCAACAACTACATCGATTTGGGTAACTTGGACAACAACAACAATTTCACCGAAACTAACGTCTGGGACTTATGGATTGTGTGTCAACAATTTCTATATCTTTCTTTTTTACCAACTTTGTAGCCTTGTCCTTCCCCCATTCCGCTTTCTTGCATTTCCTAATCATTTCTCTCCTCCACCCTTCAACTTCACAAGGGTTCGAGAGATCTTCAAGCAGACCAGTTGAATCAATTTGATTGCACTTCATTTCTTTCTGAACTCATATATGATCGATAACCCCATGTGATTTTTCTTTTTGATCTGGATGTTTCCTCATTTTGTTTGCTTTTTTCTTTCTAGGTTTTGTTTGTTTGGTCATATATTGTACTTATCTGCTTTAGATTCAATCGAAGCTTTGATCTGATTGGTACATGGGACTTACCCATTTTGTGTATTTCTATTATACCTTGTTTTGCTTTGATCTGGATGTGTGCTTAATGTGTACTGGAAGTTTGGTATTTTAGTTGGGAGAAAATCTAGCAATTTGGATATGGGTAGTTGTTAGGCTAAGCAAACTATTACTTCGAGATGATAACTTATCATAATCAAACTTTTCTTAGATCACTCTTTAATTGCCGATTTGCTCTTGATGTTACAAGTAAATAGTTTCTTATACTATATATCAAAACGCCCAACATTCTCTGCTGCTTCCATTTTACTGTTGGAGATTTATTATACACAGAAGAATGATGGTGGATGGAATTGGTATTCGGAGGAAATGCTGAAATTCATCGATAAGTTTTCATTCAAATTCACAAAACTGTAGATTAACCAACAAACCCACATGATAGGGGAAGAAAAAACAGTGAATGCCCTATTTGAATTAGAATTAAGCATAAGTCAATACTCAATACTTAAGAAAGTGAAACAAACAAGTTGGAAAAAAGAGGTGGGGAGAAAAAATAAAAAGAAGATTACACTGAGGTGGAAATGGAACAAATTAAAAAAAAAAAAAAAAGCCACAACTTCTGATTCAATCACATATTCCACCAACACTACAATATTTCTCAACTTTTTTCTGTTCACCATTTTTTTTTTTTTTGCATTCCTTCTTTATGAATATTAATGAAAACTTATGTCTATGGAAAAATTATCTAATTGTTCCAATGCCCACATAGTTAATGGATTTTGTACTTATTGTAACAACCCAACTTTTCAAATCTAAGTCGAAGTCATTACTTTAGCACAAAACAAATTTGTTTGACAAAAGACATAGTAAACTTTAGTTAAAACCATAAGAAATCGAAGAAAACTTTATTCGGGCCCTGTTTCAAAATATAAAATTCTAAAGTACTGTTTACAACAAAAAAAATAACTATTTGTAAACTCCGTTCAATCAAAAATATTTTAAAACCATCAGCGGAAGCAGTTTTAAAGACAGTCCTCTATGGAAATCACAGCTCATTCTTGTCCCTCGTCGGTCCGCCCCTCGAGTTACCTTTGCCTGAAAAGTTAAACATAAAAGGGTGAGTATTAACATACCCAGTAAGAGACCCACTACTGGTCTCGTTAGGGGAAAAATAAATTATTAACTTCCTATGGAGTACCCTGCACAGTCACAGTTTTGTGATCCCGTAGGATACACATAATCAGTCTAACGCCTGAGGGACGCATAAATCAGTCTAGTGTTCTGCAAAAACACATATCAGTCTAGTGTTCCCGAAGGATGCACATATCAGTCTAGTGCTCCCGAAGGATGCACAAAAAGGTGATGATCCCGCAGGACACCCGCAAGGTAACTACCCACTAGAAAGCTAATAATTTTCCCCTTAGTCCATTCTATACATCTTAACAGTCATTTACAATCCAGTTAAATGTCCTCATTACATAAAATCTTCATTTAACCTCAAACAACCATTTTATTCTAATTTAACCCAAGGTCAGTAAAAAACATATCAGTACATCGGTCAACAAACTAAATAATCATAACATCCTCCTCAGTCTACAACGGCACAACCATGATGTCTCCTCCGTTCACACGCACACTACCATAGCTATATATCATACATTCGATCTACACAACAATCTACCAGTTCAATCCACACTTTATATAAACAACATCTACGAGATTCAGTCATTCCCACCTCCTTATGTTTGTACATCTACATAACGAGACAGGCACAACATGCAATCAACCACAAGTCCACATCCAAACATATACATCGTAACCGTCATCCCTACGCAGTTAAGATATAACAATACGGTCTATACAGTCAATACATCTAAATTTTGTTATTGAGTCCAGTACAAAGTCCCTTACCTTAACGTTACCTAAGCTTCTTGACCGAACTGAATTCCACGAAACAAACCTAAACACCACAATAAGAACTCAACATTTTCTTCAACAATAACGTCCACTTAAATTCAACCTAATGTAAAATTCACAACTTACTTAAGTCAATGAAGCTTGTTGTAAATCTCAAGAATTCAAGCACAATTTCTTCCAAAAATCACCTTAAAATCAAACAACACCCATTCAATTAACCAACCTTAAAGCTTACGCTAGCCAAAAACAATACTACTAAACCCACAACTTATCCTTACCAATGAATTCACAACATAGACGTCGGGTCCACCGTTAGAATACAGAAGGCCACGCAGCAACGTACGAACAAATTTAACAATATGCAGAATAGATCGGGCAGCTAGCTTGGAGAAGAAGCTCGGCGCACGGCTCACGGGTGGTTCCTGAGGGGGCCGAACGGCGCGGCCTGTGGGCGGCGCCGTCGGACGGAAAATGCGGCGAAGGGGGTCAACGTTCCACGAAAAGCCAAACGGATAGCCGTCTATGCCCTCGGAGGTGGAAGGAGCAACGCTGAGGAGTCGCGCGGCAGTTTCGCAACCGAGACGGACGGCGACTGGGCAGTGACGACGGCAGGACGAGAAGATTTGGGCGGTGATGGTGGTCGGCGGCCGAGCGGAAAGGAGAAGGGAGATGTGTTGCGGCTGGGTTAGAGTAAAGGGAAGAGGGAAGAAGAAGAAGAAAGAAAAAGGGAGGGGGGGGGGGGGGCGGCGGACGGAAAAT